>OW026369.1:22513261-23208601 GCA_932273885.2 Leucozona laternaria | reverse complement strand
TTTTTATATCAAAATTTTTAAAACTCCAATCCTCGTGAACAATAAGAGCAAGTATATGCAACCCAGTCGTGCATTTTATTTCAACCTCAAACCTCTCTTGAAAACACTTTTAAGTTTTAACATTTTTTAGGGGTTGGTCGGACCCGTATTTTTTTAATTCTCTTATATACAGGTTGATAAAAAAAAAACTTTGATCCAATACCTATATTGAGTTCAACCTAACATTGATATTTTTATATTTTTCTTGCTCTCTTATACATTTGTCAAAATGAATATAGAACTTTAACACATTTAGCCGACAGTATAAATTGTGACATAGGGCAAAATAACATTTAGTTCAGCGGCACACCATTCTAAAAAAAAAAAAAAATAGTAAACCCAAATTTTAAGTCCATCTAAAATACTTGGAATTTAAAGAGACCCCCCAAGTTCAAAAACCTACCCAGAGGCGCACGAGACTAACGATACGTCTCTGGCTAAACATGTGTGAGTATTTTGTGTCATTCACCGTTACGGCAGTATACTATACATACACTTTTTGTTTTAATCGAATTCTCTAGGGTTGAGTGTCGAATGGTGATTGTGGACGCGTCGCCCCATTGGTGCGTGTGAATGTTTTAATTAAAGGACATCATTATCCTTTCTCTCAATAACAATTACAGTCAACTACCAAAATGCTAATCAGATTAAAATTAATTGAATTTCGAGCTCAGCACAATGAAAAGTATGGGTAAAGCTATAGGAAGAGAATAAGAATACTATCCATAGTATGCTGGGGAGTGGAGGTATGAACTTGGACAATAGACCAAGAGACCATAAGCTAATACCATTATCAAGGACATAGTGAGAGTGTATAGGAGAATAAGACAGAAAGAACAGAAAGACAAGAGGCCATCTTTTCATTAATTTTTTTTTTGTTTTTTTTTTTTCTTCCATTTACTCTGTTCTTGCCATTAAGCAAAAAAGCCTTTTGCTTTTGTTTGGTTAGCAGATAACATTTACGACTTCATTTATACTTTGTGTTATTAATTTTTTAGGAGTTTCAGTTTGTCGTTTGTTAGACTTGGAGTCATGCAAAAGCTTAAGCCCAAACAATGCCCAACGGAAATTGAGATCTTAAATAAATATCTAAGGCCGCAAATAAATAAAAAAAAAAAAAAGATATCATGGCCAAATCGAGTGAGAGTATCTATGCGTATATTGTGAAAGTAAAATAGGAAGTTACATTTATGTCCGTATACCTACCGTTACCGGACCCCTATCTATACACCTATAATTGGTATAAGCCAATTCGGAAAAGTTTATTCCTGTCACAGGATCATCTATACATATACCTGGAACATTATGAGTTACCAGAAAAAAAAAACAGATACAATACCTAAACTCTCAAAGAAATGTATCTTCCTAACAAATTTTTCACCTGCAACCAGGATTGGTACCCGGGTACCCGACTCCTAGCTTCATATTTCTGTATTGTGCTGAGCTTATATAATTTTTCTTCCTCGTCCTTTATGGCATGGAAAAAACGTAACCCCATTGGGGAAACGTCTATAGTGATGTCTCCCCATATAGCATCACAGTTAGGCTGAGGTAAATGTATAGGCAGAGGTATAGGCATATAGAACCAATTAGGTGAGCCCCGTGTTCAACTATCTGATTGAGGGCCTCCGAACGTGTGTGGGCTGTGGGGTGGAACTTGGAAGGTAATCGGTTTCTAGAGTTTATATATGGCTATGGCATTCGAACGTGAAAGCGCTATTCAATGCGAAGCGATGATGGTGTGTACGGTGTGGCATAGTACTTTTGATCCCACTCTATAGGGTTGGGATTTTCCATGTCAGTGATTATTAGACGCTGGTTTAATATAATGATGGTTTAATATAATGGATTTGTGGAACTTTTACCTTCCTCTGAATGGATGGGGAGAAGAAATAACGTTATCACAGTTAAATTGTATTATGTTCTTCATGAACAGGGAAGACTAAAGCAACATAGATACAAAAACGTGGATAGTTGGTAATCAATATTTTAAAATAGTTTATGTGGTTGTTTTTGTATTAATATAAATGATATTGTAGCTTACTTTATTGATGTTTATTTATGTAAGAGATATTGAGAGTTCAAGAGCAAAAAGTAAATTGAGCGAGGGCATGATGGTTAATGCGGGGTTGGTAGAGATTAGATATACCTAGATACCAATGGGTAGGTATAGTGGAATGGATATCGTTTAATGATACTTGATATCGATTCATGGAAACGTGCTGCTTCTTGCTTCTTCGATGTAACTTAACCTATTCAATATTCACTTGGTTATAGGTACCTACTTCAGGATTTTTTATTATTTTCAGTATTTTTTTATGATTTATGAGTAGGTACTACTATGGGGCATTTTGCATTAGATTCATCAAAACGATAGAACGTGTATGTAGATATACCTACATAGGTTGGGTCAACACTAGAAATAAATTGATTGGGGGCAGAAAATTGACAACTTAGTAAACAAAATGTTAAAAAATCAATTTCAAATCTGCTATATTTTAGCCTGCTGTAGGTAAAAGCGGGCAAGAATCTATTGATTTCGTATGAAAACAAAATTCGAGGTTGTGATCAAAACAAAACTAACACTATGATGATCAAGAAGTAAGAAGAAATGGGTTTCGTCATATCGTCTTTTGGTTTGTGCGTCCATGCTTCATTGCGTTCGTACGTACATTTGTACATTTGGACCGACTGGGTGACCGATTTTCTTCAAATCTTCAAATTTTATACAGATCATTTTGATGTGATTCCCTAGAGGGGAAAATTGAATATTTGTTTTAGCTCATCCTGAACGGGTAGCTGTCATACAACAATTTTTTTTTTTTTTTTATTTAATAAACTTCGTACCTACCTGTTAAAAAAATTGTGTTTTCAAGAAAACTGCGTTTCAATTTTTTGCTCAAAAGTTCATATATAATGGAAGTAGTAAATCCACGTTTTTTTTTGAGAAAATGTTCTAAATTTTCAATGTTGTGCTTGTAAATTGTTGGCAAAATATTGCATTACAAAATTTTTGAACAAAAACAAAAATCAATTTTTTTTAGTAGGTTAGGTACCTACTTTTGACTGTTTTAATATTTTCTCGTAAGAGATATACCGTAGTCCCTCGATAATGTGAACTGGTTAAAGCAAGGCGTTTTTGGATTTAAGAGGGATTCACATTACTGGAACGTTCTAATAAAATGATTTAAACAACTTTCATATCCATTTATAACAACACAAAATAATTTCTTAAAGCACAGTTTCAACATTGTTGAAGTTCAAAATATATACAAAAAAAAGTATTAATTAATGTCCAGCTAAATTTTACAATTATCTTTTATCAATGAAAGTCGATGCACTTCTTGTTAGGGTGCCATGACATAAATTGATCATAAAACATCATTACAAAGAGCATAACAATGTAAAATGTACCTATGCAGGAGACACTCTCTGGACTGCAGCTGCGTTTTAAACCTTGAAATAGGTCTTGACAATAAAAACAGTTAATAAGTCCCTAATATCGCACGCAAAACTAACAAGAAAAAAAGTGATATATGTAATGTATGTATATTTAAACTTTTGCAAAAGAAATTCGCATTTTAGAGTCCAAAAATTTAGGAAGTTCACATTATAGAGATGAGAATGTAAGGTTTTGGCAGTTCACATTTTAGAGGAATTCACATTATTGAGGGACTACTGTATTTACAGTAATAAATATGAATTTTCAATGTGTGGCTACATAACAAATATTAAGCATAAAAGCAAGTTCGTGTGATCAAGTCGTACATGTATTTTTTCAATCAAACTATTTAAATGAATAGTTTTTTTAAAAAATAATTTTTAAACTCAAATTTAAAAAAAAGAAAAATTTCAAAATATTTTTTTTTTTAATCTTACGTTAGCTATATTATTTTTTTCTACAAATATATAATTTTAAAATTCTCAGTCAAATGTAGAAAGCAGATGCTTTTATATATTTTCGTTTTTGAAAAATGTTTAAATTACGAAAACTACTTTTTTCTTAGAGATATCTACTTTCAGACAATCAGTGTAGATAGGTACAACAAAATCATTTTTATTTTTCAAAAAACGCAAAACTTTGAATTTTGTATTCCTAAAAAGTCCTAAGCATAAAATACCTAATTCCTCTTTCCCTCCCCCTTAGCTTCTCCCTTTTTCCATTTCTTTTAACAAAAATCGACTATTTTCTGTTCTTGTTGCTAATGGTAAATCAAAAGCATAAACGAACAGTGCTCAGGGTGCGGACATGGTCGGTAGAATGGTGTCCAAGAAAAAGGCTGTTTCTAGAAAAAAACTGGTCGTAGGAAAAAAGAAATTATAGGAGCATTGATTTTTTTTTAAATTGTTTCTCCAGCCCCTACCCCTCCCTTCCCAAACAATTTTTGTTTGGTTTTGACTCAACCTATGTATATTTACGGTCTAGCGTTGACAAGTGAAAATTGACTTTTTAAAAAAATATGTCTGAAAGTAGTTTAACTTGCACACGAAATAAATTGCAAAGCCCAAGACTTTTTCCGTAAAGTACTGCATTTTTTTGAAAATAAAATGAAATATTCTCTGACAGACAAAAAAAATCAATTTTACAACCCGTCACAGATTAAACGGCTCTTTATTAATAAAAATCGAAAGACTTACTTCTTAATCTATTTTTTAAGATCATTCAAAATTTAAGCCAGTTTTTGGAACAGTCCTTATTCGTTCACGCTTCGCAGAACTGAATTCCTCAGCGTTTTCTAAATTAAACGATATTTTTTTTTTTCAAATTTTGTTGTTGCCAAAACTACATTATTGGTTTCAACTTGCGGTATAGCTTAGTTGCTATACCGAATTCAAGATATTGATTAACCTTAACATAGCTACAATAAATTGGTGAAAACAAAAAATGTGGATCTTGCAATTCGGTCTGGCTTTCTATTTGGACCGATTTTCCATTAACTTGGTTCCTAGAATTTTTTCGTCATTAGTTCGAAGGGATTTTTCATCTTTTTTTTTTTGGAACCAAAAATAACCGTACCAACTTTGCAAATTCATTTGACCGTTAATCAATACATATTATTTTTCTCAAAAACTTTTTTGGACTACTATTTTGCAACATTTTCTTCTCGAAAAATTATTAACATAGTATGCAACTTTAATTTTCTCAAAAAAGTTTAACCAAATAAAATTCAATTCCCTTATCAAGGTGCTTATAAATACTTAAGATTGAATTGTGTCCGTACATTTTCAAAAAAAAAAATTTTTGAATTTCAAATTAAATTATTTTTTTGAAAACTCCATATTTTGAAGAAAAAAACTTATCCGATTTTTTATATAGTTTTTCACCACTTTTTTCCTGCACCAAAAATACCAATACCTACCCTGCAACTGTTAAAGATCCTTTCGGAAATTCCCAAAAACTGCTCAAGCGATTTCGATGAAATTTCATCTGTGTCTTAATAAAGAAATTCTTTGGTAGGAATTAGCATATAAACTATTTTTTGATTTTTGGAAACTTGGAAGAACAGGTGAAATGTTTAATTGGGTGAGTTCTGCTGATGTTCAGGTTTTGTCCAAATTGTATTGACGGGATTAAATCTTCACGAGCAAGAATATCGTGTCATACAGACTGTCTAACTGTGTAGCCAGCTTAAAGAAAAATCATAAATTCAATATCGTGGATCATGCATTTCTCATATTCTTATGTCAACTTTGCTAGAATCGAAAATCGATTAATTTTTGTAGAATAATTAAACCTTAAGGTTCCGGACTTAGAACTTTCGGGATTGCAATTTTTCTAAATTCCGATTTCCACGTCAATTTTGCCGAAGGAAAAGTTGGTACATATAAAAATGTAAAAATTGTTAGATTTTCACTTAAGATGCCTGCAGGTCACTTCTAAAAACTAAAAAAATTTAAGTTCAACTCAAATTTTTGCCACCTTCAGTGCAAGTATATATTCTACATTCTACAGCAGGATTTAGCTATCTCCAAAAATGTCTTCAAAAACATAATATTTTACAAAAAACTAAATTTATTAGATCGTAAAAACTTCATTTTAATTTTGCATTAATTTATTTTCACAAAAGTAATATTTTCCCAACATAATTTCAAATATAAAAAATTTTATAAAATGTTACTTTTTATTACTTAAATAAATTAAGCCATAAATATAGTGATTTGTATATTTATTCAAAACTTTTATTCTGCATAGTAGGTATATTCAATTATCTTCTTGATTTATGATAATTTTCCGATTCCATTTTTATTGTGCGTCGATAAAGTGACCAAACAACAACAACAAAAAAAAGTCCCAAAAAAAACAGCAATTCAAAGTTATCCATAACAACAACAAAAATAATGATAAAAGCTTTATTCTCCCTTGTGCTCTGTTACCAATCATTGAAAATTTTTGCTAATTGTTTCCATTTGCCCTAATATGAAACAATTATGAACAATAACGCCCGCCACAAAATGTTCTAATTTTATCTTTTGGTTCTTATGGACATTCATAGAACCATACTGCTCCTGCTGGCACTGCGGCTAAACTCGTACCACCCAATTTTACCACACAAATGAATGTTGTACTATACACTATACAGTTGAATAAGTAGGAATGTGTGCTTTCTCAAAAATATTATCTAACCTTCAGCATTCAACTTTTGCCTTCGTTGCTTCCCAAAGGACGAAAATCTTTCTTAAACAAAGTTCAACACATATTCGGGGTTTATACTGTTATAGAAAGAAGAAGAATAAAGGAATAGGGTGGGTGTGTGGGCGGTCTAGCTATGTCCATCGACTGAAAGGAAATTAAGTGTCATCTTTTCGTCGCATGGCAAGGACATTAATTTATTGTTATTTGGTTAAGTGGTTCTGCTTGCTGCCATCGATAAGAAACCACGAACAAAGGCACAAGAAGGACAACAACAGCATTTTCAACCAACTTACCAAACCAACACACTAAAATAAAAGGACCCAACAACAACAAAAAAATATATGTCACTGAAAGAGGAGGGAAAAAAATAAACTTGCATCTTAGAACAGGGAAGTCGACTTTGATTCATTAGAAAAAACTGCATTTAATTGAATTAGAATGAAAGTCCTGGGGCTGCATTTAAAAACTTCTTTTCTTCTCGGAAATTTTTTGCCAGTAGCTTCATTCTTTTAAAGTCCCGTCCTTGATCGGGTTCAGGGTGTTATATGGAAGCGAATCTACTTATAAACGTTATTTGTTTGATTTTGAGAGCTTCAGGCAGCTGTCATTTCATTTTATCAGCACAAATCACCTAAACAAGCGCAAACGAAATTAAATAGTTTTTAGCAATTTATCTAATTGCGGGTTTCTAGCAATTATTGGCAGTGAATATTATTATTTTCTTTAAATAAGGCCGATTGGTTGAAACCCATCGTCGATGGAAAACAATACTTTTTTGTATTAAGAATTCATTAATTTTATTGAAACGACAGCACTGTGGTATTTCTTCAGTACTATTTAATACCTAAAGAAGTCAGTCCATATCCAAGTCCATCCATCTAATAGGTATATAACATTAGAAAAAGGACCCCTTCACATTCAAACACACACACACACACACACTTAATGTATGTTTGGTACCTAAACTACCACTACCACTTTGGCGAGGACACTCTCTCTCTCTGTCAACTTATTGGTCGAGGGCCGAACACAAATGTGTATAGGTATCTTTAAAGACATATCTCTAACTCGAGGATATAAACTGAAAGGCAAAAACAGAGAAAACACACACAAAAAAAAAGTTATAATCGAGTTTTGGTCCCTGCCAAGGATGAAAATTAAATTCAGATTTTGTCATAAATTTTATATTGCCCTCGTTCCACATGGGGCACTCTCTGCGTTCTTCTGTTCAACCTTCAATGTTCAACGCCGAGTTTGGATAAATGTCCTATATTGCCTTTCGTACTACAACTCTAATATACTATAACAGTCCTCCTTTTCGTCGGCTAAAGTGCTTCTTTTTTTTTTTGTAGGTTGGTAAGGATGTGGGTTCAAAATACTGAAGAAGTACCCAATTGCTGTGCATTAGAGCAGATATTTGGGTATTCTTTGGAGTATAATGAGGTTGTTATTAAAATTATGATGATTATTACTACAACGGTTTTTTAACAAACACACACACTCCAACACATAAAACCTTTAAAAATAAAAAAAAAAAAACAAAAAGACAACCTAACACCAAAGCAATTTTTGCCAGTTAGTGCTTTAAAGTGGTACTTAAAAAAATAGGACAGCGTTAAAAATAAAAATGTGAAATGAAACGAAGAGAATTGGAAAATATTTTGTATTAATTATAAAGGGCTGTTTTTTTTTGTATTATTTAATGTGAACCGTGAATGTAGAGCAACGTGTCTGACTTATGTACTTAAAATTAAAATTAAAATTATTTCAAGAAGCTTGCGTTACAATATTCCCCAGACTGGATATAACAAATATTGAATTTTGAAAATTTTCTGGCACAGCCTAGATAAAGGGCTTACAATCGCAGTCAACTGTGGAAATTTTAAGGGAAAGTCAAAATTTGCATTATAATTTTATTGCTTCAATCTGTGAATTTAATTTGTGTGTTTAAGCTATTGAGAGGCGTAGTGTGTGACAGATTATGTCTACTTGGTACATATCTACTATACAATTGGCTAGCTATATGTATAAGATATAAAATATAAAATATAAAATATAAAATATAAAATATAAAATATAAAATATAAAATATAAAATATAAAATATAAAATATAAAATATAAAACATAAAATATAAAATATAAAATATAAAATATAAAATATAAAATATAAAATATAAAATATAAAATATAAAATACGAAATATAAAATATATAAAACAAATGCGGTTTAGTTACACAATTTATAACTCAAGAACGGCTGGGCCAATTTTAATGATGTCTGTTATTTTAGATTCGTCTCCGCCCGAACAGCAGAATATCTATTAAAATATCGGAAAAATTCAATTTATAGGGTGAAAGTGAGGACGTATCCGACTGAAACAAAACTCTACCTGCGTTTAAAATGTTGTTACATATAAGGAAATGGCTTCAAGGATATTTTTTTTTTATTTTGTTATTTGTAGAGTGAAATAGGGTAAAAATAAAAAATGTCCGCTTTACGAAATTCTTTTTCTGTGTGAGTGAGTGAGTGAGTGAGTGAGTGAGTGAGTGAGTGAGTGAGTGAGTGAGTGAGTGATTGAGTGAGTGAGTGAGTGAGTGAGTGAGTGAGTGAGTGAGTGAGTGAGTGAGTGAGTGAGTGAGTGAGTGAGTGAGTGAGTGAGTGAGTGAGTGAGTGAGTGAGTGAGTGAGTGAGTGAGTGAGTGAGTGAGTGAGTGAGTGAGTGAGTGAGTGAGTGAGTGAGTGAGTGAGTGAGTGAGTGAGTGAGTGAGTGAGTGAGTGAGTGAGTGAGTGAGTGAGTGAGTGAGTGAGGACGGTGAGGGGAAGGGCAAAAGAAGGAAATTATTTAAGAGAACGAAACAATAGTCAGGTGAGAAAATTTTTACAAATTCTCAAAAAAATCTTCTGCATAAATTCATCAATAATTTATTTGAATTGCAGTTTTCTAGCTTTTAGCTGTCAATATTTCAACATTGTGAGATTTCTGTATTCGAGAATTTGTAAATCCAAGATTTCGATAAAATGTGGGATTTTACACAGTCTGTAAACCGAGATTTTTAAACGCACTAAATAACAATTCTCTACTAACCCTTAAATCCTAAGAGAGTGAAATTTTAACGAATCCGCAGGAATATAACTGAATGAAGTGATTTATATTTCACAGAATTTAAAACAAAAAAATAGAATACTTTTAAAAAAAATAACAAAATACCGAATCGCGAATTCTATAGATTTTTTTTTGCCGAAAAAATTCCCGTTTCCCTTACAGATTTTTGGTCAAATAGAATTTAGGGTAGGTATAGGGTGTATCTCGCTTCTGATTGTACCTACAGCAATAGATGAGACTCATCCATAGAGTAAAAAAAATGCTATGAATAAAAGAACGGTACGAGCTCACACTATCGATTTTATACAATTGAAAGCCCACATCCATATAAATAGAACACAATAAATCGTATCTATAAAATATTATTATTTCATAAATACCCGGAATTGCTAGGTGTTTTTTAAATCACCATATTCCTGTCACTGCATCATGTTTTCACAAAAACAAAGTAATTCTGCAAAATATGCATTATCCAACAGGCTAGAACTTTAGAGCTGTCCTGTCCATTTCCGGTGTTGCGTATATTGCTCTGACCTAGTTTCAAGACCTTATACTTTTAACTTCCACTCATGAAATAATAAAAAAAATATACATACATATAGCTACCTACCTACATAGTTGTAGGTATTCCCAAAATACTTTACTTTTTTATTTTATTTTTATCCATATGTAAAAGGGGGTTTCTATATAAATGCAGACAAAAAATTATTCAACGTGCAGAATTGAGTGGTTTCTCGTCATTCTCATGTTTGTCCACAAAAGTTTGATAACAAAAAAAAACAAAACAACACGGACAAAAAAATCACTTTTAAGGATTTAGAAAAGGATCAAAAAAATATTAAAAAAAAAAAATCTATCACAACAGAAACCGGAGCACTGTTTTCACTTGCATTCAGCACAAATTTGAATTATGTATGGCCATCGGAGTTGAGAGAGGACGACGGCGACGGTAACGGTAACGGGAACGATGACGGCCAGTATGGAATAGACACGTATTAGGAGCACAAAAAACGAACAGAAAAAAAGGAGGAAAATCAAGGTAGCGAGAGGGTGGGTATGCTGATGACATCAGTTTAAGGATTTAAAGAGATTCCCCATTTCTAATACTCGTTTTTGCCCACAACAAGTGCAGGCGAGCATGAGAATTGGGGACTTTTTTTGTTGGTTTGGTTTGGTCTCCTCATGGAAGAACTTTTTCTGGACGGCACAAAGAGTACCCATATAGTTGAATGGGACAACAACATCGAACGAAAAGAATTTGATACCTATATATGGATCCAACATCCACCCTCATATCCTTGCCCAAATAAACGTATACATATGCAAACAGAGACACTCGTTAACATCGCATAGAGGGGAAGAGGGGCGACGAGCGACAAGCGTGTCGCCTGCCAATTATTATCAGACGTCAGACAAATTTTTTTTCCGCTTCACTTTGTTCGTGCTGTTGTTGTCCTGTTTTTGTATATAGATACATATATAGATATGTCCTTTCCCGGTAATTTGCTGGGAATAAAAAAATCTTTTTATGGCATAAGTTTTAGCATTTGAATTTTGATTTCACGCATTTTTTTTTTCGTTTCGTTTCGTTTCGTATCGTGCCTACGTTAGAGTACGGGCCGGGCAGACGGCATGGCAGAGGGATCCTTTATTGGGGATGTTTATTTTTTTTTTTTTTTTACTGCTTCGAGGAAGTGGGGTTGAAGGGCCATTTTGGGCATGACGACGTGGGTGCTATGAGACAAATTAAAAATATCAATATATATCCACAAAAGTGACACATTCATGCTCTGCTCAAGCCCTATAGAATATAGAAATAGATAGTGATTGTACAAATATTGGTGTGTATAAGGGCAGAAGTCGTTGTCGTTGTTGTAAATGTCCTTGTCATTCTTGTCGGAGTCGTTGACAGCAGCAAGGAAGCGAGGGATAACTTTTTGCAATAAGATAAAGTTCGGTTGTGCGAGAGTATAGCTATCACACTAGCTACTTAGCTTCTGCTTCTGTTGCTTCTGGGCTCTGGGCTAGGGTTGGCTTTTTGGTTGATCCTGATGATTTTGGTTCTGGCTATAGTGATATTGTATTGTCGTCGTCGTCGTAGTCTTCTTCGTCTTATTCGTTGTGTGAGGGAATTGATTGGAAGTGGATTAGGAGGCGACCGACGTTGTGGCGACTTCCCAATAACCAACCACACTGACACGAAAACGGAAAAACCCACCAGGACGAGGCAAGGAGATTTTTCAACTCGATATATTGGATTGAAAAAAAAAAAAGAAGAAGAGACGAAACTCTTACTGTGGGTATAGTGTTATGTGGTATTTTGAACACGTAAATGTTATTGAACAAAGCATTAAGGATATGCTTCTTCTAGTTGTTTGCGCTGTGACCAAAATTACAGCATTAAAAGTTTTAAAGTGACAGCAGCTTAGTGTTATTTTTTTATTTTTTTTTTTCTTGTGCACTATTGAAGGGAACTTAAGGGATTCAATTGATTTTTCATCATATTAAATGAGATATTAAATTATCACAATAATACCTACCTTCATTTTGGGAAAGTTAATTTAATTTAATTTGGAGTAACCTACTTAGTTTAAATGTAGGCAGGTACCTATGTACCTATTAGTTACCTAATTCCTAAGATAATTGACAGCGGGGTTGTTGATCTTTATACAAATAGTTACAGCTCCAAGGGGTATCCAATGAGAAGTAATGGAGATAGGCATTTAATATCAATAATTGTAGTAGCCGGTGGATTAATGGTTAGTATGGAGGAATGTCATGCCGGAGGTGTGAGCCCGATTCCCTGCCTCATCTTCCTAAACAAAACAAAAAATATCTGCTAATAGCTCTTGAATCCCATATCCATTCCATTCCTGCAAACGTACACAGAAATGGTTGAGAGTTGTAAGCCACTAGGCCCTAGCTCTCTATACAAGTTGTCACGCCAACAATTTTATTTCCTTGATTTTGGAAACAAGTCTGATTCCCTGCCCTTTTTATCTTAGCAACTTATATTGATTCAAAGAAGAGTTCGATATTTCTTACACAAAAAAATGCGACAAGACCGTGACGATACCGAGACCAGAGTTGAGGGCCGTATCTGGCCAGGATTGATGTCATAAGACGGGGATGGTTCTAACATTTAGTTTTCTTCAAGTTGTGTTGCCAGCATGCGTTGGAAAAGTGAGGAGCGTGCGTTTGTTGTCGAGGCCTCCTTTTAAGAGGATGTTCTGTGATCACAACCCGTTGCACCTTCCGAAATCGATTCAATCAAAGGCCTTTATAATACCCTAAAGTCAGTGTAAGCTGCGTAATTTTCTCAACTGGGATTGTTGGTCCCTGGTAGTTTGTAGAAAATATGAAATTCCAGTGATAGTGACGGCGACGGTGAACGGAAACGTTTGAGAAATTTTTTTCCACGACTTTATGAGTTGAACTTATGGGATATTTGGTTTGGACATTGTATGAATATTAAGAGGGAACACTTCCCGGAGCGCCGCATCTCAATAAGTGTAAGTGTCGATTTTAAGTTGCCAGCCTGGATCAACTTGCGATTATTTTTTTTTTTTTTTTTTGTATAGTTTTTTGAAATCCCGCGTTTATGTCAACCGTCTAAGTACCCCACAATATCTGAAGGGTATAAATCAACAACATTCCCGCTGCTTGCTATGATGGTAAGGGTTATAATCAGGGATAGGGTTTTTTTTTACCTTTTCTTGGTTTTTTTACCATTACATAATTCCTTATTTTTCTTTAAGCATTTTCTATGTATTTTTTTCAAATTTTACTTAAACAAAAATTGTCTTGGCAGAATTGACATCTTATTGGGCGTAAAAATTAATGTGCGCATCAGGGAACAGCATCCATTTTCGATAACCAAAATAGTTCTATACATATCAGCTAATTCAGGAACCCTATAGCTAAACAGAGTCTTTGTTGATGGAAATCGAAAGCAAAATTGCAAAAATGTCTTCAAAAATTGTATTTAAACTCCTTGAATATATTAAAATTTAATTCAATGATGTAAAGTCTTTAAATTAGACTTCAAGCTTGTTTATTCATAAAATATGAGTTTTACCCTATAAAAAATTGCGGGAAGCAGGGCTGTCGAAGTACTGCAATTGCAGTATTTTTTGCCAACAGATTTAAACAAAAATTCAAGAGTATTTCCATATGAAAAATAATAAAATTTTAAAACTGTCTTTTACAAGATTCCTGTTTCTTGAAGGTGTTGCCAGCAGAGTCTTAGAGCTTTTTTTCAATAAGAGCGCTACAAAAGTTTTTTTTAAATTAAACAAAAACGGTTTTGGATATCAATTAAATGTTTTATTTTTGCGAAAGAACGTTTGATGCCATTATGTATGAAACTCGATTTCTTTTGCATGGCCACCACGGTCACGCTTGCAGAAGTCCAGACGTTGAACCCAATTTTCGACAGTTTTCAAGCATAAATCGGCCGATACTGCTGCAATTTCACGTTCGATATTCGGACGAAGTTCATCAATCGTCGCTGGCTTGTTTGCATAAACCATAGACTTGACGTAGCTCCACATGAAATAGTCTAATGGCGTCAAATCGCACGACCGAGGCGGCCAAGCGACTGGACCATTTCGTGAGAAAACACGTTCTGCAAACTTGGTTTCCAATAAATTCATTGTGACATTCGCTGTGTGGCTTGTGGCGCCGTCCTGATCGAACCACATGTCCTCCAAGTCCATATCATCCAATTGGGGCCAAAAATATTCGGTTATCATTGAACGGTAGCGATCCCCATTCACAGTAACGTGCCGGCCTTGATCATCACGGAAGAAGTACGGCCCAATGACGCCGCCGGCCCATAAACCACACCAAACCGTAATTTTTTCGGGATGTACTGATGACTCATGAAGTACGTGTGGATTGCTGCCTGACCAATACCGCATATTTTGTTTATTAACGAAGCCATTCAGCCAGAAATGAGCCTAATCGCTGAAGATGATTTTTCGATGAAAATCCGAATCATTTTCAAGTTGTTGCTCAGCCCAATTCACGAACATACGACGCTTCTGGTGGTCAAGCGGCTTCAGTTATTGCGTCAATTTAATCTTGTAAGGATGTAGGCCAAGATCTTTTAGCAAAATTTGCCACAACGACGTCACAGAGGTGCCGAACGCTTGAGAACGACGTGTGAGAGACACATTTGGGCCTTCTGCAACTGAAGCCTCAGTGGCAGCAATATTCTCGACACTACGGGCACTTCTTTGTCTCACTGGCACGGGAACATTTTGTACTGTGCCTGTGGATTCAAATTTTCCCACTAGACGCTCAGTTGTTGATCTGCTAGGACGATTATGACGACCATAAATTGGACGTAGCGCTCTTAACGTTGAGGCCACTGACTCCGAAAATCGGTAGTGAATTTTAATAATTTTGACTCGTTGTTGGCTCGTACATCTTTCCGTCATGAAATGGCAAACCTTATTGAAGAGAAATGTTAAAAAAGCGGCAAGAAATATGGCGTCGTTTGCTGTCCTTGTTGCTCTACTTTTGTAGCGTCCCTGTTGAAAAACCCTTTACACTTTTTTCTTTTTACTGGGTTGGAAGCAAAATGTTACCTAGCAGATGCTATTAATATTGAACTAAATTCTACAAAATATGCTTGACTTATTTATTTTACATTTTAAAACTTACTAACAAAGATACAGAGTTTCAAACTAAAAATCCCAGAACTCATACCTTGATGAGCACACTTAAGGGATTTTTTTTTAAAACACTATCAAATTTTATCAAACAGGAATATTTCACGGAGGAATATTTCACTCATGAAATCGATCCAAATGGTGACCATCTTCAATTGCGTATTGAAGATATCTACATCGGTCCTAAAGCTAAATTGTTAATGAAATCAGAAAATATGTCTATAAGGCGGCAAGACATCGAAATAAAATCAGTTTGCCTAAGGTATTATAGGTAGAACTATTTGCCAGGCTATAAGAAAAAGAGTAATTGATTTTAACGACGAAACTTTATTCCAAATGCAAAAACTAAATTCATTTAATGTACGCATTTATTTTAATAATGTTTAATTAATTGTAAAAACTCATTCTCTTATGTTTCTATAGATTTTGATGATGGCACATAGTGCTGTATAATATCGATCTCTGAACTAAAAGATAAGTGAGTTTTATTTTCGGAATTTATTGGAGGCCATGCAAATCTACCACAATAACACTAACCTATATTCCGGCATAACAATATCAGAAACTTAACCCAAGAAATTTGGGTGAACTCATATCTATATCTCCAAACATTACGGAGAACATAAGCATTGAAGTCCTGGAACCTGAGTGGAGGGCTCTTTTGAACTTTATAGACTTATTTAGAGAATATCAAGTGGACCGATTTTGGTGTTCCTTATTTTTGAAATAAAAATAATTATATGTAGAAAAATTGTATTTACTAGCGTAATGCCGTGCTTGTATACCCTTTAATGACCCACCTTGACTTCACCTTGAACTTCTGAATTAAAAAAAAAAAAATCGCAAAACCAAATAAACATCAAATGTCCTTTTGTTTGCTGTTTGAATGAAGAATTTCTTTTAAACAGCTTACTGAATAAATAATAATGTCCTCTCATAAATTTAAAATAAAATCCTTAGGGAATGGTTAGAAAATTTTTCGTCACCATCAGCATAGCCACGACCTTGTGATGCTTTTCTCATCATAAACATAACATAGCTTAGTGATGCAAAACACATCAAGAGGAATCTTTGACCATGGCCTATGAGCAGCATTATAAAATGCCTGTTAAATATTTAATTTGAATAAATCTACAAAGTATGCAACTTCCCCAAGGACCAAATCTATGCATATTTACGTTCAGAGGAGGACGCTGCAGTCGAAGTTATAATGCCGCATATCACCAGGCAAAGTCACCTTCTCCATCATGACCGGCCTCTATATTTTCGCACTTCTCTGTTTTCAAATTCAAAGTTTTCTTCGTTGTCGTCATAGTCGTTGGTGCCGGTACCGTTGAGTTCCTTCAAAACTGGATATAGGCTTCTTATAGAGCTGTGTGCTTTAGTGAAGCTTCTTATATGCACTTGAAATGTGAAGAAGTCCGCCATTGTATTCTCATAAAGTTCATGTAGGTTATATAGGTAGGAGTATATGAAAAAAGCGTTTGCATATAAATGTGTGTATATACGAGTATAAGTCTGTTTGAATTTCAATCCTTATATGAGATGTATTTTCACACTCAATAGTTTTGCTTGCCCTCTCTTTCATAAAGTGTCTCTAGGCAAAAGTTTTTTTGTTTTCTATTCTTTGGAAATACTTCAAGAATCTATTCGGTATCGGTACCCAAGACAACGTTCTAGAGAAGAATACTAGATTCGTTGTTGAGTCCCTCGCTCCGCATCACCCTGACTATATATTCCAACTCCGGTATAGCTAAGTTTTTCTGTCTTCGACCAACCGGAAGCACAGGGTAAGTTTCTTTCTTTTTCATTTTTTTTTTTTCTTGGAAGTATTTTGCATAGAATATGAACCAAATGACATTGCAACTACAACGATACAACAACAAACTAGAACCAAGAACTTATTTACCCAAAGCAACGAAATAATAATCTTAAATGTAGGATGCAATCTTGTGTTCCTGTTCTGATGCCGATGCCGATGCTGTTGCAAGCAAAAGTGCGGTATTATAAGAATATAAGGAGCATAACCAAAACTTGTTTGAGAACAGAAGATGACCATATAGAGTTCTCAGCGTTAAATTATTCATACATTCAAAAATAATGCAAAAGTGGATATATGTGATTGTATTCATGCAGAAAATTGCAACAAAGATGCTGCTGAATGCAATCATCTTTTCGGACAAACTTTTCTTCAAAAAAAAAAAAATATTCATAGATACAAGATACATTCATGTTCCAAACTTCTATCTTTTAGATATTAAACTTATATTTTAGAGATTTTTATGTTCCCTTTTTGAATACGAAAGTGATTAATCAGCTTATGATGATAACCAAGCAACCAGAAAGATTCATACCAAGACCTACCTACACCTACTCGTATATAAGTTTTTAATTTAATTTGAATTTACAAAAGTTTTGGAGTCTTGGCCAAAATAGTAAATGTATCTTAAATAAGTCTGGGCTTTGCTATCAACGTGGTTTTTTTTTAATCCAGTTCACTTTCACATATGACTCTGGATACGAAATATTTAATTTGTCAAGGGTTGGGGCAAGGTGGAAACAAGTTTGATACACTTTTATGGGCGTAAATGCGAGATAAATAATAAATTTAGCTTTTTGAATTTTAACATGTGTCGTGCAGATTTCGGGTAAGGGTAAATCCAGGCAAAACCGGCACACCTGGCGAGCAATTTTATGGCGTTATGAAAGTAACCCTTTCCGTGGTGTTTTGGTCTAGGTATTTGCTCTTATATCGTTATTGTTTTCCATAGAGATATAAACAATATTTTACGTCAAGAAGACATTTATAGCTTTTGATAGGGTAAACAGGGGTGGAAGTAAAACTGATGTCGAAAATCTATTTTGTAAACGTTTTATATAGAGAGATATTTTTGTTTTGTTTGATATGTGAAAGAGATTCGAATTCTTATAGCCGCAGACTCTGGTAGTTAGTGCTATAGGTTAAGTTTGTATTGTAATAAGAAATTTTGAGCACCTTGTTTGTGGGATATTCGCATAAAGAAGTATACCATATATGAAAGTTCTATTGTGATTGTGAACTTGAAATAAATCTTAAAAAATTCATTAAAAAAACGACTTTTTATGAGATCACTAAGACCTTTCAGATGGTACCTATATATCCCACGAATGATGTGCTAAAAATAGCTGATGATCTTTCACAACTTTAACTATTTCTGAAAATTATTGACCTTTTTTGACCACAGTCACTAAACTTTTAGATGGGATATTATTTTTTTTGCAAATATGCAACATAAGAGGTACTCAGGGGCGTCTTTAGACATTTGGGGGCCCTGAGCCCTTGAAGGTATGGGGGCCCCTTAAGGAAATTTTTTCTATATAAATTTTGTTTTGTTAAATTTCGGTTTAATTTTTTTTTTTAATTCAGTACTTGATAAGTTGTTGGGGCAAAAGTCCACATTTAACTATAAGCAATATTCAAGTTTTTCTGAATATGCTGTTATACTGAAAATATTGGAAAAGTACAAGTAAAAATAAAAAAAAAATACAGGTGTTATTATTTTAAACAAGAGGAACTTTTTATCACAAATTGATTATGCACAGGTATTTAAAACTAAATCTTAATTCATTATATAAAACAAAGTCAGTTTAGTTAAAAGAACGACTGGAGCGATTTTAATGATCTTCGTATTGTTGGATTCTTCTCCGCCCGAATAGCATAATAACTATACAAATATAGGAAAAAATCACTTTGTAGGTTGAAATGGGGTTAAATGAAAAAGACGTATCTGATTAAAAAAATTTAATAAAATATTGTCCAATTTCAGAATTTCCTTTTTTTTGAAAGGTGAAAGGATACTTTTTAAATTTTGTTATTTGTAGGGTGAAATTAAAAAAAAAAAATTCAAGAAATTCTTTTCATATTTGAAAGTTTTTTTGTATGGATGGCTTAAGGGGTATTTTTTTTTTTTAATTTTGTATTTATAGGTTGCAGTAGGGTAAAAACGAAAAGGGGTATCTGATTTCAAAAATTCTTTGTGTTTGAAAGGTAATTTTTAGTGACTGGCTTTAGGGATAATGGGACATTGCATTCAAAAAAAAAAATATTTTTTTTAAAGGGTAAAGTGGGGTAAACACAAACAAATAAATATCCGATTTAAAAAAATTCTGTTTGTGTTAGAAGGGTTATTTTAAAAAAATTCTATTTATGGAGTGAAATATGATAAAAATAAAACAGTTGTTTTCGAATACAAAAATTCTTTCTGTGTTGGACTTAGAGGATCATATTTTTAGAAATTTAGCCATTCATAACGTGAAGTGGGTTACAACCCTGAAAGTAGTATTCGATTACAAAAAGAAGTTTAAATAAAGAAATACACTAAAACAACGATATTTGCTGTTATTTTTAATGGGGTAAATATTGTTTAAAAAATTGAAAATATTTTTTTTATATACTCTTTATGGTACTTAATATAACGGGTGATTTTTAAGCTGGTTTGGTTTTGGCAACACTGGTTTTGACAGCTGACGTATGTTTAGTACCTTGTGTCACTGTCAAACAGCTTCAGTTTGGTTTGC
Source organism: Leucozona laternaria (assembly GCA_932273885.2). Classification (NCBI taxonomy): domain Eukaryota; kingdom Metazoa; phylum Arthropoda; class Insecta; order Diptera; family Syrphidae; genus Leucozona; species Leucozona laternaria. The sequence continues at coordinate 23,188,590 of OW026369.1, read as the reverse complement.
AATTTAACCATGGATCGTCTTACAAATGAACAACGCTTGCAAATTATTGAATTTTATTATCAAAATTCGTGCTCGGTTCGAAATGTTCATCGCGCGCTGCTTGTGTTCAGCGATGAGGCTCATTTTTGGTTGAATGGGTACGTAAATAAGCAAAATTGCCGCATTTGGAGTGAAGATCAGCCAGAAGCATTTCAACATCTACCAATGCATCCCGAAAAAGCCACTGTTTGGTGCGGTTTATGGGCCGGCGGCATTATTGGGCCTATTTCTTCAAAGATGATGCGAATCGCAGCGTTACTGTCAATGGTGAACGCTACCGAGCGATGATAACAAACTTTTTTTTGCCCGAAATGGAAGTTCTTGACTTGCATGATATGTGGTTTCAACAAGACGGTGCCACATGCCACACAGCACGCGAAACAATGGCGCAATTGCGAGGCGAGTTTGGTGAACAGTTAATTTCACGTTTCGGGCCGGTCAATTGGCCACCTAGATCGTGCGATTTGACACCATTAGATTATTTTTTGTGGGGGTATGTCAAGGCTAATGTCTATAGGGACAAGCCCGCTTCGATTGACGCACTGGAAGCCAACATCCATGCATTCATTCGTGAGATACCGGCCGATATGTGTGAAAGAGTGTGCCAAAATTAGACTCAGCGGATGGGCTACCTGAGACGCAGCCGCGGTCAACATTTGCATGAAATTATCTTTAAACATTAAATTGCAAGGTTCAAACTATCGATTCAAATAAATATTTCATTCATTTTTTCGAATTTTTTGCGTTTTTTTTTTTAAAAAGTTCTAAACCTCTTAAAAAATCACCCGTTATATGTACCAAGTACCATCCACTTTCAAATTTTTACTGAAATTTCGAGTAAAAGCCTGAGTAATATCCATGTATTTTGTATGGGAAACTTCAAGTGCTTTCCGGCTCGTGTTAACGTTAACCTTGCTCTCTTTTAGGGAGAGGAGGTCGAAAGAAATTCAAAAATTTCAAAAATAAGCGCCACCCTACTACATTTGTACGCTTTTTCTGTCCAAAACTAAAAGAAAATTATAATGCTATCGACTGCAATATGATTATAATATCCACTTATATATTATTTTTAATCATGGATGTTATCTCTTATTATAGTTTTTGTATCCTCTTGTTTAACGTTAACGTGAGTGACCCTCCCTAAGAAACTTAAAAATATACGAGGTACTTACAGCGCTTACAATTATTGTGATAATAATGAACTATTTGTTTGTACACATTTATTGTAACTGCAATGCTTACCTATTATTTGAAATAACTAAATAAATTAAATCGCAAATTGAACTGTATTGGTTCAAGGCCCCCAAAATTCCGGGGCCTTAAAGACTTCACTGGAGGTACTAAGATCCCCGAGTCAAGTTCATCTGAATCTTCATCTGCTTCTCAGCAGTGGTTTTGATTTTAAAAAAGTCAAAAAAATCTTGAAGAGTCATTTTTATTAGACTTAACACCAATAGCTTGAACTGTTGCAATACAGTAGCTAAACAGATATATAATATTAATAAAACAAACAGAAATTTGGAAAAGTGACTTAACTCATTTTGGCAATGATTAAATGTTAGTTATTTTCTTGCCCTCTTTCTTTTGTATTTGGCGGCTTTTGATTTGAAAAAAAAAACTTAAGTCATTAGTTTAAACTGCATTATACAGTTTTTTTAAAATTCGTATTTCAGTTAAGCTTTTATTCTATATGTTGTTGAGAATGAAAATGACTTAAATCCTTTTTTTTTCAAGACTTATTTGATGAAAAAAGCATTTAAATATCAGGATATTTTTTCAACAACCCAATAAAGCATGAAGAGAATGATGAAATAAAAAAATAAAAATGCTTTGTCTTAAGTCGACTTTTTTTTCTTGTTGCCACAGAATTTTGTGTAGCTTTTTATGTTTAAACTATAAAGTTTTACTATTGTTGAAAATTTTAGATTTCTATAAGAACTTTTGAGCGGAGATATTTGTTATTTTATGGGTATGTTAAGAATACCTCAATTTGGAAAGATAATAGAAATTATTGATTTTTTCATATATGTTCATTATTCAATTATTGTAGGTATACAACAAAAAAATGGATTCAAAACCAATGCAAGGATATTATTGCTCTAGAATTAATGTGTTTTCTTTAACCAGCACGGAACATACAAAATTAAGACTTTTCTTAATTCTTGCATGGGTATTTTAAAAATTTGTATTCAAAAAAAAAATAAATCTTCAAAAAAATCATTAGGTATATGGAATATTTTGAGATTAATGTCTGGACACATTAGTGTCTACAAAAAATTTCGGAGGGACACAAAATAAACTCTAAAAATATTCTCAAACAGAGTTGCCGACAAGTAATATCCAAAAGTAGTACAAAGTAGTATTTTTAACAACATAGTATAGTGAAGACATTATTAAGCCTTGTCAGGATCAATATAAGCTTAATAGTTCTGATAGACTCAGATTGGAGATCTTATATAGTTGATCTATTAAGTCAACTGATTAAAAAAGGCTATAAGCAATAGAAACAATTTTGTAGTATCATTTAGCTCTTCTTTAATCTTGTGAACAAGATCTTGATTGCTGTCAGAGGATTCAAAAAAAATTTCCAAAAAGGAATGCACCGGAGCAGGCCACTCTTCTAATGTCCTTGCCACAACCTGTTCCAAAACAATACAAAAAAAAAAAAAAAACAAAAGTATGTTGTAGGTACGAATGTAAAAGTAGGAGTTTATGGTATTTCGGAGATGTCGAAAGTAGTAAAATACAAATATAGTATTACTTTAGGCAACACTGTGTTTTAGTGAAAAATCAGTTCGATTCTTTGCATTCTAAATTAGAAGTAGGGGATAAATTCCAGAATCAGAATTTTAAACGTTAAACAAAAATTATTGTACAACATATTGTTCGAAAATATATTCTTTAAATATATCCCAAAGAGATTTATTTATTTAAAATATACTTGCTTTGCGACGGAAGTAAAAAAAAAATACTTAAAAAAATTCAACCTGTCATCGCATTTCAATCAAATATCTTGAGACTTGAGTTCACCCGATCAAGCTGGAATTTTGCAAACGTCTTTGGTTCTGATTACTATAACGGGTGATTTTTTAAGAGGTTTAGAACTTTTTAAAAAAAAAAAAACACAAAAAATTCAAAAAAATGAATGAAATATTTATTTGAATCGATAGTTTGAACCTTGCAATTTAATGTTTAAAGATAATTTCATGCAAATGTTGACCGCGGCTGCGTCTCAGGTAGCCCATCCGCTGAGTCCAATTTTGGCATACTCTTTCACACATATCGGCCGGTATCTCACGAATGAATGCATGGATGTTGGCTTCCAGTGCGTCAATCGAAGCGGGCTTGTCCCTATAGACATTAGCCTTGACATACCCCCACAAAAAATAATCTAATGGTGTCAAATCGCACGATCTAGGCGGCCAATTGACCGGCCCGAAACGTGAAATTAACTGTTCACCAAACTCGCCTCGCAATTGCGCCATTGTTTCGCGTGCTGTGTGGCATGTGGCACCGTCTTGTTGAAACCACATATCATGCAAGTCAAGAACTTCCATTTCGGGCAAAAAAAAGTTTGTTATCATCGCTCGGTAGCGTTCACCATTGACAGTAACGCTGCGATTCGCATCATCTTTGAAGAAATAGGCCCAATAATGCCGCCGGCCCATAAACCGCACCAAACAGTGGCTTTTTCGGGATGCATTGGTAGCTGTTGCAATGCTTCTGGCTGATCTTCACTCCAAATGCGGCAATTTTGCTTATTTACGTACCCATTCAACCAAAAATGAGCCTCATCGCTGAACACAAGCAGCGCGCGATGAACATTTCGAACCGAGCACGAATTTTGATAGTAAAATTCAATAATTTGCAAGCGTTGTTCATTTGTAAGACGATCCATGGTTAAATTGCAAACCAAACTGAAGCTGTTTGACAGTGACACAAGGTACTAAACACACGTCAGCTGTCAAAACCAGTGTTGCCAAAACCAAACCAGCTTAAAAATCACCCGTTATAAATCTTGTTTACCATTGTAATCTAGCTTTTTAACACTATTCTTCTTTTCAATAAATTTAACATAATAAGTGTTACAATCAAAATAAAATGCAAACAAGAAAACAAATAGAAACGAAAAACAATAAGCAATAATTGAAGATTTTCTTCAAATGTTTATTGTTTTTTTTTTTTTTTTTTTAAATAAGTGAATATATTATTTTTACCTTCAAGAACTTGCTGCTCCTGCATATTTTCAAACGAATTGAATCTACAGATAGTTTCTGCACAAAGAACGGTAAACAGCAAACAAAAAATATATAAAAAAAAAAATTGATACAGAAAGAAGAAACGGTTATACATTTTTTTTCGAATTTTCTTTTCTTCCTTGCCGAGTTTTGCCGCATATACAATATCCTTAACCTATCTCTTCTCTTCATATATGTATATGCATGTATGTATGTATGGAAGAGTAAAGGTTTACAGGAGTACCTATGTATATTTATTTTCAAACAAAATGTTAAAGAAATTGTATTTTGTTGTTGCTTCCTGTCTTCAAAAATAATAAAAAAAAAATATATATATATATGTATATAGAGCAGTCGGAAGCAGCAGCAACAAGGATATACTTATACACATTCAACAACTCAACCGGATATAGATTTCAACTTAAAGTTTTTCACTTTGTACATTATTTTTCCGTTGGATGTATAGTGTTTCCTTGCAATATACCTTGTATCTTATGCGTTGCTGTAGAAACGAACGACTATACGACGGGTATAGGAAGGTACCTACTGGCTGGCTGGCGGCTGGGTACCTATGAACTGAACACATCATACCATATACAATATACACCCTCTCTGCTGGTTTCTGCAACGCTCCTCTATCCTCCTATATAGTCCTTGATGAAATGGTTTTCATTTTGTTCAATTCAATTTGTATAAGAACGTCTCGTGCTTGCATCGGCAAAGGCTTCTTCTGCTCCTAGAAGGAAAAAAAAAACAAAAAAAGAAGAAGCTTGCTTGCCTTTGCATCTCTGCCTGCTTGAATCGGTTTGGTTAGTAGTTGTTTGGCTTGCTGGTTTGGCTATACTGGATGCAGTGCAAGAACAAGAATTTTATTTTCAATATAAAAAGCAAAACGATTTAACGCTGTTTCCGGTTGAGCGCTTGAAGAAGAAGTACACAAACGCCACGCCACCCAAGCCAACAAAACAATACACATATAGATAGTCATGGCAGACACAATATACCTACCTACACTCATTCTTCAATGCCCCGCAGATTCAATTTAAACCATTCACGACGAAAGCACACTAACAAGGACTAAATCTTAAGCTGATTGCAAAGCGATGATTTTGTAGCTTTTATATGTTTGAATTCTTTCGGAATTTTTGTATTTTTTTTTTTTTGGATTTATTTATTTTTATTTTATTCTTGTACTCAAGCCCATAAAGAAGCCTTAACCTACAAAATCCTTAAACTACAATTTATAGTTTCAGAAGTATGAGAAATTCGAATTAAGTAGATTAATGTGCAATTTATTTTTTTAACTTGAAAAGATACTCAAAATAAAATAAATGAGCAATGGTTTACTTTCAAGAGTTTTTCATAAAAATGTTTAATCGACAAAAAAAAAAAAACACAATTCAGTAAACAAAATATAAATGATTGATTGCAATCGAATTAAGCAGGTATCTTTTAGTTTTCAAATTTATTCCTACTTTTCATTCAATGGCAAAAGAGCTTTTCATCATTTTTCCCATAAAAAAAAAAAAACTCCCTCATTGGATAATGGATAGCCTTTTTTAATAGGTGCTATGCATAATATATTGCTGCCAATACTTTCTGTACAGAAATACCAAAGTTCCCTTTTAACTTGGTCCTCAAAATATTAAACTCTTATGGAGAGAGACTTAAAAAGTCCAATTAGTTGGTATTTAAAAAACGATTTTAAAATTATGTGAGTGGATATACGTAAATGTGGTTAATGTTTGGGATTTGTTAAACTTTGACTCATAGGTATCAATATCGATCGAATTTTAAAATTCTTATAAGCCCTCAACATCTACATATATAGCCACCTGCTACTGCTACTGAAGCTACACTCATCACCCTCTCAACATCCCAATCATCCACACACTCATATATAATAATCGAACTTTAATATTTGTTGTCAAGTTATGCTACTACAACAACAGCCAAACGAACGAACAAACAACATCCTGAATTTTGATCCTGGGACTGGGAGTTGTGCAAAGGGAACGAATATCAAGGACCAAAACCAAAAACAAAAACAAAATTTCCAAAGTTGTTTTCTTTCAGCTCACGTTTTCTTCGACGCATTATGATATTTGATGTACCTTCTTCGTACCGGCAATATGTATTCCGCATTACCATATTATCCTGGACCGTGTTAATATTCATAAAGTGTTGTGCATTGGATTTGTCCATTTCTCTCCGTCTCCCTCTGATCAGATTGACTCGTCCTTTTTTTGTGTTTTTATATTAAATTTGCTTTGGCTTCGTATAATTTTATTCATATTTCGTTGTGTTGGTTTTGTTGTGCAAAAAAAAAAAAATTCAAATTAACGTACAATTCCTCAATTTAAGTCTTAAGGTGTAATGAGAGAAAGATTTTTGGTTTTATTTTTTGTCTTTACTTTTTAAATCAAGTTATTTTGTCAGAATAATATTAGGTAGATTTTTTTGTACCTATAGGTATAGCTGGAAGGTTGGAACTAAGACGTTTACTTTAATGTCGAATTCCCTCTGGACTTGCGGGTTGGGACTTCGCTTATCTTTGGTTTTATACTTTGAATATTTTTTTTTTCTATCTATAAACCCACCCTTTTTAAGCAGATAATGTTAGGGTGCCTATATAATTAGATGAAATTACTAATTATCCAATTTGAATTTTAATGATTATATAGCTGGTTGTTGTGGTTATAGGAAAATTGAAACAATAACACAAACGGAAATGCCCCTATTAATGCAAACAATAAAAAAAACAATTCAATCTGCGTTTTTAATTTGCATTGTTTCTTAAGATGTATCCTTGTTAAATTATATAATAGTACTACTTGCTCTTAAATTTCGAGATACTAACAATTTTTACATTTTAATATACAATTTATGTCTGGTAATTCTTTGAGAAATGGTATAATCACATACTTGGACATCTTCAAGGAATGAAATATTTTTCAAAGAGATGTCTATGTTTGTGCAGGATAATCGATTTGAATAAATTGACTAAAAATAGATACAACATTATTTAAGAATATCGTCAACACTTACAACATTACGTTATAGCTTTTCTATTTCTATATTCTAGTATGAAAAAGCTCAATCTTCTGCTCTTTGTGTTGTTTTGTAAATAAAATAGATAATGATGTGAGATTTTAATTCATACCTGAAATAAAAAAAAAAAATACAAATTATTAGAAATAAATAAATATTTGCATTTCAGATTATTAATATTTTAATAATATCAGAGTAGATAGGAAGTTTTAACACTACCAATAATATATTATAATTTACAAGGTGGGCCAAAAGTCTGTATGCATTGTAAATATCTGTAACAACTTTTAAACGAGAAGATTATAAACTAATCAAACATAATGTAAGAAATTTTCACAAAATAAACTTGTAATTTATTAGTTTACCTAAGTTATTTATTTATTTATTTATTTTAATTTATTAGTTTTACTACAGGGTCATTCATTTCGTGGTTTCAAGTTGGTAGCGCTGACATTTGACACCTGTCAAACTCAGCTGTCATTTGAAGTGTCATAATATTAGTTGAATGTTTGCCTTAACAATCGAACAATGCGTTAAAATTATTAAAACTTACTATGCAAAAGTGGTGATTCAAACGTAGCCACTCTTCGCGGACTACGCGATGGTTATGGTTGTCACAATCAACCGACTACGCATGCAATCGTTAAAATTGTGAAGAAATTTGAAGAAAGTGAAAGCGTTACTGATGTCGCAAGGCCTGAGCAGCATCGTAATGCACGCTCAGTTGAAAATATTGCAGCTGCAAGTGCAAGTGTTGGTGGATGATCCGAATTTATCGATTTCCCGGAGTTCGCAGCGATTGGTCCAATGATAACCGATTTTTGTTGGCCGGCGATTGAAGATCATGACTTGGACGATATGTAGTTCTAACAAGTTGGGACAACAAGCCACACAACACGACCAATTATGGCTTTATTGCGTGAGAAGTTTCCTGGTAGCGAAATTTTACGTTTTGGCGATTACAATTGGCCACCAAGATCATGCGATTTGACACCGTTAGATTTATTTTCTGTAGGACTACCCAAAAGAAAGTGTTTTCGCGAATAATTACCGAACTCTGGACGCATTAAAAACCAACATTACTCAAGTTATGGCCGAGATACCGCCCGAAATTTGCGAAAAACTGGTTAAAAATTACTTCAAAAGAATCACATGCTGCGAATCTTCTGGAATCTGTAAAATCGCTCAACCCTCCTAAATGAAATATAATTTTGTTCTTATCTGCACTCAAGCTACATGCTCCCATTTTGTTTGTATTTACAAAAAAAAAAATCAAATTTAAAATTTAAGGAACCCTTTTCATTCACACTTTTTTTTATTTGTGGCTACACAACATAATCCCAAAATGTTTAATAAAAAAAAATTACAAAAATTTGTGTAGGTGACAAAACAAATAAATCGAGTGGAAATTAACCAATTTCCTGTCAGGAGTGTGTTTGAGTATTTGACATTAGAACCTTGACTAGCACCTAAAAAGATTGTTTAGCTCAATTTTTTGATATTGCTTAATCTTTCAATTTTTCGTGTACATAGATACTCGTATGTGTAGCTTTGTCTCAAAAAAAAAATGTTCATTCATGATGTATCCTTACTCAATACCTGGTGATATTATATACCTTCAACATTCGATATCTGACCAAATGGATGAAGTAGAAAAAACTTCAAATTCAACTCGTAAATATTATCTGATTTCAACAACTTAAAAGCTTTTGAAATCAAAAATCCTTCAGAAGGATTATAATGTTCAGTTCAATAAAAAAAAAAAACTACCTTTGAAAAAAAATAGACTCTTAAAATCCATCACAAGGAGATGCTTCAATATTAAATTCAATTCAAGGAAAATCTACAATATCAATACCTATACAGCTGCTTTTAACAACACAAAGATAGAAAATAATCTTTTACGTTTCTCTCAAAGGAAATACGAAATTACTTCAATGGAATTGAATAAAGCAGAATTTTGTTGTTTTTTTTTTTTTGTGAGAATATTTCATCATGTTGAAGAAATCACGAGTTAGAGATTATCGGAAAACATCTTTGTTTTTGGCTTTTGATGCCTGACTTGTCTTGCTTAAGGCGATTAAATGTTCACCCTTCTATCCTTAAACATCACAAAACCACGAACGAACACAACCAGCCAGCGATCTCTGTTAAAAGAAAAGAAAAAAAGAAACAAAACCATAAAAGCAAATGACTCCCATGTCCTTCGACTTGGGAACAAAACAGGATACACTACACACCACAGCATAGCATAACCATAACCAAGCTCTGTGTCCTTAACACACAATTTCGCTAACGCACTACCATCATCATAATCTTGACATTGTGTTTTACTTCCGGTTCCGTGATGAAATATATTTTAGGGGAAATAGAACACACAAATCTGGTGGCACATTAATAATAATTGCCAAAAGGGTTTCGGCCCTGTCAACCCTCCTTTCAATCATTTTTTCAGGGATATATTCATGCATTAATACCCGTGCCCGACATTTCGACGAAACACTCTCGCAAAATATATTATGCTACCTACCTAAACAAAACTGTTATAATATTATTTTATATAACAACAATAGGAGATCCTTAAAGCATTTGAAGCCACTTCCTCCTTTCTAATGACGGACTACAAGTAGCAGCAGCAGCAGCCAGCAGGTTCACAATGAGTATATGATGGGGGTTTGGCATTTCAGTTTGCTGTGGGCTTAAGTATGAGAGGAATGATGGGGACTAAAGAGACCCAAAGAGTAAAAAGACCTTTATGATTAATTTGTTGCAAATGCGTTTAAAACCAAAAGCTTATATTTCCTTCTCCTCCTCCTCCTCTGTTCCACTCTTTCACTCTTTTTGACCTTTTACTCGGTATATTTTGGTTTAAATTCTAGGAAAATTCGCATCCAGTGTTTGAATTTATTGAGGCAGAAAGAAAAGGAATGTCAATACAGTCTGCTCCTAATATTTATGGGCAAATAAATAAACCTATATAATTCGGTACCATCGGAGAGGTGACGTTGTAAAATAATCCTGGAACCTGGAACATGTTATGGAAATCAAAGGAACGATAAGTGATATAAGAATTAAGGTATATTAGTATTATTTCAATTCTTCTAAAAAGTTCCTTGAAACTTATGATTTAGAAATCAAATAAATATATCGTCCGTATGATTTTGTAATTAATTAAAATGTTTTTCAGAGAGAAAATTTTGAAATAAATTCATTTCATTTTATACAATATGCTACCTCACCTACCATGAAATAATAAATAAATAATTCTTCTGTAAATCAACTCAGGCGAAGGCAAATAAATTGAAGTTAGAAATAACATCCTAGGATTGTTTGAGTATGTATATACCCGCAGTTTTATGTAAGAGATTTTGCTAAAAATTCTTTGGAAATTTAAAATTAAGTCTTTTGAATAAATAGTGATTGTAAACTTAAAAAAAATATAATGTTTATAAATAGAATACATACATCTTTCAGAAATTGTTAATTTCTTTTTAAAGAGCTATTCTAATTATGACTTTTGTCTGATTTACATATTAAGAAGACGCTTCCCAAGACTGATGAATCGCAGTGTATGAATAGGGCTAGAGGCGAGACGAGATTGTTTTTTTTGGACTCAAATGTAGGTAGAGTCTTGGAGATGTAGATGTTCCTGGCAGAAAAAATAAAAAAATAATTTTTAAATTATTAAGTAAAATTTTCAATGGGAATTTTTAACAGCTTCTAGATTCTGACTTTTGTTTTATGAAAGCAAAAAATCTATTCTTTAATTCTTTTTTTTTTTTTTTTAATTTAATTGTTTTAGTAAATTGTTTTTGAGAAATAAATTATGAAACTCAAAATTTGGAAACAAAAATTGTGTTCAAACATATCAATAATTTAAAGATATTTTTTTTTCCTCAAAAACATGTTTAGGAAAAATAAAATTTGTTCCTTTAATTGACTTAGACTTTAAATATTCACTATACGAAGAAACGGTTAAGTGGATCAATTTGAATATGTACAGATATAATAATGGTGGTTAAGTAATTTAGTCAGCTTAAGATTTACCAAAAGTATAAAAAAGTTTGTTTTAACTTTTTTAATTAACATTAAATTGTAAGAAAGTTTTAAAATGGTCTCGTAGTAAATTTATTAAAGTATTTAAAACTATACCCTTTAATTTTCGGTGGCATCATTTTTTGTTGATATTTTGGTGACCAAAATCAAAAGTATCTTTTTTTATTCAAAGTCAGATAACCAAAAAAAAAAAACAATTTGTAGAACCAACAACAAAAACAAGTTATTTGACAAATATATTTTTTTTACATTGAAAAAAAAAATTCAAAGAAAATAACGCTCTTCAAAATAAAAACAAATAATTAAAATTTGTATTTCGTGCTGTTTGTCATGCTTTCGCAATATGAATACTTTTAAGAAATGTATCTGCTAATAGGTCTCAACCCGAACCATTTTTCTTGCATTTAAATTCGACTATTTTTCACAGAAATACAGCTATTCAAAAAAATACTTAACAAAACTGAGCAAATTCTTGTTCCCTTATTAATTATCTTACAGACGGTATCTATTCGCCATGCCAATCTTATTGTTAATAAACATACTATATGATATGTATCTAAGTTTCTAATCAATAAAATTGAATTGAATTGAATTGATCTGAATTAAATTGAATTGAATTGAATTGAATGTTTGCTTAGTGTAGTTCCAACAAGAACCATAACATTTTTAATCTTCAAGGTTAAGATACATATATACAAAAATCCAGATCAAATAACAAGCTAATTTTCGTGTTAATTTATTTGTAATGGTTCATTCATCTTTTGGTTTCGAAAGTAAAGTTAAATAAAACACACACAGCGATACAATTTTGGTGAACATTTTAATTCATTTTAAAGTTTGGACTTTCCCATTAAGTGTGAAAAATAATATCATTCAAATAGCCGCTTCGGAAAGATTTGCAGCATGCGATTCTTTTGAGGTAATTTTTAACCACTTTTTCGCATATTTTGGGTGATATCTCGGCCATAACTTAAGTAATGTTAGTTTTTAATGCGTCTTAAGTCCGGGAATTATTCACACGTAAACACGGTCTTTTGTGTAGTCCCAGAGAAAAAAATTTAACGGTGTCAAATCTCATGATCTTGGTGGCCAATTGACGTCGCCAAAACGTCAAATTACGCGATCAGGAAACTTCTCACGAAATAAAGCCATAATTGGTAGTGTTGTGTGGCTTGTTTCCCCGTCTTGTTGGAACCACACATATCCTCCAAGTCATGATCTTCAATCGCCAGCCAACAAAAAAAATCGGTGCGACACGTTCACTTGCTGCGAACGCCGGAAAATCGATAAATTCGGATCATCAGCAACACTTGCACTTCCAGCCACATGTCCAAGATGTGCAAATGCACAGGGGGCGAAATTCTGGATACACATTACTAGGAGCAAGAAAATTTAATCTATGATCTTGCACAAACAAATATGTACTGCCATTTGCATTTTAACCACAAAACTTGTTCAAATAATCCCAAAATAACATCCATCACAACTGTACTAAGTTATTTCTTGCACAATAACTAACATCACTTTCATTGTTGCATTAAAGGAGAATTTAACTCAAAATATCGCAAAATTAAAGATCCCACTAGAACTACACATTAAAAGTCTACCTAATAGGTAATGTTAAAAAGTCATATGAATGCTGTGTATCAGTGTATAAATATAAAAAAGGGGCGCCTTCTACAAATCTTCCATAGGGCGCCAGTTTGGCTGGGGCCGGCCCTGCTTGCAGCAGCAATATTTTCGACCGAACATGCATTACGATGATGCACAGGCCTTACGACATCAGTAACGCTTCCACTCTCTTCAAATTTCTTCAAAATTTTACCGATTGCTTGCGTAGTCGGTCGATTATGACGACAATAATCATCGCGTAGTGCGCGAAAAGTGGATGCGTTTGAATCACCACTTTTGTTGTAAGTTTTAATAATTTTAACGCGTTGTTCGATTGTTATGGCAAACATTTAAGTAATATTATGACACTGCAAATGACAGCTGAGTTTGGCAGATGTCGAATGCCAGTGCTACCAACTTGAATCCACTAAATGAATTACCGCCGTGTATTATTTTCATTCCTCCAGGAGTCTCTGTTTTCATTATAATTTTCTTACAAAAAGATTTTCATTTTTAAAAGTTGTTGGAACTTCCAGCTCAGTGGAGGTACGGAAAAATGCTCTGTATTAAAATGGAAGTAAATCCGTCTATCCATACAACTCTTGCTCAATGTACAGATAGAGACACGGGCTCACATCAGACTCCAGACAGAATGACCAAAAACGTCTTTAGGACTTCCCATAATCGTATAGGTCTGATTTTCACCTTAATTTTATCTACACGAAAGTAAACCTATCATGTTTTCTTATTTAGTTATGCACAACTCTTCAAGACTTGGACCACTCGGGAATAACTTACAAGTTCATAAATAATTATTTAACTTTGAGTTAATTATAACGAATATCTTGTAAAGTTCCATGCCTACGCACACTTCTCGAATGGGATAGCTTCACGTTAGTGTCTTTTAAAATGCAAACAAAAATAGGATTTTAAAGCAATTTAATCAAATCACCGCTATTAATTTTTCGGTGCCTATACCTTTACAAAAATACCAAAAATAGAGAGAAAAATATAGTATTTCAAGACTATACTCCTTCTATTTATTAATTTTGTTTTATATTATTTATTCAAATCTAAAAGAGGCTTTTACTTTTCCAAGAAATTTCCTATATATGAACGAGAAAACCTTTCAGCAGCTTTGTCTTTTACTTTTGGTGTTTGGTCAATGGATCGATCCACACAAATCTATATGTTATTTTCTATATATAACATAATAGAACAAGCCATAGAACGGACAAGTCCAGCTGCGGGCAAGATGTCGGTATAGGATCCTGATGAAAGGATTTATTATTCGATTTTATATTGGTTTTGATTGACAGGTGTATGTGTGCAAAAAAAAAAAAGGACTCCCTCCTCGAATCCTATCAAAATCTTTTTTTGGGTGAAAGGGGTCATAAGAACAACACACAAAATTTTACATATATGTACATTATCCTCTATCTACATAGATGTGTGTCCAAAAACAAGGGTAGATTTATTATTTTACATCACATTTTGTGTATGGTTGTGCGGAAATGGGAAATATAAACAAAATGAATTTCAAAATGATGTTATGGTTAAAAATCGTTTTAAGGGCAAATCGATGAATTTACGATGGGGTGTATAGAACAATAAATTATGGAAGCTTATTGAAGTCCAATTAGGAAACGTGTTCTTGTTTTGAATAAATTTTTACATACACGGCAACAAAAAAAAAATAATGCTTTGAAAAGTTAAATATTATAGAAAACATCAAATTTAATAATACATATAGCTAATTCCTGCTAAATTTGAAATAGCACACATGAAATGCAGGTAGAGGCTAATTAGTAATATCTAAATGGACCCTATTTTTAAAGCATTTTAATATAGATGCAAATTTTAGCTTAGTCAGTAGTGTATAGGTATGTGTAAGCCAAAGGGCTTTGGCTTTGTTTTCTCTCGGGAATATATGTATTATTAAAATCAATCCATTGTCAAATTATTTTTCATTATGTTTCAGATTTCATTATGTTGGGAGATTTAATAATGGATTAGTTTACCATCGCACAGTGAACAAAAACTGTCCAATAATTTTTGGAAAATCCCCGGTCAGTAGTTCAAACAAATCTTCACATTTAATATGATGTTCAAAATGTTCCAACATCAGCTGCGACAATTGGTCCTGTGGTGACCAAAGGGAATGTCCATTTTACTATAGAGCTTTGGCCCAGAGTGTACTTGAACGAGTTTGGTATCAAATGAAAGGTGACATGATGCCCGATACGTGAGTAAAATATTTTCAAAATCGTTCATAGGAAAGTCGAGATATTTGGGCTTGAAGTTGACGATTGCAAAATAAAGATTTTACATTTTGTTCCAAATAATTGTCCATAAAATGATATTGATATCAAATGTAGGGTTTTTTTCTGTGCTTCACGCCACCTTTCATTTGATACTAAGCTCGTTCGTGTATACTCTGGGCCAGAAATGGGTAATTCCCTTTGAACGACATGTGAATGCTATAGATGTGAGATGTACGGATAGACCTCATTAGAGACGATCAGCCGAAAATATGCAGGTCGTTCGTGATAGTTTTGAAGCTGGTCCTGAAACAGCGACACGACGACGCCGACGTTCAACACAGTTGGTTATACCGCGTGGCAAAATTTTAAAGAAAGATCAAAATTCCAGTTGGTCAAAAAGCAAAGCCAAAATATCGTTTAGAATACCTACTTCAGAGCTGTTTACATTTACAAAGGAAGGTCTTATTTGGCCCACCCTGTACAGTAATTTGATTTTTTTTTCAGAAATTTTCTCGAAAACGGCTACTATGATTTGTTTAAGTTTCGAGGCTGTATTTTTTCATCAGAGCAAGTTATCTAATGAATACTTATGAGTACACTTTTAATTCACTAATTTCTAGCGCTGCAGTATAGTTGTTCTGTATTGCGTAACATTAGATTTTGACTTTAAAAAAAAACCCCAACAAAGCTGAATTTTGGGCGAGAGTTTTATTTGTCTGCATTAAGCACACCTTAGAATGTACCCAACATTTTAAACACACCTCTTGTAGGACGAAATGGGAAAAATTCAGTTTTTTGTGAATATATCTTAAGAAGTACAAGTTTTTTTTGAAAAACAAAAATGAATTTCAAACATATTTTGGTAAAAATAATACATTTTAACAAAAACGTACGTAAACGTTACAGTGATGTAAGGTACTTTGCACTGGTAGCGTTTGCATATACGTTCTTTAAAAAATCTACTTTTGTATTATTTTCTTCGTGTATAATCATTTTATAAGCTACAATTTTTGACTTTACATTTTTAAAAAAAGAAAAAGGATAATTTTCGAGCAAGGTCCAAATTAAGGTTACTTACACAGGAAATGCTTAATACATATACATAAATAAAGCTCTTCATCGAAATTCCAATTTAAATAAATTTTTCCAAAGTAAAGGGTTTTCCAAAAAGAGGTGTTATTTTGATATTCAAAGAAAAATGACAATTTTTGAGATAAATGATCGGATGTTTATTTCATTATAAAGATGAAGGTATGCCGTTAATAATGAAACACAACATCAGCCAAATGGCCGCCACAACCACGCTTACAGGACCATATCCTTTTCATGAAATTTTCCATAAGCAAATCGCAAAGTGGCTGCCCTATGTCCTCGATAGCCTCCGGCCATAAAAAATCATTAATCATCTCTCGATAGCGCAATCCATTGACCGTAACTGTTGCTCCAGCCTCATTTTCGAAAAAGTAAGGTCCAATGACCCCGCCGGACCATAAACCGCACCAAACAGTCACGCGTTGAGGATGGAGAGGCTTTTCAACAATAACTCTTGGGTTTTCCGAGCCCCAGATGCGACAGTTTTGCTTGTTGACGTAGCCTCCGAGGTGGAAATGGGCCTCATCAGTCAAGATGATTTTTCGATGAAATTCCGGATCATTTTCATGCATTTCAAGGACCCAATCAGCAAAGACACGACGTTGTTGATGATCAGCCGGCTTGAGTTCTTGTGTTAACTGAACTTTATAAGCCTTAAGACCAAAGTCTTTATGCAAAATACGGTGTAATGACATTTGTGGAATGCCTAATTCCAAAGAACGACGAGGAATGGACAAACCTGGGTTTTCTTCAACACTTTGGGCTACAACAGCAATATTCTCAGTTGTTCTTGAGCGACGTGCACGGGTTTTATTCTTCACATCACTAACTTGTCCCAACAGCTCGAATTTGTCCACCAATTTCTGTATTGCGGTCCGACAAGGTGCTTCACGACGACCCAAAAATGTTTTAGTTTTACGAACCGTCTCTGCCAAATTTTCACCATTTTTATAGTGAATTTTAATAATTTCAATGCGTTGTTGAAGCGTGTTTCGTTCCATTTTTATTAATGGCGTAGTTTCTACTTGTCAAATGTCAAAAAATGACAGCTTCAAAAGTGACAGCTACCGAAATAGCGGGCTATTAAAAATAACACCTCTTATTGGAAAACCCTTTACAATCTTAATTTTCCTACTCTGAGAAAGTTAGTTCTGTATCTTTCAAACTCAAATTAAAATAAAAAATATATGTACCCTACCAAGGCTTTCTCAGCCATAGGTTTTTTTAATGATTTTTTGAAAATGAAAAAAAAAACTTAAAAAAATTGAAAAAAAAATACAGGTATGGCTGATAAATTTCTGAAACTATTTGACCTTTTTTTACTTTTTAGATGACATCCTTTTTATGCGAATATCCCACATATATGGGGTGCTTAGATCTCGATGCCTAACTTCTTTAGTACCTATTCTTTTGCAAATTTTTTGTTTGGAGAGCTTTCCTCCGAAAAGGAGTAAGAACTATAGTAATTTTTCGACGGCACTGGCACAATGGAATGCAGGTTGTGTGCGTGAGTATCACACTTTCTACTTCGAAGTTAAACTCGAACCATTTACCAACATCGAAAAAGTCCTGAATGGAATAAATAATCAATCAATTATGCCCTGTAGGTAGGTACTTCAGTTTGACTGATAAAATCCACCAATTCGGAGCCTTACGCAGTAACATCATAGAAGCCAATTAGGTAGAGATATCAAAAATCTTGTTTTAATTTCTCATTGAAAAGAAGACATTTGTTTGTCCCTGCAAAAAAAAAAAAGACCCATTGTCCTTGATGTCAAATAATAAAAAAAAAATCTCAAAGGACATTGTTTTTATAATTAGAATGAAATATATTTATATATGTTTTTGTTTGTTCCTCAATTTCTCATCAATTGCGTCAATCAAAATAGAACAATAAAAACAAAAAGGATCTCATGAAACTCGCCAACCCCTAAACCTAAACCAAATGTAATAATAGCAAACAAAAAACAATAGAAACCACTCTAAGGAGTCAAAAATCATCACGATACAAAAAAATCATCATTATCAAGACCAAGAGTCCTCTAAGTGTGACTTCTGCCCCTCAAGCAGCACTTACAAAATCAATTCACAGCCATTTACTAACCTATAAAAAATAGATAGACAGAAATAATTTGTTTTTTTTTTGCTTCTATACTTATTTTTTTTTTTTTTTTTCGTTTGGTTTCGTTTACGCGTTGAATGACGCATTTATATATGTCCAATGTCAAATGTTTATATCCACCACCAATATTGGCCCTTGCTTGCCCGTGTCCGTGTCTATGTCCGTCCGCCCAAAACCACAAAATTATTCCTCCTCATCAAACACCTCTGGTAAACAAGGGACGAAATTTATAGGACGACGACTTTGTTGCGTCAACAACGCATTCCCTGGGACTCACTGGACTATAGAGCTATAGAGAGACTGAGATTCACTCACTAATCAGACAACAAAATTGGGCCACGTTAATGATGATAACATTCAATGGCATTCAATATCATACGGACAACAAAATAACAATGTGAATAATGGGGGGCATAAAATCACTCCGTTAAACAGGAAATACCCTAACGGTATCCATTGGAGATTTCAGTGTTCATCTTATTCGGATTTGTGAGTTTCTCTATTCCTTGATGATGATCCTATTTCTATAGATACGTAGGTATACGCCACGCCATCGCCATCGCCATCCACTCCGCTAACATACCTAAGCCAAGTCCCAGTGCGATGAGGGTGTGGCGATTGAGGTTGGGGTATTCTTGGGGAGCGAAATCATATGCTTGTGTTTACGTATAAGTGTGTGTGTAGAAAAGAAAGAAGTTTTCAATGTGCAGAAAAAAAAAAAAAGAAAATTTAGAAGTTTAGTTAAAAAAAAAAATGGTATTCGTGGTCGTGGTTTGGCAACGCCAATGTCGTCGTTGGTCCGCAAAATAGATAGATACTCTGCCAACGCCCACAATTTTCAGTTATATTTGCAGAGCTTCTTTTTTCCCCAAAAAGAAAAAAACAAAAAAAACAAAAACCAAACAAAAAAGATTTTTCGATCATCAGGGCGTTATCCAAAGCCACCGAAATATTATCCAGCACTTTCAGTGGTTTTTATGGTTTTTTAAATGTCATAGTGATATGAGAGTTTTTCATTATGGATTTGACTTTTCTATATCTATATGTATATATCCTTTCATGGCAAATCCAAATAGAATAAATTTTAAATCGCATCGAATTAAACTGACCATATTTTATTCGTAAGTACCATTAAAATAAAGCCTGGAAAAGCTTTTATTTTTGTATAATGTAATAGATAATAATAAAACCATACGTTTATGTATGTAGGCTTATACCCTAACTATTAACCTAATAAATAAATAAATAGTGTGAGATTTAGATAATAAATACGATACTATTATAGAATAGATGTTACTGAGTCGAGTGTACTATATTGCTCATGACTCTCGATAGCTGATTGAAAATAGCTTTTTTTCACTGGGAACAAAATCAGGGCCGACAGAGAACAGAGAATAGTATACCCCAGTCCCCTTAGAATTTCGAACCTTCCGAAATTCAGACATAGGTTTAAATAGAAAACAAAAAACCAAAAAAGTTAGTGAAGAAAGATTTATAAAATCTGCACTAATCAAAAACCAGGTGAATTGTAAATAGAACGTTTGTAAAAGAATACACTCTTTCGTGAATGCACTCTTTAAAAAATTATTTATTGAATTCGTTTCAGACTTTGAGACTTCGACTTCAAATTATGCAATAACCATTCATTTGACATCGAAAATAAATATTGTAATAATATTTTCCTCATTCATTTAACAGCAATCAATTAAATGCAATCTTTTGGGAATTCATGCATTCCTGTGCCAAAATATATTTTTTTCAATTTTGAATACAACAAACAGGGCAATAGTCCCATTTTCGTGGTGTTAATTTTTTTTTTTTTGTTTCAAATAACCCAAACACACATTTTTAATGCATTGGTATAAAATTTTGCGTAAAACCATTAAATCGAATTCAGTTAAGGTGTTGTTGTGAAAATTTTAAGAAAAAAACAACATTAATCTATGAGAGCTAACCGTTCTAGATGAGCTCAAACAAAAAATCGAATTTATGCACCATCGGTGCATCAGTTTAAGCTTTCGATTATACATCAGTTGACGACCGAAATCCGCCATTTTGGAAAATGCTAATTGGTCTAATGTCTCCAAATTCATTAGTTTTAATAGTTTGAGCGTGAAGGCTGTTAAGAATAAAGTTTAAGTGGTGTGCAGTTTATTTTTTATTATTTCGTATTTATTATTTTATTTGTATATACAGGGTGTCCCATAATAAATAGTCCAAACTGAAACTAGTGTAAGGCCAGGTCAAAATTTAGAAACTTATCCATTCCGAATCGGTTTTCGATAAACGGATATTTTTTGAAATTTTGGAAAACACCTACTTCGAACCAGGGGCTAAATTACCGCATCAGTGACTGATCCCTATGGGGATGATGACTCCATAACGTGAGCTCTAATGCCAAACTCACATAATTCAGTCACGTATTACTCAATAACTGATGCGGTAATTCGGCCTCAGTTCTTTGATCACCCTGTCTATAATTGATTTTTGTTTAATTTTTTCACTCAAATACTGTCCAATAGTAAGATCAATTTTTTTCGTTAAAATATTTTTTTATTTCAGTTTTGCTAAAAATTAAAAGATAATAATATAACGGTAAAATTTTGTATGTAAAATTACATAATTTTTAATTTTTTTAAGAGATATAAAATTTAACAAAGCTAGCTTTAAATCGAAAATTATAACAGTTTCAACTCAATCAGACAGGGTTCTAAGACAAATAAAACATAAGGAAGTGACTCTAGACATGCCAATTAAAACGGACTAGACTAGAGACATGCCAATTAATAACAGTTATAACAGTTTTTCGCCATTAAAAGTGGACGTGCGTTAACGCGCTTCGCGCGACTTGAAAAAAAAAACTCTGTGTGCCTGAAGTACGCCCACCGGCGGAGGGCCCTGGCCCTGCGGGGCCGCATAAACAGTACTTTTATAAACCAAAACTGTTATAATTGGAATGTCTAGAGTCACTTCCAATTGAAACAGTTTAGGTTTATAAAAGTACTCTTTATGCGGCCCTGCAGGGCCAGGCGAAAAGCTGTTATAACTGTTATAAATTGGCATGTCTAGTATCGTCTCTTTTAAAGGCGAAAAACTGTTAAAACTGTTATAAATTGGTATTTCTCTAGTCTCGTACAAAAAATAAAGCTTTTTTTTAATAACAGCTATGTATACCATAGGTATATTTATTTTCTTTTTTATTTTGACTGTAAGCGCTTTGACCAATTTTTTTCTGATTTCAATTACAAAAATTGTTCAAAATGACCCTCTTCTGCACTTATACAAGTCCGACAACGTTTTAAAAACTGTCGTTTCAAGTGCCTTGAACTTAACGAATTTTGTATCTATAGAGCAGTCAATTGCGTCCGTTCCTACAGTTCACTGATGCTATTGGCTTTGAATACACTTTTTCCTTGAGGCAGCCCCGTAAAAAAAATCTAACGGATTTAAATCAGGTGAACGAAGTTCAAATACCTATTTGCATACATATTTTAAATAAAATCGGTACAGAAAATAACACAATGATACAAATACCAAATTATATAAAAATCAATGCTTTTAGTCAAAATTGCACAAAAAGAAAATAATGCCAATCTTAACTAAAAATAGGATACCAAAGATAAATACATGTACATTTATGTCAACAATGACTGCCATCACAAGGAAACTCATAAATAGATACTTTTAAATAATGTATTGATAGAATATCAAATTTTTTTTTTTAAAAATGCCTCTCTGTGCTACGAAAAAAAATAAAACAAACACAATAAGAACTTAGACGAATTTCCGAGTCCAATTTTTGAAAAAAATAATTATAAGTTACGAAAATCTATAAATTCTTAATATTTCCAAGGAAAGACAAAGAGTCTTTTAAATAATTGATCTTTAGAACTTTGGGAAAATCAGACTTTAGAAGCTGTAGGTATTTACAAATTTGATCCCAATCATTTAAGTCGCAAATGAAAAAGTCGAAAGCAAGTGAAGGAAAAAACAGTATATAAGCAAAGTAATTACTATTATCTACTTTAGTTAAAATTGCTTTCTACTAAAAGGAGAACTTACCTATTTAAGCACAAAGAAAAAATGTAATCAAAATCATTTGAGCTGTTTTCAAGAAAATAATATTTTCCCAGAAAAATATTCGAGAAAAATTAAATTTTCCATAAGCTTTCCTAAAAGTTGTATAGTGGGTACCTACCGTTATTTTTCCTAAGAAAAAAAATATCAAAAAAAACCTTTAAGCGGTGTGTTTAAAAAATTCTTGGTCTCAAATAAAAAACAAATCAACTAAGCAGTTTCACGGAATTATAACTGCATTTAGGTTAAATCAAGGAATGAAGTTCATATTATGCATTCTCACACAATTCTACTTTAATAAATCTGAGCTATAAAGACTACATCATAAAGATGGGCTTAGCTCTATATTCTCCTTCTATTCGATATCTTTTTGAGGAAAGTATGTACTACATGAACTTGTTGATTTGCAGTCACGTATGTTTATTTTCATGTTGATATATGTGAATTGTGCGACCATGACCCAACCTAAGCACTATTTTGCTTAAGTGCTATTCTACCCTACAAATACACCTGTAGCATCGACTTGGTCTCATTAACTTTTCATTCTTTTTATGCAATCTGCAGATTATCTTTGCTCAAAGGCAGAAAAAAGCTTTTGCACTTTACTGATCTACTCGTGTATCTTATACTTTCCACAACTATATACATCACCGGACATGGCCGGCATTCTTTATTTTCTTTTTCTGAGGAAGAATATCACGAAAAATCATAATCTTGCTTTTAAGCGTTACAATCATGTATGTACGTCGTCGTACACATAGGACTTATTCTCTATCTCAACCCCCTCACCCACCCAAACGCTGCCGCAACTCGTACCCTCTTAAACGAGATTAAGAAGTTAGGTATTATATAGGACGAATGCACTATTCAAAGAATAGCCTCACAAAAGGATTTCTGCAAAACATTTTTACATACATATACATATACACCACATACGAGGACATTCATTTCACATATCACACTATCCCCATTGTTGTAGAATATGAAAATTGAATATAATGAACTTTTTTTTTATTTTGTTGAAGAAGAAATATAATCTTGAAGGTTCAAGCCGTTTTTTGTGTGTGCTCTGATGGATCCTGAATACTGGGATAGTTTGAAAAGTCTCGGGAGTAAAAGATAAATCGCCCTCAATTCAACCTCAAGAGGGGGTGTTTGACTAAAGGGCTTGGGCTGGGCGCTAGGGTAGAAAATACCTTTCATTTTATACAATTCAGCAGCTAAAGTCACCACAGCCACACACAGGAAATACCTACATACATACATACACATCAAGGACGAGATTAGATGCACTTAGAAAATGTTCATTGTAACTAAAATATTATACCTATGTATCTACTGTGTGTCGAACATGATATGATTTTATGAATCATGTCTTGAAAATGTATAAATTGTAGCCATTGTGTGTTTGTTATAAATGAAAAGAAGAACCGGAAATTCCAGGATAACATTTCGAGAAAATTTCATACTTCTATTATTTTTTTGTTACGTTATGATGTTAGTTTTGCTGTTTGATTCTTCTTCTGTCTGGCCTGGACCTGCGGACAATCGTTATGGTCTTTAGAAAATTGACATAAAAAAAAGAAGTTATACAGCTATTTTTCCAACTTCATTCGCAAACAGTTTTAGAAAATTAAGTTCAAACAGGATGTTGGAATGTAATTCATTTTATAAAAGAATTCGTTAAGATATGAAAAGATTGTATACAAAATGTGAATACCATGTAGATTTAACGGTCCTATTGTAATGTCTATAACAATCGACAGGGAAATAAATAAATTTAAATTTATTTACATAGGTTTCAAAGGACTTCAATACCACATAGTCTCCCATCAGAACCATATGGTTAAGAGTTTTTTTTTTTAATTTTTAAAGAAATTGAAACGCGACACAAAAAAAATAACAAAGGAAATTTGAGGAATTTCGATTTTTCGTTCTTTGAATTTTTGCTGTATTGGTGGATCATTGTGTACAAAAATTCCAAATATTATTGTACTTTTTAAGTAAAATTTAATAACTTTTAAATTTAAAGTATGAAATCAAGGGAATACACGGAAACCATTATTAAAGATTTTATTGCGTAATAGTGTTGATTTTAATATTTCCTTTGAATTCAGCTAATTAAAGAAGCTCATTAAAACCTAGGTACACGAATTTGAATTTATCTGTTTTTTTTTTATGTTTTGTTTGTGATTTAATATTCATGAATAGCTTTTGCTCCTTTGCATATACTATGTACATATATCTAACCATTACCATCAGTCTCACAACTCTCATTCACAATGATGTTCCTTTCATCATCAAAAATCATAAACGGAAACCATATATACCTAACATAAAAGTACTCGCATACACAACATTATAAGCACAGCCCTAACAAAATTATTATGCCGGGATGCACCAAACAAAATGAATGTAGCAACAACGATTTAGTCTCTATGAATATTAAAAATGTTCTCTGCATGTGTGTAGGTATAGGTATAATTATTTGTGTTAAATGAGTTTGTGTTGATGTTTTGTTATTATGGGAATCAAATATTTTGTATTGCAAAACAAAATAAACAGGAAAGAAAAACATGAGAATTTTTGAATGTTTTTTTGTTTGTTTTAGATATGACAGATATATTTGTCTTTAATGGAATAATTAATTAATGATAAAACAGATTATTTGATAAGAAGACAAAAATCGTAATTAAAATTCGGGCATTGAAACAGTAGAATATATAAGTGGATATTTTTGCTTTAGAAATTTATTATGTTGTTTAACGCATATTTGTATATGTATGGACATACAAATCTTGAAATAAATAAGTCTGTGAGGCTGGAAACACACCGGATCAGTCAAAATGTGTTTTTTTGACTTCGAAAACAAGAATCCATTGATTTTTATGAATCAAAAATCACCCACCAATCGAAACAAAAAAAAATGTTTTTGTTTTTATGACTGGGTTCTCATACCATATATGTATACCTCTTTATACGGCCATCACCCCGTTTTAAACCAGCTTTGTTGTCAATTATTACACATCTCCTTATATGGAGCAACTCACACAATACACGACAAAACAAAAAAAAACAAAGGCAAAACAGAAAAACATGTTTCGTTGGCGATGGCTGCAAATTTTATTGTTGTTGTTGTTTGCTTGTAATATTGGCGTTTTAATTATTTTTATTATTATTAAAACGAAAGAAAAAACTGAAATTAGATTTATTGTGTTTCAGATGGTGTGTGTTAAAATACAACATGTTTTATTGCCTTATGAAACAAAAATGTTTTGTCTCATGTGGTGTGTATTGAGTTTTCAGTCTAAATAAAGCATATTTACAAGGCAGTTTTTCATGACAGGAGATATTTCTCGCGAATGATCAATCCCTATCATGGGCAGAAGTTACCAGGGTTGTCACTTTGCTGCAATTGCAATAGATTTACGGCACTTGTTCGAAAAATAAATCCACTGCCTACGGAATCTACTGCACTTTACGAAAAAAAAAAATCCTTCAAAAAAATAATCCATAAGATAATTTTTCAATTCTGTCATTGGATGCAGTCATTCTCATTCTTCATGAAACTCACTCTTTAATTTATGCATACAGCTTTCGGCTATGCATCGGCTTTGTTTTGATGACAAGTGTGAACTGTCACAGCAAATCTGTCAATGCAAAGTTTTTTTATTTATTTGAGTTTGTTTTTATTTTGAGAAAAGGGGAAAGGATGATTTTTTAATTAAATCTGCACGCAAAAGGTAAAACTGTTTTAAGTGGTTGAAAATTGACATAAATATAAGTTTATTTGTATTTATTTAGTAGTGATTTCCAAAAATCACGGGCTGCAAAAGAACAAAGTCAATGTGTCGATCAAGCTGTTGATCCCAGCAGAAGTTTGTAATTTTATATTTCTAAGTATTTTTAACATTATAATAGGATTTTATGAGTTAGATTTTTTAAACTACTGAGCGTTTTTTTTTTTATTGACAGAGTCGATGACGTTTAGGAGAATTTTCAAGACCTAACCCAACGAAATTTGTTTCTTGAAAATATAAATCTACTGCAAAAATATTGAATTTACTGCCCTTCTTTTGCAAATCTACTTCGGAAAATTTTCCAAAAAGTGGCAACCCTGAGCTACATGTAATTTTCGTCTAAGGTGTCAGTTATAGCTTTCATTGAAAATTTTAATGACTAATTTTGAGACGTTTATTAAGTAAAATCAGTAATTATTTTGATGCAAAAATAAAGCTGATGGCTTAAATTAAAACTTAACTGAAAAAAAATTAATTCGAACCCAAACTTCGCCATAAAATGACGTTTAATTTTTCAAGGTATTTCAACCATTGAAATAGAAAAAGTCAATTTATGTGGACGGTTGGGTTAAAGTGAATTTTTTTTTTTGGCAAGGATTAATAAATTAAGTCCTCGCCTTAATACTGGTATCAAAATAATAATCGATATTGCTTCCTAAACGCTTCAAAATTAGTCATTAAAATTTGCAATAACCGTGTTCCTTCGGAAGTGCCGAAGTACTCATGATTAGGTTCTTTATGAGAGCCATTTTGAATGGAACGCACAAAATTGGTTTTCCTACAAACCTCATCTACTCGCCACGAGAGCACGATTAGTTGGTAGTACTAGAGTATTGTTGTATTCTACTCAGGAGTAGTTCGCCACCTCCAAAGGAAGATGGCAAATGATGAATTTCAATGAAAGCAATAACTGGCACCTAAGGCTCTGGGATTCGATTCCCAGACCTTCTGCGTGACAGGCCATATGCACTTTTTTTTTGCTTGCAAATCGGTTGATGTTGCCGACCAATTCAAATCCAAATCAACTGCTTAAGAATATCTGTTGTGGGTCTTTCATCCAATTGAAGAATATTTAATTCATTGATTCACTACCATTTCCATTTTTAATTCATTGATTCACTACATTTCGTGACAATTATTTGCAATATATCCTTAGTTAGGTTCACAAAATCTAAGTCTGTTTGATTTACACTGGCTAAGACCGAATTGATATTTAACGACATTTGAAAAATCTATGAAACTTTCCAGTAGGGTCATCAATTATATAGATATATGTACTGTTTTCTCAACTAAACTAATAAAAAAATCATTGGGCTGAAATTCGAATTCAAATTGGATAATTTATTTCAAAATCAATTCAAAAGTAGTTACAAATCCTATAATTTTATTTCAAACAGGAGCAAATCAGCTGTGAAATCAGCACTGTTATATTCAATGTCTGCCATATAACACCTTACTTTGAGCAAACAAAAATAACTTCTGCACACAAATGTTTTTATCTATAGTGCCTTTACTTTACCTATATATATAAACCTGTCTCAAGGATATCTTCTAGATTTTATGCCAGAAGGCAGCCTATAATTTGCAATGCGCCTATACCATTTTTACGCATGTTCAAGTAGGCATCATAAATATACATCAACAGAGCTTCCAATAATTCCAACCATCAAGAGATCAGAGGCAGTAAAGTGGTTTTCAGTGAACTGTTAAACTTGTCATACAGAAGTCCATAAAACAAAAACAAAACAAAAAACTCTTCTATGTATAGCCAACTTTACTCGTATCGGTATGTATAGTTATTGATAAAATTGCTTTATTTATAGCTTGCTCCTTGCATCACACAAAGACGATAAAAATAAAAATCTACCGTTTAACTGTTTGATTTAACATACTAACTCCTGGCTCATCGATGTCTGTACCAATAATAAACTTTTTTATATCCCGCCATCTAAAAATATCCCATAAAGACATGCGATTAAGAAATAAATGTTTTTATTAATCATCAAACAATACTTCCTTCCTGAAACTCTGAAAAGGAATGACAACAACAACAACAAAAAAAAAAAACATCACCCAGAGATAAAGTCTATAAAAATAACAGAAAACTTCCTGATTCCTGAATCTTAATCAATAAACATATTTTTATTATATTGTTTACCTATGCCTTCAGTCTTCAGATGCTTATTCAGGGATAAAAACCTTTCGTTTCTAAATGAATTCACTTCAGTTCCTCTGTGACATTCGAAACTATACGAGCATACCGCCAAAGACGACAAATTAAAGAGGATGGGAGCTGGGAGCTGGAGTTGAGGAAGAGAGAGGTGCCATGGATGCTGTGAAAAATATTATATAACCTTGGCAGTAAAATTACCAACAGACCCTCCGGGCATATCATCTATTCGTAGAAGAAACAAGGTGTTGTTTGGTATTCTAGCTGCCACAAATATCATTCGTTCCAAACACACACAACACACACTCCAAGCCAAACACCAATTATTATCATTTGGAAGAGCAAACAAATGAAATAGCATGTCATACAGTATTCCTCCTCGAATATCAAGAAGTCCTTTTCTATCTCTAACTCCTTTGCCCCGTCACCACTGTTTGGTTTGTTTTGAAAAGAGAGGAGGTTGAGCATTTCCAATTAACTTACCGTTCAGCGTTCACACCATTAACTTCAGGATCCTTCTCCGTTCACACGTTAAGGTGTTTATTTTTGCATGAAATTTCAAACCCCAACAGCCAACACTTTCTGCTGCGCGGTTGTCGAAATGTTCTGTGTCTGTCTGAGTTTTTGATTCTGATTCTGATTCTAATTTTGATTCGGAACTCAAGAGAGGAAAAAAAAAAAAACAAGATAAAGGATGAAATAATCAATAAAAACCACGAATTATAATTTTCTTCTTCTGCGGCAAAGTATGATGTTGATGTATTCCAAAAGGACATTTCTTCAGTTTGAATGTATGCTACTTTCAATTTTGCCAACAAGGACAATCAATTTGCTAATGCTAGTTAAGGTTTAACCATAAGAAACTGGATTTCATTAATAACCTAAGTGAAAATTACAATTTGAGATTTTCAGAAAATGTTGACTCTAAGGCCCAGTTTTTCAGTGCAAGATTAAAGTTAAACTCGAGTTAATCCACCAAATTTGGTGAGTTAACTCTGGATTAAGTGAATACATTTTTTTGATGTTTCATTCTTCGAGTTTTTAAGTTCCTTCCGCATGCATCCTTCCATAAAAAAAAAAACAGCTTATTGTATTAACTCTGATTTAACTTACCACTGAAAAACTGGGCCTAAGAGTGAGAAATGGCTAAATCTATTTTTGTACATTAATCCAAAAATATACACCCCTCACGCCTCTTTTTACTTATTGTAAAAGTATTGGTACGGTTTGATAGCGTTTTGTATTTTCAAGCAATTTTTAAAATAATTTATAATAAAACAAAGAAAGTTTGAGTTAGCAGGTTTTCACTTTAAGGACGAAAACACACTTCAAAACGTGTTTTTTGTGTCTTATGAAAGAAGGATCCATTGAATCTTATGATCCAATATACACCCACCAATCGAAACAAAAAACATGTTTTTGTTTTGATGTTTTTATGACTGGGTTTTCGAAGATACATGAGTCTGAATACAATACAGCCATCGCCTCGTTTTAAACCAGCCAGCGTGTCGTTGTCGATTATTACACATCTCGTTGTGGCGCAACCCAAACAGCACACGACAAAACAAAACATATATTTCGTCGTCGATGACTTGAACTTTGTTTTATCAGAATCAAAATGTTGCTATTGTTGTTTGTTTGCCACAGGTGTTCTTATTATTTGGACGTTCTCATTGAACATTTTGTTTTGTTTTGTCTTAACACAAACCAAGCAAATAACACAACTGAAGTGGTTTTGTTTGCTCTATTGGGCCTTACCAATAAACGATAAACTATAAAGTCGAGTTAATTTGTGCATTTACCGATAATCAAATTAAACACGCCTTTTACTAATTAGTGTTCTATTACTTTATCTACTACATTTGTTGTCAAACAGTCAGCTGTTGTGGAAATGATATTAGTGGTTAGATATTTTGAAAATTCAATAAATAAACTTTCTGATTTCGAAGTGAATTCCTCAACAAAAAACAAAATGATATTAGAGTTATGGACGAGGTGGCACATTCTAGCCGAATAAAAATATGCAGGAAAAAAATAGATCCCTTTACTGAAAACGACGGCAAAATGGCAATACTTTTTTCGGAGTCGGTCTTTTTGACCGCTGTCACTTTATTTATGATCAGTTTGGTTTGCCATTTCATATTGAATGGACTTACTTCTCAACAACGATTGCAAATCGTGCAAATTTATTACCAAAAACAATAGTTCGGTTCGCGCAATGCATCGCACCCTGCGTCCAATATGTGGTCGACATAATCGCTCAGCAGAGTTGGTAATTCAAGCAACCATGGATCGGTTTCACACCACGTTTATTCTAGTGGATAATGCGCATCCTCAGAGATGCCGTACAGTGCGCACCGAAGACGCGCTATTGCTGCTGTGGAGCAGAGTATCGAAGAAGACACGAAAGAGCCCATCCGCCATCGAGCGCCATGATTAATGACTTTTTCTTGCCTGAATTGGAGGATGTTGATTTGGACGACCTTTGGTTCCAAGCGCGGCGCTACATGCAATACAGTCAACGAAAGAATTAATTTATTGGAGGAAACTTTTGGTGAGCGCATTATCTCGCGTCGTGGGTCTGTGGCGTGGCCTCCAAGATCGTGCGATTTAACACCGCTGGATTATTTTTTGTAGGGTTATGTGATGTCGCTTATCAAAGCAGATAAGCCCGAGACGATTGACGCCTTGGAGGAGAATATTCGGCTCGTTATTGCTGACATACGGCCCCGATTGCTGTGGTCGAAAATTGGGCTTCACGGCTGGAATTTATTCGAGTCAGCCGTGGCGTCCACTTGCGTGAAATCATTTTTAAAACATAATGGCAAACCCTTATCTTAATAATAAAGCTAAATTCTTGGCCATAGCATTAAATTATATGTATTTTATTTCTTCTTGAAAATCACATGTTTAAAAAAAACACCCTTGATAACTTCTTTCACCATCACAAGCACTACAAAACATTTGAATTCAATTGCAATTCGCAAGTGACACACATAAACATTAAACATAAGACATCAGATAAGTGAAATTATTTTTCTCTGCTCCTATATGAACTGTCAGAATGACACCACAAATGTCGCGTTTACACTTAATCAGGAAGTTAAACATTCGTTTCTTTACTTTAAAATTCAAAGTGACGTTTAGCGTTAAGCTGATTATTAAATTGATTATTTGCATGGTTCTTTATTAAGAGTTCAGTTAAATATTTAAGTTTAAGTTTAAAACAAAACACGTTTTATGCCTCATGAAACAAAAACGTTTTATCTCATCCGGTGTGTTTTTTGCTAACATAACGAAATGTATTACAAATTTGGACAAAACGTATTTCAAATTTCTGGAAGCTACTCTCATGGCTGTGTCACAACTTGTGAGTTTGCTATCGAGGGTGTGGTATGGGAGCTACTTTTACTCTCCGATGGACACAGATTTTAAATCTCTATACATTCAAACAAGCATGTGCCACTTAGTAAAATTATTTTATTTTCAATTCAACCGGAGTTAACAATGAATAGAAAAGCATAAAGCTAAGAATAATAATTGCCCAATGGGTTGAGAATAATTTGACGATTACTATTTAAGAAGGAGATAGTCTTTTGACATCAATTTATATACCCACAAGTTTTTGTTTACAACCAATTTCTACATTAATTTCACCATTGTGACCTGGCAGAGTCTTGTAGTAAAAACCTTCATAGTCAACAGATCTTATCATTTCTGATGGAAAACGCACGAGCCAATGACAAAATTTTAAATAGAGTACAAATTGGAACAATTTGGGCTTACACAATAGATTATCCCTGCGCTGCGTGCCGACTCACAAAGGATCTCTAGAATTTGTGTTAAAGCAAACAAATACATATTTCAAACAATAACAATTTGATTCAATTAGAATTAAACTGGCATCGCAGAGATGTAGAAGAGATGTCAGGAGTTTCAATTGTTTTAGCTGACAGGATAATCATTTGTGCAAAAACAAATGCACACACGTAGAAACTATATACGAACACAAACTCTATAAATAATATAGATAAGGTACTCCAACTATTGGATGGTTCTCCTTCTTATTTCGAGTATAGAAGAGTCGATGGTAGTTTCATTTGCTGAAATAAACTGTCTTCATCCTTATTGACAATGGAAAACAATTTTCCTGAATTTTGCACAATAAAATGGTGCGTCAACAACGTTATAACGGTAACGGCAAGGACAAGGACAATAATTCCAACTCCAACTCTAACTCCCAAACCTGAACGAAGAACGAAGAAGATGCGGTACAGTATACCTTCATATTATACCGAGAGAATGAAGATTTAATCTTTAAACGAATGTTTATACTTTGTGAAGTGAATGTGTGTGCGGTGCTAGTCTCAGAAATATCTGTTCTTCTGATGGGCAAACTATCCGTACAATTGTCTATACCCACTTAATTCTATATACGAGCAGCTCCTCCTGAGGATGTCTTGATGCTTGCATCGGGCACAGCCACTTGAAGCTCAAGAATCATTATCGTCAGCATCATAGTCCACCTTCACCATACCTTTCCTACTTTGCAGAGACCAAATCTACAGAATGATATATACAAAGACACATACAGAGGTACACAGGTAGAGATTTGTTGGGATTCAAACGTGTACCTCTGGTACATTTAAGAAGGTACACGTGTATAAGGTCTTCTCTCTCTTCCTTCCTATCTAAAGGTTGATTCTATAGGTAAGGATAAATCAAATTCTCATTGCTACACCAGCTACACCCTCTTCTAGGGTTTCCAATTTTCTCCACTTAAAGATACCACCTAAACGAATACCAAAGATTTGGTATTTTATTTTTTATACAATAAAATACTCCTCGAGTTTGTAAGTAGAGAGACTCCTGACACCCGTATCCCGTTCGTTTTATGAGTGTTCTGCTGGTGTTTGAATTTCAAATAATATATGTCAGGTACATGTCCTCTGTATTTGTTTTTACTATAGTTTTGTACAGAAAACTCGACAAATTCTTTTGAAGACATATTTTTATTATTTTATTGCTTCGTTAAATAGAACAATTTTCAAATATATATTTAATAAATGGAAGTGACTCTACATGCCAATTATAACAGTACTGTTCATGCGTCCCCGCAGGGCCAAGGCCCTCCACCGGTGGGCATACTTGAGGCACCCAGAGTTTTTTTTTTCAAGTCGCACGAAGGGCGTTAACGCACGCCCTCTTTTAAAAATTGGCATGTCTCTAGTCTCGTCCTTAATAAATATCAGTGCAATCTTGCCCAATTTAGGTATTCAAAGAAATATTTTAAAAATTGACTTTTCTGGTTTCGTTCAATTTGAACCTTTTCGAAAATTTCTTCGATTTTACAATGTATACATTCCGTTTTTGGGTATTGCTTAGAATAATTGTCATTTCAAACATAAATATGTACGAACAGATTTAATTCTTTTTTTTTTGTTAACTTCCACTAGACGAAAAAACGAAGAAATTGGTCCTGGCCATTTTTTCCGTTCACGTGACGTTGGTGACATGTTTGTGTAGTTAAAGACAATTTTAAAGAATCACATAATAATTTAATATAGTTATCTCGGTTTTGTTCGAACTTATCTCATAAACTAAATGACGGATTTAAAAAATTCGAGGATCACTCAAGGACTTTATATATTTCAAAATTAATAGGGTAAAATCGGGTATACACAAAAAGTGATAACCATTTTAATAAAATCCTTTAATGTTTAATTAGTTGTAGTTACTTAGAGGATGGGCGTCCACTTAAGGATAAATTACTTTGCAAAAAAAATTGCTACCTATTTATAGGGTGAAATGGGGTAAAAACAAAAAAATTATATCCGTATTAAATATTTCTTTTTTTATTTGAAAAGGTTGTGTTAAGAAGATGACAGTCGGATTACTTCAAGACAAATTTCTTTCCAATATTTTGGTAGCTAAATTTAGGGTGAAAATGGGGTAACAACAAAAAAGGGTATCCGAACTAATAAAAATGTTTGCATTTAAATAGTTATTTTTAGTGAATAGACTAGATATTTTAGTGTGCATTGGCCATTAGGGTTAACACAAAAACAAATGGACCCAATTCTATTTGTTTTAAAAGGAAATATTAGAGAAGAATTACAGTGTAGATGTTTTCAAAATTTAGATATTTATAGGGTGGAAACACAAACAGGTATCTTGATTTTAAAAAAAGTCATTTTTAATTTGAAAAGTTATACTAAAAGCTGTTAATAGGGTGCAATGGGTTAAACACAACAAAACGGCGTTTGATTTTAAAGAAATCTTTTTTTTTCAAAATTCAACTATTAATAGGATAAAACCAAAAAAAATCTGAGCTGTATTTTTCAGCTTAAAATGTTTATTAAGACGTTAGCGTTAGCGCTATTAGGGTGAAATAGGGTAAAAATATAGAAAATGGTATTTGATTTTAAAAATTAATTTTGTTTTTCAAAGGTTGAATTTAGAAGTACTTAGGCCCAGTTTTTCAGTGGTGAGTTAAACTAGATTTAGTTAACTCTAGAAGTTAATTAACTAAGGGAGCAGTTTTTTGGTGGAGTATTCATGCGTAACAACTAAAAAAAACTCGGCGGATAAAACATCAAAAGCATCTGCTTAGTTAATCCTGAGTTAACTCACCAAATTTTGATAAGTTAACTCGGGTTTAACTTTAATCTCGCACTGAAAAACTGGACCGTGGAGAGGGAGGGCCTAGTGACTTGCAACTCTCAACCATTCCTGTCTGAGTTGTTTTTTTTGCAGGAATGGAAGAGACCTTCAATTTTCTGGTAATCAGAGGCACTTATTCATGACAATGGATGCTATTGGAGAATTTGTGACTTCCTCGCAAGGGGCAGAAGCTGATTTTTGTTTTTAAATTTTTAAAGGCAGCCGAGACTGGGAATCGAGCCCAGACCTCCGGCTTTACCATTACACCACCGACTACTGCTATGAAGGAATTGGATTGATGATTTGTTTAACTATTTGATCCAATTTTATTAAAATGCTAAGCGGGTAAGCCTTTTAAATATTCGGTCAGATCAGATGTTTACTTGTTCTTATCTATCTAAAAAAAAATTTATGAAAAACTAAATAGAAAAATATAATATGCCATTATTATCCATGGTTTGTAGAACTTAAGAACTGAGAATCACATTATAGATCTCTTGTGTATAGGGCTATTTGCGTCGTCGTCGCCTCATTTGCGTCCGCTTTTCTTCTCCTCTCACCTATCTCCTATCCTCATATATGATGTCCGTTTTCTTTTTCTTCTTCTTCGGGGGTAATATTTCAATTCATTTTTTTTTTATTATTATTATAATATTGTATCCTTATTCATGGAAATATTGATATTTGTTGTATAAATATTATGCATGAATATATTGGTGTTGTTTGATATTTTTGATGTAGATAACTCAGCTTGAATGCCATACATGCATGGTATAGAATGCATATTATAGTGTATCTTAGACTTATGCGCCATGTATGATGGCATCATTCAAATTTCAAAACTTCGAAAACTATTTCCATATGGTTAGAAAGGCGACAGCAGAAATGCATACAAATAAATCAGCTGGAAGGATAAACGAGGAATATAGAATAGAGCCATGGGAGCAGGCGAAGCAGGAGTATAGATATATTTATATATACCTACCCAGCATCAGCAGGATAAAATAAATAACAAAAACAACACAAACGAGTGTAGAGCAAAAATGAAATTGCAAACTTTAAATGGAACCCAAACGAGTTGCAAGAAAGTTTGTTTTTTCATATTTTTTTTTTTTTTTTTGTTATATGGCAAAGAACCACCCCCTGCTGACTGAATTTTTCTACAACCCGCTTCATCATATAAAATGAGGTCAGACTACTATGTGCAGTAAAGAGTTCTCTATATCTCTATATGTTCTGCATATATACATATACATATACATATACTAACCTAACACAGTATAGGGTAAGCTACGTTCTGCTCAAATCTCCATGCTGCCATATAGCCATATATTACAAGAGTGCCCCAAAATATCCCCGTTTGTGAAGTATTAATCGAATGTTTCCTCAGTTCTGATGATTCTGGTGGGCACGAAGACAAGGACCCGACTTACGGGAATTGTTCGGTACTTTAAATTACAACTACCAGAGCGAGAAGATTGGGCTCTCCTCTCTCTCACCCTTCAACACAAAATTAATTTGTAAGCTTTATCCTCGTCCCGACGCCAAACAGGGTGACTCCATTTCCAATACAGCCATAAAGAAAGAAGCTGAATCCTGCTGAGAGGTGGGAGAGATGCCATGCAAGCGAGTCAGACCATGGTAGGATGGACATGGACACGGTAATGGAAGGAGGCACAATTGCAGTCAAACACAATAAGGGAGTGCATGATGATGAAATTGGGGAACTAGCTGTAGGTATATGTGCGTAATTGCAAGACCACACATAACAAGCAATTTTTTTTTGTACATGTTTTTTTTATTATTATTATTTACTCCTTGCGCGGAGCTAACGGGTTCCTTGTTTGGAGAAAAATCGAGAACTCAACTCAAGCTCATAGCTTCATGGAGTACGTACATACCTATATAAGCTATAACTATACATAATTGGAAGTTGGAACTTGGGGCGTCCTGGCTGCTGCCTTGTGTGTTGCAGGCACACCACACAGGCGCTGGCAGAGTGGAAGTCTTTCATTTTGGGGTCATAAATAAACAGAGGGAAGCAGCGTATTGTTTTACCATGTATGCAAGATGCATTGCGGCACTCTTGTCTATATTAAAAGGGTGTAATTAACTGTGGATGCTTCGGAGTTTGTTTTACATTGTTCGCGCTATGAGAAAATGTTTTTTGTTTGATTTTTTGTTTTTAGGTTGGAGGTTAATGTTTGGTTTTCCCAGAATCTATTTTCCTGATATAGAAAATTGTATTGTAAATGTAAAAAAAAAAAAACACAAGCAAGTTGTAATGGGAGTAGTAGGTAAGTAGTACATACATACATGTATGTACGTAGGTATAATTTCACTAAACTTTAAATACAATTTATTGCATTTAGAAGTAAGTAGTTTTTGTTGTTTGTTTATTATTGTTTTGGAAGGGTTGAAATTAAAGGCGATCTTATACCAACGGCAACAAAGTTAAAATTAAGGTCTACTTATTTATAATTCCCTAAAAACTAACTACCTATACTAGAATTTTCTAGTTTTTTGTTCTAATGAAATATAAGAAACTAAGAATCTTATGCATGTGTGTGTGGGGTGAAGTCAATAATTGTGTTTTTTTTTTTAAACAAGTGAAAAGGTTGAAATAAAGTTCAAAATATTGTTGGTAGGTTATACGGTATGAAATTTCTATTGATAGGAAAAATAGGTGCGCAATTAAATGCTTATAAAGATGAAAATGTGTGAGAAATATTAGGTCTGATACTTAAAACTTTTCACAGAAACTTAGAAACTATCAAATTTTGAAGGGTTAGCATTGGAATTCTCTCAAAAATTTTGAAACTGGATAAAAAGTTCGGAACTCAAAATTACAGTAGGTATATCCTATGAGGTTTACCTAATGCGAATGACACACATGACACGATGTTTACCTTTAATTTTTTTTTCACTCTCATATTGATATTTTGCTGAACTGATAGTTTGTGCCCTGGTGCCCATAGACATTTCTTGGACAGAAAATCACAAGAAGATAAAATTTGTTATTACTATTTTTTGAGGGCTCAATTTACATTAAAAAAAAAAATTGAAAACTAAATTTTTAAAATGTCTCCCTCTTGGAAAGATTATAATCGTTTTGCGGAGAGATTCATATTTGACTTTGGTTATGATCTTAAACGCCCCTTTCAAATCTTCG
The DNA here is from genome assembly GCA_932273885.2 of Leucozona laternaria. NCBI lineage: Eukaryota > Metazoa > Arthropoda > Insecta > Diptera > Syrphidae > Leucozona > Leucozona laternaria. The sequence goes on along the minus strand of OW026369.1, from coordinate 23,150,235 downwards.
TCGTCAAATACATTCCAAATATGATTTTTGACAAATTCTTTCAACAAACAGGTTTTTTTTGCGAAAAAAAAAATATCTCACTTTTTGTGATTCAAGACAGCGGCAACCCTACAAAGGGTTAGCGGTTGAAATTTTCAATTTAAGCTCTTTTTTTAGTATACTTAAGCACGACGAAAGCAAAATATTCACTCCCATAAAATTGAACTTGCATGCTTATAGGAATTTATTGGCTACTTATACTCGAACTATAAATTGTCCAGGCCACACCGAACTGTGCATTTTTCGGGATGTATAACTTTGCCGTTTCGATAATCTCATGTGGACTATTCTCGCTTCAAATGCGACAATTTTGCTCATTTACATACACATTAAGACAAAATTCTAGTTGGTTTCGGGGCCAATCACAGAAATTTCGACGTTAGCGAAGGTAATTTGGCTTCAATTTTTAAACGAGCTATACTCATAAATCTTGGAACTCTCCAAACCAAGATATTTAATTTACGTAAAGTCTTCTATATAATTTCTATGAATTTTCTTTGAATGAATTTTCTGCCAACGTCGAATCGATAAATTTGGATCATCTTCAACACTTTTCTGAACGCATGCAATATTCTCTTCAGTAATTTAAGATTTAAGAATTCTAAGGGCTATTTTATTCACTCGAAGTTGAACATAACTTGAGAATTTTTCTTGTCAACTTTAGAAAATGTGTTCACTCACTACAAGTGACTTGTTCTATACTTTGCATTTTGACAGATTGATAAACTTTAGATTTTTTTTTCAACTCCCATGAAATATATTAGAAGTTAGCCGAGGAAACTTAGGATATTACGTCAAATCTAAGTTTTTTTTTCCTAATTTATTTATATTCAATCACTTTTTTGCCGCACCTTGCTTTTGGTACAGGACAATTTTCAGTGTCAGTATACCACTTGTTTTTCGGGTTTGAAAGCCCACACACTTGGCTGCCATCTATGGAAAAGGTGGTGTAAAATGAACCATATAAGTCTTACAGAAAAAATGTTGCCTTCTTTTTATATAGAGAATTGAATTCCCTATACAACTTTGATTGAGATTTTTTTCCAAAAAATTTAAAATAAAAAAGTTATAATTAAAAATGTTTGGAATTTTTTTGAGGAAGAGAAAAGAGAAATAAAAACCATTAACCCTTCATTTACCATTTGGATTTTTTCTTTAAGAAAATTCACTACGGAAATGCTCACTCATAAGCTGCTCGTCCGTTTGAATTGTGCAATACAATAACGAATGAGCACTTATAAGACGACCCTGCTCACGAGTTATAAGCTGGGTGACATTTTACTCACAAGTGTTTCAGAAATTCAGATTTTTCGATTCATTAATTCGAGTTTTTTACTATGACTTGAGCTGACGAAAATGTGTTTTCTGGAATGAATGAAATGATTGATGCTTTTATAAAAAAAAAAAAAATGTATAAAACTCTTGACTTTAAGACCAAACGCAAAAAAATAGTGGGAAAACAGAAGAATTGTCCGAATCCTGAAGTTAAAAGTACCTACAGAAGATCACTTTCGTGTGATGTGACGGGGCTCAATCTATTTCTGGAATTCTATATCATGGGTCTTGGAAGCTTCATTCATGGCTGGCATCAACGAAATTATATTTGTTTAGAAACATTAACCGATATTCAATCGCAATAAGTTTTAATTATAGGGAAGTTCAAGTCGATACTGCCTCATTAATCAATAATCAATTTCTGTATGTCCAAACGGACACTTTGTCACATGCCAAAATGTTTTATGTTTTAGGGAATAAACTCTGACTTCCAGCAATGTACCACAGTTTACTCTAGAACTCAATTTCAGAGATTCTTCTTTTTTGCCAAACCACACGAATGTGAACTTCTTTGCTCGGCTTTTCTTAACACTCGCTCTGATCTGTTCAATCGTTTTAAAATTAGAAAAAAAAAACCTATAATAGTAAGCGCTCAATGACACAAAAGGAATAAATAATAACATATTTACCTAAATACATCTACTTAAATATAATATTAATTTTTTTTCATATAGGAATAAATTTAAAAAAAATTCTAAATTGAAACCAGGAGCTTGATCTAGTCCCACAATTTCCTATTTTCTAAGTTCAGGTGTGCTTTTTTCTTTTGTTTGTTAATTGTTTTGCAATATTTAACTTTATGGCTTATCTATGACTTAAGCAATTTTATTGAAAAGACTTCCAGAAATATGTTAGAGCCTACCAAGAGCAAGCTAGTATTTGTCCCATCAATGCTCTTGTATTGTTAAAGTAATTTTTAATGTAGGTACCTACATATTAAATGGATGTCTGGGTTCAAATGGAATTTTAAAAATAAATCTAAGCTTAAAATAGTATTGTCTGGCACGCCATTCCACACTTGATGTCAATGAATTTAAAACACCCATGAGTAACAATAAAGGACACACATTTGCTACATGTACGTGAACTTTCATCACAAAAAAAAAAAAAAAAAAAAAACAAACTGGATTATATCCTTGAACGTGCAAAAGAAGAAGTAAACAAAGATTAAATTAAGGCTTCTGAAGGGTAAAGGACTAAACGCAAGATAAAAAAAAAAAACTCATCCAACAACAACATCAAAAAACACAAAATCTTAGGAAGAAAATGTAAAGATAAGCCTCAAGAATGACAAAAGTTAATCTGTACAAAAACGGGTAGATAGGTGGAACGAAAAATGATAAATTACTAAAGTCTGCCTCTCTCTCTCTCTCTCTGCCTCTCTGTCTTTTTCGATATATGTAGAAAGCTAAAGGATAACAAATTTTCTATCAATTTTTTCGATGAGAGACATTGATTGGGTGGGTCGTGGGTCTCTCAGGCTTATCGACTCCTTGATGTTTAGGACTTACCAAAATAGAAAATACAACCTCCCCAATCCACATCCCAAAACACAAAAAAATATATCCACCTCACCCCACGACCCCACCCACCATCCAATAGAAGTTATTGTATTTTTTTGTATTTTTGTTTTCATGCGTATGTATGAAAAGGAGAATTTCGAAATGGCACAAATGTTGTTTGAGCCCTTTGGTGTACGACTTCCAATTGGAAAACATTTATTGGTCACTTTTGGCGTAGCCCGCCACCGTTCCGTTGGCAGAAGATTGAGAAGTTTGGTTAGTGATATTAATGATTGGATAATGGCGTACCGGGTGCGTCTGATAGTTAAGGAGCGAAAAGTTTTTGCGGAATAGTTTTTTTTTTTTTGGTTGTTTGTTCTTTGTGTTCTTGCTTCTTTTTTTTTTTGTTCTTTGTTATGACTACGTGGAGGAGGAAAAGTTTTGTCTAAAGTTTTTCCAAAGTTTTGGCAGAATTTTTTTTTTTGTCTTCTTTATCTTTTTTATATGATATTTCCTCACTCTGAATGCGCTAATGCGAAGCTCTTTAAGAAGTGTGAAAGTATTTCTTAAAATAAGAGAAAAGATAATGTGCGACGTTAGTGAAAAAAAAAAAAAAAAAAATTAGAGCAAAGAGGCGAGGCATCGAACAAACCAAAGAAAACAAAAAAAATCATAATTATTATTTGGTAAGTTAGTTTGCGAATGTCATTATAGGATTTTGTCAAGCATTGATATACCCATGGAAGTTTATAATTATTATATTGGTACTTGGATATTTTTTGTTTGTGTTGAGGGAGATTATGCCAGGCTTGATAAACTTTGGCCAGACAACAAAACAATTAATTATGTGTTAATCCTTAAAAAACAAAAAAAAATTAATTAAATTGTTGAAGTATTAGTGAAAAGTTTGCTTTTTATCCTATAAGACGTTTTTATAATGGCTTTTTCGTTTATTTAACATTCCTTTTTTAAGGAAAAATTATAGATGGCATTGACAGTTTTGTATGGAATACCTAATATCTACAGGATGCAGCTGTGTTCTTCCTGGCCGATGTTTTAGGATGTAATAAATACAAATATATGATTTATCTATGAATTAAGGATTTGTTATCTTTTTTAGTGTAATTATATAAAACCTGGCTCCAACAAAATGTCAAACAAAATACCTATATATTCAAGTTGCAGTGCTGCATGCAGTTTAACATGCATTTCTTCTATAGATTGAGTTCTATCCGTCGAAGTATTCATGGCTGACTTTTAAGGTTTGGGCTTTGTGCATAAGAATTTTCGATTCACAGGAAGTTTTTCACGTTTGATATTTTGGCTGGTTTTTAATATTTATTTTGAACGAACTGTTACCCGCCCACTTTGCTGGGCCATCCGCAGCCCCCATGTCTTGCATAAAGAACCAATAAGTCCTATAATCCACGAAATTATTGATGCTTAAATTCAATAGAATCCGTCCAGCCGTTTGACCGTGATTGAGGGACAAACATATGCAAAGAAACAATGGGAATATTTTTCTAAAACAAATAACATATAAAATCCTTATAGGATTTTGTATTTAAAAATCTTAAGTATTCAAAAATTGCGAGTTATAAAGATAAGTACCGCCACATGGTTTTTCTCATGCAAATCGTATCAAATCGTCTTTTCCACTTAACCTTGCATTTTTATATTTCTGGAGGAAGCTTCTGTTTGGAACACAGTAATGCATATAACTAGCCACCGTCAAACTATACGTGACTCACTTTATATTCATAGGAAGTGTTTTAATTTGTACGGTTTATTTGGTTAAGAATATTTATTTTGACCGAACTGTTACCCATCCGCTTTGCTGGGCCCTCCACAACACTTTTGGCTTCTAAAAATTATTACTAAGTCCTTTATTTCACGAAATAATAAATACTGAATTTCAATAGAATCCGTCCAGCCGTTTGAGTGTAGTTAAGGAACAAACATATGCAACCAGAAAATAATCTGAGAAACAAATAATTTATTATATTTAGAAAAACTAAATTTTAATATTCATAAATTGCAAGTGTTACTAATCGAAATTGATGGAGCAGGGAGAAAATAATTTATATGATGTTTGAATACTGACTTAAAGAAGTTTATATCGAAAATCACACATCAAACTGGCTGACCATTCTGAAGAAAAAAATTCAAAATAAAATGAATTTTTTATTCGCATTTTTTTTAAGTAATTTCGCAGATAATCTGTCAAAGTAATGATTAATAAAAATTAACCACAGTCTAATGAATCCAACTCAAATGATGGTCAAAGGACTGTCGTTTCGAATTCAAGAACCTATACGTATATTATTTAATAATATACAAAGTTGTATGATGCGCTAAGTTACCTTTTTGCCCTCATCCTTATGAATAAAACAAAAAAGTAAGTAGGATTTAAGGATCCCAATCGGATAAGCATATCTTACTTTCTTGTGAAGTGTTTTCCAGCTATAGAGCATACACTCGTATCTATACGTATATTTTTTGTCTCTCCTAGTTGGTAGTATCCAAATACATCAGGAAAAGCATAACCTCCATCGGTGTATAGCTATATATAGAAGAAGACTACCTGGAAGACGAGTTCACTTAATATACAATATAGTCATAGTCAACCCTGTGTGTCACACAAAAGAGAGCATCCGTCGCGGAGGCAATTTATTCAATATCTCGATGTCCTTTGGGGGACTTTTCGTCTTCTGTTTCTTTTTGTACATTATTGATACTTTTTCCTTTGGGGCAATAAGTCTGATAATTGTATCTAAAGATCAGAAAATCAAAGAGAGGCAAATGTCTGTACACTCTTGATACTTGATGTTGAGTGGGGGTCGTAGTAGTGATGGCAGACAAAAGCCACTGACGATGACGACGACAAGGACAAAGACCAGCACCACCACCAGGACCGTCAGAGCACCAGTCACCATCAGGACGTTTGAATTAGTAAACTTCTTCTTAAAGGTGTAGTAATGGGGAGTGAGTGAAAAGGATCTATCAATATACCAGACATTTATTTGAACTTTGTGATACTGTTGGTATTATGAAGGTACATTATATATATATTATTTTCTTTTTCTTCTCGGAATAAGTATGATATCGACTTAAATCAGAGAGATTTAAGGGGCAGAGCAGCAGGTTTAATAGGAACACTTTAGTGACAAAATTGTCAATGGCTATAGGTACTTGACTTTGAGCTACTCAAAGAGAAAAAGATGTCTTATTATTTTAGGGGAAAAGCATCTCTGTGATGGAATAAAAAAAAATGCGAGTGACTGACTTTTGAAGATAAAATTGTGTCCAATGGAAATAGAATGTTAACCTTTATAAAACAGAATACAAAATGAAAAGAGTTTTTTTTTTATTTGGAAATTGATCAGATACCAGGTTAAGTGACTTACATTCTTCAATAATAAGATTTATCTTAATTTTGAGTAGCTAAGTATGATGGCCTGAATTTCGTATAAGTATGTTAAGCGTCACATTAAACCGTATAGGGAAATTTGCCATAAAAGTGTTAATATCCCATTTTTAACAGTATCTTCTCAATTATATTCAAAAGTGTATCGTTGATAAACGTTTGTAACGTGAATTTGTGATACAAATATTTTCATGATGATTTCCTTAGTAAAAATCATTAATTCTGGCAGTTCGCAGCGTTTTCTAAACTGTATCAAATGTTTATTGCTGTCCTTTAAATTGATTCCCTGAAACGAAGCTTCCACTTAAGTATTTCCTCTACCAATTTTAGTTATAAAGGGTCCGCCAAATAACTTCTTTTTTTTTTGAAAATGGCGCAAAACATCGAGTGTAGCTTCGGCTGTGTGGCACATAGCGCCGTCCTGTTGAAATCAAATGTTGCCAATATCCTCCTCTTCAAATTTTGTGAACAAAACTTCGTTCAACATCTCCCGATAACGATCGCCATTGACTGTAACGGCCACTCCTTGCTCATTTTCGAAGAAAAATGGCCCAATTGTGCCTCTGGATCAAAATCCGCATCAAACAGTGACTCGTTTTGGGTGTATCGGCTTTTCAATGTATGCGTGCGGGTTTTCTGTGCCCCAAATGCGACAATATTGCTTGTTTACTACCCGCCAAGATCAAAATGAGCTTCATCTGAAAATATGATTTTTTTGGCAAAATCGGCATCTTCTCTAAGTCGATCGCAGGCCCTCTTAGCGAAGCGAATACACAGCCATATTCGTTCAGCTGAAGGATAAAACTAATTATCTGTCAAATCAGACATGAGCTAAGTGTTACCATTCACGAAATAAGCACTAGTTGAAAAAAAAAAAACGTTAGATGGCGGACCCTTTATAATTTCTGCCAAACAACGTCAGCAGTTCTTAGAAGTTTTCTCTTTCAATAATTCCATTTTCCATATTTAGCTCTTCACAGAAGAGAGTGCTTGCGAGAAGAGAGAAATAGAGCGAAAAAGTGAGAATAAGTTCGACTTAATTTACGCCACCTCCGCGAGCGTTAAACCTACCCTCAAATCTTTCAAGCATAATGTCCATTATGGCGTTCGCTGGGTGGAGCATAGTAATGTTTTCTTGAAACCACTTGTCGTTCGAATCCATATCATCCAATTTGGGCCAAAAGGAATTGATTACCATCGATTTGTAGCGTTATCCGTTGATGATGATGGCAATGACATCGTTGTTTTCAAAGTATTACGGACTCTCACCGACAGTGGCGATGTTTTTGATAGATCTTGCGTTTCCTTGACGTATGGGTGTTGGCTGATTGTTCACTGAATCGGTCGTTTCAATGTTGGCAACTAAATGTTGAATAGTCAATTAGTAAGGACAACATTGAAAATCGTAAAATGCGCGCATCGTCGATGCCACAACAGATTTTGTGCTCAATCGTGTGCTGGTTTGGCTTCACTGGATACCACAGACTGTCAACATCAATCCGACCCTATTGGGAAAAATCCCTTACTTTGGGAATTTTTATATCTTTAAAGGCACAAAGTGAAACCTGACTCATTTTGTGCGAATTCCTTGTTTTTAAAATTTTACTTAGAAAAGAGATTATATAAGAGAGAATAACAATAAAAGCAGAAATAAAAGCTTAGCTAAAAAACTTTTTATAGTTATTGGTGCAAAGTGTTAGAGGATTTAGTACTGTGTTTAAGAGCTTTTACTATGATGCTAAGTTAAAAATTGGAATTTCCAAATTTTAAATGAGCTAACATCTTACTATCTTTTTATCATTTTACTAAAGTTTAAATCACTAAATCCCTATTTTATCTTTTTTTTAATATAATAATAACTTCATTGGTCACTTTGACAATAAAAAATGTGAAAAAATGTATATTTTCTTACTTTTTTTGCATGATCTTTAACTGTTTCAATAGCAACTAGTTCCTTCATTTTTAAAATCAAAAGATTCTTTGAAAAATATTTTTAACAGGGAATTTAATTTACTCACGAAAACTACAATTTATTCCGAAAATATTTATAATCAAAACAATTTCCTTTTATTCTGTGGGAAATAAAAAGGCAAATAAGAAAATATTTGTGAAAGAAAAAGGGAATTGTCTGACTGACTGAAGGGATATTTTTTTCTTGAAAATTCCTCCAGCACTGGTCTAGATGAAAGTGGCTACCAGAATGTAAACGATATTGGTAATAATAGCTACGTTACGTACTATGTAGAGTTTTTCATATAAGGAATTCTACCTTTTTCGTAAAATGGAAAACGGTTAAAGTAGTAGGAATTTTCTACAAAAAAATAAATTTGAACTGAATGACGAACAAGAAAGTAATTTTCATGTTTAACCCTTCGAGTATACTGCCACCCAAATAATTTTCAAATTTTCAGTCGCATAGTTACGTGTTGGAAAATTGAAAAATAAATTCATAAGTGAAATCGCTTCGCCGGAATGAAACGCCCAATTTTATATGGACTAAAGGCCGTTAAAAAGCTCTTTTGAATCAAAAATTCATAAATAGTTAGTAGCAAATGAAAAGTGTATAACGCTTTCTTATAATATCTTTTTACAAAACACACTTAGGAGGGTATTAAAAAATGGATGTAGTATACATTGACTTTAAAGTGTAGTCGATATGGATTGTCTAAGGACAAAATAACTATACACAATTACTGAAAGCTGTATTTTTACTGAAAATACAATTTTCCTTGAAGTCGTAAAGCAAGTATTTTAAGTGAAGAAAGTTCAAATATTCAGGTCGTTATAAATACTAGAAACTTTGACAGTTAACGAACAAGTTTGGTTCCCATTTGCTTAGAACAGTTCTTTCATGTAAGGTCAAAAAGCTTCGATTTGTTCCTGTTCAAACAAAATTCAACCTTCATTATCTGTTTTAATACAAACAATTATGTTTTTTACTTGCGATATGGGTACTATATGGGAAGTTATGGATTCGTACAAAAAATCGAACTCGAGATTTTGATCAAACTTTACATTACGATGATAGAGAAGTCAAAAAAAGTGGGTCTCGCAAAAACGTCCGTCTGTCTGTCTGTCTGTCTGTCGGTTCGACTACAGCCTAAGCGGATTGGTCGATTTTATTTAAACTTGGTACCTAGCGTTTTTTGGACATTCCCCCCACCCGTTTTTTTCTCTTTTTTTTTAGGACCAAAATTAACAGTAGCTGTCATACAAAATTTCTTGGCCAAAAAGGAAAAACTTATTTTTCTCAAATCCAGCGCTACCGAATTTGTTTTTAAGAACTCAATAAATTTAAATAGTTATAAGTTGCCGTTTAATAAAAAAATGGTTCCGAAAAATGGTTATTAATGGTACCTCCCAAAGAACCATTTTTTTGATTTTCGTTTTTCTCGAAAACGGTTAAACTGATTCTGATCAATTTTTTTATGAAGAAGTATTGACACATTCTAAATAATATTGTGTACCAAAATCATCAAAAAAAATATTTTTTAGATTTTTAAAAAAGTTTTAATATTTTTTTTTGAAAACTCAATATTTCAAAAACGACTTGGTCGATTTTTATTAAACTTGGTAAATATCAGTTTTTTAACTTTATCTAGAAGATTTTTGACAAAAATTATTCTAATACCCAAAAATAACGGTGCCTCCCATACAAATGTTAAAAAACCGTTAAGAAAAATATTTTGTTTCTCAAAAACGACTCCTACGATTTTCATAAAAGTTTTTTTGTGTGTTAAAATTAGTACGATCTACCATTTAAAATTTTTAAAGTTTATATTTTACGTTTATTAACAGTACCTCTCATAGAACGGTTTCTTTGATTTTCGACTATCTCAACATCTGATCAACCGAATAAAATTAGATTTTTTATACAAAAGCTTGTAACAAATATAAATAAAAGTGCGTATCAAAATTTTCTAAAAAATTATTTTTGGATTTGTTAAAAAAAAATCAAAATTATTTTTCGAAAATTCGATATTTCGAAAACTGTTAGCAGATTTTTTTGTGAAGTTCAATTTTTAACGCAACATTAATAAATGCTTTAAATTGGCGTACCAATTATTTTTCTCAAAAATGTTAACGAAATTTTATATATAAAAAATTAATTATTTTTAAAACCGCTGCTACGATTTTCAATTTTTTTTTCTCATAAATAAAAATTTATATAAGAAATCAGATGGTGTACATCGCGTTGGGTTAAAATGGATTCAAAGTATTTTAATCAATTTCTTTCTAATTTTGTTGATTTAAAACAATTTACCAGTTTAAATAGTATAATTTCCTTTTATGCATATTGCATATGTGCAACACTAGCCTATATTGTTAATTTTTGTATACTCACATAATACCACCTGAAACTAAACTAAGATTAGGCAAATGGATAAAATATATACTCTTATAGCTAATTTATTTCAGACTATAGAACCACAATGTGATCGCGCATAAGAGCAAGTTCGTGCGACCCAGTCGTGCATATTTTTTTGAAGTGGATTTTAGAAGCAAATTTGTACCAAAGCTTTGCAGTAGCAGGAGTTTAAAGAATCCATATCTCAAGGCCAGAAATTTGTCAACCTACTAGATTTTCAGAGATTTGGCATAGGTATGTCTATGTTTTGTAAATTTTTTCACTTTTGAGATTTATTTCACACAGTCATATTATAGTCATGGCACAAGTATTGGAAATTGTTAAATTCTTAAATTCTTAAAATTTAATTCACAAAGTCTCTATAGCTTCACATTGTTCGGGTTATAAAAAATATTCGAATGATCAAATTTCGCCTCCGAAAAAAAAAAAATAGGAAAACATGCTTGCCGATATTTCTTATATGGCAAACAAATCAACCAAACTTATTATAACTATGGCAATGGGATTATTAGAATATATTTTTATAGAAGAATTAGCTTAAATCTAAATGCCTGGCAATAATTTTATGAAATTGTTCAAATAATCAAAACGACCATCCCGGGAATTTTGTTTAACAATAAAAATCCAATCCCCTAGTTCATTACCTACCATAAAATATTAAAACCTAACGCGAAAAATCTTTTGAGTTATTATTTTCAACAAATACCCAACTAAATTGCTAAAAAAAAACAGAAGTGAGAAAAAAATTGAAGCAGATACCAAAAAAAAATATCAAAATACAAATCTAGATATATGTAGGTAGGTATAGATCTAGATATACCTATATATTGATTTCCATTTAACACGCGTATACGCGCTTTAAGGATTTTTTTTATTGAATTTTTCTGTTGGCGGATTTACATATTAATTGCATACAAACACATACGATTTTTTTGCATGCAAATATACATACATATATGGATTTATCGTTAAATCTCTGATAAAACTTTTTAAAATATTTACTATAAATGTATTTATTTCAATTAAATTTTTAATATATATTTTTTTCTTGAATAACAGCAACTAGCGCCATATAAAGGGTGTTTTTTTAGAGCTATAGAACTTTGAAATGGAATAAAATAAAGATGATTCTTTTAAATTGAAATGAAATTTAAATTATTCGAAAGATAATTTAAATATGATTTCTGGCATATGACTGCCACACTGCTGACTCGGACGAAGTCTAATCTGGAGGTCCCATTTTCGATGACTTTTTCCAACATTTGTGGCCTTATATCGGCTATAACGTGGCAAATGTTGTCCTCCAAGTGGTCAATCGTTTCGGGATTATCGGCGTAGACTAGTGACTTCACATATCCCTACAGAAAATAGTCAAGAGGGGTTAAATCGCACGATCTTGAAGGCCAATTCACGGGACCGTAACGTGAAACTTTATGCGGTTACCAAACGTTTCCTTCAATAAATCAATTTTGGCATGTGCTGTGTGACATGTTGCGCCGTCTTGTTGAAACCACAGCTCCTGCACATCATGGTTGATCAATTAATGAACGAAAAAGTGATGTCATCATGGCTCTATAGCGGCCACCATTGACTGTAACGTTCTGGCCAGCATCGTTTTTAAAGAAGTACGGACCAATTATTCCACCAAACCATAAAGCGCACCAAACAGTCAGTTCTTGTGGATTTAACGGTGTCTTGAGGAACATCATCACTCTAAATAAGGCAGTTGTGTTTATTGACGTATCCATTCAATCAAAAGTGAGCTTCATCGCTAAACAAAATTCGCTTATGAAAATTGGGATCAACGGCAATCTTGTGTTGGGCCCATTTGGGCACAATTTGTAAGCGTTGTTTAGGCGTCAGTCTATTCATGTTGAAATGCCAAACTAAACTAAAAATAAATCACTTGACAGCTGACAAAATAACCGCCAGTTTAAATAGTGTTGCCAACTTAAAGGTCTATATACCTCTAACAAAAAAACACCCTTTACATATGTACGACTTTAGTTTGAGGATTAGCTTGCTAGTCATGTTATATTATCATTGTGTGATTGGTGTTAAAATTATAACACAAGACACTGCGCTTTGCTTTATTTTAATTATTTTTTAACAATTTAAACTTTATTTATTTTAGGTATCCCATGCATATAGGAATTTAAAAATAGAATTTCATATTCAAATAAATAATTTGAAATCCCTTTGAATTGAATTTCATCCGTGCGGATCCATTACTCTGAATAAGTAATTAGAAAACAAACACCATTTTCATTCGTCATTTTTTATATCATTTTTTTTTTCGTCTTAATCTGTCGAAACATCTTTGAAAGCCTCAAAAATATTTCAAAGCATGTCAAATTACATCACTGGTAGGACATCTTTTTTAAGCTAAATAACAATAATCATTCTGAAAAATATAACTTCAAAGGAAAATAATACCAACGCACATCACGATAAGAATGTATAAAAAATATAGACAGCAAATCTTCTCAAATAAAAGATTTTTCTTTAGAAAATCAAAAAAATTAATGTCGTTGAGATTTTCTTGATACTTCTTGGTCCTGGTGCTGTTGCTTTTGCTGCTGCTGCTCCTACATTCATATACAAATTTTCGAGCTTTCAAATATTATGCGAATTATATAAATTAGGGTTTACCATAATTACATGTTGTAAGCTTATTACCGTCAGCAGAGTGATGCCGCGCCTTTATTCGTTTCCAAGAAATTTCATTTGAATTAATTATGTATGTTTTCCTCACATTATGTTAATTTTAGTGTTTTGCTCTTTGTGGAATTATCCATAGTAATGCTTCCTGGCTCATCTAGGATTCGCATAGACAAAGTGTTGAATGGAAATCACAATCAAGAGTCCTTCAAATAACTTCAAGGAGTATAGGTCTGTATGTAGATGCAGATAGATGTATGTATATGCGTACAAAATGTATAGAGAAATCTGCAATTCCATTTATAAAAGGAAAACATGATATTATAATACCAGAAACACAAAATCACAATCACAACCTTTTAATAAAATTAAAAACAAAATACGGTTAGGTTCGTTCTGACTTTCTGAGTCTGACTCAGATAGGCAAGTTGTTGTTGTTGTTGTTGTTATGGCAACAAATTGCTTTGGTTAGATGCTAGAGCAATACGTAAGCTATAGATAGAAGAAGTACCTATACATATTTTCCATTTTTGTATTGCTTGGTGGTAGAGCATACATTGACTTTGACAATTTGTTAGAGTAAATGGTTTTCCAGATCCTAAGAATATTAAAATTTATTTCATGAAGTGGAAAACTTTTTATTTAAATCTCTTGGTAAATATAACAAAAGTCCGGGACCGGGATGAAGGTATGAGAAATGAGAAATGAGAAAAAGGACATTTGTGTATTTTTATGCTCAAACAAATGAATGCAAATTAAAAATCATACATTAACCAGCTCTGTCCGTGTTGAGTAAAAAAACACGTACATTGTTTTGTATGATTTTAAGAGTTAGTTTTTTTTATTTCTTTAGTGGTATTTCGAATGTTTGATCACTAAAAAGCGAGATACAACTTTTATTGTTAACTAAACTAAACAAAAAAAAACCTTTTCTAGTTAATACCGGCAGTAGCGTTAGAGTGCTTGAAATACACTTTAGGAAAGGAATTTTGTAAAATTATAAATTCACCGGAGAACAAAATACACTCATACCTCACTATTTCTACGGAAGGTATTTCGTTATAACGGCCCACCCGTTAAGGCTCTAGATCGAATTAAAGTGAACGTACTGATGGACTGACGCACAGACCGACGGACGGTATGACGAAACCCACTTTTTCGGATTCCTCGATTATAATAGTATTAGCTTTGATTACAACCTCGAAATTTGATTCAAATGAATGCTTACAACACTTGCCCTATAGCTGGAGCAAAAAAAGGTCAAAGTGCATTCTATTTACGTTGATGTATGTTTGCCTTTAGAAGCTGACAACACTTAGAAGAAAAATTCTAACACTAACATTTTACAGTATGCCGATTTGCGAAAATTCGGATTCTTACGGCACACGTACACCTAGTCCGTCATCGGCCGAAGTATGCTCGGCCCATCGAACCAAACGTACAGAAAGGAGAGAGAGCGCGTACACCACTGAAAGCGACTTCGTCCGATGACGTCCGTTAATAAGCGATCAACCGACATATCCCAAAATGTTTGGATTTTTCGTCAGTTGCAAAAAAAGACCGGCACGTCCGAGACAGTCGTCCGAATAGTTTCGACCCGATATCGGCCAATGATTCGGTTTTAGTATACGCGAACCGTTAGTCTTACTGTGGGTTTCCAGGCTACTTTATAAATAATGGTTGATTAACATTGATCTTCATGTAAGCCCTGCAAAAAAACAGGGATGTAAGATATAGCAGTTATGTACATTATTTGTTGAATAGAGAGAGAAAACAAAAATGCAGAGATCTTTATAGATGAAGATTATGAGAAGCGCCATAATGCAGATAATGAAGACGTACATGTTCATCTTCATTGCATACTCTTTCACTCATTCGTTTTTTGGCATAAATCCGCATCCCGATTTACTTTTCTTCAAATTTTCAGATGCAGATACCTGTAAATCCATCATAAATCAGTAAATCATTATTAGTTGTTTATCTTATTTAAAAAGTTGTAGTTTGAAGGTTTTGAATGAAACAACAACCACCAGAGTGAGCTACCACCAAGTCATTTTAGGCTGGAGTTATAGCTATTTCACGACTTCAAGGTCGATCAACAGACTCATTTAAGTGGTGCTTATAGAATTAAATTAAAAAGAATGGACCTACTTTAAAGTAGGTGTTATAAGGCATTTCAACCCACGCAGGGTATTAAAATAATTTACAAAATCAGTTTTAAATTGAAATACAAAATTTTAAACAAATTTAAGTTAAGAAAACAAAGGCCTGTATGATTAAAAATGGACAACGTGCTCAGAGCATATGCTTCATACTCAATATAAAAACTTAGCAGGTGTTGGTTCAAATTAAAATTCATAGATCTTCTTTGAATAAAGGAGATTTCCAGCAGGAGGTGCTCGTAAATCGTGCTCGTAACTCATACCACCGAAATCATATCATAATTTTTTTTTGAATATAATTGAAGTTTTAGATAAACAAAAACGGAACCACACCCGTAAGAGCTGTTTTTATTTATAACTAGATTTTTCAATTTGACATTATTGTCAAACAAAATTACTATAGAATATAACAAAACATATTTAAGCATTCTACAAAACTTACGTCTTGGCTTATAGAATCTCACATAAACAAAATCCAATTTTGACTCTTATATCTCTTCTAAATAGAGACTTGAAATTTAATCACTTTTGAGTATCCTGAACTATTTCGCCATCAGAAATATTGATATACGAACTCGAATTTTGCGAGCATGTAATTTCTGTCATAAAAAGTCAAAAATCGTACGGAAGAGCATTCTATTCTCCTCCCTTTAGGCGAAAGGCTTGATTGTACGTACAACAAACTGACTTAAAATATAAAAAATATTAGAAGAACAAAAGCAAAACCTACAATATTATGTCATAATTTTGTCAAAACCACAAATATGGCTTTTCATGTTCAAGTTCAAAATTTAATTCGAATACAAATATCTAAACTTTGACAAACAAAAATGTTCATTTGTTAGAAAAAATTGTAAGAGATAGCAGATAGATATTCAATCATGATTGAAGTAAGTTCACAAAAAGTTCTAACTTTAAGCCCCAATTTGTATGGTTTTAAGTTAAGCTAGGCGAAAAGTCAATATACCATCTGCAAAATAAAATTCACGACTCGGTACCACAAACTTGCTCTTATATCCAACCGCACACTGCGATTCTAAATTCTGAATATTGAAAACCTATTTAGAGGTGGCGCTAGACCAAACTGAGGTGTGTGCAACAAATTAATTTGCACGGCCCCTGGGTCAACTGTCTAAAAACCTTGCTTCCATATATAAAAAAAAAAAATACTTGCAAACTCAAAAATGTTACTGTTTTTTATTCAAAGTTGTGAAATAAAGTACTGTATTGGCTTTAATTATTTGATGTGGCTATAAATTCTTTATCGAACAAACAAGATGGTTTTATGTCTTTTAATTTATGAGAAAATTGAAAATTAAAAAAACTAATTTTTAATTCAATTTTTATTTTTTTTTGGTACTTATGTAAGCTTGCTTCAAACTTTCTTGTAAGCCAATTAATTACAATTAATGGTATGTATAACTTGATATCAAGTTAGCACCTTACTTTGAAAAATTGCAAAAACTTAGTACGCAAATCGAAGCTTTTTTGTTGTAAATTAGTTGTGGAAAGAAAAGAATTCTAAAAATTATTTGACGAAGCTTTACAAAAACTGGGTAGGTAGTGTTAAGATGACATTCTGAGTCCAGGCATAAGACAACGAAATTAAAAAAATGTAAACACGGCATTAATTGTAGCTTTTTAGTTGTAAACTAGTTGTGGAGAGAAAAAAATTCTAAAAAAATTTATTGCCAATTTTTTTTTTTCACAACTAATTTACAGCTGAAAAGATACAATTAACTCCGCACACGCCTTGCGCCCCCACTGAACCTTTTTATCTGATTTTTAACGAAATAAATAAATAAGTTATGGGAGCCTATATTTTGAGCATCAATCATGCCCAGTGGAGGTGGCATGTTATGAATTAGATGAATTCCATTTGATAAATCACTATAAATATTGTGCAATATCTGATCCCAGTGTAAAACAAAAATTAGTATTAACCAACAACATGGTGCCCAATATCAAAATATTGCTCACCAAGGGCTGAACACTGAACGCCCTATACCTTCTTTTGAAATTCTAAACACATGTAATGAATTGTGAAATTTGTTTTAAATCCTTTTTTGTCTCTGAGCCAAACTTCCGTCTCTAGTCTGGTATAGCTGGTAAAATTAACCATTTAATTGTTTGTTTGTCTATGGCCAGTAGCAGTGATGCATTTGCAAATAATTCCCGAAAAATAAATATATGCAGATATCCTTTATCAATATGGTTGGATTTAATGCAGAAAATTGCCAAGTTATGGGAAAATTTAATGGCGTTAAAGAAACAACGGAGGAAAGTCGTTCCTGATAGCCTTATTGTGAATATGGCTATGCATCTGATATTTAATTTCAATTTAAAAGCGAAGGCTGCATGCAGATAAATTTTCATCCATTAGACTTTTTTCGAAAAGTCGAAATGAATCTATGCAGCAAAAGATCGTCATATTTTTATTGTATGACGCAGAAGTATAATATACAATCATCCTGCTTGCAGAAATATATTTTTGCTCTACGTCAAACCATTGCTTTGTACGCTCTAGCATAAGGCAAGAATTGGTTTCGTGTAAGAAAAATGTAGGTAACACTACGATGATCGAGAAGTCCGAAAAAGTGGGTTTCTTCATGCCGTCAGTCACAACGGTCTGTGCATCAGTGTTTCCGTGGGTCCAACTGTGATTTAAGCTAAAGCCTAAACGGGTGATCTGATTTGCATGAAAATTGGGTACAGAGCATTTTTATGTGATTCCCTAGAAGTTAAAATTCGAATTATTGTGTCAGCTTACCTAGAACGGGTAGCTGCCATACAAACATTATGTTTTTTTTCAAATTTTCTCAAACACGGCTCTAACAACTTTAATTAAAATTCCTACCTGAAACGACCAAATTAATTGTAAGAAAACTGCGTTTCAGATTTTTGGTAAAAAATTCACATAACAGAAATAGAAACTCTTATTCGTGTTTATCTTTTCCATGGTTAGACGGAGTTTGCTATAATTTTGCAAACTGGTGCTTCTCAATAGTTCAAACAAAAATGATTTTTAAATTTGTTTAAGATAATCAAACAAAAAATTCTTTCTCTTTTTACAAACATGTTAAAACTATCTTTACATTATTAAACCGCTAATGGTTCTAAGTATTTTACTCATGTAACGAACTTAACGTCAGCTTGTATTTGATACCAAAATCATTTGTGACCTAGTGTCCCTGAAATTAATCATTTACATTCCATGAATGGATAGTGTACAGAAAAATTTTTTTAAGAAAATCATTTTTAAGATTTTTGGAAAAAAAATGCACATACTATCAGAAATAAAGGGTCCACCAAATAACTTTTTTTTTTTGAAAATGGCTACATCAAGAGTAGCTTCGGCTGTGTGGCACGTAGCCCCGTCCTGTTGAAACCAAATATTGCCAATATCCTCCTCTTCAATTTTTGTGAACAAAAATCCCTTCAACATGGCCCGATAACGATCGCCATTGACTGAAATGTTTTGAACATCAAATACTTCTCTATAAGATACAGTTTTTTTAGTATGAATTTATCCTAGTTTCTGAAACAACTCCTGACACATGTTTTTCAGTCAATTTAGATCCTGTGTTAATTCTAAATATCTGGTGACATAGTTGAACAAACATATTCTGACAGATGCTTCATTGGTAATCTGGAAGAACAATTTTATACGTGTGAACGCTTCTCGAAAGATTCTGAATACAAATCCAGAAACAAATCTCTCTTCTTTTCAGAGGACTTAAATATGTCATTCTACCACCAATCGAAAAGGCCGTACGCTTGTCAAAAATCAATTAAAATCTTCTTATGCCGTTTTCGGTTGGATTTCGAAACTGTTCCATTCATATCGAAAATTTAAAATTTGGAGTAAAAGGAGTGGGAAAGGAGTAACTTCGGACGTCCACTCGAAAACGACATTATATTGAATGGCCGATTCCCATAGTGATGTAGGTACTTCGATTTCAAAAGATTTTGTGTCAACTAAAGTGAAAGTTAATCCCTCAATGATTGACTCTGCTTCATGAGTTACCTCGAGTTCAATTATTTATTTGCAGGCATAGCTTGCTCTTATTTAACTCCAAAAATAAAGAATTAACACTTCTACTTCGTGTATGCGAAACTTCAATAGACTGAAAAAGTACAAAAAACAGGATGACCACAGGGAAGTCTAGAATAACTAATATGTGTAAACATCAACTTGCGCGGATCCAAAACGGACTTGTTCTTGCTTGAAGGGGATCTTAAGATTTTTTTTCACTGAACGCACCCATCCTAGTATGCACACCGTAACGTTGCACACAACCGTTCACTTTTTTTCACTCTACCTCCAGCATAGATGTTTACACATCAAAAAAAATTAACCTTTTACATAGACTTCTGATAAGATGTGTTAAATTTGTGATATAATGGCTCAGGTTCACGAGGTCTAATTAAAGTTCTGATTAATTACTCGATACAAAAATATTGTCACAGGATCATTAGTCCATCACATGATCAGAAATCACAATGCTCTTTAAATTCCCATATGAATTAAGGACTTGCGACACTGTGTTTATATTTTTGATTCTAGAAGCCAATCAGAACTCTACCCAGACACTGTGAAACATGCCCTATACATAGGTATTATAATTCTTCGCCACTTATTTATAGATTAAAACATATTTCTCATTAATTTATGTAGCTTATAAAATAAGATGTTAAATCCTCAACCTCCATCACTAACTTGTCAATCTATGGTCTTAATCATTACTGGCAACAATCGTTTTAAACTTTTTGCCAATGTTTCAATAAATTGTCAAATATCTTTTTTTTTAAAACGAAAATCTTAATTATTTTCAAAATTATGTTTGTGCAAAAGATTGAATAAATCAGTGTCAATAAGAATCAAATAATTTAGAAGAATATTTAAAAAAAAAACAACTTAGTGTCTACTGACTTTTATATGACATCTGACCTTATTTTAAATATTTCTACCCACCTACATTATACGTTGTCGCTCAACAGTTTAAATAAAATTGCCTCCAAGAAAAGCCCACTTTCTTAATGAATATATAGAAAATACTTCTTTGTTTTGGTTTTGGGTTATGGCCTACGTTGTTTTGTGTTTTTACTATTATACAAATGTTTATTCAAAGTTACAAAATATAAATTCAGACGCATTTAAATAAATGTCATCCCTTAAACCCAAACCAATCTTCAAATGAAGGTAGATAAATGTAGACACATCTAATATACCAAAGGTAAAATTAAATAACAACAAAACCTCCCTTTTTGTCTTTCTATAAACGACCCCATCAGCACCATACTTATGTAGACATACTAAGCAGGCAGGAGAGAGGTAGAGATGGGTTGAAGTTATATCTTATACAACGGTATCTATATATACACATCCTTTAAAGCAAATGTATAACGCTCATTAATTTACCTTATCCAAGTTTTTTTTTTTTTTTTTCTTTTTTTGTTATTATTGTTGTTTTGTATTCCGGATGTGTTCATAACTCGTGTCTGACTAAAGTATATCCTTCCTCATTTTCACCAAAAAAAAAAAAAAAAAAACTTTAATCCATGCATTGGAATGTTGGTTAGGTATGCCAGAGGAATAGGGGGGGCCTACTATTGTATATTCCCATCAACCTGTTTTCACGTGAAGGATTTTCAGTGTCAGCCTTATAACACAAGGTTAGCATGTAGATACATCACTATGTTATGAACCCAAATATAGGCAGGTACCTACTTCTACACCACCTATACACAAAGAAGATACTTCGTTATGGTTAAAAAGAAAAACAAAAAATAAATAACTTTTAGGTAGGTACCATATATGCAGACTTTCAATTCAAAGGGATTTTAAAGGCTTTTGCGCCTCCCTCTCAAGTATAGTTTCAAAGGAAGATACCTGTATAGTGTAGCGATTTAATTAATTTCTGAGATATCCTTTAGATTACCAAACTATACCTACATTAAAAGAATGAAAACTAAAACCTTGATTAATCAATTTATCATCATCAGAGTAATTTTAAATTAAATAAACTAAGGTCTAAAGAGAAATAGGTACACACCAAAGCAATTGATATAGATGGATATTGCAACCAAACTAACACTTACCATTTTCTTCTTCAATGTTCCTTGTCAAAGCGGTCGATGGACTGCCTCGAATCCTTGTCGAATCCAAATCTCCAACAAATAAAAGTATAATCAAAAAAATCAATTGTATATCCATGGTTAATCAATCTTTCTATTTTTTTTTTTTTTTTTTTTGTATTCTCCCCACACACAGCAATTCTTATAATACACTGTTTTATTTTCTATCTCTCTCTCTCTCTCTTTCTTTCTTTCTGCTTGATTTTTCCAATAAATTCCAATTATTTTATAACACTTCTCTGGCTATCTTAATTACTTTGACACTTTTCTTTCTTTATTTTTTTTTTTTTTTTTACTTTATTGCATCCTCACTTTCAAACAAAATGAAAAGAAGGAAAGAAAAGATAAGAAAAGAAAAGAAAATAATATAACACTTCACTTCTTACAAATTGGCCAGCAATTACAATCAATGGTAATTGACGTCAGTTGCACACGCATTTGAGGATATTTCCACCCCAATGACCAACGACCACCATATTGTGCGTGTATAATTTAGAGGATCGTTATAGAGAAAAGAATGGCGATGGAGCGGGGGTGGAAATGTAAACCCGAGAAATACTCAAAATTTCTGCCCTCAGGATTTTCAGAACAGAAGCAACAGCGGAAACAAAAATGAGATACTTTATAGCGATGGAGAACCGGAATAGCGTTTGTGTAAGGCAGAAAGGCCAACCAATATAGGTACACCCCGACACAAGGACGAAGAAGACGATTACTGCGACAAGGACGACGACCACGATACCAAGACGACAACGACAACTACAACGACAACGCCAACGACGAGGAGGATGACGAAAATTTATATATAGCAGAAGTATTTAGTAGTATAGTTAAAGGTAGCGCACGAACGAAAAACCAACCGAAGACGAAGGAGGAAGGAGGAGGGAGGCCCAACAAAACCAAACCAAAAGCTAGATTGTTTATATGAGGTTACATTTTACAAATCATCCTGAATTTGTGTTCCTGACATTGCGATTTGCTTCCGTTTCCCCCTCTGGTTCATCAACGAGTAAAATTAACAGAAGGCGCTCTTATAGGTTTCTTGAGGTATTATAGGTTTTCATATATTATACGGTATGGACCAACAGCCCCCGAAGCACCAATAACTTACATAGGCAAATAACCGCAAGCAAATTTACTTTTCAGTGCGAGTATGTGTAGTAGTTTAGTTGTTGATGATTGTTATTATCGTACATATATGAATCTGAGAGGTTGGAATTTGCAGCAGATGTATAGGTACATATATAGTTTATTGTGGCACGAATAGGCGATATTACATCCGGTCTAGTAGTTCAACAACATTTCGCCATCAACCGCAACCCCATTACCATAATCTTTGCGAGACAGTAGGTAGGTTTGTATTAAACATTATCAATCGTATAGTTGCCCCCAAGAGTGCTGCGACAGCATCGTTATCTACTACTCGTATAGCCTTTGTTGATGCACTATCAAATTGATGCAATGATTTCATCCTTGTGTGTCCATTTTCACTTCTCTATAGGTACCTATAGTATAGTTTATCTGTTCGAAGAGTATATATCTGTGATTTAACGTAATCCTATTTATTTAATCAGAGTATTTTTTTGCCAAAAATTAACACATTTTTTTTTTTTTTTTTTTTGAAATCCTTAATTATACCGTTATTTATTTGTTTGGATTTGTTTATTTGTCAGGTTGATTTTTTTTTATTTATTTATTTTTTTTTTTGTATTTAGATGTTCCGAATTAAGATGAAAAAAAAATAATTGTAAATCCGAAAGTTTCGACCGTACCCGCGGGATCGCAAACTCTCACTAAAAGATTTTTATGGTACACTCAGATTCTGATACTGGCGAAATGGCATAGAACATGGAACATGGGATGGCAGCTTAAATGGTGATAATGACGACCACGACGACGATGTCGACTAGGTAGGTATACGAGGACGACAACGACAACGACAACGAAACCAGCGACGACGACTTTTGCACAAAGAATCGTCGACGTCGTCGTCAACAACCCAACGTTCGTTGTTCTCTCTCTTGGTGCGTGTGAAATTGGTTCTCATATCAAGGGTGGTAAGGTAATGGTGATGTGATGGGTGATGCCTGATGGGGTGGTGGGGATGGTGGATGTGGGATGTATAGTTGTGAGAGGGATGCGCACTGAAAATCTGTGGATTTGTCTCTCAAACGTCAGCTCTTTTTTAGTACAATATACCTATATTTTATTTTGTTATTGTTATTTTGTATTTACAGAGAGAGAGAAAGTAAGAGAGAGAGAGCGGGAACTGTTTGGTTATAAAAATTGATAGTATAGTCTAGATTGGGTGCAGTTTCGGAAGTATGTTATTGTGGATTGTATTTGCAGCTTCTCTGATCCCTGCATCTAAATCTTTCCTTCTCTCTATTTCTCTGCATCTTTCAAATATATACTCGTTTTGCAGCAGGAGAAAAGTTCTGTATAACTGTTGAAATTAAAGCTCTCTCTCTCTCTCTCTCTCTCTCTCTCTCTCTCTCTCTCTCTAATGTGGTTGTGGACCTACGCTAAGCCATATCTCTACTGACTGATAAATAGTGGGACCATTGAATAAAGAATAGTGTTTTTTTATTCGGTACTAACTATACGCAGTGGGTTGATTAAGAGGGTTGGTTTTTTTTCCCACGGTAATGATGAAAGAGAGATTTTTTTAATAGGTATGTTGTTATTGTCGTTGCTCTAGTTTGTCATATAGAGCTTACAAATAATAGATGTTTTGTCTGCATTTCTACAATATATTCTCCAATATATACAAATCACATTCAGCAACTAGCTTTTTTTTTCCTAAATAGTAATTAAATGAATACAAGAGGGAAACTCGAATTTAGATACAAAATATTGACTGTTCCAGCTTGTTTTGATTATATTTTCAACTATAACAAAATCAAGACTATCTTCAAAGGCACAAAAGAAACCCACTTTCGTACCTTTTCGATTGAAGCAATTTCATAAAATTGTTACTTTGATAATAATAAAAGAATTGTACAATTTCATGGAGGATATACCTAAGTCTTCAAAGTATTTATAATACAAAAAAAGACAGTATACCTACCTACGTAGAAAGTCAATGTTTGTATAGCTGCATATTATAACCCTCTTTATGTACAGTAGCAGTTTTAACTCATAACCCCCGAAGATATACACCATCAGTTCATGACGACCATGACGCGTGTTGCCAAGGTTGGTCATTGCCTTTGAATTTTACTAAATATAGGTACAATATCTGTAAGTTAAAGCTTTTCTCTTAAATACCCATACCCATACGCGTATATTTACGATGTTGGGAAGACACTGAAAAATACATCGAAAATACTCAGTTTGGATCATCGTCATTTGCTATATACCTAAACAGCATGTTTTGTTTTTAAACTTAAGACCTCAAAGTTCACCTGATGCAACAAATTTGATCCATGTCAGACATTATTGGTCAATTGTAAAAAATATTGGTTTTTCGCATAAATGGTGACTGACGGACTGTTTCATGTGCAAAGTTCGCAAGTTATGTGGTTTTATAAACGAAAAAGGTTTAAGAAGTTTTTCGTATCTACGAGCGGTGGTTTTACTCAAGTCCATTTATTAGCACTCTCCAGAGTCTGAGGATATTCAACAGGGTGGAGCAAGAGTTTATTGAAATCTGCTAAGTTCACAGATGACATTGTGGTGTCCTAAATGCATCTGTTTTCCAAAGCAAGGATGTTGGATGTTTTTGTTTACTTCAATAATACCAATAAGTTTCACATTTTTAAAACAATGGCTATAATAGTCTTGGCTATACGCCGCACATGTATGGGGTCACAAATAATTCGCCAAGAACTTCTGAAATATTTTCTGAAGACAACGCGGAAAACACAGGTGAACTGAATAATGAAAACAGTCAACATGGAGGAGAACAGAGTTACTAGAAAACTTACAGTGGTTGCTAAATAGAAGAAGAAGTTAAATATCGTCCTAGTTCGAGACTGGGAGTTACTTAGATACCTATATTGATGTCGTCAACTAAGTCTCGATTAAATATAGCAAACTTATGGGTGGCAGTGGTGCAGTGGATGTAGCGCTTGACTAGTGCTATAACTTCGAGGTGTGGAGTTTAAGCCACACTCTTCGCAGCATTTTTTTCTATATGTGTTCAGTTATAAATTGGTGCCCCCGGCGGAATCCAATCAGATATTCAATACCTTATAGGTTAGGTTAGATTAGGTTGATGGGCTGACAGTGAATCTTGTTCCCGTCACACTTAGATCAATATTGATCCATTGTGGTACCCTGATGAATGGACCATTTCTTTATAAATATAACCTATGCAATCCTATGGAGTATGGAGCCATTTGGAGGCGTTGATGAAGTTCATTAAATTTAAGATGTTATCAATCAATACTTTAGGTATATCTCAGTCCACTGTGCCAACGATAATTCTTTCCTATCCTTCTTTTCCTTCCGTTCCTTGCAGTTGAGGTTGCATTTAAAAGACCTGAGGCATATAGTTAAAATTGAAGAAAAAATAAGTCAATTAGTTTCTTCAAAATCTCGTCGGCCATAAATTTTTTTTCAACGTCGGTGTCGTATAAATTGGAACCTTGAAAAAATCTTTAAAAATTCATTAATAAACCTATAGTATTCATTTAGTTTCTTAAAAGATTACCTTCTTTCAATAGCACTCATCCTTTAAAATTAGGTTAAATGTGAAAAAAACTATTTCCGACATTTGACATTTTTTTTTTTCAAATCGCTTTATTCCTAGCGATTTCTCGTAGGAAAGAAAGTGTCAAAATTATACATGTGCATGGTTTATATTACATATACTCGAAAAACCGATATTTATTTTAAATTTTACACTGAATAACTTTTCTTGTAAATCTCGAATTTTCGTCAATGATGAATCAAAGGTCTGTATATGTATCAATTTTCAGCTAGCTGGTTTTAAGTGATTTTTGGTGATTTTTTAAGAGGTTTAGAACTTTTTTAAAAAAAAAAACACAAAAAATTCGAAAAAATGAATGAAATATTTATTTGAATCGATAGTTTGAACCTTGCAATTTAATGTTTAAAGATAATTTCATGCAAATGTTGACCGCGGCTGCGTCTCAGGTAGCCCATCCGCTGAGTCCAATTTTGGCATACTCTTTCACACATATCGGCCGGTATCTCACGAATGAATGCATGGATGTTGGCTTCCAGTGCGTCAATCGAAGCGGGCTTGTCCCTATAGACATTAGCCTTGACATACCCCCACAAAAAATAATCTAATGGTGTCAAATCGCACGATCTAGGCGGCCAATTGACCGGCCCGAAACGTGAAATTAACTGTTCACCAAACTCGCCTCGCAATTGCGCCATTGTTTCGCGTGCTGTGTGGCATGTGGCACCGTCTTGTTGAAACCACATATCATGCAAGTCAAGAACTTCCATTTCGGACAAAAAAAAGTTTGTTATCATCGCTCGGTAGCGTTCACCATTGACAGTAACGCTGCGATTCGCATCATCTTTGAAGAAATAGGCCCAATAATGCCGCCGGCCCATAAACCGCACCAAACAGTGGCTTTTTCGGGATGCATTGGTAGCTGTTGCAATGCTTCTGGCTGATCTTCACTCCAAATGCGGCAATTTTGCTTATTTACGTACCCATTCAACCAAAAATGAGCCTCATCGCTGAACACAAGCAGCGCGCGATGAACATTTCGAACCGAGCACGAATTTTGATAGTAAAATTCAATAATTTGCAAGCGTTGTTCATTTGTAAGACGATCCATGGTTAAATTGCAAACCAAACTGAAGCTGTTTGACAGTGACACAAGGTACTAAACACACGTCAGCTGTCAAAACCAGTGTTGCCAAAACCAAACCAGCTTAAAAATCACCATATATATGTATATAAAGTTAACAGCAAATTTTTCGAAATAGTCAAACAATTGCCGAATAACTGCCTTAAATATGTCGTGAGAAAAAAAAAATTGCCGTGCTATTGGTTCATTCAAAACTAATAATCATAGATTGTATGTAGCTTATTTTTCCAGAAAAAATTCAAAACGCCCGGCTTCGCACGGGTGGACAAACCTAAGCTTCGCATAAAAATTACAAATGAAAATATAAATAAATATTTTAGCTAATTTTCGTAATCAAATACTACTTTATGGGTTTTAACCTACTTCAAGTTATGAATGGCTAAACATGTTAAAACATGATCCTCTAAGTCCAGCCTTTATTACTTTTTGTAATCAAAAACCATTTCATTGTTTTTATCCCATTTCACTCTATAAACGTATATATAATTTTTTTTAAATAACCTTTTTAACACAAAAAGAAATTGAAATCAGATGCCACTTTCATTTTAACCCAACTTCACCCTATAAATGTCAATTTTCTGAATTTGAATTTCCTACGTCATCCATTAAAAAAACAACCTTTCAAAAGCCAAAAGAATTCCTTGCATCGGATAGTTTTTTTTTTTACCCGTTTCACCCTACAAATTACAATAGATTTTTGAATAAGAATATCCCCAAAGCTATTTCCTAAAAAAAAACCTTTTTGAACAAAAAAAAAATTAATTTCCTAAATCGGATTTTTTTTTTTATGTTTACTCGATTTCACCCTACAAAATTAAAAGCCAAAAAAGAATTTCTTAAATCAGAATTTTTGTATGTTTAACCCATTTCACCATAAAAATATTAAAATTTTGAAAAGATTATCCCTTAAGCTATTTTGTAAGATGAACCTTTTAAAAATAAAAAATAAATTCCTAAATCGGACAGTTTTTTTTTTATTTTTACCTCATTTTACCCTACAAATATAAAAATTTTGAAAAACAATAGCTCTAAAGCCATTTGCTATAAAAAAACCTTTCAAACAAAAAACGAATTTCTTAAATCTGACAATTATTTTATGTTGACCCCATTTCACCCTAAAAATAACAAAAGTTGAAAAATAATATCCCAAAAGCCATATCATTGAACAGAAAAACGAAATATTTGCCTCCAGCACTTTTTTCCTAAACCTTCGCTGAGCAATTGCGAACAAACCCACAGAAGGAAGTATATCCAATTTGGTGCAGTCGTTTTCAAGTTGTAAGCATCCGAACACACCACGATCAAAAACAGGCGCATAAAAATCACACACAGCGATGCTGTAATAAAAGAAACACAAAAATACGAAAACAAATAAAATATAAAACTCAAATGTCACTTTTTTACAACAATTAATTCAGTGCAAAAAAAAACAGAGGAGACTTTTCCAAATAATCTGCTACAATTATGAATTTCGTTCATCGAAGAGCGTACTGCAAAACGAAAAAAAGGACGCTATTTTTCTTTTATGATTTCGTTGTGTAATTTTTCGTTTTGCATCAGTAGCATAGTAGGCTTACAAAATTGAAACACACAGTTTTATTTAAATTGTTTTTGTTACTTACATTCATGTAAGAATGAAGTTTAAACAAATTCAATTCCATTTAGGCCCTAGGGGATTACATACAAATCAAATCCGTCAATCCGTTTAGGCTTTACCTCTCAATGTAGAGATGGAAACACAGACCGACAATGACGGACGGCTTAATATCGTAATGGTATGCTTGATTTTTTCATAAAAAAAAAAAACAACATAAGTAAAAATAATAAACGACATGAACAAAAATTCCAAAAATTTCGTTGCAAGCTATAAGACTTAAAATCAATCATATAAAAACCAGCAAAGCAGAATTATATTTAAAAAGCATAACTATACGAAAACAAACACATTTGCGTATAGAACTGCTTGATAAAGGATATTTCACTTATTTTTATTTTGTAAAAAAACTAGGGCATCCAAAAGTTTGCAAGCACCTCTACACCAAGCATTTTTTTATCGTTTTGTACGAATGTGCGGTACACCTACACTTATAGATTTTCCCGCAAAAGTTAAAACCATGAGGGTGCACCTCACTCTGATGTCTGATGATGGTGTAGTAGGTAGGCACCTATATAGTACTTCAATTGAGAGTTTTCATCAGAACTACTATTTACCCCCTAGTGAAGCATACTCCATGGAAACGAGTGTGTGGCTCATTCAATATGCCCTTTTCAAATCACCTTATGAGTATACGTTCTATAAATGAAATTAAGTTTTTGTAGCACACTTATTAGTGAAAATATCACACAACCCAACCCCAACCCCAACCCCAGCGAGCACGTGGCACACACACATCATTTCGATTGCCTTCTCAATTTTGGAATTAAGTACTCAAAATATTTTTAACTTCAATAAAAAGGTATAGGTAGAGCGTGGAGCGTGGAGGTGGGTATACAATTATTTATTTAGCTGATTCTATAGGAACGTTAGTCAATCCAAATATTTTTATTTTCATAACATTTTTAGACTTCAAACACATGGCAGAGGCATAATTCCGGGCATAAGCCAACCCCAATTAAAAACAGAGCACTTGGTCTTATTAATAATTTATTATTATTGTTGTCTATTGTTTTCGAGTCATTTCATAAATTAAAACACCCTTCAAAGTTGTTGATAATTGCAATGCCACTTTGTATTTTCAAATGGTGATTATTATTACGAGTGCTTTAGTGGCGTTTCACCCTCTCGACTCGTGTGAAAAAAAAAATATGCAAGTAGGTACTTGGTACTTAAATAGGGGAAGGGTGATGGGGTGTGCTAAATATGACTTTTGTTAAACGACGGGCCGACATAAAAAATAATTTCCAAATTAAACGTTGAATACCGTTTTGATATCTCGATGTTAGATAGAGGGCGTTGTTTGTCTTGAAAATATACATAAAGGTAGTTTTTTTTTTTTTTTAATTATTTGGTCCTTTTACCCAAGCAATCCAACATTTAAAGGTCCTTGTGAAGTTATGGTTTTTGTTTGTTTATCAAACAAAACTCCAACTAATCAAAACTCGAGCGAAATTAAATTTAAACAAAGGTCGTGTGGAAACTGGTAGGATTCTTTGTTTTGGATTGGAATAACGAACGTAACGTGAGGAAGACAATAGACGGAATGAAAATAATAGCGACGACGCCAGGAGATGATGACGACGACGATGTACCTACGTACGATGCGGTGTGCGGCTCGGCATGTGAGTTGGAAACGGCATCATCCTTTTCACACATTCTCAATGTGAAGGCAAAACAATGGATTTTATTATTAGTTAGGCAAAGCAAACCAAACCTACCATCAACCAAGCCACTACTGCGGACCTAAACAACTGTGCTGTGAAGCAGTTAGAATTTCAAAGAACTTGACATTCAATATATCTACATAAATATACCTTTACCAACGAGACGGAGGTGTTTTTGTTATTTGAATGGCATTTTGTTCTATTTTGCTTAGACACGTGTTATACGTATAGTCATCGGCAAAAACATTATCAAATGAATAAAAAGATAATGGGACACATGCTTAAAGAATTTTCGTGTATTTATGACATTTTGATGTCGACCCTTTGATGTGGCTCAGATCGGATTTTTAGAAAAAAACTACTTTGAGGAATTGGCTTTTAGAAGTTGAAAAAAATAATTAGTAAACAAATAACTTACACAGGTTGTTAAAATGTTGGGATTTTCACTGACGATATACATATGTAAGTACCCAACATGGGCAAGTTTTGGACTTGTAAAAAAATCGAACTCGAGATTTTGATTAAACTTGGCATAACGATCATATAGAAAAGACGAAAAGAGTGGGTCTCGCAATTCTGGTCGGCTGTCTGTGTGTCTGTTACGCTACAGCCTAAATGAATCAGTTGTTTTTTTTCAAACTTGTTACTTGTTTTAGAACATTTTCCCGACACTGGAATTTTTAATTTTTAGAACCAATAATAATGGTACTTTTATAGATGACGTACCAATTTTTGTGGCCAAATAAGAAAATCTTATTTCTCTCGCAATCGGCTCCACAGATAAAAACAAATTCAGTGAATTTTAACTGGCAAAGGGCACCTTTAAGTAAACGAAAACTGGCGATTAATTACACCTTCTAAAGGGTCCGCCAAATAACTTTCTTTTTTTCTTTGAAAATGGCGCAAACCATCGAGTGTAGCTTCGGCTGTGTCGCACGTAGCGCCGTCCTGTTGAAACTAAATGTTGCCAATATCCTTCTCTTCAATTTTCGTGAACAAAAATTCGTTCAACGTGGCCCGATAACTATCGCCTTTGACTGTAACGGACACTCCTTGCTCATTGTCGAAAAATGGCCCAATTATGCCTCTGGACCGAATTCCGCACCAAACAGTGACTCGTTTTGGGTGTATCGGCTTTTTAATGTATGCGTGCGGGTTTTCTGTGCCCCAAATAAGAGAATTTTGCTTGTTTACTACCCGCCAAGATCAAAATGAGCTTCATCTGAAAAGATGATTTTTTTTGGCAAAATCATCATCTTCTCTAAGTCGATCGCAGGCCCACTTAGCGAAGCATATACACAACCATATTCGTTCAGCGGAAGGATAAAACTAATTATGTGTCAAATCAGACATGAGCTAAGTGTTACCATTCACGAAATAAGCACTAGTTGAAAAAAAACGTTAGATGGCGGACCCTTTATATAGAAGCATTTTTTTATTTTCGTTTTTTCACAAAACCAGTTCAAAGGATTTTGATTAATTTCTTTATGAAAAACGATTGATGTATGTATGTAGGTACATTATATACATTTTAAATAATATTGTGTGCCAAAATTGAAACAAAAATTATATTTCTAAAACTACTCAGTCGATTTTTATTAAACTTAGAAAAAATCCGTTTTTTAACATTACCTAAAAGATTTTTAAAAAGAATTAAAAAAATAACGGTATCTCCCATGAAATATATTTAAAAATCGTTAAAGAAAATTTTATTTTTCTCGAAAACGACTCATACAGTTTTGATAAGTAAAATGTAGATTTTTAAATTGTGTTATTATTGACAGTGGTACCTCTCATATAACAGATTTTTTTTATTTCCAACTAGGTATCTCATTTTCCGCTTAACCGATCTAAATTAAATTTTGTATAGAGAAGCTTTTAATAAGTTTAAATAATATTGCATATAAATATTTTCCAAACAATTTTTTTTGGATTTTTAAAACATATTTCAAAATAATTTTTATAATTCGATATTTTTTAAAACATAACTAAATAGTTTTTTTTTTTTGAAATTCAATTTTTAAACTTTCGTACCAAATATATTGTTAAAATGTTAGTAACGGTACTTGCCGATTTAAGTTTTTAAAAAACTAGTGTGCCCAAACGGCAAGTGCAAAATGCAGTTATGGGTGCTAATGCTATGTCGCATGAGATGGTTATTTTTGTCTGGACTTTCGACAACTAGTTTCTCAGTTTTGAACAAAATAATTAATTTTTTTTAAATCAAAATTTTGAAAACAGGTTAGCGAATTTTTGAAATTACGTTTAAAGGTGAACATTATTAAATAATTAAACATGGGATAACATTTTTTTTTTTCAATGTTAAATAAATACAAAATTATTATTTAAGAAAATTGTCCCAACAATTTTTTTTTAAATTCATCTTTTTCAGGAAAATGTCAGTGAGGAAGTCTTTAAGTTAATATTTTAAGCTAATATTCTAAGAGCCTTTTTTAAAACCTCAAATAAACCAACTATTGCTTTATGGTCTTAAGAATTTTAAAACAAATTTCTTCAATTTTGCCCCCACTTCAGCTTTATCTTAAATTTCTGGAGAACTTCTTGTTTCCTCTTATCTCAGACGCTGTTTTATTACGGTGTATTTCTGATTTGTCTTTACACGGTTGGAAAGAGGCTTACTTATACTGTTGTACTAAAATGTGTATTATTTAGTTTTCCCAGGACGCAAGTACAACTTTTCAATTTTTAGTATACTATACAGTTTTAATAAATTTATATTTCACTTAAAAATTCAGTATGTGAAGTGTGAACATACCCATTACCAAAATATTACTCTATTAGGTTTAACCCCTCCGGCCGCTGCTGTCGTCATTTCCCTTGAAATTCTGAAATCATCACTCATGTTTTAAATTCCATGAAATGCATAGATATTATTGGTTTTTGTTCATATAAAAAATCAGAGGTTTTAATCGAAATTGACATTCCTATGACTGAGAAATCCAAAACAGTTGTTTTCGTCCTTCGATTTATGGAACAATTTAAAAAATCCATCACTAATAAATCGACTATTTGTACCTCTTTAAAAGCTATTTGCAGCTGAACCACGCATTTTAGCGACCTGAAAATGGCATAGCAATGATCTAGGACATGCCACCTTTCCATCTTTGTATCGCTCACAAAAATCCAATAAAATAACCTTCAAAAATGTCGGTTCGTTAAGAAGTCGTACCTACGCTTTAAGAGAAAACGTGAAATCAGTGTACTCGATTTGCAACTGAACTAGGAGCATTAGCAACCTAAAAATTTAATTTTCGTGACCTAGGATTTAGCACATTTCAATCGAGGATCCCATAACAACGAGAACTTTTTCGCAGGATGACAAAAAATTATTTTAAGAGATTTTCTAATAAACCAAACTTCCAAAACCCGTAAAACGAGCATATTTGTTAGCTTGGAGTTTTGTCACTCCACCTATCGAACAATTGGTAAAAAAAATGTCTTCAACCGTCATGTATTCCGTTCATCCGTCGGGTCGTCATATCACATTCTATTTGTCTGTGCATCCAGGAATCCGGAATATCTTCTATAAAGCTGTGTTTAAATTACCTTGATTAGATTGTTATTTATTTTTTTTAAATTAAAAATTATTATTCCGCATAGTTTTAATCCATGCACACACTTTCCTGGGGAGCACCTAATTATTATTTAGTTTTTTAATTTTCCATCGATGCTTTACATTCGACAAAAGGAACAAATTCATATACATATAGAGAGCACATCAATGAGTAAGTTGACTTTGCAGATTTCCGGTTCATACAGTAGAAAGAGCTTTTGTCCTGCTTTTCAAGTCAATTTGTCTATGGAAAACACATTCCATCGCAACCAAAACAAATTAAAGCCAAAAGTTAACCCAAAATAAACGGTCCATGCCGATGAGACACCGTTGTTGTTGCAAGTGGTTTTGAACTTTAAAAGCACACCTAAATGCGCCGAGAGCAAACCAATATTCACTTGTATACCATCATCATGAGTGCTAAAGCATTCGTGGATGTGAGAAAAATTTTAGAACTCAGAATCAAGTGGACTGAGAAAAACAAAAAACGATATGCTCAAAGCTTATTTATATTGTTTCTGCAAATTTAATGAAGTTGACTGCGAACAAAAAGTTAAACCAAAGGATGCTGGAATGCTGAAATGCTGATTGCTCACAAAGCTAAATCATCTCTCTTTCTTCTCTCATAATCAACATTCTCTGAGGTTCTATTCTAGCTTTGAAGCTCAATTTAAAGAAAGTAAAATGTTATCCTAAATTGTTGGTTTTGAAGCTTTAGACAGATTTTAAAATCGACGATTTTCAAAAAAATCCACAAATTCTAAAATCAAATAATATCCAAAATCGATAATTCCGAGGTTCAAAAGTCTTTTTGCCTAAAATTAAATAGAGTTTTATTTGACATCTCGTTCTATTGCTGATTTATTTTTTGGAGCTCACAGATTTGTTGTTGTTGTTTTTCTCTTTTTCTTTCGATTTCAATTCTTCATTTATCAAATTTTAACATTTTCGTTCAAAAACTCTTTCAATCGAACTCAATTCAGGTGCGTGTTTGATTTGCTTTCACATGATTTCCAACCTAATTTTTTTCTCAAATTATATCATTTTGTGAATTTGTATAGAAAAAATGCGATGATTTATAAAAGTAATAAAAAAAAGGGAACAAATAAAATCATTTCTTTCTACTGTGGCCTTCGTTCGAAAATTCTTCTTCTAAGAATAAAATTGAGCATGGTATGTCTCTGAATATTTAGTTAGAAGTCAGGATGAAATATTGTAATATCGTAGACAGAAAGCTCAAAACTAAAGCCGAATTTGAGAGGATAAAAATCTCTAACCATATACGGAACTCCTTTTCTCTTTTCCGGTTACTCAATATATTTTTTGTTTTAGATACAACAAACAGTAAAGTCGAGTTCAGAAGAATTTTCTTTCAATTCAGGTCTTTCTGGTAGCGTTTTTGATGTGAAACATCTATGCCGGCGCGGCGGTAGAGTGAAATGAAAACGTGGACTTTCCTCTGTGTGACGTTACGAGGTTACTCTTTACGATGGAGCACGTTACGTTACGAAAATCTGCATAGTTGGGTACGTTTCAGTGACAAAAAATCTGCTTCAAGCAAACTAGTTCGTTTAGGATCCGTGCATCACGTAGTTAACAACGACTTCGCCAAATATGGATCCTCAAAACTGCGCTTGAACAAACGTTGATGTTTACACATATTAACCGTGATTCTCGGCACTCACACAATTTGGTTTTTAAATATAGAAACACTATGTAGTACTGACAAGGATTGGGTAAGAGGATAAGGATGGTGTTTTTTTTACTTTAGTACGATAGGTGCAAAAAAGTGAACGGATTTTAATAGTCTATAATAAGAGTTTTTTTGTATTAAAATAAAAAAACAAACACTTATTAATGGAGAATTTGTTTAATTTAAATGAGGAAAATAACATCGCATAAGTGGCTTTTAATTTCAGGTTTTGACCTTGCTTGACGACACGTCATACAAAAAAAAACGGAGGGATGCAGTAAGCTGTTTTTCAGAAAACATCAAAGACTACAAAGCGAATTGAAAATATTTTACGAAAGCCTCATTTTTTAACAGTTAAGAAGAAAGGCACAT
The DNA here is from genome assembly GCA_932273885.2 of Leucozona laternaria. Classification (NCBI taxonomy): domain Eukaryota; kingdom Metazoa; phylum Arthropoda; class Insecta; order Diptera; family Syrphidae; genus Leucozona; species Leucozona laternaria. Next base: position 23,113,844 of record OW026369.1, on the reverse strand, counting down.
AATCGACCAATTTTTCATTAAACTATTCTTCACTCACTGTTTAAGAGTAATATTTATTTGAAAAAAAAAACATTATTTTCGACATATGAGGTTTAATTTTTTAAATCGCAATATCTTTCAAACAATTGCTGGTAGAGAAAAAAAAAGTTAAAGTTTTTTTGTATGGAATCACATAACCTATAATCTTTGCATAAACTATAATTTGTGACAGCTTTAACTGTTTAAGAGTTATGTACGGAAAAACGACTTTTCTGACATATAAACCTTAAATAACTTTTTTTGCAGTTATCGGATTGATGTGGACTTTTTATAGTTAATTTTTAATGATAATTCAAAGGCTGTACTTATTTTCAGCTCTATAACAATTTTGATAGTCTATTTTGGCTGCACTATTACGCAAAATTTCAACTGGATCGCTTGAGTTTCTTCTCAAATATTGTTTTTAGCTCTTATAAATGGTGTCTGTCTTATTGACGTATACTCTTTCATTCAAATATCGCCAAAGTAAGAAACCAGAAATTGTTTAATTCAGAGAACGTGGCTGATTTTCGCGAGCTTTTTGCCGAAAAATAAACCACAAAATAACAAAATTGTGCCGCTGCTAGATTTGCAGGGTTTTATCTTGAACAAGCTGCAGTTTATAAGGAAATGTCTTCAATTCAGCTAAAATTTGTTGAATCAATGAGTATGCTAGACAACCATAGCAGTATTGAAGATCTCTTTGTTAGAGTTGTTGGATTATAGTGTGAACTCTCCTCTGCATGCGCGCTGAATATGTTTTTCATTTTAAGCGGTTTGGTATTCCAGTTCGATGAAGATAAGAGACACCACATCATCTTGTGGTCGAAAATGAGACATCAGACGATTTATCGATAATTCCGACGATCTAGTTCTCAGATTAAGAAAAAAAACACGATGATATGCGTTTGAACGTTGATTATTATCAAACAAAACTTAGTTTATTGTCGTTCTTTGTTCAGTTATCTTTCCATTTTTTATTTCCCAGGGCTTCGTTACCCAATTTAAAAAAAATCTGAAAAGAAAATATTAAAGAAGTTATAGACTTTTTAAACTCTTTCGTTTTTTTTTTGCTTGTGATTCTGGAAATGCCAATTTATATCAGTTTTATTTCTGTACTGTGCATTTGGCACCGCAGCGCCAGGGCCTCCACCGTACCATTGGGCATCTTTTCGAGTTTTTTTTTTGTTAGTCGCATGAAGCACGTAGATTTACACATACTTTTAATGGGGAGAAACTATTATAACTGTGATAAATTGGCATTTCTCTAATATCATCTAACAAAATAGGATTGGTCCGAAGACTCTCCCTTGTGGCATACCAGTTTTATTCTTCTTGAGTTCTAAAAAGATGGTCTGAAATGTATTATTTCAGTATTTCGTAGTATTACCAGTTCCAATGCTTGTCAAAGTCTTGGCCAACCTCTAAAAATACAACCAAACATGCTAGAAGACTCCCGGGAATCAGATCAAATTTTTTTAAATAAAAAAACAACCGAAAAATTCAAAAATACAAAGTTATGATCTTTTTTTCGTAAGAGAACTTACAATTATGCTTGGCCCGCTTGGAAGCGAGATCTTATCGCAGCACATTCTTTTTTTATCCTTACTATGTTAACTTTTTCACCTGTCTTATTTGAAAATATAACAATTAGAGTAATTTCCAAAAATCATTCTATGATTTCAGTAAAAGCCTTTTCAGGAGCAGTTATTTAGAAAAGTGGTGTAACAGTTCGTGGAGAGCCAGGGCCTAGTGACTTATAACTACCTCAACCATTCCTGTGTGCATGTTCTTTATTTGCAGAAATGGCAAGGACCCACAATTTTCTGCTGAATACGAACGTGGTGAAGGTGATTTTGTTTTTTAATTGGACAAGGCTGGGAATCGAACCTAGACCTCCGACAATATTCGTAAGAAGTCTGCTGTCAACTGTAGCATCGGTGGTTATACGAAGACTACCGTGTTGAATGATACAACCTTAATACTTCAGTCTCACAGTTACAAGTGATTTTTATGATGTAATTCTTATGTCATTAAAGTGAAAGTAGGTACATTAATAATAATTAAAATTATGATAGAACACAGTAGAACTCCTTTATATGCCACAAACTTTATATTTAGTGTTTCTATAGTCCATTTTAAGTGTATCGATTTGATTCTTTTTATAAGGATTATTTGATGGAAGCAATCATTTGTGTCTGTAAAAATTTACTGTATATTCACTGTACGTATACATCTATTCAAATATATATTAGCTGCTTAGCTTTTCTTTATCTTTGCCTTGCATCACAAGAGCAAGTTCATACGACCAATTTCCAGTTCCAGGTGCATTTTATTTATTTCTATCTAATTTTATTTTAAATTATTCAAAATCGAATGTCGATTATTTTTTTTTTTTTTTAATTAACAACAAAACCTGTGAATCATTCAACAATAATAATACGCTTCTCATTTATTCAAAAGTGCAAAAATAATGGCTACCCACAATTATATTACAAAATACAAAACCAAACTAATAAACGTTGATTTTTAAATGGAAAATTTGTATTTGGCCAACCACACACGTTTGGTGTTAATACAATTCCATATTGACGATTGTCAATTAATTTTTTGTCAAAATAGTTGCCCTCTCGCACTTGACGTGTACCTATACGAGTATATATGTATATAGACGACCGAAACAACGTTCCACGAATTAATTTATATTTTTCAAAAGTTAGGTAGGTAATACTCAAAAACTCCTGCCTGAATGCATCCAATTAATGAATGAATATTATGCTTCATTGAACACTAACAGCAATCCCGATTAGGTATAGATAGATACACCTGTTAGCGCCAGGTTCGCTAAAAAAAATGCTCTAACAATCAAACTGGTAGATATCCCGAAACCAAAATACAAACATTATATTAATTTCCTTTTTGCAGTGTTATAACCCTACCCTATACTCCCTACATAGATATGAATTATATGCACATAAATCGGATTAAATAGCAAAAATTTAATTTTATGATCATCGAGCGTCAGAGATGAAATCAAACATAAAAATCTATAATTTATCCTTTTTAGTATTTTTAATGGACATGCGATTCAGCGAGAAGGTTGCGGTAGGTGGCGTTGGCGGTGGCGATGGCGGTCGGTGGCTGAGAGATGGTTTATTAAAGTTTTATTAAGTATGGCAAATAAGTGTATACAGTATAGGCTTAGCACATACCATACATATACGTTTATAGTTAATGTGCAAATTTTGAATTACATTAATACAAAATATACAATACATATCTAAATACAGATCCATATGCACACAGTGTGGTGTGCATTGATTGTAATATGCGATGCGGTCAGCTAAAAGTAGCATTTCATTACCACCAGCAACCGATTGCACTCATCGGGCGGTCAATAAAAGTAATGATTATTTACATTGCATTTGGTCAAACGAATAATGAATAAATATAGGCGTATTATACACAATATGTGAGGTCATTCCTCTGCCTCTCTGTTGGACATAACGTAATCATGCGTTTGATGCAATATCCCTTTTCTCTTTGGAACTCGGAGCCCGGCCTAATTATGACTTTTTGTTTGGAATACTTGTACAACGCCCTGCATTAGGCTGGGATGGTCGAAATGGCGGGCTTGACAAATTTTTATTTTTTAATCCTGTGTAGCACTTAGAGACGTTTTCTGATACGAAACTTAAATATTTAAGTTCAACTTACGCTCATGTTGTATACCTTTTCTTCAGCGTTTACTGTCACATAAGTTCTGATGTTGAACTCAAATAAGATTTGTTTCAGCAAAAGGGCCTTAATGTTTCTCTTGAAAAATTAGAAATCGTTACAAAACTCTATTATATTTTTGTCTTGCCTCATCAGAAGTGGACATGTTATTTTGAAGCGTATGGGTACATTGTTTTCTCGTAGAAAAAAATACGAGGTTGTAAAACTTAGACTACGATAATCGAGATGTCCAAAAAAGTGGGTTTCGTCATGGCGTTCGTCGGTATGTGCGTCTGTGCGCCGCCGGCCGGTGCGTCTGTGCGTCCACTGTTATTTGAGCTAGAGCCTAAACGGGAAGGCCGATTTGCTTAAAATTTGGTACAGAGCATTCTTACGCCCGATTTCTTCACAAAAGTACTAAGCCAGCCTAGTACCCAGTCTAGCTAGACCAAATACTAGCTCTGGTACTCGGTCCTAATGAAAAGAAAGTACCTGAGCATTTCTTCACATCACTAGTACCTGATCTAAATTCACCAAGCGGTACTAGGACTTAATACGTCTAAAACTGGTCTAATTCTGATTTTGACAATATTTTGGGATTTCAAATATTATTTTGATATTTATTTTGACTGAGCGATTTTTATTTTATTCTATTTTGAATGAATTATGTTAGTTTTAACAAAAAGGGGACATAATATCCATTCCACGATACCTGTGTCATTAAGCAAGCATCAACTATGAAATTTGTCACAGTGATCAACAATTTTCCGGTCTTCAATTTTCGCAGTTAATAGCAAAACGACCGTGATTGCTACAAACCTATAGAGAGTGGGAAGATGAAGAATGCCAATAAAGTCCTTGCGATATTTACAGGAGTGATTTGTGGTGCTCTGTTTTGAATCAGCTTCCCAATGAAGTATATGATTTGAGTAGAGCATTGTGTGTTATTTTTTGCGTGGAGTTTTGGGCATTTTTCTATGTTGGTATGTGTGTGACAGTCTTGGAGAAATGCCCTTTATTGTGTGCATTTCATGTGCGGTGCATGCAATGCATTGAAGAAAATGAAAAAAAATACTCCGATTCAGGTATTAGCGCCACTAGACTGCCGGTTTTAAAGTCCTAGCTAAAACCGAGTCCTAACTGATACTCAGTACCAAATTGACAGGACTACGGCCTAGAACTTGTGCGAATAAATGAGTTGATACCGATTTGAGTACTAATTTAGGACTAGTACCGGTATTAGCATTAGGACTCTGTGAAGAAATTGGGAGTTATGTGATTCCCTAGAGGTAAATTCGAATTTTTGTTTTAGCTCATTTAGAACGAGTAGCTGCCATACAACAGATTTGTTTTTTTTTTTTCAAATGTTCTCGAAACCCGCTTTAACGATTTTGATCAAACTTCGTTTCTGGTATAAGAAACATATTCTTAAGAAAAGTGCATTTTAGTTCTTTGGCAAAAAATTTACATAACTGAAAACGTTTTTGGCGAAAATATGTTTTTATTTTTGTATTTTTCACGTATATCTTTTTGATGGTTATCTTTATAGTTGGTGATTCTTATTAGTTGAAACAATAATGCACTACAGAATTAAAAAAAAAAGAATTTCTTAAACAAAAAAAAAAATCAGTTTAATGAATTGAAAAGTACGTTTGTTCATACCACCCAATATTTCTATGAGACATGTCTCATAATAACTTTGTACCTATACCATACAAATTTGGAAATTTAACGGATGAAATATTTTTCAAAATTCAAATTTTCCAAACAAAAATATAGTTGTGCTGTTTTGTCTTAAGTTTTTGGCCCAAAGAGCAGAAGAAATAACAAAATCGCATATTTGCAACTTTTACGACCGAAAATACTCTAAGCGAAGTGCCATAGTCTGGAGTTACCAACACCATTTTCAATTTTTATTTTGACGTGCTCAACTTTTGCTGAAATATGTCATTAAAATTAAAAATAAATCTCAAATTTTCAAAATATTAGAGTTGTACTGTTTTGTACTGCTAAAAGCCAAAGACATTTAAAAAAAAATAGCTTATTTGCAACTTTTAAGGCAAAAATGATTTAACTTTATTTTTTTTGAAAATTGAAAATCACGTTGTCAACTTCACGCACATTGTGTCTGTTAACTACACTATCTATAAGTAGTCTAGAATGGAATGTAAAATAAAGGTACATATTGTGGACTTATGGTTTCGTTTTTTTCGGCCAAATTTAGGCGTTGGGTCCATTCGTGAAATGAAAATAGACGTACACGTTTTATGTTAAATATTAAAACTTTTAATGCCCAGTTTTTCAGTGGTGAGTTAAACCAGTGTTAATTAACCTCTAGAAGTAAATTAACACAAAGTCAATTGAGGGAGCAGTTTTTTGGTGGAGAATTCATAAGGAACTACTAAACAAACTCGATGAAAAAGACATCTAAGGCATCTGTTCAGTTAATTCTGAGTTAACTCACCAATTTTGATGAGTCAACTCAGGTTTAACTTTAATTTCGCACTGAAAAACGTGCATTTAAATTCATTTTATAATATTTTTTATGAATATCTTTTATTGAATTTCTAACTACGCAATTTAAATTTCTGGAAAATCATGATTGTCGAATGATTTAAAAATCAAAATAAAGATACATTTTATAGATATAAGTGATATTATATTATATGCATTCTACGTAGGTACATGTACATATTTTAATTAATTTTTTTTTAAATCCGTGATATTTAACAAACAAATCATTAACATATCCGCCCACCGCTTGACTTGACATAATAATAATCAAAATAATTTATACAAATTTTTTTCCAATTTCTCAAAACAAATAATGGACAAATATGTATTAGCAAACTCATTAGTCATTAAAAAGGGTAAAAGGTAACACTTTAGCATTATTTCATAAAATTGACTGAACGTTTTAGTTATTATATATAATGCCCGATTATGTACAAATTTTCGGTAGTACATAAATCTTTTTTGCATAGATACATACATCATACATGGCGATAGTTGATACAAACTTGTTCAATTCGCATACCGAAAACGACAAGTAATAAAAAAACTTCTTTTAAATTCAATAAAAAGAGTTTAACACAAAAATGGGTTTCAATATTGGTTATGTTGTATCTTTTTCAAAAACAAAAAAAATCCACAACTGTGTTGCACGGAAATGCTCTTATAATTCAAATGGCTAGGAGTTATTAATATTGTAAGTATGCCTATACCCAAAAACGTGGATACATCTAATTAGAAAAAAAAAGTTCAAAAATTCTAAATTGCTCCAAAAACAGTTTGCTCCAAAAACAGTGAAAAAATTAGGTGAAGGTGAATTTTTGGCAAAACAACACCCAAAGTCAACAAGCTGAAGCCCGAAGAAACGCGTCGCTTTTGAAAAAGATAAATTAATGTTGTGAAAAAAGTTTAAATAATTAAATTAAATAAAATTACATTCTTTAAAATTAGTTTTTTAAGAAATTTTATTTCTCTTTTCTTACAGTAAAAAATTGAATGGCGCCTGTTTTATAAAATTTACAAAATAAAAATACTTAATATAAATTTTTGAAAAAAAAAACTTACAAATTGTTAATTTTTAATATAACAGTCAAATCCCTTTGAGTTGAATTTTCACGGAATATCAAAATTAGTTCGAGTTAGATGGTTCTTTGGGAAAAATTCGAATAAGAGGGATTAATATGTTTTTTTGTTTAAACCCATTTATTGAATACCAAAATAAATTAAATTAAAAAATATAAACTTTTTGAATTTACGGCTCATTAATTCATTATGTTGTATTAGCCCGTGGCATAATGATTAACTACGTAGGATTTTCATGCCAGAGAGGTCTGGGTTTGATTCCCAGCCTCGCCCAAAAAAAATCAAAAACAAAATTTTCACTGCTGGTGCCACTTGCGAGGAACTGAGAAATCCTCCAAAAACACCTCGTGTCACGAATAAGTGCCTCTCATCTTAGACTATCGGATTCGGCAGAAAATTGTAGGTCCACTCCATTCCTGCAAACAAATAATATACGCACATGCGAAAGGTTAAAAGGTCGTGTAAATTACTAGGCCCTGGTTCTCCATGGGCTGTCCCCCGACCAAATATATTTATTTTACTATTCATCATCTGACCAAAATATGCATGTTTGTGTCTTATATTTTTGAACAAAATCAATCACAAAAATTGGTACTTTTTAGGCAGAGTATGCCTTATGTGTGTTTAAAATTTGTATAACATTACGAATTGCGAGATAGTGAGTTTTTTTCGAATTTTTTTCCTCAAACGAAAAATTGTTTTAAGTAAAAGGGACTTTCCACTTAGAGGATGGTTTTGTGTGGAAAATTGAGGAGATTGCAAAAATAAAGCGAACAAAAATCGATTTAGAGGGAAATTTGAGTCAGAAGGAGTCGACTGTATATACATAATTTATTTAATATTTTCTTCTAAAAAATAGGTCCCTACGTTAGTTTTAAGAATTAAGTAATATTCAGCTTACACTATAAAAAAAAAAACACAATTAAAAACTAATTTTCGAAATATACAAAATTAAATTTTTTTTTTCAAAACCTAAAATTTTTTTTTTTTTTAAATTTTGATGTTGAATATTATTTCAGTATAAATTAAGCTCGGAAAATCACTTAACAAGAAAGTCAAATACCTACCGTTTCTACACTTTCTAGTCCATATTTTGTTAAAAAAAAGTAGAACATAGTACCTACATACAATACTGCAGTGTTAACTGAGAATGACGTATGTAAATAATTAAGTAAAGAAGGCAGAATATAATACACAGATATTTTTTTTATCAAAATCGTTGGAGCCATTTTCGAAATAAGTACTTTTTTCTTAAAGTTTGTATGGAAGGTAGTTTATTTTGCAGTCAAAAATTTCCCTGGGGAATAAGCCTTAAATTAATCGTTAATTTGAAAAAAAAAGATAAAGGTTTGCTCAGGTTCTCTATATCATCCTTCTGTTAGGTCTTATTAAAATTTCGACTTTAATTTTTTTTTACGAATCCAAACATGCCATATTATAGTAGATGATACCAATATTGCATGTTAAAAAAAAAAACTGCAATCCATCAATATAACTTTTGTAAAAGAACTGAATAACAATGTTCGGAGAGTAGAAAAGATACTCTTGCATCTATACACTATAGCTTGTTCCAAACATTCACATTATGCTTACGACAATGTAGCACAGACATTATTGTATGGGTGCATCCGTCCGTCCGTTCTGTCCTACCCCAAAGTAGAACATGCGTTTTTTTGTTGACCCTCATTTGTTTGAGTGCGCAACGCCCGCCGCCATCATCACCACCCTCGACCACCCCATAGAACCTGATTGTTTTGAATGCACAAGCACAATCCTACTACACTCTGACTCTCGGTCTATACTGACTTATGGTGCAGCAATTTAATTGCTCACCACACTGATAACATTGTGGAAGGAAATAATTGGCCACCATGATTTTTTTTCTTCTTTATTTATTTCGGTTTTATCCCCTTCGGTGGTTTGATAATTTTTTTTTTGTTTTTTTTTTCTGTATTTTATTATTTTTATTTTATTCTCTTTAACAATTCAGCGGTTCAGTGTGCCTGTGCATCATTCATTTAAATTGTGCTTTTCAATTGGACCAATTGTTGTACATGATGATGATGATGATGTGCACTTGTGCATCCGTCTGTAAGGACAGACACACGAGAACGAGATGAGGTACAGTGTCTGACTATACTACATGTGTCAATGCTGTGATGAGTTCTCCTCTCTCTATTTATAGCCGGGTTGTGTGGCTTATTTCATTTTGTTAATTAACAATGCATTGTGTATAATTAAAGAGAGAAACGTGCAAAAATTCATCTACTCGTCCAACTGGATGTTAGAAAAAAAAATTACCAAATTGATTTAAAAAAAAAAAAAATAATAATAAAGCCAAGATCCGGGATGTGGGGTTTTGTTTTTTATTGGCAGAACTGCTGAATTAACAGTTGATTTTAACTACAACACTGATTTTATTTAATTTTTTTATAAACATTGCTGAAATTGAATTAAAGTTCGAATTTTTGAGAATGCAAGTATGAAGTTTATTAAAGAGGAACAAAAGTGTTTGAATTCAGCTCCTCTTTCTTGGAATTCAACTTTTTTTCTGGTCTGTGAAGTAAAGTTCCGTATTGCTAGCTCTAGGTTCTGGGATTGGGAGTGAAGACAGAAAAACCGACAAAAAAGAAAGGCCATGACGCCATAAAAGGAGTTCAAAAAATGAATCAAAATCAAAAACAATGCGTGTTTGGTCGTTTACCATCAATGACTGACAAACTTCAGAGGTCAGAATCCGTTACAGATCGAAAAGCTTTACTTCCTGACCGCACATAATCGTGTATTTCAGACCCAAATACGATAAGCTAGCCAAAATCTATTTTTGAAAGGGCAATTTTCTAAAAAAAAATCGTATTGAAATAGAAAAAAAAATCATTTAAAAACAACGGCAACGTTTACAATATCATTCAATATTTGTTTTTCTTTTTAAAGCCATATTTTAATTTTTTTTTTTGGATTTTAAATCGAATTTTTTAAGTGAATAGGTTTTGAAAAATTAATTTTCGAACTCGAACATTTTTTGATGTTTTAAGTGACGCGATTCGGTTTAAAAAACCAACATCGGGCTTTATTTTGCTGACTACGGGTATTGTGTCCCCAAAAATTCACTTTCATTTGCATTCAAAAATTTTGTTTTTATTATTTTTTTAAATTTTACGTCTTTAAGTACCTAATATTTTTGTATTTTATTTTCGATGCTTTTTTCAATTTTTACTGACACCCTAAGAACCACAAATGCTTGAATGTCTTTAAACTTTTGAGAAAATTAAAAATTTCAAGTCGATTTTTTTTAGAAAAAATTGTGTGAGTGCCGGGACTCACGGTTAATATGTGTAAACATCAACGTGCGCGGATCCAAAACGGACTTGTTTTTGCTTGAAGGGGATCTTAAGATTTATTTCACTGAACGCACATATCCTAGTATGCAGATCGTAACGTTGCACAACGTAACGTTGCACGACGTAACGTTGCACACGAACGTTCACGTTTTATTTTCACTCTACCGCCAGCATAGATGTTTACACATCAATAATGCCCCTCCCGACTTACAAAGGGGAAATAGACTCCCTTATCATACGATTTTTTCGTGTTTCGACTTAATCCACATTTCCTAGCCTTTTCTCGCGCATCTTATGCAAAACCCCTTGCCCTGCATTCATATATGTTATTGTAAGCCCCCGGATTGGTCGGTAAAAATCCGGAATAGAATATGGAAAAAAATTATTTTTCTTCAACTTTTGCCATGTCCCTGAGGTAACATTTATATCATATACCGTTCAATCCTACAATTTCGACCAATCCGGGGGTTTACAGTAACCTAAAAATAGTCGGGTAGATCCATGTGAAATTGCTAGAAGGTGAAATGTGGATGCCATTTCGTTTAGAAACACACCCCGTATAGATGGCGTTGTAAACCAAAATCAATTCAAATCTCACAACAAAATCACACCTCTAACTTTATTTTAGCTTTTGATAACATTTGATTATTTTCAGATAGAGAAAAGCGTTTGTATAATTGAGCTGTAATAGATAGAAGCAAACTTAAAATTTAAAGGATAATTTACCCTTCGCATTATATCTTTGTACCTACATACCTACTCTATATGTAGGTACGGGTTACCGAATGTAGTTTTGTGTATTTTGTTACAAATCCTTCTTATTCTATACGACCAACGGAAAAGTCCTCATTCGGCAGGCTGACGCTATCAGATAAATAATTTGTATCAGACACACACATTCAGTCACAAATACGAAACCCTCCGAGTGTGTTTTATAAGCCAAGCCTTTTAATTTTAATATAACATCACAGGAGACCTACCCTACCACACGCAAAAGCCTCGAATATATCCACAATTCAGGCAAAAAGACATCGCCATTGCACTCCACCAGCTTCATTCAGCCAGCCTGTTTACATTTCAAGCCAAAAACTTCTGTCATTGTTTGCAAGCGAACTGCAAGTATAGGTATGTAGGTAGATATATACTCTGGACTTTCATTGAATAGGTCACGCAGCACGTGATGCTTGTCCTAAAGCCGCTGTTGGTACATACCATACGTTGTATACGAACTCCCAAAAAATCCAACTTCACTTCCTTACCCTCCCAACCCACCTTTAATGCGCTGCCATTCCTCTTCTGGAGGCAACATCGAAAATAAGAAGCCACCCGATATTGTGATATCCCATCAGACCGTGCCTCGCACCGAATGCCATACCCGCTCAGCCCTTCCATATCCATTGTCATTTGCCACCATGACCAGACCACACCAACAAAATTGAGCGAGATATATGAATGAACGCTCGGATGCCCTTGCCCGTTACTCACGTGGCATGTCTAGTATTACGCTAGTAATGTACACATAATAGAACTCATTAAACGTTGTTATGGGTGTGCAAATGCAGAAACGAATACAATTTACTTCCGTCCGATTCCGACAAAAATTAAACAATTCTCAACTCAAAACCTTTTGCTATATGTACATTCGGGTTCGGATATCGGGTGGACTATATAAACTCGTATAAATGTGTTTGTGTATAGTTTGGTCACTTGGCAATATTATAACGGTATAGTTGGGGTGTTTTGTTTTCTGTGGCTGGCTGAGTGCTATCATATGGCCTCCGTGCGCGCTTCAGACAAACACTTTACTTTTGGAGCTCAGTTTTGATTATACATATAGTTCTCTGGATGGATAAAAATGATAAAAGGGGTCACCATTTCCATTGGCTTCGATTAACAAGGACCATACTCTGCAAGCTGGTAGCTGAGGGTACATATACAAACAAAGCACTTGGGACATTTTTCTCCGAGGCAATTATGTGCGTTCTTTTTGATGTCAACTTGTCAGCAATTAAAAAAAGAAAACGAAATCAATTAGGTACATTGAAATTGAGCTCCGACTTGCTTGACAAAGAAAAACAATTATTTTTTTTTAGATCGAGGGTCGTGGGTTGGCTTTAGTATGAGAAAACCTTATAGTTATTAGTTTAAATTATTGTTCTATTACAAATTAAACAGTCGTGTCAAAAAATTAAATTTTAATTCAAATGCAGGACTTTGGACAGGGTGACCAGATGGTAGATAATGATAGTTTTTTCAATTGTTATGTTTTAGCAGCTGTCAAAGTTACTAATGACATCCAGCTGTCAAAATATTCAGTAAGGTTTGCCATTTCATTATGCATAGATGTCGAACGTGTGACAAATGTTGGCCGTAGATCCGGATTTTTGGTAAGAAATAATTTTCTCGGACAAGGCTCATTTTTGAATCAGCGGCTATGTCTACAGACAAAATTGCCATTATTGGAGTGAACACAATTCATAAGTGTTCGACCAAGCATTATTGCATCCACAAAAATTGACTGTTTAGTGCGGCATCATCGGATCTTATTTCTTTCGAAATGAGGAAGGAGACACCGTTATCGTCAATGGTTTCGGTTATGAAGCGATTTTAATCAAATCTCTTTGGCCAGAGTGTGACAACTTAGAGTGTGATATATCCCAGATGTGGTTCCAACAAGATGGTCCTATATGCCATATCAGCGACGCAATTCTCAGAAGTCCCAGTTCAATTCCCACATTCGTCCACCTAAACCCTAGTAGGCTGGTGATGCGAAGCGAAATTTGTCAGTGGTCTTCAACACGACAGCGGAATGCTTACGAAAACCACAGCGAATAAATGACAACTGAAACCGTCACCAATTGCAAAAAAACAAACACAAACGCATCACTTTTCCGCACACAATTATTGGTCCGGCCCGGGCAATTAATTGAGTGCGAAAAAAGGCCAGAGACCTCTCCAAATAATCTGCTACAATTATCATTTTCGCTCTTCGAACAGCGTACTGCAAAACGAGAAAGAGGACGAAATTTTTCGCTCATGATTTCGTTGTGTCATTTTTGTATGGGATTTTTCGTTTCGCATCAGCAGCGTGGCTTAAATACAAAAAAAACACTGTTGCCTCTTATGTGAAAGTGACAAATCCTAAAAGAGAATATGCCTAACCATAATGTACTTATCCGAAATTAAGCAAATGTCAAACACTTACGTGAGTTCAGAGCCATTTCAACGGCTCTTGCTTGCGTGAGTTATATCGAAATGGAGCAGAACGGCTATTATGGTTAACAATACAGTCGACTCCGCTCATTTGCAACGCAAAAAATGCAGAAAATTTGTTGCAAATAAGCGGAGTTGTCATATAGACGAAACTTCGTATAACTGCAACTTTATTTCCCCTTAAAACGTTGCGATGTGAAATATTTCCAAAGATAGAAAAATAAAACATAAATAACCACGAACAACAAACAAAACAACTTTTTTTTTTGTGACAAGATAAAGGATTGGAACGATGAGAATGGAATGAAACTTGAAATGTCATTTTTTAAGTGTGTTCAATCTTCAAAAATTTATGGATGCGTTTCAAAACAAAATAATTATTTGGGTAGTTTTCAAATAAGCAGACTGCACTGACAAAAAAAACGTGATAAATTTCTTGTTGCTTATAACCGAAAGTTTCATTTAAGCACAGTGCATAAAGGCGGAGTCGACTGTATATAAGAGTGTTTATTTGCTTGGTTGCTAAAGCTGACCTAAGTTCGGATAAGTCTATATTATGGTTAGGCCTTATCTCTTGTCATGATTTAGTGCCTCTCACCTTATCCGTTCGGATTCGGCAGAAAATTAGAGGTCCCCTTCATTCCTGTAAAAAAAAAAAACAAAAATTACACGCTTACAGGAATGATTGAGAGTTGTAAGCCACTAGGCGCCAATGGTTCTCCACGAGCTGTTTTTATCGATTAGGTAATACAAAATACTTACTCCTCGGCTTTTTACCCCTTCAAAAATTATTTTCAGCTGAACCAAGTGTCCAAGCGAGCTAAAAATGACAGAGCAATGATCTAGAAGCTGACACTTTTTAATCCTTTTATCTTTTGAATGATTAGACCGATTTTGTTATAATTTTTCAATCTGTGCCTACGTTCTGTAACTCTCGCATGCATAAAATGGGTCGAAAACGATGAAAAATGGAACAAAACTCACATACGATTCGTTTCAATTTTCATCGTTTCTCGACTGATTTTATCGATGCGAGAGTTACAGTATGAAAGCCTTGGTTCTTATAAATACATAGTTCGTAAACAAAAAAAAAAAGAACATAGTTTGTAAACAAAACAGAAATTAAATATAAATTCAATTATTTTATTACTTTTTCACTATTTTTTCGTTAAAGCCATTAATCCACATGCAACTTCAACATGCGGCTATATTACATAGTATTTAACCCCAAGGGTAAATCGGGTATATTTTTGTTCAAATGAAATACTAATTAAAACCGCTTGTTTACTTCCAACTCAATGAACAACAATTTGTATCAAATTCAAGAACATTGCTTTTAAGTGAACGCAGCTGAAAGGAATAGAATTCATAATAATTAGATAACATTCTGTATTGTATTAATTACAAACACAATACGCTTTAGATTTATTAACACCTATACCTATACCGTATTATCTTCATTTTTACTCACCACCAGACCATAATGGTATCCTTAAAGCCAACTTGCAATTCAATTAAATTTACTATGGCAACCGTTTTGCCAATAACAATTATCGTTCCGTGTGGGGATATTCTATACCTTGATAGCTATTGACTGGTGCTGGCAACCTGATCATGCACCATATAGCCACATATACATACCAATAAAATACACAATGGAGGAGAAACACCTGGGCCTGGACCTGAACCTGTCGGTCAAGACGATTTTCATTATAATGATGGTTGCGACTTGTGCGAGTGTGTGTTGGGTTGAGTTGGGTTGGGTGGTTGGTTGGATGTTGCCAAAGTGATTGCCTTCCGTTAAGTGCCACAAGTGTGATTTTTATTAATTTATCGTTTTTAATTGCACACAACACTCACGTACTAATGACATCCCACCGTGTGTACGTACAACGTAGTATAGTGACTTCAACGTTTCACTGGTCTGGCTCCAATTCTCTGTTGGGCGCCATTTTAATGCTATGTCACTTGCTTTCGCTAATAATATGTGTAAAGAGAAAGAGAGAGAGAGTGTCCTTGTGGTGCTGCTGGTATATAGAAATAGCATTAGGCTGTTTGGTGTTTCATTGGCTTTTTGATGCTGTATAGCTGTAGGTGATGTGTATGGCATTTTAATTGCAAAAAGGTTTTATTATTTAATGGAAACTGGCAATAATTGAATCCGTATCAGGGAAAAAGGCGCTTATATGATCTATCGACAAAATTTGTGTTATGTAAAAATATAATACTGATACAGTGTCATTCTTGTGTTGAATGGAGTTCTTATCAAATATTGGTTTAATGAAGTTAAATTTTCTGTTTTTTTTGGGAAAACAATTGACATTGAAATTATTCAATTATTCTTGTAGTGAAAATAGGAAATGTGCCTTTATTTCTTTGACATTTATGGAATTCGCAAAAATAATCACATGGGGTAGGCTTAGGTACATTTAATCAATAATTTTTTTAGGCCCATATATACACGAATGTTTTGTTGACGCTGTAATGACTGATTTATAAATTTGTAAGCTTTTGTAAGTGCTGAAGAAGATCATGTCGCTTTGAGCAAAGAGCTTAAGTTAGGCTGAAGGAAGTTTTATAAACAATTAATTACATATAAATGTACTAAGTTTATTTAATTTTTTGTATATTATCCTTTGATGAAAAAAGTAACTTCATATATAGTCATAGTTTTGCCATTATACCTTGGGCCCATTACAATCATTTCGATATCACTTGAATTGGTCATTAAGAGTTTGTTTGGCTCCTTAAATCTGTAATTTATAGCTTTTCATTTAAAAGGTATATCTATATATGTATATAGGTATACAGAATGTGTGTATGAGTATATTATGTCCGCATCTTCAAAGTCAAAGAACAATCAACTTATACTAAGCCTTCTTAAGGCAATCCCTCTCATTTATCCATGATTAGCAAGGCTTACATCAGGATATATGATTATGTCGTCCAATTCAGCATTTTATGAACGCCCCGTTGCACATTATCTATATAGATATATGTATGTGTGGAGATACATGTGTATATGGGCTTTAATTTAAAACCTAGAGATCCTTCTTCCTTTGCAAGTAAGCGGCATCAGACTTAGAGTGTGGAGAGCTCTCTGACGGGTCTTGCTGAGAAGTTATAATAATAAAAGTTAACTAAAACTATTTTATGTGAATGTAGGTTCTTGTGTATAAGTATATATGTGTTTATGTATGTGTTGTAAAACTACACAAAATCGCTGAAGCGAGATGATATGATTTCAAAGGCCATTTGCTCTTGTCCAACTGTCCTTTCCTTGTTTTTTTTTTTTTTTCTGTATAGTACACAGGAGGTCCTTACTGGACCTCTCATCCCATCATCTGATATGTATGAGATTCACTCCCAACTTTCATCCCCTATACATATAGACCCCCGCATTGTGTGTCGTACGAAGTCGTTGTTGGTGTCGTCGTCGTCGAAAGTACTTTGTGGCTTTCTGACCATCGACTTAACCCTCCCCGCAATAAAAAGAGCATAGAGAAAACTATGAAAAACCGAAAAAGAAAATGTGCAAACTGAAAATCCACTCGGCAAAGTAATCGTATAATTCACCCAGCGTGGGGGCGAATGTAAAATACCAAATCGAGAGAATGGAATACAGTTTTCCATGAGAGATTACACCAGTTTAGTTTTGGTTAAATGTTTCTTGTCCCTTGTCCTCGTTCTGCTGCCTTACTGCCTGCTCTGCTCCTCAGCATGTTTTTTTTAATGGAACTTTCAATATATGCAAGCCAAAAGTTGATGCAATCTGCAGTCGTGTTCTTGTTTTATCCTTGCAAGCAATCGTTATGTGAAAAACTCGCTGTTAAACACACTTATTTTTTTTTTGTATATTCACTCATTTTCACATTTTTTCATTTATTTTTTTTTTTGTTCGTCGTTTGTGTGGAATTCATTACAGTTTTGTGCGGTTTTATCGATTCACATTCATTTTGAAAAACTTCTTTTTTTTTGTGTCATAAAAGCCACAAATTTTATCCTATATGAGTAACAATTTAGATCTTCGATAAAAATGGCTAAAGCTATTTTGTTGCGAAAACACCTTATTTGTACGAGGGCCGGGAGGTGTGATAAAGATCTCTCTCGAAGTGTGTAATGTGAATGTCAAGGAGGGTAAAATTTTTTGTTGGGTATTGCCACCCTCTCAATTCGTTTGAGTCATGCGTTTCCCGCGCCCTGAGGTGGTTAAGATACGATCCTGGAAGGGAGTCATTTTTACTCCCATCTCAATATCATTGCCCATGCCCTAACTATAGCCAGAATTGTGATGTAATAGTTAGTATCTTTGAAGTAGGGCCTCATTCAGCCATTCAACTCGGTGAAATTCCTTCAAAGTTCTTTGGTATACAGCAGAAAAGCTAGAGAAGTATAAATCGAAAGCCTTTCTCAACAACCTAGACCGAAACGCGTGCATTGATTATTACTTAGTTATAGTGTTATGCAAATTTCGAATTCTACTCTTCACTTTCATATTGTTAAACGCTGCAGAAACAACCTTCGCCTTACAAATTGATTAACATACATATACCAAATTAAATTTTGTAATCTATAAAATGGCTTTCCATACAACACCAATTCCCATTCCTATAGCTCTGCACTACACTTTAACACACACACACACATATATATACACAATGCCATGCCATAATTTATAAAGACGAAGCGAAGCCCAGACAATCTCTACAAGTGTAAATGGATCTATTGATTCATTTTAATATCCTTGGAGACCAATACAACCATCAAATTCAGATTGCAAATTATATGTCATCCATATCCAGTTTGTTTGATATAACAAAAGGAATGATTGCAACAGATTGCATAATCGATATTTCGCATCAAATATGTATACCTATACATATACATATAGCTTACCGTTCGTCTGGGTCGACTTTTAAATCAACATATACATAGATAGGTATTGGTTATTTTATTATCCTCAAAGGTACCAGTAATTTCTATTTATTTCATATTATTTAGACGTATCGAACTTAGAAATGGAATAAAACAAAGATGATTTTTTTAAACTTGACATGAAATTTACATTATTCGAAAGATAATCTTCTGGCTTTATAATTTAAATATGAATTTCTGGCATATGACCGCCACATCACGGCTGACTCGGACGAAGACTAATCTGGAGGTCCAATTTACGATGACTTTTTCCAACATTTGTAGCCGTATATCGGCAATAACGCGGCGAATGTTGTCCTCCAAGTGGTCAATCGTTTCGAGCTTATCGGCGTAGACTAGTGACTTCACATATCCCCACAGAAAATAGTCAACCGGCGTTAAATCACACAATTTTGGAGGCCAATTCTCGGGTCCTTAACGTGAAACTATGCGGTTACCAAACGTTTCCTTCAATAAATCGATTGTGGCACGAGCTGTGTGACATGTTGCGCCATCTTGATGAAACCACAGCTCCTGCACATCATGGTTGATCAATTGATCAACGAAAAAGTCAGTAATCATGGCTCAATAGCGGTCACCATTGACTGTAACGCCAGCATCGTTTTTAAAGAAGTACGGACCAATTATTCCACCAAACCATAAAGCGCACCAAACAGTCAGTTTTTGTGGATGTAACGGTGTATTGAAGAATATCGTTACTCCAAATACTGCAGTTTTGTTTATTGACGTATCCATGCAACCAAAAGTGAGCTTCATTGCTAAACAAAATTCGCGTATGAAAATTGGGATCAACGGCAATCTTGTTTTGGACCCATTTGGGCACAATTTGAAAGCGAACAACGCCGTCAGTTTATTCATGTTGAAATGCCAAACTAATCTAAAAATAAGTCACTTGACAACTGACAAAATGGCCGCCAGTTAAAATAGTTTTGCTAACTTAAAGTACCACAAGACCTACCGTTATGAAATTACAAAATTCTACGGTGTCGGGAAGTGCTCAATAATTTTGATGTACAGTTACTCGTACGTTTTAGTGATTTTTGATAACCTACTACCGAGGAACCACTAATGCTAGGATATTCAAATTTGGCCAAGCGCCTGTGCCTAGCTATTTTAGAAAATATTGTAAATATGGAGTTTCTAACTCAATTGGTACTGAAGTAAGAGGGGGGAGTGGGGTTAAAAATCGGCTGAGTTTGTTCCTGTAAAATAGGTTAGTGCCAATAACTTGGCTAGGCACTACCGTACCCTTTGATCTATACCTTGTAGTTTCCTGTTTATTTTACCCACAGTCAACTTATTAAGAAATTTCAACAAAATGAAAAGAATCGCGTAAATAAAGGTCCTTGAATCGACCCCCACTCCCAATCAAAAACTTGGATAGAGGATTTTCAATAGTTAGGCCTTTCAAATATCACTCTATGCTTCCTTTTAACTCAAGGACGAGTATATACATAGGTAGGAATCGATGCTTCAAAGCTATATCCTTACCTCGATCCTGGCACAAACGCTTTTTGAGCAGATATACAAAATTTAAGTCATGTAGGTATGTAGTAGTGGTGTATAGCAGTGCAATTAATAAACCAACATACCAATTATAGGTGCTCATCCGAAAATTCATAAATTTCTTTCCCATAAACGAAAATAGGGTCATTAACAGAATGTCAGGTGAATAGGTGTGATATGGTGATAATATTATGAAGAACGCATTGAGAGAGCAATTAGCATCAGAGCGCATAGTACACGTTGGCATCCATGTGGCTTTTGGTCCTAAGTGCAAGACTTATATCAAGCACCTAAGTCATACTCATACCCACGACTTGTGCCTAGAATCAGGCAAGGTAAAGAACATCCATATATCGTATAGGTAGCACACAGAAGCTCCGATTGCTATAGTTGTATAGTTTCACTAATTAAAATATTTTGCGCAAAGTGAAGTTCATATCCTTTCCAGATGCCTTCTGATGCTCGCCTCCTCTGTGAAGGAAAGTAGGCTTACAGTTAATTACACACTTTAATGTAATGATGTTCGTTCTTGCAGCAACACTCCTACTTTTCCAATTAATTCTCAATATTTAGAGCTCTGCTGCTTGCTTCGGCTGCATTCTCTTGAATTCTATATACTGCGCTCGACTCTTATATTCTGTTGTGGCTGTGCTGTGACTATAAAGACGATGGTGGAGGTGGAGATGGGAGTTATGAAAGTGCACTTATGGCATCCACTAATCAGCGAACTTTATGAGGTTATCGTGCATTTAAAGTGTGTAATTGAAATTTCATCCTTCTACACCTTAAGTTTGCGAATGATTTTTGCCCGTAATGAAGCTTAAAGCGTCATCGTAGATAGGTATACCTACATAGTAGAACGTTTTTCCAAGTACCTAGTGAAGTTATTAAAACGCAAAAGTTTCAGGTACAATAATATTATTTTTACGCCAAGCACATACACACATGCGGATGCATAGGGGAACGAGAGGGTACAGGATAATCTTATTTTTTTTTTCATTGATTTTCCTCCTTTTGAGTTACTGTCGGACATGTTAAGATCTACGATGTTTCAAAACTCACAAGCGTACGTGACATTTACTTTTGATGATTTATTGCCTTGCCATCGACGTCGGAGTCGGAGTCGGAGTCGTCCCATCCTTATAAAAACCCAGGAAAAGCTACATATATGTAGGTACTTCATAGAAAAGAGGCAAGTTCCAAGTTACCTATATTCGCTATACCTATACCTAAATGTATTGGAATTGAAACCAGTGTGT
This sequence comes from Leucozona laternaria, assembly GCA_932273885.2. Classification (NCBI taxonomy): domain Eukaryota; kingdom Metazoa; phylum Arthropoda; class Insecta; order Diptera; family Syrphidae; genus Leucozona; species Leucozona laternaria. Next base: position 23,092,261 of record OW026369.1, on the reverse strand, counting down.
GTATTGAAAACTTGATATGATGTCCAATCGATTAGTGTCACATGCGGAAATGGTTCGTTGAGAATTTTAAAATGCATTCTGTACGTGAGTAGAGAGTTGACATGGCCAATAAAATTTTCTGTTTATTAAAGAAGAATAAAAAAAAATAAGAGAATAATAAGAAAGAGTCTTTTAGACGGCGGCGGCCGGCGGTGGCGGCGTTGTTGGTTACAAATGTGGGTTCATCATCATTGCAATGGAAACGACAAAAAAAAAAAAATTATTTCCGTTTTAAGATTTTTCGTTTCTACTCGAATAATTCTAAACCTGTCGTTTGTATGAGTTATTATATAAGTATACCAGGTTCACATTGAGAAACTTCAATTTAGCTATTTGATTTACCTTTCAGTCCTATATATTACCTTCTTTCGATTCATTAGACCTAGACTACCACCACAGAATCATACAAATTGATCAAGTTCTGCTTCGTATGTGAAATGTTTGAGCTTCATAAAATTTCCGTTTCTATGAAACATGGTGAAATTATAGATATAGAAAGCGACAACACCCATTTTATTTTAGAACCTTCTTACCACCCTCTCTACCGTTACTTCTAACAATGGTTGAAACATGATCCATTCCAGATAAGAAGTCGATAAGCCATCAGTTATATCTTAACAACACTTATAACTCCAGAACGGCTTCACCGATTTTAATGATCTTTGATCGCCAAATACCAAAATAATATTAGAAATATAAAAAAAAAATCACTCTGTAGGGTGAAATGGGGTAAAAATAAAAAAAATGCGATACAAGAAATTCTTTTTTTTGTTTGAATTTTGTTATTTTTAGGGAGAAATGGGTAAAAATAAAAAATTGTTTGATTGTGTTTGAAAAGTTTTTTTTAGTGGATGGCTTTAGGGTCGATTTTTTCAAAAAATTGGTAGTTAAAGTGTGTAATTAGGTAAAAATAAAATATTGTATTTGATTTCGAAAATTCATTTTGTATACCAAAGGTTTTTTCTATTCAATGACTTAGGGAATTTTTTTTCAAAAAATTCATATTTATAGGGTGATGTGGGGTAAAGACAAAAGAGGGTTTTCTAATTTAAAAAAATTCTGTTTGTTTTTGAAAGGTTATTTTTAAAAGTTTGATATTTATAGAGTGAATTGGGATAAACAAAAAAAAGTGTTTTTTGATTACAAAAATTCTTTCTGTGTTGGGAAAGTTATAAAGGTTGTACTTAGATGATCATATTTTTTTTACGAATTTCGCCATTCATAACATAAAGTGGGTTAAAACCCAGAAAGTAGAATTCAATTACAAAAGAAAAGCTTAAATATTCATCTTTATGTATATGTATATTTTCTTTTGTAATTTGTATGCGAAGCTTAGGTTTGTCTACCCGTGCGAAGCCGGGCGGGCCAGCTAGTTATGTTTAAATACCAGCTAGGTATTAAGAATGTGGTTCTTATTATAGAGCTTTCATTTTCAGATTTGTATTGCACGCATATTCGTGGACAAAATCCATTTAGGTACTTTTAAATACATGAGTAAAACTATGCACGACTTGATCGCACGAACTTGTTCTGGTGGTTAACAACTGTGTGTAAACACACATTGAAGACGCAAGACGAAAAAATATTAAAAGAGTCAAAAGTACTATACAAATTATTTTTTGTTTGATTTTTTTTTGTTTATAAAAATTTTTTTTTTTAATTTTTTAAACGCACTATTGCTTATAATATTGAGAAGTTGTAACAAAATCGGTTTAACCGTGGCAAAGATATACGCCAATAACCCAAAAATAAACCATTTTCTAAAAAAACGTGCAATACCTAATTCCGTAATGTCAATTTTTTTGAGAAAAATCTGAAATGCAGTTTTCTCACAATTGACTTGATTACTACAGGTACCAAGTTTAATCAAAATCGTCAGAGCCGTTCTTGAGAAAATTGGAAGAAACCAATATATTTGTATGGGAGCTACCCGTTCTAGATGAGCTAAAACAAAAATTCGAATTTCTCCTCTAGGAAATCACATAAAAATGCTCTGTAGCGAATTTCATGCAAATCGGTTAACCCGTTTAGGCTATAGCTCAGATTACAGTGGACGCACCGACGCACAGACGCACAGACCAACGGACGGCATGACGAATCCCACTTTTTCGGACTTCTCGATTATTGTAGTGTTAGTTTTGATTATAACCTCGAAATTTTTTTTTTACACGAAACCAATACTTGCCCTATAGAGCAAGTCAAAAAATATGCCAGTAAATGTAAAAAGGGAAGCGCTACGTTGTATTTCTATAACTAAAGTTTTAAATATTTTAAATCTCGAATAAAATATATCGCAAATTAATAAAATACCGCTTTTCATAATAACCCAAGAATAAAGTCCCGTTTTAAACAATTATTACTTTTGTCAAGTAAATTGTTGTACAAATGTGAAATGAAAAAATAAAGTCCAATACAATAAAGTGGAAAGCAAAATGTTGTATTTTATTGCATTTTTAAGAGCCAAGCACGCATCTATGTCAGCAGTTTTCTTGAACTGCGTGATTTTCATTTGCGAGATTTTCGGAAACGATATTTCTGTAGCTCAAACTATTTCTTATGAAGTTAGATTAGGTTTAATTTTATTATCCTTTGTATTATTGTGATTTCTTTTCAAATGCTAATTTTTCAGTTTTGGATGTTTTTCTATTTGCAAAATTGTAAAAAGCGAGATTTTAGAATTGCGAGATTATCAAAAGCGGTATTTTGTAATTCAAGATCTTGAGAGTGATATTTTAACTTCCGAGATTTTAGTTTGGAATGTTTGTATTTGCCAGATTTATAAAAAGCAGGATATTATAATTGCGAGGTTTTGTTATTCGAGATTTTGAATGGAAGATTTTTATTTGCATGATTTCGGTACACAGCCTATTTGATAAACAAGCTATTAGTTCATAAGTTTTTCTAGGTATTTGCAAAATTGTAAAAAGTGGGATTTTGCTATTGCAATATTTCGTTGCCAACCCATAAAAAAGGTTCCTAATTAAAGATTATTGCTGATATTTGAACCTCTTAATATCTAAATATTTACGAAAAAATATAAACGTGAGTTGGTCGTTATTCTGTATTCTAAAATTCTGTAAATGCAGAATTCTGTAAATTTAAATTCTGTAAATACAAAATTCTGGAAAGTTTTAAATACAATTGTATTATAATATAAATACCAAATTATAAATATTTTATTGAAGAAATAATCTCTGTCTTTTAATTAATCTTGGATTTTAAATCGGAAAATAGTTGAAGCGTAATTTTAAATTAAAATCAAAAACATTGCAAAACTTGTATAGGTACTACAATTCTGTAAAATAAAATCATACATATTTTAAAGTTATAAGTCATATCAAATTATTGTGAATACATATTTTCTTTAACTTTGACATACGACTTCATTATTTTAAATAAAGAACTCAATGACTTTATAGAAAAATTCTTCATTCAATTTTCACTAGGTATACCTCTACGGTAGAAGGTATTCCAAAAAGGTTTGTATTTCCTTATTCGATATTGAAGCTGTCAATCTTATTAACATAATACATTATGCATTAAAAAAAAAATGGTATACCTAACACTGTCAGTCCTACATCACCTACATATTTATATTTATACATACATATATTCCACCTCTTGTGCCTATTAACGACTATTACACCACACAAAAAAAAAAAAAAAAAACCAAAACCAACCTCCCACCGTAAATTTGGCCTTTTAGTCAAACTTTGACACTCTTCTAAAACATAAATCTTCTTTGAATTTCGATTTTAAGGATAAACATGATCCCGAAATGTGTTCAACTTAATGCAAAAAAAAAAAAAAAAAAAACTGATTCGATAAGAAAGCATAGAATTATAAAATATTCTAAAGGGATAGGGCAAATATCCGAAATAGGATATATCGCCATAACGTAGAGCCGTAGAGGAAATGATGGGAAAGTCTAACTGGATCCATAATGCTCTCGTAACTAAATCGTACCTACCTAAGCATATGAGACAATAAAATGGAGTCGAGACAAAAAGACCTCCAATTTACGCAGAAAACAAAAAATGTCTATACAAGACATGCATGTGATGGGCTATGGGGAGATTCCGGTAACACAAATCCCTTAACCAGGGCTGCCGAAGTGAGTATTAGTAAGAAAGCTTTTTTGTAAAGTAGTGGAATTCTGTGAAACTTTTTTTTTTTGTTTAGCTTATTTTTGTATTATATTTGTATTATTTTATTTTATTTATTGAATCGTACCATAAATAACTGATGAGTCCAAATGGCTTTGGCTTTATTTAAAACGATGACATATGATATTGTAATTGTTGGCGTTATTTTTTAATATTTATCTCAATTGTCAATTATGTGAACAAAAGCTAGACCATCTAGATTGGGTCGAGACAAGAAAGAAGTCATATAGTAGGAGGGATCTTGATTTAAAACAGAAAAAAGTGATTAAAAACAATAAGTTGCGTTAGTGAACAGTTTTTGAAAAATAAATTTTAAAACTAAAAATTTAAAGAAAAAAAAATTTGTATACCTATCTCAATTTTCTTAAGAACAACAAGAACTAGAAGAGACTTCCGCATCTGGTTTTTGGTTTTTGACTAAAAATTAATAAAAGCATTAAATATTCAAAACAATAATATTATTTAATAAAGTAATATTTTGATCAAAATTAGTTTGAACAAAATTAAAAAAAATTTTTTTATTTTGACTTTGAAAATTAATTTTTTAAAAAGTGTTCACTAAAACAAGTTTTTTTCGAAAATAAAATAAAAGACAAGATGTCTGGCTTAACGAAAGCTGCAGCATTGTATTGTTAGTGTTTGCTTTGTTTTTTAATAATTGCTTTTCTGTTTTAAGTCAAAAAGGTATAGAATGGCATTGTAAGTGTTACCGTTGTTTTTTTTTGTTTCTGTTTTAACTCAATTTTGTTGCAGAAACAGATTTGACATTTCAGAGTGTGTAAAGGTATATTTGTCAAGCTCATGTACTCGATTGGTATTTTTTTTTTTGTGATAAAATCGGATTTGTTTTGTGTTTGTTTATTTTTTTTTTTTATATTTTTGAATTTCGTTGTGCTTAGGGTGTAGGTAAACCTTTTTTGCCCAACAATGATGACAAGAGTAGGTGTTCCATCGAAAACGTCGTTGTCGTTCCGTTGCGTGGCTCTGTATATTCAGCTAAACGTGTACGCATTTGGCGAATTCTGTTGAAATGAAAAATTTAAACCGTTGACATATTTATTGTGACGTGTGATTTATTTTTATTCGATTATCAATAGGATTTATTTATATGGTGATGCCCTTTTGGTCGTTTTCGTTGTCGTCGTCTTCGAACGTCGAACGTCGAATGTCGAATCGACAGGATTCGGGATGACTTTGAATTTTCTCCTCCTCAGGCATGAAGAAGAAAATGAAAAAAAAAAAATATATAATTTTCTTCTTGACTGGAATCAGCAGAGATATTTTTTTTTTATTTTCAACAGGAGTAGAGGTTTATATTGTTGTGACAGGTTTTTAAATTGAAGTTTATTCCAATTAAATCACAGTAGAATTTATTTTTTCTGTTCAAGGCACACAATGTAAAGGTATCTACTCATAAATAATTTTAAAGAACATCACATTATGTGCATTCCTACATATACAATATATAAAGCCTCACATACCTACTGAGTTTATAAATTTTATTATTTTTCATCTTCAGAAAACAAAAATTAGACGACTGATGTGTCGCATGAACTTGGTCTTGTGATAAACAATTTGTATGTGACCACACATTAAAGATACATGCTATTATGATATATCTAAGGAGAAATGTTAGCGCAAAATAAAAAGATTGCAATTTTAGCAATTAATCTTTTTAACCATAAAAAAGATACAATTACGTGAATAACCCAAATATGACAATTTTCTCAACAAATGTGGAATGATTATTTATAAAGGGTCCGCCAAATAACTTCTTTTTTTTTTGAAAATGGCGCAAAACATTGAGTGTAGCTTCGGCTGTGTGGCACGTAGCGCCGTCCTGTTGAAACCAAATGTTGCCAATATCCTCCTCTTCAATTTTTGTGAACAAAAATTCGTTCAACATGGTAACGATAACGATAACGATCGCCATTGACTGTAACGGCCACCACTCCTTGCTCATTTTCGAAAAATGGCCCAATTATGCCTCTGGACCAAAATCCGCGCCAAACAGTGACTCGTTTTGGGTGTATCGGCTTTTCAATGTATGCGTGCGGGTTTTCTATGCCCCAAATGCGACAATTTTGTTTGTTTACTACCCGCCAAGATCAAAATGAGCTTCATCTGAAAAGATGATTTTTTTGGCAAAATCGGCATCTTCTCTAAATCGATCGCAGGCCCACTTAGCGAAGCGTGTACACAACCATATTCGTTCAGCGGAAGGATAAAACTAATTATCTGTCAAATCAGACATGAGCTAAGTGTTACCATTCACGAAATAAGCACTAGTTGAAAAAAAAAAAAACCTTAGATAGCGGACCCTTTATATGTAATTTACAGCGTATCACTGCTGCTAAATATATTTGTGCCGATAACCATCGACTTTAATCTTGCGTCTTAAAAGGGTATGACAGCATCCAACTGATGAGCCCAACTGTCATGCCTGGGCGAAATTCAGTTGGGCTGAAGGTCGCAAAAAACTTTCAATATTGAATTTAATTCATTAGATACACAGTTCACTAAAACAAAAACAATGCATTTTAATTGTTTTCGTTTTTCTTCTCATTCGTATTTCCGTTATGTGAAGTTTTTGCCAAAACCAAGAAACGCAATTGAGCAGAGGGGCATGAATTATACATACATCGTGTATTTTTCCGCACAGAAGTTTTATTTTTTATTAAATTTATTTTATTTTTTAAACTAAGTATACAGTGATTTTTGCCAGAAAAAAAAATTTCTGCTGAAAAAGATTTTTATCGAACTGTGAACTTAACCCTGGACAAAAAAATTGTACTCACCACGAAAAAATCACCAAAAAAATCTAGTTTGCATACCACGAATGTTTTTTTTTTCCGGAAAAAAAAAATTTCTTTCTCACCATCAATTTTTTTTTCGTTCACAAGAACTTTATACTAAGCTTTAGCCACGAAAACTTTAAAATGAAAAAAAAAATTAATAATAAGAGCGAGCGAAAGCAAGAGAATATTTTTTTGTTAAATAAGTTCACAACATTGACATAGAAAGAATTTGATCAATTTTCAAGCGCCGAGTGGAAAAATCAAATGTCAGATGGATTTTAGCAAATAATTAAAAGAACAAACGCAATGAAAAATAAAGTCGCTCACACTTATGAAGTGATGCTGTGTCGCGCAACGTACGCTCCAGCAACCACCGTCTTCATTACATTTGCACATTTAAGTGATTTGCATATGAGCTACGCCAACGTAAACTAATAAATCAATTAGTTCAATTTCTGGAGAAAATTTCTTTTTGTTATAACTATTTGATCCATTGAATAAAATATCCAATCAACACATTTTGGGATCAATGTGGGTAAACTGTAAATTTAAACAGATTCTATACAAATAATGCAGTTTTGAACACACCCACTGAATAAACCTTAGGACGCATTCATTATCTGCCACACACGTCACTCATTCGTGTGTTAACAGTTCTCAGTTTGCAACTGTTTTATTTTATGAAATGTTCAATTTAAAAGTGTTCTATAAGTTTTACAGACGTAATTTTTTACTTGCGATATACATAGGTACTATATGGGAAGTTATGGATTCGTACAAAAAATCGAACTCGAGATTTTGATCAAACTTTACATTACGATGATAGAGAAGTCGAAAAAAGTAGGTCTCGCAAAAACGTCCGTCTGTCTGTCTGTCTGTCTGTCGGTTCGACTACAGCCTAAACGGATGGGTCGATTTTCTTTAAACTTGGTACCTAGCGTTTTTTGGACACTCCCCCCACCCGTTTTTTTCTCTTTTTTTTAGGACCAAAATTAACAGTAGCTGTAATACAAAATTTCTTGGCCAAAAAGGAAAAACTTATTTTTCTCAAATCCAGCGCTACCGAATTTGTTTTTAAGAACTCAATAAATTTAAATAGTTATAATTTGCCGTTTAATACAAAAAATGGTTCCGAAAAATGGTTATTAATGGTACCTCCCAAAGAACCATTTTTTTGATTTTCGCTTGTCTCGAAAACGGTTAAACTGATTGTGATCATTTTTTTTATGAAGAAGTATTGACACATTCTTAATAATATTGTATACCAAAATTTTCAAAAAAAATATTTTTTAGATTTTTAAAAAAAAGTTTTAATATTTTTTTTTGAAAACTCAATATTTCAAAAACGACTTGGTCGATTTTTATTAAACTTGGTAAATAGCAGTTTTTTTAATTTTATCTAGAAGTTTTTTGACAAAAATTATCCTAATGCCCAAAACTAATGGTGCCTCCCATACAAATGTTAAAAAACCGTTAAGAAAAATATTTTGTTTCTCAAAAACGACTCCTACGATTTTCATAAAAGTTTTTTTGTGTGTTGATATTAGTCCGATCATTTAAAATTTTTAAAGTTTATATTTTACGTTTATTAACAGTACCTCTCATAGAACGATTTATTTGATTTTCGACTATCTCAACATCTGATCAAACGAATAAAATTAGATTTTTTATACAGAAGCTTGTAACAAATATAAATAAAAGTGCGTATCAAAATTTTCTAAAAAATGATTTTTGGATTTTTTAAAAAAAAATCAAAATTATTTTTTGAAAATTCGATATTTCGAAAACTGGTAGCAGATTTTTTTGTGAAGTTCAATTTTTAACGTAACATTAATAAATGCTTTAAATTGGCTTCCCAATTTTTTTTCTCAAAAATGTTAACGAAATTTTATATATAAAAAATTAATTATTTTTAAAACCGCTCCTACGATTTTCAAAATTTTTTTCTGATAAATAAAGATTTATATAAGAAATCAGATGGTGTACATCGCGTTGGGTTAAAACGGATTCAAAGTATTTTAATCAATTTCTTTCTAATTTTGTTGATTTAAAACAATTTACCAGTTTAAATAGTATTATAATTTCCTTTTATGCATATTGCATATGTGCAACACTAGGCTATATTGTTAATTTTTGTATACTCACATAATACCACCTGAAACTAAACTAAGATTTGGCAAATGGATAAAATATATACTCCTATAGCTAATTTATTTCAGACTATAGAACCACAATGTGATCGCGCATAAGAGCAAGTTCGTGCGACCCAGTCGTGCATATTTTTTTTTAATATAAGTACTTTTTAGTCCCGAAGGGATTTATCTTTTCTTCGAGTTTAAATTTACCCCAGAAATGAATATGATGAGGGTAAAATTAAAAAAGTTTTAACTCAAGTTTTTCAACAAAAATATTAAATTATTTACAACTACACACATTGACCCTAAGTTGAAAAACTGCACTGCGTTAAATTAGTTTAAATTTAACAATTTTTTTTATTTTAGTATTTTCCACGCAACCAACAACTATCTTTTGCGAACTGTCAAACTTAAATTCGCAATCCACAACATCAATATACACATTCCACAAACTGGCGATTAGAAAATTTATTCGAATTAAACTTCAAAACAATCATTTTACTCGTTAATGTTTCATGACAATTTGTCAGCGACTATTCATGTGAATGGAATGTCAAAATAAGCGACCATTCACAATTCGCAATTCTTTGGTGGATTCGCTATCGTCTTTATTTTGTTCAATTCTCTTTACATGTCTTGTTGTCCACTTCAATTATTCAAGTTTGTAGGTATATCTAGACAAAATTGGCAATGTAAATTTTCGCACCTAGTAATACTCAAAGTTTTTCATAAAAACTCATTCTTTCGAATTAATATGAATTTCTATATATTTTATACTTATTAATAGAAATAGATATAAAGCAGATTTTTATTCAAAACACCCGGTTTTCATTTGTTTCATAAACTATGTATATGCAATTTTTTGGAAATAGCTAGCTCAAAATTCCTCAACACAATACGAATGATTTTCACTTAATAACAAAATTTATGTAACCTTCACCACCATGCTCAAGCTGAAGCTTATGCTCTCATGCTCATGATCATGACCCTCGGGGCTCTGCAGGAAAAACTTTTCACAATCCATTAAATCTCAAAATTATTCATTTTCGCCGTCATTTTATGTTCCATTACAGAGACAGACAGCTGGGTGCAATATGTCCTTTTATAATATAACCAAGCGATGAGATGGTTTCGTTATAAGCGTGCACTTGAGATCCATTGCATTTATATTTATATACATAGGTATATCTGTATTTTGTACATTGATATTATTCCACCAAAAGAAGTGTAAACAACAAAGCATATAGTATGTACGGTATGGTGTACTTATATAGTATAATACTCAAAGGACAAAACACTCATTGAATTGGATGCGCTATTTCAAGATACATCTACAAAGTACACACCAGCCGAACAGATAGCGTTGATGTTGACAATTCGTAGTGCATAAAACTACCGATATTATGAGCATATACCTAGTATAGGGTAAGTCAACATTGATTTTGTTTTATTTTTGTGTATAATACTTGGATTTATTAAATATATTTTCGTTAAAATGTACCCATGCGATACATTTTAAGCAAGTTGTTTTTTTTTAACGCTTATGGCCATACTTTTCACTTTGCATTGAAATCTACTTTAAATCCAGATTTATTTAATCCGGATTTAATAAATCTATTTCCATATTATCCTTGTCCAAGATAATCTGGATGGCAGTACTTAAACTGATACACAGTTTACATAAATGCCCATTGGATTTAAATTTCAATTAATTTAAATTCAATTTTTAATTAATTTAAATCTGGATTTAAATTTTAATCTGGATTAAGCAATTGAAAATTAAAAAGTTTTGAATTTTTGAACAACAACAACAACTTAAAGGTGCTACCACCAATTTGTTTACGAATTAGGGCCAGTTTCACAGTCAGAAAAGTGACACTTAAGTAGGGAATGTGAAAGATTAATTCTCAATATCACAGTGCACTGTTACCTGGCTCTTAAGTCTCTGATGTTGGTGACTTAAGTTCCACTTGCGCTGGCTATAAAATTTAGCTTAAATTCCTAATATGGGAATCTTAAGTGCCACTTATTCCGGTAAGTGTCGACTGTGAACCCGGCCCTTTATTTATAACTCGTTTATTTGGCTAGAGATACAGCTGTTTCAAGGGGTGCAAATTGGTGGTCGCACCTTTAAGTTGTTGTTGTTGTTCAAAAATTCAATCAAATTGATGGAATAAAGAATGGTCAAGTCTAATAAACTGACATTCTAGTATGAATAGTACAATAAATAATAATAATTAGAAAGTTTTTTATTTGGGAGAAAATTAAAGTTAGAAAAATTCTGCGAGCCAACAGCGACTGTTTAAGCAGCGTTGAGCTTGACGAAAGACGATAAATACCTATGTTCTCCACAATTAATGTTCAAATAATTTATCCATCCCCGTTAACAGTTCACAAAAATGGTTTTTCCATATCATCATAACATCCCTTGGCCGTCCTTGAAGACTTATCTTGCTGTTGGATCCCCTTTAATCTTGAGAAGTTCTTTTTACATTTTGGTAACATTTTCAAACCTCATTCCTGATATGACATTCCTCTAATTTTAGTCAAATAGCCCGTGTCTCATGGTCTCTTTGTATTTTTTTTCAAATTCTGAGTTTAAAAATTAAATTTTCAAATAGTATTTACTAAAAAAAAATTGCAGAATCGATTTCTGAATATATTTTAAGTCATTTAAAAAAAACTGCCCCTTCAACCTTAACAATCCCTTCTTAAAAATGTTTTTGATGTGTAAACATCTATGCTGGCGGTAGAGTGAAAAAAATAACGTGAACTTTTGTGTGCAACGTTACGGTGTGCAACGTTACGATCTGCATACTAGGATGGGTGCGTTCAGTGAAAAAAATCTTAAGATCCCCTTCAAGCAAAAACAAGTCCGTTTTGGATCAGCGCACGTTGATGTTTACACATATTAACCGTGAGTTCCGGCACTGACAAAATTTTTTTTTTAGATTGTTTGGACCCATTCTACACGCTCTGTATAGACATTTTTCGGATTTTATGCAAAACACCATGTATTTAAGTATATCGCAGTTTTTTACCTTTTATTTTTGCCCAGCCTATCCCATTGCACTTCTTGGATGACAGTGAACTGTGTTTTCCAGTAGTCTAGGGCTTCCGGTAATTATTTGGTTGCACGTGGCCTATTAATGGACCTAACATTCCACGCCGAAGATCGTTATCCTTATTTCGTTTGCAGAGTTCGTCGTCAGTAAATCCGTTTTTTATCAGAGGCGTGAGGGTCCAAATAAACCACTTCAACTATCATTCCAGTAATCACTCCAAAAATCAAAAGCAAAACGTGTGAAAAAATAACCACATTTCCCAGCCAGTACTTATATTCTACCCTATAAAACCACCATAATCATACATAAAGTTATACGACAAAACCAAAGGATGGCGAAGTTACAGCTGTTGTAAAGGACTTCTTCTATAATAGCAAGCGGTAGCGCGCACAGTTGAGAATTTGCTCATGCTTTTCCTTTCCCGGTTTTCTAGAATAGTTGTGTGCTGTGACTCTTTCAAACAGGAAAAGTGGTGTCCTTTTTGATGATTTATTACTCAATTCAATGCATTTCACAGAGTGCAATCGATTAATGTCAGGTCTTCCATCAAATAGAAGAAAGGATGTCCGTCAATACTTCTCTGCCTTTATGTTAGAGGAAGCCTTTGCTTGCCAGGAGGACTATATCAACATCTACATGTATCCATACCTACATGCCTTTTGATGTGGCTCATAGTGCCAACGGCAACGCCAACGACCGAGGACCTGAGTGTGGAGTAAACAGACGATCAAAAAAGGACGAGAATTGGGGAGGAAAGCGCGACACGACACGACGCGACGGTGATGATGGTGATGATACTTTGACACTCTTTTTATAAAGTGGAAATGCTGAACCTGTCTGTATAGTATGTTGTCTTAATTGAAAGCAAAGAATATAATTTATTTTTTATGATTGATCTCACTAAGGATGTGTGTCGATGATATAAGGATATTGGAATATTTTGTTATCCTATACCTACGTATATATCGAATTCATCCACACGATGATGCGCAGTCATTGCTCATTGAGTATAGGTAAAGTATTGAACGCGTCGCATAGCCTAGCGTTGTCCTTGCAAATGCATATACCTAATAATAATAATCCTTCCAAGTGTAACACACACAGAACAGAATATTCTTTTCACGTCTTTGGGTAGAAAAATGAATTCCCATCACGTATGGAGAATCCTTGTTGACTTTTTCGATATATGGATATCCTCGACCCCAAAAGCCACCAGTAGTACCTAGTAGAAAATGAAGACAAAAAAAAAACGGTTTTTCATAATACATGCACGAATTCGTGACTTAGTAGTTTCATGTGCATAGTGTTCAACATTTACATATTGAACGCGATTGAGTGCAATTTTCGTATTAGTGCAGGTAAGCACGTATTATATTCTCCCATATTTTTTTTTTTATTTTGTTCTTCTTGTCGTTTTTGTTCTTCCGCTATCATAAACTATTTTTCTTGTAACTGGATTTTTTTTTTAAAACGCATCAGTATGGAAGTTGAAGTAGGTATAAGAAATAGGTATATTTTATATATGGGTGATCTTATTTTTTTTTGTATTGTAAGGACGAAAATATTCCTTGAAAAAAATACAATTTTTTTCTTAAATATATCGTTATAGCCAATTAGATTTGCAAGACGACATTTTTATTTTACGATATTCCTCAACGCACGTTTCAGCAAACTGTGTTCCATGAGGGTTCTTATTAATTCTTAACTTCATGCTGAGGTCAAGGGAGTTTAACAAGGATGTCAAGCAATGGTAAATGCTGTACATATTTTGCAGTATCACCTCACGTTGACTTCTTCTTACTCATGACACTAAACTATTATCAGAAAAATTAAAATTCAAAAGGTGAATATCTTAACACTTAGGTTGAGTCAAAATAAAAAACGTATGAGAAAGGGGTTTAGCCGGGAGGGGTGGGGGGTGTGCTTCAATTTTCTAAAAAAAAAAGACTTAAAGCTGAAAAAAATTATTAAAAAACAACGGTAGCACTTACAATGCCATGCAGTAACTTTTTGCATAGCCAGATATCTTTTCTTTTAATTTCTTTATAAATAAATAAATATAGTTACTTTAGTGATGAGTTTTTGAAAAATTAATTTTCAAATTAAAAATAAAAAAAAAAAAATTAATAAAAAAATGTCAAACTAATTCATTTTTTTTTTAATTTTACGTAATAAAGTACTATTTTTGTTTTCAAAATTCAATGCTCTTATAAATTTTTAGGCAAAAACAGAAAACCAAATGCTTAAATATCTTGTAAACTGTGTTTTTTTTAGAGATATAGAACTTTAAGTTGGCAACACTGTTTTAACTGGTGGCCATTTTTTCAGTGGTCGAGTTATTTATTTTTAGTTTGGTTTGGCATTTGAACATGAATAGACTGACGCCTGAGCAACGCTTACAAATTGTACCCAAATTGGCCCAAAATAAGATTGCCGTTGATCCCAATTTTGATAAGCGAATTTTGTTTAGCGATGAAGCTTACTTTTGGTTGGATGGATACATCCCGTAACCAGGGGCGGGGGGGAGGTTTGTGTATCACAGGTAAAAATCGAGAAACCGGCACAAAAACTCTAAATATTTTGATTTTTTCTATACCGTGTGCTACTAGACACATAGCGGTCAAGGAGTGTAACAAGGATCTGTTTCCTAACATCCACAAGCTTCTAAAAATTCTGGCGACATTACCGGTTTCAACATTCACACCGGAAAGAACATTTTCGACAATGAAACGCCTGAAAACTTATTTAAAAAAAATTCTACCGGTAAAGAAAGACTAATAGGATTGGCGTTAATGTCAGTTCATCGACAAATTGAGATTGACACTGAGGAAGTTATCGATGTATTTGCAGCTAAGGCCAGAAGACTGAATATACAGCAGCCCTCTCTATCATCTATCCGTTCGGAGAATTCTCCGATGGGAGAAAAGTTCCGATCGGGGGATTTATTTGCTTTATGCGGTAACTGAATCGTAAACGAAATATAGACGCTTGCCGACGCATGTATCTGACTTTTGTCAAAATAAAATATTTTGGAATAAGTCGTGACTCGTAAACCTCCGCACAATGTCTGCTTTTGTGGTCATAAATTCATTCAAATTCAGCCAGTCGTATTGCAACTGGTTTGTTTTGTTTTTTTTTTTTTTTTCTAAAAGAAAGACACATACATGTTTACCAAATAAAAAAACGCTTACTTTACGAATCTTTTTGTTGCTTTGCTGTGCGTCCACTTCAGTTTTTAATTTTTTTGCGGTAAATTTTCCACTTCTAATTTTCTATCGAGGAAATCGGAAAGCAAATATCTTCATACATCGCATGAATTCGTGATGCGTTGCTGCCATTTTGACATTTCATCGGCATGCAACGCACCAATATGATATTTTCAACGCACATTAAATTTGTTTTCGAATGTCTGTCCGATGGTGGCCGCTACAGAGCCATGATTACTGACTTTTTCATTCATCAACTGAACAATCATGATATGCAGGAGCTGTGGTTTCAACAAGATGGCGCAACATGTCACACAGCTCGTGCCACAACTGATTTATAGAAGGAAACGTATGGTAGCCGCATAGTTTCACGTTACGGACCCGTGAATTGGCCTCCAATATTGTGAGATTTAATGGCACCAGCCAGAAATCATATTTAAATTATAATGCCAGAAGATTATCTTTTGAATAAAGTAAATTTCATGTCAATTTAAAAAAATCATCTTTGTTTTATTCCATTTCTATGTTCTATGCCTCTAAAAAAGACACCCTTTAAATCGAAAGAAGCATATAGAAGCCTTCCCCTTTTCTAGAACAAATAAGGCATATTTGGACAGTAATAAAAATGATGCTCTTTTGTTGTGTTTTTTTAAGGTTTCTGTCAAACATTTTCCTCCTCCTTTATCTTCTTTGTTCGTTCACATACTAAAACTTGGTGCCAAATGCCATTTTTAAGAAAATCTCTCATACTAAATTTCACCAAGACCACTATTTTATATTTTATAAAACTCGGTCGATGTATTCAGAATCTTATCAAAATGGAAAATGTTAAAAATTTCCATCCATGTATATCTGTATAGGTGTGTGACATACTTCCGAGAGTATAAGTTTTTTTCTATTCTGCCCGTCCCGAGGTGAACCATTGTAAGCTTAAAAGATAACAACTTCTGTATTTCCTTCCGACTACATTTTTGCAAAACACAACTCGTCTTCTGCAGAAGTCTTTACGCATTCATAAAAAAAAAAAAAGTATAGGGAAAAAAAAAGTTCATGTCATTATCTGAAAATTCGTCAAACTTTTCATAACTATCATTCTGGGGCCATGGGTGTTCCATACTCAGATCTACTCCTCTTCTCTTCTCTGCTGTGTTGCGATTAACATAAATCTGATTCCAAAATAGGATAACATAAGAGCGGTTACCCTTTTAACTCCCCATATAACTACACACCCAACGAGATCCGATACTCTGGTTTGGAAATTCTTTAACACACATGGAACACGTCTCTAAAATTTCAAAAATCATAAAATCGAACACAAGAAAAAAAACAACATCTCCTGAAGAACTGAAGTGGAAATTCAAGAGAAAAACATAGCACACGACAAGGGTATGAACAATTTTCCAAACAGCTACGCTGCGCAATGCTGCAGCATAGCAGATCCAAGGCAGAGGTAGAGGTAGAGGTATAGAGGCTGACAAGAAGTAGTTTGGGTTTGGAACTCAGGAACAGAAGCCGGGGCTGGAGCAGAGGGTGCCGAAAACAGTGAACAACGTTCAATTTCCGATATCGCTGCTGTCGGAAGTTAGCAAATATGAGAAACGAGTTCATCGATACCGACGCCAATGCTGCCTTTCATCTTTCCGTTCATATCCCAACAACATTCTAAGATATATAAAATCGGAAAAAAATAGAACACAGAATATCCGTGACAGATAGATGGGCGACTTAGCATGTGAAGTGATGATGATAATGATTTTATAGAAAATTTGATGGAGCTAACCATAACCAACCTACTTTTATGTGATGTAATGGCGTCACTTCTTCGGTTCGATTCGGAGCCAAAACGATATTCGTGGAAAGAACATATAACCCATGTATGTATAGTATATGTACTTGTATACATATTCAAAAATGTAGGCCATTTTAAATGCATTGTGTTCGACGGTATCGAATTTAATACTTTTGGCTTTTGTTACTGGGTTATTCGTTAACGAATTGAATCGATGCGATGCGATGCTGTGCGCTGCGATGGAATATGGACCATGGGAAATTCAGAGCAATCATCTGTCTATCGGGTTGTCTCTTTGGGGAGTCAGTTTTCAAAACTTTAAAAGCATATTTGTTATGCATACATTAGCTTTACATAGACATAGACTCAAGAGTAAACTTATTGCAACACATTATGGATATTTAAATAATTTATTATATTATGAAAATCGGCTTAAGGGAAAGAAGGAAAGTGCGGGTTAGTATGATATTAGAGTTTGTTGCGGTAGAAAATTCAATTTCATGAAATTTTTACCATATATTAATTTGCATGCATGTTTTCACTTTTTTCTCCGAAGGAACATATATAAATATGAGTCATTTACGGGCTTTTGTATAATGTATCAATTCGATAGTCAGGCATAGGAAATTTTTAATAATTATTTAAAGTTTTTTCAAGGTCTTAGAGATTTTTAGCACCTCAATTGTGGGATATTCGGATGGTAGAAAGTTCTTACTGACCTCATAAAAAGTTAATTAGTTTTAGTGGTTATTTTTATTATTATTATTATTTATTGGTCAGGCATATATTTACGAATTTTTGAAGAGTTTTTCAAGATCACAATCTATACAGCCTTGGCAAAACTTTAAAAATTCTAAAAAAAAATCAATCGCTGACCAATTTCGGTAAGTAGTTCACATTTTGTAAGGATTTATTACCGTTCAGGTCAAGCTGATAAAATACTTCAAGCAGTCAAATAGATGCAAATGCTTTCAATGATTTAAAAGACTTAATACTGCTAACCAACTGGCTTACCAATAATCAAGATAAGGCTGCGGTTCCGGTGCAGGCGAATCTTACTCGCGCGAATTCGCAAAATTCATTCAAAAGTATGCATTTCCTATGTTGTGGTTCGGGTGCATAAAATTTACTCGCTCAAAATATAACATAGGAATGCGTACTTTTGAATGAGTCTTGCGAAATTTGCGAATTCACACGATTGATATTCGCTCACATTCGCTGGTACCGGAACTGCAACCTTAAATATTTAAGTGGACTCTAAGTGATCCACCATCCCTAAAATCAATAAATTAGTCGACTTAACACGAAACGCCACTTTGCATTTTAGACAGGTCAAATTGAGATAGGTTTAGGTGGAGCACGTTTTTATAGAAAATTAAATACAAAAAAAAACACAAATATTAACTCTCAAAAGTTGCTCGGAAGTTGCCTAGTGGGCGAGGGCAAGCAACTTTAGTTGCTCGGAGTTGCCGGCAACACCAAGCAACTTAAAGTTGCCGGCAACTAAGTTGCCTAGTGAGCGGCAGGCCTTATAGCAAATAGCATGACGAGAAATTTCTGGAATCGAATTTCCAAGCTTGGGTGAAAATTGAAGGTTCTTTTGCTGAAAATAGAATTTCTTTTGCAACATCCCTGCTTAAATATGGCCACTTCCGAAAAAGTCAAATCAACGTCAATTTTGTCGTCAAAAGATCGTTATTATTTGACAGAGATATTGCCATCATCAAATATGCAATCGTCATCCTTGCGCTCTAGATCTGTTTGATCAACGCATTTGACGTTTACAAACAGGATCTATTGATATATGCAGCGTGGGGAACTTTCACCAACTCACAAACAAAAAAGACATCCGTATAATTCTAATCTCCGGCTTTTTAATATTTTTGTCGTGAACTCAATTTTTTTTACTGCACAGTTGCTCCTCAAAATGATGCTATCGAAAATATGACTTTAGCAGACTGGGTTATCGAAAATAATGATTTTGCATAAAATTTTCGTTATGGGTTTTTGAACAGCTAACTTTTGGGTACATCTTGCAATTGCATTTTTGATACCGGCGTGAATTACATACTTGCTATCGATAGTTTGTCATTTTGTTTCTGTGGTTTTTTGATGTGTAAACATCTATGCTGGCGGTAGAGTCTAAGAAAACGTGAACTTTAGTGTGCAACGTTACGTCGTGCAACGTTACGGTGTGCAACGTTACGATCTGCATACTAGGATGGGAGCGTTCAGTGAAAAAAATCTTAAGATCCCCTTCAAGCAAGAACAAGTCCGTTTTGGATCCGCGCACGTTGATGTTTACACATATTAACCGTGAGTCCCGGCACTCACACAATTTTTTTTTCAACCAAAACCCTCCGGGCTTGCAAAAATAACACGTCTATTATAACAAGTCATTAAAAAAGATATATACGTAGATAAAGCCAAAATAAGGCCATTTTTGGGAAAAAATAAAAGTCAAAACCCTGAAATGCAGTAGGTACATATTACAATTGCTATTCATTTTAACGAGGAGACAGACTCATTAGCCAAAATAGGAGCAACAAACCAACTCCCTGACAGGGCCTGAGCATTATTGTGGAATAGGAGAAAATGCGTGATCAAAAATAGGATCAAAGCAGAAGAGGAGGCCAAAAGATCCAAAATCTGGAAAGAACTCCCTACCGTGAGACAAGCCAAACTACTACTTGGAAGCTACAACCAAGAGCGTTATAAATCATGCATCAGCCTAAGCAGAAATAACCTAAGAATAATAATGGGCCTCCTCACAGGACACTGCAAACTAAAAAGACACCTCTGCGTTCTTGGCTTAGTGAGTAGTCTAACCTGTAGATTCTGCAACATAAAAGAGGAAACATTGGACCATATATTAGGCAAATGTAATGCATTTGTGCATCAAAGACACAGATACCTGGGCCATCACCAGATAGAAGAGAGGCAATTACCCTCATTGAAAATACTCCAAATAATCAAATTCCTCAAAGGAATAAACTTGGAGGAAGAGTTATAGAGTGAGCAATCTCATGCCGTTCTAGATGGCGGCACAATAGATCCATAGTTCGCAGTGCAACTATCCCCTAAACAAATTCATTCATACATTCATAGCAGCTATATACGTTGGACTAGCTCAACTCAACAAAGAGACGCACAAACAAACAGACCGATGGACGCCATGTTGAAACTCATCATAAAACATTGTATTTTTGTTTTGCCAACTTTTTTTATTATTTTATATTTTTTGCAAAAATTTCAATATTTTGAATCTTGCGTTAGTAGTTCTTCTTCTCAAGAAAAACAAAAGCATTTTTCATTTTTTTCACACAATTTTTTTACATATTCAATGATAAACCACTTGTATAGTCTTAAACCACATGAAGAAGTAGTTTCGATCTATATAGATATTAGGTGCTTTTTGTTAGACTTAAATGTTAAATTTATTTATTTTATTAATTAATTAGGCAGAAAATATATATTTGGAGAAAACCGTATTTATAAGTATTGCTCAAAATATAAACTAATTTAACCGGGAGATTCTATTTTTAGTTTCTTGTCAATAGCTCTTTTTGATTCAAAACTTTAAGAATCTTTTATTAATTTCTTCGGCCCTGCGAACTAATTCAAAAAAGAGTTAACTCCCTCTAGCCGAAATGAACTTACTCCCACTAAATCGGTCAGTGGAAATTAGTTCATAAATTTTTTTGACTTAGTTTATTTAACGTTTCGCTTTAGTTTTCTAAATATAGGAATTAGTTCGTGTGAACCAAATCTCAATTTTTTACGGAAATGAGTTAATTGCGAGTATACTCTTTTGGGAGTTGGTTCGTCGGCCCATTTCTTCTATTTAAATCAAAATCAAATAAGTTTATGAAGCTGCAATTGTAAATCTAATTTTAACTAATTTAGTAATATGATGCTTAATATTTAAGAATATGTAGAAAATATCAAGTTTGAATACAATTTAAACGATACTTAAGTTCCAAGAAGATGTCCTTTATTCGGTTGTATACACAAAATAAAATTTCAATTTCAAATTATATTTTCTCCTCTCACATTTCGTTACAATAATCTGGTTTGCATTTTAAATTATTGTGAAACCTGGAAACCTTAATTTTTTGTTTTTCAAAATGTAGTTAAGACCAAGGTATTTTACTGGACCACAATTACGATAATGCTATTTCAAAATGTAAGCTATAAATACTTGATGACAAATTTTGTAGAGGAATTTCTCCTTATTGTCCTGTAACAAGCTTTGCTTTGGTTTAGAGAGCAAAGATCCTTAAAAAGGTTTTATTTTTCTAGTCGAGATATTACCAAGGATATTAGAGAATCTACCTCGTTTGGATAGTGCGTAGTTTTTTTTTTTTTTTTTTTTTGTATATTGTATTTTGTTTTATTAGGTTAGGATTTATGACTTCCATAAAATTATCATCAACAAACCGACCAAATTATTCAAATATTTCCTTGACTTGGGAAACTGTGCGAGACAGTTTTTTCATTAAATTGCTTGAGGAAAAGGGTTTTACATAATTTGTAAACTTAATTTTCCTACTTTGCTATTTCTTATTTGCTGATAAATTAAAATCCTTGGTCTACAAAAGTTCTGAGATATGGTCAAACTAGAATTTTTCCTGACAAGGTTAATGCGATGGAATTTGTCCGACCAAAAGGATTCTTCCTTTTCGTAGAGTTCTTTGTGAGTGGATTTGCATTAAATAGCAGACAGTTGTATAGATAAGGAATATAAGTACTTCTCATAATAATAATATCACGCATACAAACATACTCGTATAGATATACATATATGTATGTATATGTACTTTTATAGGTACCTACTTATTAAGATTGTGTCAGTAATTTCAAGTTTTAGGGATTATAATGTGTCAGCTGACAGCCAAATGTAAATCATTGGACATTATCGGCTTAGGTATGGCGATTAGGGTGTCAATGTGATAATGTGAGTGGGTGCAAAGGGGATTCGCTTGCCATTGGTCATTTTGATTTATTTCAAATTTAAGGAGTAAATTTAGTTCTTATGCTTTTATATACATAGCTTTAGGATTAAGAGGCCTTTTTCTTTCAATCGAAATAATATTATTTTATGTGGAAAGAACCTACATACATAAATGTATATACATTTACAGTTATGTATGTAGTTTTAAATATTGATTTTATTTAAACACGTATATTTTGCACTAAAATAAAAACAGAATTGGGTGAATCAGAAAATATTATGACCTAGGAATATTTTCAAAAGCCCTTTTGGAGAAAAAAAAGTATGCTTTTCATCAACGGCAACGGTTAGACGGACTATAAACTCATTTGAGAAAATCTTGTATTTTGAAAAAAAAACATTTTTGAATTGCTTTTTAGTGTTTAAAGAGACGAAAATCGTGTTCAAATAGCCCAAAAAGTCAGTAGTTTTAACAAAAAATTAATATTTTATAATTTTTCATCGAAGCTACTCACAGATCATGAATATATGAATTTCTATGGCTATTAGTTCAGCCTCAAATTGTACAAACAGATTTCACATATGCTCCAAACGTACCTCCAACTTTTGTACGGACCTTACAAAAATTTAGAATTTATGTGTAGGTTATTTTCTGAGTCTTTTAAGCCATTTCTTTATCTCACTTGGATACTTGGTTCAGCTGAAAATTGCTTTCGAAGAAGTTAGAAAAGGCGTTTTTCAAGTTGCTTTTATTATTGTAGTATTGTCTAATAAAGGGTGTTTTTTTTAACGTGTGGTTTTCAAGAAGAAATAAATCGCATATAATTTAATGTTATGGCCAAGAATTTATCTTTATTATAAAGATAAGGGTTTGTCCATTATGTTGTAAAAATGATTTCTGGCTGGCTCGAATAAATTCCAGCCAAGAGGCAAAATTTTCGATCACTTTTTGCAGCAATTGGGGCCGTATGTCAGCAATAACGCACCGAATATTCTCTTCCAAAGCGTAAATCGTCTCGGGCTTATCTGCGTAGACAAGCGACTTCACATAACCCCACAAAGTATAGTCCAGCGATGTTAAATCGCACGATCTTGGAGGCCATGCCACAGGTCCACGACGAGAGATAATGCACTCACCAAAAGTTTCCTTCAATAAATTGATTGTTTCGTTGGCTGTATGGCATGTAGCGCCGTCTTGTTCAAATCAACATCCTCCAATTCCAGGCACGAAAAAGTCATTAATCATGGCTCTATAGCGTTCCCCATTGACTGTAACATTATGGCCGGCTTCATTTTTGAAGAAACATGGACAAATGATTCTCTCTGCCCATAGTGCACACCAAACAGTGACTTTTTGAGGATGTAACGGCGTCTCAACAATGGGTTGTATATTATGATCACTCCAAATACGACCCATTAACGTACCCATTCAACCAAAAGTGAGATTTATGGCTAAACAAAATTCGCTTATGAAATTTGGGATCAACGGCAATTTTGTTTTGTACCCAATCATGGGTAAGTCTATTCATTATGAAATGGCAAACCAAATTGAGCATAAATCAAGTGACAGCTGTCAAAAAGACCAACTCCGAAAAAAAGTATTGCCAGATTGAAAACCACACGTCTAAAAAAACACCCTTTATACCGAAGCGAATGATTTATTTTTATTAATCGATACATTGATAAAAATATGACAATTTGATATTTACAATTCAGTATGCTTTTTCGATGTATAAACATCTATGCCAGCGGTAGAGTGAGATAAAAACGTGGCCTTTCCTCTGTGCGACGTTACGAGCTCACACTTTACGATGTAGCATGTTATGTTACGAAAATCTGCAAAGTAGGATATTTGGTACGTTTCAGTGACAGAGATCCCTTTCAAGCAAACTAGTCTGTTTTGGATCCGTGCATCACGTAATCAACAACGTATAGACGACTTCGCATGCGGATCCAAATATGGATCGTCATAACTGCCCTTGGACAAACGTTGATGTTTACACATATTAATCGTGAGTCCCGGCACCAATAGAATTTTTTTTTTCGTTGCTGGGAATTTTTGTTCGGTGGCAAATCATGTTTAAATATTTCAATAAAATATTGCCATTAAAAAATATTAAGGCTAAGTTTGAGTAAGAAACACTTTAGTGGCCAATATGGGAGATATAAAGTACCACTTATCCAGCTAAGTGTGTTATATAAAATACCACTTAACACAGTTAAGATAAGACTTTTCCCATAAAAAGTTCTCTTTAGAAAAATGCGTCTCGTTTTCAACAATAATAATTATTACACTTAATCCTAGACAATGACTTCTTCTCACCTATATCAGTTCGTCTAACCAATTAAAAAGCTAACTTCATAACAGATTAAAACAAGGCCACACGTACACGTATACATATCTCTTTAAATGTTAAGTTACTGAAGTGAACATTTAATTTCGTGGTGTGTACGTGACTTCCAAAAATGAACATTCTCCCATATAAAGATATAATGAGCCATGGTGTAAAAGGTATTTGAATTAATGTTGCTATTTACAAAAAATTGATAGACATCTTTTTGTTTAGCATTCTCAAATGGCTAGGTATATAGAGGCGTTAAGCCTACATTTATGTATGTACCTATTTTACCATAAAAACTATATAAAGGTAGCTAAAATTTCCCTAAAAATAACAACCTAAAATTAAGTATAAATAAAAGATAAGATGAAATTTAGTGGCAAATTTTCTATTATTTGAACTCTGATTGTGTTCTCCGCACAGTCGATTTAATCGAAAAACTATTCATATTCAACCCTTTCTCTAATCTTACCTACGGCTATACATATCACGTTTATACAATTGTATTCATACATAGATACATATGTATTTCTAAGCCACACAGTTTGATTTCATTTTAAAATTTCGCCTCTAATTCCAACCCTATATAACCCCATCATAGAGTCTCGACTGAGAACTGGCTAAAAATGGTGTTGCCAATAAATAAAAACTGCTCCACCATCACACTAACCATAGAAGGAGATTTTCATGATATTTCTAGAAATCGAGACACATATAGCACTAAACGACCATATGACGAGTAAAACTAAAAAATATCCTCTTAAATTTTACGATATCTTGACGCCGTTTCATTTTTGATTCACGTCAAAGGGAACGATGGCGACAATGACGAAAAAAAAAAAGAATAATACAAAAAAAAAGGCAACGTTCTTGTGTGATGGGTCCACAGACTAGAAGGAATGGTGGAAGGGGATGTGAGGAAGGGAAGGGAAGCGAGAGTTAGAACATTTGAGAATCCTGAAAAAACCAGAAGCAAACTACTTTCTTTTGATATACATGTCCTATTGCAAAGTTTTCTACCTCCTCCTACACCCCCTCCCCCCCCTTACTGTAGTCCTTTGGACCTTATTGCTCCACCACCATCGAAGCTTCAGCCCACACGAACCAACCAACCAGCCAAGCCAGCACTCATAGATATACTTCAATTTAGAAACACAGAAAAAAGGACTAAAACTAAACTTTATGAAATATTTGAAGTAGGTACCTATCTACCCAGAATAACATAAAAAAGACGAAGGCAAAAAAAGGATATTCCAGTGATATGAACAGTTAAATGAATGTTCTTCCACCCGGTTTGTTTTTTGTGCTGTATAGTATTATTATTTCTATCGACTTTACCATCCATCGGTATATTTAAGGGACGACCGTTGGCGGGGGAGGTATGTGTTGGAATGAGTATATACCAAAGCGAAGATATTGGTTCGAAAAATAACTCTGTGTGTTTGGATGTATACGTCCTTAGTGATTTGTTGTGCGTGGAGTAAAGTAAAATAGCAGCAACAGCAACAGCAGGAGCGTGATTGTTGTTCACCGATGAAAAAGCAAATGTAAGCACAAACACTTGAGTATTAAGAGTTGGGTGATAACAATTTTGCGTACCAAAAACTCAGCAACAACAACAACAAACTAAACAACCAAATGGCAAAAAGTATATTTTCATATCAAACTCTCTATACTTTACCACCATACCTACACACATAAACATACAAACTTTATAGAAAACAAGGATGTGAAGTTGTGGAGATCTGTGCCTCAGCCTCAGCCACAGCCTCTGCCTCGCACTCTAAATATGCCCGCCAATGCCTTAGTAAGTTTATTTGGTGTTTTTGTGTTTTTTTATTACAACTGCTGTTTGTTCTTTCAATAAATAAATGTTGTCTCGAAATATACAGGACATTCTCATGCATAAAACAACTCGACGTGCAAAAGTGGCAATAACTATAATTTATAAGTCAATAAAAGTAAAGCATATACTCGTATACCAACTAGCGAAAATAGAGTGTAGACACATTGTGTTTGCTATTCGGTCTTTAGAATTTGTTTTTTTTTTTTTTTTTTTTTTTTTTTTTTAGCTGATGGTAAAGAGGTTTCGGGATGATTTTATTTTATCAAATGGCCTCTTAACGAAATTACTTTGAAGTTTATGACAACTTTATGCGGTATACATAGAGTAGATATATATTTATAAACAAGTAAAAAACTGAATGCGAACATGACGTATCACCATTCTTGCCGTCCGCCATCGTCATCGCCACCGCCTTTGATGTAAATACGTAGTTAATTTGCAAATACCAAATAATGAGTCTGTGTTATTTTGGATGTATATTATAAGACATGCGAAAGTGAGCAAGAAGGGACCATGTTTTTGGCCAACTTTTTTAAATTTATTTGATGATCTGGCGCTTTTGGGCTCTTCTGAATGTCTCCAGACTTCAATTCAAACCTCTTACTTTCTCTTTCTCAACGAAACAAAATTATTTTTTACGTGAATCTTGGAAAAAATCTCCTTTCTCTTTATTGCAGTAAATTTAATGCTTGGCAGTATCACACAAACTTGATCTTTTAGTTCAAGACTGTACAGTGGTTTAACTTCAAAGATTTTAGGTAATTATTGTATTTGTTAGGAGAAAATATAAAACTGTCAAACTTACAAAATAAAATAATTGATATGTCGAACAACATTTCTGGCAAAATTTTGTATGCATATTTACTTGAAGACAATTTGAATAAAATCAGTAAAAGCCAATAGAGAGAATCCATTTTGCAAAAAACCGTCTCAACACCTTAAGAATTTTCTGTGCCAAATTTAAACGGTATCCATCTATCTCAACCTCAAACCACAAGATCGGTGGTCAGATAGTCCCACAGCAGCACTTACTGACAGAAATATAGATTTGACGTCAACGCAACCATAAGCGCCCGGAGGTAGGGGCTAGTGCGGGCACTTTCCCCCCTTGGCTCTGGACAATACCACACAACTAAAAAAATTTTCATTTTTTACTATGAATTTTAACAAATACTTGTCTTCTCTCCATGATTTCCCACAACACACCTCCCCCCCCGCACCCCGCCCTGGCTCGGGACCATGCCAAATTAATATGAAATTGTCCTTATTTTCGATATTGTTGGAAAATATGGATATTTTCTTCACAGCTTCTTTATGGTGTTCTTGGTTTACCCCCCCCCCCCCTGCACACAATCCTGCGGGCGCCTATGAAAGTTTGATTAAAAATTCATGAAACCAATACTTGCCCATCAGAAAAGAGCAGGTAAAAAAATGCAAAGAAAGCAATTAAGTCTCTATTTAAAAGTCTTATGGTTTATGTTAATATGTTTCAAACAGCTTAAAATTAAAACATAAATAAAATTAAAAGTAGAGAATAGAATGTAGATACCTATCTTCTTCCGTACCTCCGTCATTTTAATTTTTCATCTTTCTTAAAAATTCTTTAAAAATTATGAAAAAGCAGACATTTTATGAGTAAAAAGCATCAAAACAAACAAGTCACAAAAACTTTTTTCACCTCATACTTCAACACAATAATAATTGTCTGGAAAAATTCTTTAGAATTTTGTATAATATACCTGTTTTTTAAAGTCCTCATGGATAAAAAAAAAAATTTTAATTATATTTAGCAAAGTTTAGTGTAAATTAATATTGTCATGGAAATTTAAAAAATTACAAAAAAAAAAGAAAAAAAAACTAATAAATTTGTCTGAGCTTCTTGACGAAATTAATAACTTTTTATTACTTAAATAATAAAAGTCATTCACCACTGCATATTTTCTGGGTATAGAATTATTCCTTTTAAATTTTTCTTTGCAAATTGGTTGCGTTTAAGTGGATTGACGAGAATATCCTTACAATAGAAGCTTAACCATTCGGGAGGCAACACAAAAATGCTTAAATTTCAACGAACACAAAATAAACTTTCAATTTTCTATATAGTGTCGTATGTCGTTAAATAAGGGGAAAACTCAAATAGGTATGTATGTATGTATAAGAAAATTTGGTGAGGCCATATAGGCAGACTGTCTATTCAAATGAAACGCATTATTGGGTCACATGAACTTGCTCATATAATTCAAGTGTCTAATGGCCGATTTCATAAAGAGCTTTTTAATATTTAAAAGCCCTCTTAACCAAGTAATTTTAATATTAAAATGCTTATTAAGGAACCTTTAAAACTAAAATATCGTTTTCGTCAGATTTTAAAAAGAGTATTTTTGACTCCAACAGAAAAAGTAGTAACAGTAGACAGCTGATTTTTTCCTGACACATTTTTTTAATTCATTGCAAATAAATACCTACTATGAATAACAAAATTCAATTTTTTTTAATTTAATGATTTGAAGATGAAAAAATTCAAAAGAATACGTTCATGAGTATTTCAGTGGCAAAATAAAAAACAAAATACACGACTGGTTGACACGATCTTGCACTTATGAGCCAACACACTGTGGTTAGAAAGTCGGAAATAAATTAACTGTGGGGGCCTTTATTTTAACCACCTGCCTTAGCTTAGTTGAAGGCAGTATTAAGACATGAGTATACAAAAATGAACATTATAGCACATGGAAATTTTATTATTTAAACTAAAAAATTGTTTTAAATCAAAAAAATTAGAAACAAATTGATTGAAATACTTCTGAAAATGTTTTGAATCCAACGCTCTAGTGCACCATCTGATTTCTTAAATAAATTTTAGAAATCGTAGGAGCGGTTTAAAAAATAATCCATTTTCTTATATTTTACATTTTTTTAAACATTTTAAGAAAAAAAAAATTGGTACACCAATTTTAAGTATTTATTAATGTGGAGTTAAAAATGGTATTTCAAAAAAAAAACATCATTCACATACGTTTTTGAAATATATGATTTTGAAATCGTAACAGCTGATTTTGAGCAAAATATCATTTTCCCTAACGATTTTTGAACATTTGTTCAGAAGGCACCGTTATTTTCGGTAATAAGAAAAAGTTTTGATTAAAACTTCTAGATAATGTTAAAGACCGATTTTTTCAAGTTTAATAAAAATCGAACGCATCTTTTTTTTGAAAATTTTGATAGCAATACAAAATTAATCAAAATCAGTTGAAGCGTTTTCGAGAAAATCGAATATAAAAAAATGCTACTTTGAGAAGTTGACTACCATTTTTTGGAATCATTTTTTTTTTTCTGAAAGGCAGCCTGTACATGTTAGACTGAATTTTTCTTTGAATTTGTGAAGGCGATTTTTACAAAAATAAGATTTTATTTTTTTGCCAAAAATTGTTATGAGAGGTACCGTTATTTGTGTTCTTAAGAAAATGAAAACAACATTTCGGGGGAATGTGTCTTTAAAAGAAAAATTGACTCATCTGTTTAAACTGCAGTGGAACAGACAGCCAGACGGAAGTTTTTGTGGGACCCATTTTTTTCGTTTTCCCTATCATCGTAATGTCAAGTTTGATCAATATCTCCTACATTTACGTATATTCCAAGTAAAAATACAAAATAAACTCTAGTTAAAAAACTTTTTTAAAACTTGTTTTTTTGACTTCAAAATATTTGTTTGTAAATTTAATTTAAACGTCAATTGAGCTCCTGTATAAAAAGTTGATGAAAAAGCTAACGAGAAAGTCGAAAATAAAAAAATATGGGAAAGGATTATGTTGACCCAAAAATGCAAAATTTAGCAACAATAAAAAGATCATTAAAATATAACAACCTTCTAAAATTTTCAGCCAAAAATTGTCCCTTAAAAATGTCTTATGTAAATGAAAGGCTTGGGGAGCAAATAAACGTGGATTTAATTAAAAGACTCTACTGTATGTCTAAAATGGAAGTTATAATGAACGCTTACCCACTAGAAACACATTATCTACGAGTATTGGGATAGATTCAGAATTTATTTTAACGGTATCCTAATGAAAGATTGAGGGGGGGAGAAGAGTTCCTTGTGTCAATATTTTTTGACGTCCTAGGATTTATCTCTCATCGAGGGAGAGGATCAGAATGTTGGGTTTCAAAATCCTGTATGTCTAAATAATTTTTTTTTTTAAATATAGGTACTGTACCTTCGATCAAAATTCTGTATACATTAAAATTCTGCATACCCAAAAATAATTCTGTAGGTAGGATATTTAAAATTCTGTAAGTGTTAAATTCAGATGTATCAAGTTTTTTCTTAAAAAACTTTTCATAATTGTGTTAAATTCTGCTTTCCAAAATGCTGTTAAGTTCCCTAATTCTGTATTTTGAAGTAGAATTTGCATCTAACTTAGGCAGAACAAGCCCGCAATTGTACAAATATTGGTGACTGGTTGCAAACAAAATAACAAACATTAAGTCACTGCACGTATATTCGTATATTAAATTGTATGCTAAAAAGTAATAGGAGGCCACTAGGGCGTATGAGTAACTAAAATTGATTTAAAAAAATTAAATAAATTCGGTGGCTCTTATGGAGAGCTAAGGCCTAGTGACTTACAACTCTCAACTATTTCTGTGTGCGTGGCATCGGCAGGAATGGAGGGGACCTACATTTGTCGCCGAATCCGAGCGGCAAAAGTGGCAATAGATGTTCTTGTAGGTTTTGTCATTTCATCCCAACAGACAGTAGCCGGTTTATTTATTTAATTTAATTTATATCATTTTTGCTTTTCATTCACAAAAAAAAAAAAAAAAAAACTGTCAGAGAATCCCCAAAAACTCACGATTAGAAATTAAAAAGGAAAATAGATCAGCTCAACATTCAACATGTAGCTGTATTACATATGAACAGGTATATATAGAGAGTATATCTAATCCACATTGAAGGTTATCCTCTCAATATTCTTCATCAACTGAACTTAAATCAAATAAAAAATGTATGTAATTCCCTAAAACACTGAAATATTGCCCTTTTGTCTACCCCCTATACCCTTTAAAGTTCCACAAGTCATATCTATAGAACTTTTAAATAAATTGACTTGTCTGAAAATTGATGTTCCAGTTCCATTTAAAACTTTCTAAACTGTAAACTCAGTAATCAAAAACAATGGCATGAGCTTAAAAACCACAAGATAAAAATGAACATGCATCGGACTTATTGTTTTTTTTTTTTTTGGTTGATTTTTGTTTTTAAATAAAACCATAGTCTGTTCAATTTAACCTATACCGCACACATACATATAGATATATAGTCGTAAATACATATCCCAATGCCCTTTGGCTAGGCCATTCAAACTTCTATACCCAAAAAGTAATCTTTTAACAGAGAAATCCATTTGGAGAAGAAGATCGCATTTTTCAGAGTCTTCCACTGCCAATAAACTCTTCTGAACCAATAATCAATTTCCGTGATTAGATTACGCTTGCAAACTTCCGACATATGGTTTGGCACTAAAAACGGTTGTTCGACTCCAAAAACTTAGTCTCGGATTCGAATTTGGATTCGGTTTCGGTTTCGGTCTCGGTGAGTAGTATTTGTCCCGTCTGGAATTTCACACACTCTCATATATTTCGAAAGTAGCAATCAAGCGTAGCAGAAAAATATTTTTTGTTTGTTCTGCTACTCTACTGATGCTGCTGCTGCTACTGCTGCTAGGTCTTGTTTTTCACTTCCTACCGATTTTAACCCATCTTCCAACGATAGCGATGGGCCAAGTGTCTTTCGAAAGGGAAAACTTCTATATACATAGGTCCAGAGAGGTTCTCCTTTTGAAAAGCATAGCATAGCATAACAGAACGAAAATATACAAACGCGAAAACCGCAAACGAAAAAAAAAACCAAGAGAGTGAGGAAAAAAACTAAAAATTTGAATCAGGGATGCAATCCCAACCCAAAAAATAAGTAAACGAAAAAAAAAAACTATGAAAGGACCAAAGTGTCTCTCTGTCTCTTTATAACATTCCACCAACCATCCTGAACGAGCGAGCCAGCCCATCATCATCATGTGAGTTGTGATTGTGAGCAGTGTATGCAGATTGTTTTCAGGATATTCGCTAGAACAAATATTTTTTGAATTCCCAGTCGCATCGCAGCCAGGATGAATCGGTGGTGTCAACCTAGTTATAAGACTACGACGACAACGACAACGACACCGACCGCGACTACGGGGACAACTGCTTCGAGTATCGCCGTGTGTGTGTCTCTCCTTGTGTTGAATCGATTTGGAATGTGGAAAAGACAACAAGGAAGGTTTGTCATAAAACTTTCTGTGGTTGGGCAAAGTTATCAACAAAAAAAAAAGAAGAAGAAGACAAAAAATAGTTTCTTCTTGTGTTTTTTGGGCTTCCTTTTTTTTAATTCTATATCAGATTTTTTTTTTGAAGTCCTTTGGCGCTTGAAAGAATTCATTCCGTGGATTTGGCAAATAACCAGAAAAATAATATGGCGAATAGAAACCGGAGATTTTTAAGCCCGATATCAAGTGCTGTGCACCGATCACGACCAACAATTAAAGTATGAAATGGAATAGTTAGAAGTAGGTCCGGCTTTTTTTTTTTTTTTTTTTTGCTGTCCTTTATTTTGCTGCCATAATCCTTGTCTATAATGGTGGTGTTTCCTAAGAAAATTGCTTCCTGGAAAATAAAAAAAAAACGTTTACGAGTACATGCATCATATAATGTTTGCTTAATATGTGCAATTTTTTGTTTGTAGGAAGGAGTTGGTATCTAATGAATCCTTCTAGCACCATTTTTTTTTTTTTTCAGACAAAAAAATGTGATTGAAAAGGCTAAATTGTTTGGCAAGTGTGTGTTTGAAGAAAAACAACACTATAAGAGCCACTTTGACTGATTGAAATTTATATGTGACAGTTGATGGTATAAGGAAAATATAACTTGAACGAAAAAAGGGGTTGCCATACATTAATAATAAAACTTCCATATTTAAGCTAATTCCTATTTGTTTTCTTTTTTTTTTTTTTAAAATGTACTCGAATATGAATGATGAGTAGTAGGCGATGGCGTATAATGGTTAGTGCGTAGGAATGTTCAAACCAGAGGTCTGGGTTCGATTCCCAGCCTCGTCTACCTAATTGAGCTGGGGCATAAATGACTAGATCAATTTGCTTCAAATTTGGTATAGAAACAATTTCACCCCTAAAGAGTATATTTATTGAATATTTCGTTTAGCTTAAATAACTACAAACAAAAATCCATTTTCAAAATTATTTTTTGAATTCATAATTTTTGGAGAGTTTCGTAGTAAGGAGAAAAAATCGAAAATAAATAAATTTTCTTACATACATGTAGAGTACTTTTGACTTAACTAAACCAATTACTTACATCGTTAATGCTTGGTTTCTGAATAGCCATAAAGTAGACATCAAAGCAACGAAAAAGCTTCATAATGGCTCAAACAAATTGTTCGCACCACAATTGCCTAAAACCAAATGTACACAAAGCAATATGTTCTCATCAGTGACACATGTATGGAATACAAAAGTATTCAACCACAAATTTACTCAAGACACATGCACGATAAGGGCAGACGCTATTATTTTGGTGCAGGATCTTAAGTCCACAATGGATGATCTTTCACCCACTTGAGTGGTTTATATGACGTCAAATCAATTGTGAACTGATAACTCACCCTGTTAGTCCAAAAGTTCACAATGAAGTGCGTCATAATTCCTTTACATTGTGAACATTTTGGCCTCAGTACTTATATGACCCTGAACCATTAAGCTTTTGTGTAAGTATCGTGCCAACTTGTGTCGCGTTCCCCGATACAAATTAAAACAATTATTATCTTCCACTTTTTCTTCAGGTTAAGCTGATGAAACATAAGCTCTTAATGAACCTTAATGTTTTTTTTGTGTAGAATTTTAAAAGAATGGTAAAACTGATAGGTTTTAAGATATTTACAAAAACAACTGAATTCAGCTCTGTCGAAAGATTGGATTTTTTGTCAACTTTTCTTGAGCTGTAAATCGAGCTTCACACATATTAGAATTAAAACCGATATGTTGAATAATTTGAATTTCGAAAGTTGAACTAAAGTTAAGTATTTTAAACAAATATTTTCAATTTTAGTATAAATTATCATTTAATACATTTAAATATTATTCACATCTTAACTCATTTAAAATGCCTCAGTTTGCGAAAACCTTTTTATGCCAACATCTACACATTTATTTATTTTTTTTTCCAAAAAAAATCGACACGGGGAAATTCTTTCCTTGTTTTCAAAACTCCACAAAAAATTTTCAGAATAATTCTGCATATATCACATTGTAAGCTAACAATTTTCTCCTCGATCCTCCTCCTCTATCTAGTTTGTTTGCTCCCCGAAAACAACAACAAAAACGACAAAGTATACGGGAACTACTACTTAAGTCAAAAATTGAATAAACATTTTGTATTCCTGTCCATTTTATAGAGCTGCTGTCCTAGGTATATAATTCTACGGTTATTGTGTAACTAAGAACTGAATCATATATTTTTCATGCAACTTATATTATTATTTTTGAAACAATATGCATTAAGAGAACATGCTGACATATACAAGAGCACAACAGAGAAAACAAAAATGGTAACAAAAACTTTCCTGTGGTTGGTGGATTCTTTTTGCAGGACGAAAATGGTGGCATTGTTTAAAGTTACCTAAGTACATGTCCCAGAAAAGGACAAACATTATAATTTTTTTATGTTTGGTTTCACGGATAGAACTTGGGAAACTTTTTATAGAGAACCACCGCTGGGAGAAATTCAAGAACTGCAGCTAGTATTCTTTGATTTTTTAATAGCAGCAATTAAATAATGTCCCAAGACATATGACAAAAATCGTTTAAGCTTAAGCTACATTTTATCTGTAGTTCTTCATTATATATACTTACGTAAGTCAATAAAATAAAAATATAATTTGCAGAAAGCAACTTTATTCCCAGGGTTAATATGATAAAAATCCTCAAAAATCTAATTATTCCCCCTTTTTGGTGATGGTTTTGAACAAAAAACATATTAAAGCCGATTTTTTGTTTTTGTGTTGAAATAAAATTAAATTTCCCACGGCCAGGCAATGCCATAAAATCGTTTCCGGCAAAAATGCCCCACCAGGAGTATCTAATAAAATCACCTTGAAATCCATTTAAAGCTTGTAAATTTCTTTTGTAATATATAGAATAATTTTTTTTTTTTTAAAGAATTTCTTTTCTTTATGGCCTATGAATTTCCTACGAACTTTATTCAATTTACGTTTTCACAATTCGATTTCGTTTTATTATATTGTTCCTTTTGACTTTTGGAAATGGACTTAGAGGCGGAAAAGTGATTGTTGTAATTCAGACATTTAAGGATCAAAGGAGATATTTTTTTGATATTTCATATATATTTTTCATTTTTTTAATGGTCTATTATGCTATAGAATGATGGAACGGATAAGGGAATAAGATCGGTCATTTAATTGTATTTAAGTTCTAGCTATATGTATTTGTTTAGAGAATGAAAAGTACTTTTAAAACAGAGAAATCGAGAGGAAAAGTAATTGTACTGCCCTTGAAGAAGAACCGATATCAAGATTTAATGAAAATGGCTTTGGTTCAATTGAATTAGCGGTACTCCCTTAGAAGTCGACTGACATCCCATGCCACTCCCCTTGACTTTAACGCATACATCCAGCAGGAATATGAACAGTTTTTCTTATTTGCTTTATAAGCCGATAATATTGGTATCGACGGCAAATTTCAACTGAGGTACTCAAGGTATACAAAATTTGCCTCTTTAATAAGAAGCTGTAAAACTTAACCTCAACTGGCGCAAATCATTTCATTAAAAAAAAGTTTTTAGCAACTACAATAATAGTTAATCCAAACAATTCCAAAGTAGTATTACCAAAACCTACGCCATCGCCACACTTTTATGTTGCAGAGATCGTAAAAAATACAAATTTTCAGACTTTAAATATGTACGCAGAAATTTCAATTATAAAAACCCCGATGACTCAATAACCTACGCAACATCCCTTTCACTTGAAATCGCTACGAGAAGAGTGGATGAGAACATCAGCAACATCCTCAAACGAGGACAAAAGTTCAACAGCAACAAGAACGAGCTCATCTTGTTTATAACACCAACAACAGCCTCAAGCTTCCATTCAACACCGAGATAGCGACAGAGAAAACAATGAAGTACCTTGGTATGAATTTCACCAACCGCTTCCAATTCAACAAGCTCAATGCACTTGTGGTAAAAAGAGCTAACTTTACCTTGCATTTGGTCCATCCGCTTGTTAGAAAGAGAAACGGACTGAGTATGAAGATTAAGCTTTTGATGTATAAGCAGCTGATCAAGCCTGTCCTGACGTATGCCTGCCCTATTTAGTTTACCATTTGACTAACTTACATGAAGAAGATCCAACTTTATCAAAAAAAGATACCTTGGAGCTGTACAGGACTCCACGGGAACCCAGTACTGAAAAATTACTTATGTTCCAAACAATCAATAAATCAATTCATGCTACAGCTATTCATAAAAACCATCAGGAACTTTGAAAACCACCCTAACATGGAAGTCCAGCAACAACTAGAGCCCAGTTATCACTACCTGAACTTTCGAGTCATCACAGACGACCGATACGAGCACACAGTTCTTATACACACATTTAAGGTCATATCATTAGCGTTTTCATTTTTGTTCAGTTCTGCGCATCTGTGCAAATGGTGGATCCAGTGTCTCTTCACTTGTCAAAATGCTAATTATTTGTTGTTTTTTCTAGTAATGTCATGTGCAGTTTTTGGGGACACTCGAGCCACCATGTTTAATTTCTGAACTGACAACCTGCACAATATATCACCTTAGATTTGTGTACTGTGATACGAGAATACCTTTCACAGCGAAGAAACCCCATTCTACGAGAGGACCAACAACCGACATTACCGAGGAATGACAAATCCGCAACCTAGACTTAGTTTTTTAATCAAAACCCGACATTTATTATGATTATATTAAGAATTTCATGTAAATGATTTAGCAACCAAAATATGGGTTTGTAAAAAAAGCATTGTAGAGTCATTTGAAGTACGTGCGTTGGGTCCCTATTGTTGAGCCGACACATGGTTTATTTTTAGTTATAAGCAAATTGTATATAAAACTAATAAATACAAAAAATTTGTAATCAAAAATATGGTCGTGATAGTAGGTAGATTATATTGAAACAAATTTCTAAACCTTTCCACTGCTAAAACAAAAACAAAAAAACTCCGAAAATTCCAGCGAACTCCGTAGAAAAGTTTTTGAGTCTTGGGTCATGATGTTCCTTTTTGTCCTGCAATACTGCACCTAACAAAAATAAATACATGTTGTCCCACTCGCAGTGCATTTTTTTTGGTAAACTGCTGGACCGATTTTGACCAAATACAAAAACACACTTTTTGAGGCACGAGTCATATCTTCTGCACGTTCAAAAAAAAAAAACGAACATACAATTTATCCAATTCTCACTATGTCTCTTAAGACAAGCCGTGTGCGAGAGAGAAAAAAAGTTGGGCCTGCTATCTTGATCGATACTTTTTTAGTGAATTTCCTCAAGCCAAATACCTGTGATATAGTTTTAGAACCACGTTCCATAGAACCTCTGTTTCGTTATTTCCCAAAACCACTATTTTCTATACCAATTTTAATCCACGTTCTGTTAAAGTTCTTTTAAAAAAATCAAATTTTACTGAAATTTGGCAGAAATGCTAGTTTTTGGAAGTAAACGAACAGACCTTTTTTGAAGGTGTAAGAAATATTCTACTGTCAGTCATTTTTAATATGCAACGCGACATAATTGGAAGATTAAATCCAAAATATTTTTAACGAAAAAGCATTACAATTTAAACTTTTTTAGACCTCATAGGTAAATATATCAATGACATTTCAATAACTTAGTTTGACTTCTTTACTTACAAAACAAAAGATGAAAACAAACATAAACACAGCCGTATTTCATGCAAAATTATAAATTCTCTTAAAACAAAAAAAAAAAACGTTTATTAAAGAAGTGACAAGTCTGTCAAATACCCCTAAAACTGGGACATCTTTTTCTAAATATATAAAAAAAAATAAAAAAAGTAAAAACCTTTTTTCTATATTTATGATTAATAAATTGCAAAAATTATAGCCATAATAAACAACCATTAAGTTATAACATATGATCCTGCACTTTCACATGAAAAACTCTAGAAAAGCCCACAAAACCGCATATATACATATCTGCCTGTCCTGTCCTGCCCTGCCCTGCCCTATCCCATGCCTATATGCCAAGCCATGCCCATCAGCCTTGCATCATCACCACAAAGTATTTTACAGAACAAAACACACACACATTGTACTACATGCTCGTATATAATCTATGAAAATAAAAGACCAAACAAA
Source organism: Leucozona laternaria (assembly GCA_932273885.2). Lineage (NCBI taxonomy): Eukaryota > Metazoa > Arthropoda > Insecta > Diptera > Syrphidae > Leucozona > Leucozona laternaria. The sequence goes on along the minus strand of OW026369.1, from coordinate 23,053,444 downwards.
AAATGTGTAGAAGAACAAAAAAAAAGTGAAAATCAAGGCGAACAGAGGGATAAACGAAGAAGATTATTCCTCGTAACGCTACTTCGTTCAATTTACAAGGACTTAGGTGAGATCCACGTTGGAATCAAAATAAACTCATAAAATCAGGCCAAACCGAGTGAAAAACCGTCCAACTCGCGACGACGACGGGCTATCAATTGATATTTTTATGACAACATATTATATATATTTTTTACTGCATTTTTTTTTTTGCTTTTTTCTAGACATAAACCAAAACCAGGGAAAAATGAAAGAAACAGGAGCTTCTCTGTTCGATTGTATCCACATGACATCATAAATATATGCGCGCAACCGTTTTCTCTTCGAACATGCGGCATCTACATCAGCATCATCTTTCTAGGGCATCGGAGGCAAGGATGCTGCAAAATGTTTTGTTGCGATTGTAAACATGATTAGATTTATACATATAGCCAACCAGGAACAAATTCTTCAATAATCCCTTAACGACCCCGTCCCGCGCGCCATCATCCCAGCCCAAATTTGCGGGGGTTTATAGTAGAAAGAAGAGCCAAACGCCGAAACACGCACTACAGAAATAAACACTTACTGAGGCGTTGATGTTTTAGTCGTAAAAAATGTTTCTTAAAAATCCATAAAATCGGCTTTTCCGAACGATACCCATAAATATTGGTATGTATATACATATATTTTTTTTTTTTGTATAAGGATTTTTCTTAGTGTGGTTATGTTTGGCCTTAACTTAGAGTTTACCCGTCAAATTTATTTTATGTGTTCTATCTTTAAGCTTCTGTGACAGATAAGTGGGTATCCTTCTTTATCCGGGTTAATTTTAAGTTTTATTTTCTTTCTCATTAAATTTATTAATAAACTTATCAACACTTCAAATAGTAATTTCCTTAAACAAAAAAAACAAATAACATTGGCAGCACTTTAGTATCATTACAAAAATACATTATGATTTAAGGTGCATTAATTTGTGTACACACATTTAGAACATTTAAGAATTTGTTGCCAATTTTATAGATACACTAGCACAAGTGTTTGGTAAAAAGCAGCAGTTTTAAATTTGGGTTTCAATAAGATTGTTCCAAACTTTTTCGGGCAGAAATCGGCCGTCTGTCAAATTTTAAGATGCTGTGATCAACTTCTTTCAGGAAGAAGAAAACGTACGAAGAAGTCTGGAACGGTTAATGGGTAAACAGTTTTGCCATTTTTAAACGTCAAAAATTTAGAAGTGACTAGAGCTGCCAATGTTCTATGATAAATCATTACCAACATTTTCAAAAAAAAAAACAAACAAACAAAACAAATGTTGCAAATTTACACGCATAAAATTTATAAGAATAAAAATACAGTTCGCTTTAATTTATCGATAAATTATAAATCTGGTGACATAATCACTAGAAAATATACAAAAAATTCCTGACTTGTCAACAAATTTCCTTCTTCAGAAAAAGCTTTGCTACGTGATAGGCAATTGTTATGAAGATGGATTGAATTATTAATTATTAATAGGTTGATAAAATAATGCAACAAGAATCCATTGATTTGTATGAACAAAAACACACCAAACAAATAAAACATGTTTTTGTTTAGATTACTAGTTGTCGAAAATACAATAGTTTCGTTGTCAATTAATACGCACATCCTTATGGCGCAACCCACACCACACATGACGAAAGAAAATAACAAAGGCAAAACAGAAAAACATGTTTCGTTCTTGATGACAGGAACTTTGTTTTTCAAAAAAAAAAAATCTGTTATTGTTGTTTGTAACTGGCGTTTTAATTATTTGGAAATTCCCGTTGAATATTTTGTTTTGCTTTGTTTTTTTTTTTGGAAGTTCTTCTCGAACATTATTTTTTTGTTTTGTCTTAACACACACCAAATAAATTAGACAAGTGAAATGATTTTGTTTGCTTCATTGTGTTTCGGTTGGTGTGTGTTGACACAAAACACGATTTCTTGCCTTATGAAACAAAAACGTTTTGACTCATCTGGTGCGTTTTCACCCTTAGGCAACAGCTTTGATTCAATTTGGAAAGCTTGAAACTTCTCAAGAACCTAAGAAAACAACAAAAATTTGTATGCATTGCCGTATCTATAGAATTTTAATTTTTAGTTGAAAAGATCCTGACTACAGAGCATTTACACATTATTTAAAAAAAAATCAAATTCAATATTATGTATAAGGTTACAGTTCATTTGGATTCTTGAGTTTTTTTTTTTTTTCAAAGTTGAAAATAAATATTGGGGCTTTTCGCTCTCTCTCTTTCTCTCGAACACTGAAGTGATTGCTTTTGCAAGGCTATCTCTTGGATTCGTGAATAATTGTTTCACTCAATCCATAGCAAAATCTGGAAACACAATGTGGTTAGTGATTCCTTTTGTCTGTGTGGCTGTATAAGCCAAACACATTAGTGGATGTGCTAGATAGACAATCGTTTATCTTCTGCTCAACCAGCATATTTGGCGTCAATTCAAAGTGGCTTCTGGTATGCGAACACATTCGTGAACACAAAACTTTACATAGAGGAAGGGAATAATAAAAGGCAATAATCCATTTATTTTGTTTTGTTTTTTTTTTTTTTTTCGTTTGTGACCAGGAATTTAAAACGGGGATTCCAGGAAACAGAGACAACACACAAAAAAAATCAATTTGTTATAAGAAGAGAGAGTGTCAGAAGTACGAGTATTTGTAGATTCTAAAAAGGGATTTTTCTTTCTTATTCGTTGCATAGCAGTAATTTTAAAACTGTGGACAAGGACTACGATAGACAGAGAGAGAGAAGTAAAAAAAAAATGAAATCTTCTTCAAAACCAGGAAATGCTCATTTTTTTTTTACATTTCTTTGACTTATTTAATCTTCTTTCTTTTGCCTTTTTAGTCTATTTTTTTTTTTGTTTTGTCTTCTGTTTATTTGTTGGAATTGAGTCTTATCCTTGGCGGTTAACCGAAGAAGTCTTAAGGCCGTAAATTTTCCCTCGAGTCATGCAACTTTTATTGAACTTTAAAAACTTTTGCAAGTAGGTGCCTACTATAGCCTACCTATACACATTGGAAGTTGTATAGGCTGGGTCAGCAGCATTCACTTTACAGCAAAACCTTCCAGTCAAAGGCCAAAGGTAGTTATAAAAGCAGAATTATAACAGTTGTTGTGAAAAGTGGTAGTAAAAACTATTCCCATTCTCATTCCCACACGTGGATAAGTTAAGTATATAGTGTTTGCTTTTTTTTTCTCTTTCCATTTGGGAAGGTCCTTTAAATTTGGGAAGGTCCTTTTATACATAAGTATAAAGAATTTGTATTTTACTATTTATAAGCTTTTTTTCTTTGAGGGATGATTCTAAAATCTACTTCACACTTATAAAGGCAATTTGAATAAAACGCCTCCAAAAGTAAGTTTACTTTCAAAGGTGCAATTCAGCAAATGATATAATTATTTAAAAAAAAATATTCCGACATGTGAGGTGTTAAGATCTTGGAGTCTGATAAATATGCAAATACGGATAACTTTGTAACGAAGCGTTGCAACGTATCCTCATGTACATCCACTGATTGATTTAAAATGTAATTTAAATGAAATTTACAAATTCATACAAATTGGAACTTCCCCACTCTCAGTTCACATTCACTTGCGACCAAAATTATATCATTACGAAGTAAATAAAACAACAAAATTGTTTTTAAATCTTGTGTCATGGTGCATGATGGGTACCAATCAAGAGTACAGAGACTAGAAAATCCGGTTGACACATTCTTATAATTGCCGTGACAACTGAAAGAGAGACAAGCTATTGTGTTGTGGTGTTATTACCCCACCTAAGAAGCCAATCTAAGTTTTTTTGTAAATTTTTTTAAGAGTACTGAAGGTCGTTAGGTTATTTCGATAAGCTTACTGTCCTTTCCTTAGAATATCTATTCAAGGTTCCCATAGGGAGTTCCGACCTGTCCTTTCTACAGATTGCGTGCTGGGGGCAAAATATATGAAACAACTTTTATAGAAAGGCAGCTAAGAATTGTTAAAACCCGAAAATTATATAAAATACCATGTTAGTTGGTATTTATTTTATGTTTATGAACATTATAAACTTATAAAAAAAATAAAGAATTTGTTTTATTTTGAGTTAGACCATTCAAGCCGGGCGAGCTTGCCTCAGCCGCGAAGAAAAAGCATGACAACTTTCAAAACGTGCAGTAATTTTGACAATTACTTGATATTTATACTCAGTATAAATAGCATTTAAATATTTGTGAAACCATTAGGATTTTGATTACAATTTGTCTCTCTTTATGTCTTCATGTTCTTATAAATGAGATAGGAAAAGGGTGTATTGATAAGATAGCTACAGCTGATGGAGCCATTAGCCGACTCTTCGATAACACACAGCGCCAAAGAGAATAAGTGATGCCAAACTACCAAAATTCAAATAATGCTGACATTAACACTGGTCATCGAATTGAGCACACATTACATTTCTGTTTTTTTATTACATCGTGAGGTGTTAAGTGTTTTTCACATGGATCACGACCTGCGAACTGCGAATTGCAATAGGTCGCAAACTTTGATGTTTCATTCACATTAGTAGTCGCTGCGAATTGTCATAAAACATAAAGAAGTAAAATGAGTGTTTGATGTTTAACTCGAGCAAAATTTCTATTCGCCAGTTTGTGGAATGCGTTTAGATGTTGTGAATTGTGAATTTAATTTTGACAGTTCGCATTGTTCGCAGAAGATAAGATTTTGGTAGCATAAAAAACATTAAAATACCAAATTTTCTAGTTTAAACTAATTTTACGGAGTGTTTAGTATTTAAATTTGTTTAATTGGATTAATTATTTCGGTAGTTGTCCAAAACTAAAACAACAAAATTTTTGTTTTTTTTTTCTAGAAATTGATTAAAAAGATTTATTCATATAAGCAGGTCACCGTTCATGTGCAAAGCACTTTAGAATGTACGAAAGTAAAAATATAAATCCTCAAAACGTACCATCAACATTTTCTCTCAAATACAATCCACAATTCAGCACATGACATAAACGTCAAAAAATTGATATATTGAATATAGAAATCGACTATAAACCAAATCACATGCAATCAAATTAAAAACAAAAAAAAAACTTATAAAGGGTTTTCCAATAAGAGGTGTTATTTTGATATTCAAAGAAAAATAGTATTTTTTGAGATAAATGATCGTATGTTTATTTCACTATAAAGAAGAAGGTATGCCGTTGATAATGGAACACAACATCAGCCAAATAGCCGCCACGACCACGCTTACAGGACCATATCCTTTTCATGAAATTTTCCATAACCAAATCGCAAAGTGGCTGCCCTATGTCCTCGATAGCCTCACGAATTCCATCTTTGAGGTCTTGAATCGACGCTGGGCTGTTGGCGTAGACCTTATCTTTCACGTGGCCCCAAAGGAAGAAGTCGCAAGGTGTTAAATCACAAGATCTCGGTGGCCAATTGTGATCACCTCTTCGAGAGATAACACGGTCCGGAAACTTTTCCCGTAAAAGATCGATGGTTTCATTGCTTGTGTGGCACGTAGCGCCGTCTTGTTGAAAGTAAACGTTGTCCAGATCAATACCATCCAATTCCGGCCATAAAAAATCATTAATCATCTCTCGATAGCGCAATCCATTGACCGTAACTGTTGCTCCAGCCTCATTTTCGAAAAAGTAAGGTCCAATGACCCCGCCGGACCATAAACCGCACCAAACAGTCACGCGTTGAGGATGGAGAGGCTTTTCAACAATAACTCTTGGGTTTTCCGAGCCCCAGATGCGACAGTTTTGCTTGTTGACGTAGCCTCCGAGGTGGAAATGGGCCTCATCAGTCAAGATGATTTTTCGATGAAATTCCGGATCATTTTCATGCATTTCAAGGACCCAATCAGCAAAGACACGACGTTGTTGATGATCAGCCGGCTTGAGTTCTTGTGTTAACTGAACTTTTTTAAGCCTTAAGACCCAAGTCTTTATGCAAAATACGGTGTAATGACGTTTGTGGAATGCCTAATTCCAAAGAACGACGAGGAATGGACAAATCTGGGTTTTCTTCAACACTTTGGGCTACAACAGCAATATTCTCAGTTGTTCTTGAGCGACGTGCACGGGTTTTATTCTTCACATCACTAACTTGCCCCAACAGCTCGAATTTGTCCACCAATTTCTGTATTGCGGTCCGACAAGGTGCTTCACGACGACCCAAAAATGTTTTAGTTTTACGAACCGTCTCTGCCAAATTTTCACCATTTTTATAGTGAATTTTAATAATTTCAATGCGTTGTTGAAGCGTGTTTCGTTCCATTTTTATTAATGGCGTAGTTTCTACTTGTCAAATGTCAAAAAATGACAGCTTCAAAAGTGACAGCTACCGAAATAGCGGGCTATTCAAAACAACACCTCTTATTGGAAAACCAAAGTGGTTATGTTTTTATTTAGCTTTTTAAGAAAATCTGTTCGTAACTAATTTTTTAGATAACAATATACACGAATACAACTGGTTTTGCCACCCTGTCTTTTCAAAATTGTTCTTTCGTCGCAATTGTGTACAGTATAAACCTAGCATAATACTATTGACCTTCCAGATGCCTTCTGAACTCCTCAAAATTTTAGTTCTTCTTCTAAAAAGAGGGGAAATGCTTCTGAATTTAGTTTGAGAATTAAAAGTAACCATAAGACATCGTTTATCATTCATTTAAACTTATTTTAAAATCGTCCTTTGATTTACGAATTTTAACTGAGAGTAATAACAAGCATTTTCACTTAAAATTTCTAACTCATTCATGCAAGCTTAGCCTCCAAAATGTATTTGAAATAGAAGGATTACAATCTCAAATAGGTACTTTAATTTCCAAAACTAGCTTAACTTTATTTTCCAAAAAAAAACTAAACAGAAATTCGGTAATTATTTTGAGTTTGTAAAATAAAAATCAATAAATTAAATACAATACTTTCGTATCTTAAAAAATTTGTCTAGATTTCAATTACAGATCAAAGGTTGTATCATCAGTGTACCTATATAGTAAACTTTCTATATTAACCCAAGGAGGAAGAAAACAATGTTATTCAAAGTCGATTTAGGGGATAAAAGATGGTAAACCTGACATGAATAATGACTTAACCGACTTAAGTTTCTGAGTTTGCTATCGCACTTAAATATTCATGTAAATTCTTTAAAATCTCCGCATCAAAACAGAAACTTAATTGGTAAACAAATGAACAAATGACCAAACAGAAGTCAGTCCTCTAACAAATTCACATTAATCTTGGCCGTACACACAATATGGCCACAAAATGCATATTTGTCCAGTCCTTATACATATAGTAGGAGAGACATTGCCATTTGCCACTTCTGCGACTGATGCCTAAGAATTTTAATGCCCTAACCTATATACAGAGCCTACACCTATATAGATATACTACATCGAATATGTTGTGTTTGAACAATACACAAACACAATCAAAGGTTAACATCCGGAATGTTAAGATAGTGTCTTCGTTAACATCATGCATACCTGACTCGAAGACAAAGCACATTCCTTGCTAGCTGGAGCATTTAGTTGAATCTTCAATGGCAAGTGTTGTTTCTGAGTAGCTGTGGCATATCTTTTCTCAAAAAGTGAAGAATAGCCAGTTCAGTTCGGTAACATACCGTACCAGCATCAGTATTAGGAGCAGTTAAAGCAGCTGAACGCCTGAACTGAGTGTGACAAGTTAACTTGTGATATTTTCCCCCCACACACATACACACACTGGGCAAGAGGGATGTCATGACAATTAGATAATCGTGACTAAACTCCAAAAGCAGGCAAAGCTGTTCAGCAGGTGCCCTACCCACGTATACGTTCGTTCGTCTCAAGAGATGTATACCTATCTTCAGGGTTTTTTTGTATTTTCTCACATTCACAGACCGGAAACCGTCTCGGTTTTCTCCTTTAATTTCCGGCCCTCACCAGTTGGGTTAGAAACATCCCAGTTCTAATAAGTAAAGGAAATCAACATCTCAAGAAAACAAATGCCTTTTCTCTTCCACCTCCTCCTCCCCCTCTTTCTATGATGTCCATGATACTCTTCCCTACATTTGTCTTACATTCTAGTCTTCTTCGTCGTCTTTGGTCTGTTGTCTTCTTTAGCTCCCCTGAATAAGATACATTACAAAGCGTGACGGGGGGTACAGCGACGGTGGCGGCGGCGGCGCGGCGTCGCGGCGGTAGCAAGAGGCACAGGCGGTTCAAAAAGATGATACGAGATGCGGCCATTTTTCGGAAGCAAACACTTGCTACAGTTACTTAGCATTATTAGGCACCCTGGTCTCGAAACTCACGCCATGCCAGTAGTCGTAGTCGTATAGTGCTGGAATGTTTGGGGGTCAATTAGACGAGCATGGCCCGTTTTCATAAAAACGAAGCGTGTTCGGAAATACAAATGCTCGTATTAGGCTCCAAGGAATAAATGGTTGCGCTTGAAAATTGTGTGCTTTCCCTCTGCTCTGAACGAGTATACGAGAGGGTGAACCGATTTTTATCATGAAAATATTTTCTCTTTTCAAAATAATTCCTGATGACTTCGTTTCTTTTTTGGCATCATGGGCTCTAGGACATTTTTTTTTTTTTTTGTTCTAAGTATTATGTTATGGTTTCCTTGTTCCTTTTATGGTGCTCATTTCTCGCCATTCGGAAAAAGAGAGTCTTAGGTACAAAAGGTTAAAACCACTTAGTTTAATCTTCATTACTCAACTATTTACTTAAATTGTATTTCAAAAATACGACTAAAAGTAACAACGTGGCGCAGAACGCTCGGGCAGGAGGTGAGATGGTGTGTGGTGGTAAATAAAGATGCTGTTGATGATAAGCAGAATTGGAGAACAGAAGTAAGTTTTATTACTAGAACGTGAAGTGCTTTATTTTGATCGATGTCCTGGTATATTAGCATCATTAAGGGGACAAAATGAAAGGGATCATTGTTGCTTATGGATGGTTTGGTTGGTGCGTATAGAGCGTACATATATATGTGTTTATTGGAAGTTGGAACTTGGAACTAATTTGCATTCAAAGAGAGTTTGAGCAAGCTTTCATCTAATTTTGTTATATTTTTGTTGTTGTTGTTTTTTATTTTTGATGTAACTTAAATGAATCGATTATATTATCGCTTGGTGTAAATAAAAACTTGCAAATGGGATTGAAATCTTTTGTGTAGAGTCATTGTTGTTCGGGGGATGCTTTGATAGATTAAAAACTTTACCTGTGAAAAAGGATCAAAAGTTTAGGAAAGTCTTTGTGGCTTGACTTTTGAGAATCAAATACTTTTGATAAAAAAAAAAGTCTTATTTGCCAAAATATTGAAGGTCAAAGCAGTATCAAATTGTTTGGAAATACTTATACTCCGAATGTGGGCTTGATGTCCTTGCTCAGTAATCACTTCAATAAATGACCTGGGTATAGAAAAAGGTATAAAGATAATAAAGCAAATTATATACAAAATGCACGACTGGCATCCAATAAACTTGCCATTGTGTTTAAAGGCTATAAGATGTTGCTAAGCATTTAAAATGTAGAAAGGTATAATGGTATAGAGGTATACCTTGACATTTTGTAATAAGAAAGTGTGAAAAGTACTAAAATTGATTCCTTTTTTGATTTTGTTTACCTAATAAAAAAAATTAAATTGGAGAATGTTAAAATCCAGAACTTCTTGAACTCAGTGGTGGATTCAGGATTTTACTATGGGGAACATTTTGAACTATTGGTATTTTTTTTTGGGTGATTATTCTTAATTGTTTGTACGTAAAAAGAATCTAGAAGTTAAAAAAACATTAATGTGATTGTTTATTTGAAGCTCCACCATGCACGGACACCACATTTTTGGGGCTTTATTTAATTTTTGCTTTTGGGAAGAAAATTTCTAAAATTAGTCTGACATCAACCCCATGTTACACCATCTGATTTCTGTAATAAATTTCTATTTATTAGAAAAAGAATTTAAAATAACACGGTTAGAAAGGTTTTAAAAAAAAATAATTTTTGGATGTACCTTGTACCTTCATAAAATGTTTTATATTGAATTAACTTGCAATTAAAAAAAAAATCATAGACCCGTTTTCGAAAATTTTAATTTTCAAAAAAGCCAAAAACTAAAATTACTGCCGTAGTGGCCATTATGGAGAATGATTGATACATTTTAAATAATATTGCTTAGGTACCAACATTAAAAAAAAAATATATTTTGGAATTTTCAAAAAGTTTGATTCAATATTTCAAAAACAATTAGGTCGGTGTTTATTAAACTTGGAAAAAACGGTTTTTTAACATTGTATCCAAATTATTTTAAAAACAAATAATTGGTATCATCTTAAATAACGGTACCTCCTACTTTTTCTCAAAAACTTTACTCCTTCGATTTTGATACGAAATATTCTGTGTGATAAAATTAGTACAATCTACCATTTAACATTATTTAATTGTACATTTTATAGGGTGACCAGATAGCAATGATAGTTTTTTTTCCAATTGTTATATTTCAGCAGCTGTTAAAGTTACCAATGACATCTAGCTGTCAAAATATTCAATAACGTTTGCCATTTCATCATGCATCATTTCACCCTTGCCAAACGTGTGGAAATTATTGAAAAATACTCTCGAAATTGAGGCTCAGTTGTAAATACGCAACTTGAATTTCATCGTGAGGTCGGTGGTCGCACCGTAGAAAAGTTTGAGCGTAAGTATAGGTACTTTGCTTGGGACATTAAGCCATCAACCACACAAAGATTGGTGCGTATATTGTAGAAACCATAGCCGCTTTCGTGGCCAGTAATTGGGCATCACCAAAAGTCAACCTGGCTGATTTTGCAGTTGGACTTGTGCCTTGTCCCTATATCTGTATAAGATTGTGCTGACGCAAGAATTGAAGCCGGACGACCACAGACAACGCCGTGAGTTAGCTTATTTGGTCCTGGGGTGCCAGCACGTAACTTGATACGACCGAGATTTGATACAATCGAGCATAGACAGTTCCTTATTTTGTTCAATCGAATCAAAAACAATCGGCTGCGGCAAATAACGAACTGAATTTGATTGTTTCAAGTTACGTGCTAGACCCCCTGGAAATTTTTACCGGAGATAACACTAGTTGTTGCCGTCTATTTAATTTTAATTTTTTTAATACAAAAATGATATAATATTTCTTTTCACCAAAGTTTGACCATCTCTAAAAAATTAAAAATGCATGAAACCATAAGTAGACAACTATTTTAAAAAGTTTTCTATTTAATGTACTTTCTAAAGTATTACAACAAATGCTTGCGTTCTTAATAATAACCAACAAAACTAGCTTTTAACCTAATGAAAGAGCTTTTTAATATTAACTCAAATGAAAATTAAGTTACAGTGAATAGTCAATGGTTTGGTCTATAAAAGTACTATTTGCAAATATAATGCTGTAAAGTATGTCACTTGATGTCAGCCAACCTTATTCCGACTACCAGCGCAAACCACTGTCCGGTTGTTTTTAAAAAAACCTTTAGTACAGAATTTCAAGAAAATCGCTTCAGTCGTTTTGGCTGTAAGTCAATTTACAGACACACAGAAATGCAGGACCCACTACTTTTCTATCATCGTATAATGTTATGTTCGATTGAAATCTCGAGTTCGATTGTGTTTTATGAATCCAAAACAAATATACTTACTGACCCTAGCGACCTACAACAGGTTGTACATACATAGAGTTTTATCAAAATCGTTTTTATTAGTAAAAAAAACGGCACACATTATTATTTAGAATGTTTGCAAACTAAAAATACCCTCTGAATAAAGTTATAAGCAGTTAAAGTGAAAAAAGATTTAAATCATTCAGATAAACTGTTTAGGATATACATAGTATCGGTTTGATTTGATTGCCGGCATTTATGAAAACTCTTATTAAATTGAATTTAGTTTTTTTTATTGTACAAAACAATCAAATAAAATTATATACGCTTAATCCACGGAATCGTATATGAAATCCTGAAAAATCACATAATCCTAAGAAATAAAATTTTGATGTTCGAAGATTGGAATATCCATCTGCATCTGTCTAAAAACCCACTCATTTTATATTACGAAATAAAAAGATATGACTTATTCTATTTTGTTTCTTTTTACATTCCTTAAGGTATGTTTGTATGTGTATGTAGGTACTCGAAGGTACATTTTTCAAATACTTAAGCGAGGATAAAAATGTTTCATACACTGGAATGTTGTTATAACGAAAATATTAAATATACAAAAAAAAAGAAAAATAATATAAAAAGTGGCCTTCAATTACAGGAAACGTCCAGTCGAACTTTTATTATGGCAAACATTGACTTTACCATACAGCATCACTACTCACGGAAGTTTATCTAGGTATACCAAGGATATTTTCTCATATCACCAAAGCATATCTTGACATTTTTTTGTTTGGATTATTTTTTTTAAGTAAAACCTAATATAGGAATCTACCCTTAACATTAACTTTTAGGGCGTGCACTCTCATGTACAAGTACTTTATTAGAGAGGCTAACAAAATTCAAAATATACAGTCGTGTCCATAATAATAGCCTCTGCCACCCTTTTCGTTATCATAATAAAAACTCAAGGATTCAAGTTCTATATATGTATAATATGTATAAGTACCTCTACTATCTATCTAAAGAGAAGTACCTACTGGTGTGGTTTAACGAAAGGGCAGTGGTATAGGTATAGGTATAAGTGAGGAACTCTCAGATAAAGGTTCACTTTTAAAGCGCTAATATAAATGCTCGGGTACAATAAGTAAGTTAAAATTAGATGAAGGTACGATGAATATAATATAGAGAGTACACAAAGATCAAGAGTTGGATACGCAACTCGATTTAGAGAGACATCATGAAGCTCCTAGAATCTAGAAAGCTGAAATGCAATTGAAATTCAAATAGAGTTTCATTTACATTATAGGAACATGCCTGGCATATAGCTTGCATACTTAAACAGAACAAAAATTGATGTAGGAGCTCCTCCATTTGTATATAAACGTAGGTAGGTATACACTACCACAAGTCACAATTTATTTTAATGAACGTTGGCTTACTGGGAAGAATTTGAAATGAAAAGTTCTTAATGTGGTTAGCGTTATATGCATAGGTAAAGAGTGCGGCAGAAACTGAAGGAACTGGACAAAAAAAATAAAATAAAATATAAAGTATGTATATTCCATGGCATTCTAACCAACTTTACTAAGTGCGGTGGTGTGGAGTTTCAGTTCAGTGATATCAAAATAACTTAATGTCAGACGTTTTTAAAATCGACAAAAAAAAATAGAAAACAATAATTTAGTTATATTTCATGCTGGTGGAAGCAGGATGGTACAGAGAATTTTAATTTTAAATATTTTTTACTTTTACTTCAATTATGTCCAATATTAGGGTGGTTCTTAATGAAACTAATTGGGGACGCCTCTTGATTAACTAAAATTAAAATTCACTGATTTTATCTCTAACACTAAGACTGGCCTTATTCAAAAAAAAAATGCACAAACACACTCATAAAAGGGATGGGTTGGCTACAAAATCTTACAAATTAAAATCTCGCGTTCGTTATTTGGAATTACGAAATCTCGCATTACAAAATCCCGCTTTTCATAATCTCGCAATTCCAAAAGTACGTTTTTTACAATATGGCAAATAAAAAAGCAGCAAACTAAAATCTCGCATTACGAAATATTGCAACTAAAAACCCCGTTTTTTAAACTTCGCAATAAAAAAATCCCACTTTTTACAATCTCACAAATAAATAACCCGCAAACTAAAATCTCGCATTTGAAAAAAAAAAAAACGATTATTACCTTTTTGCAAATAGGTTAGCACCAAATATCGCAAATTACAATTTTGCATTCGTAATCTCGAATTACGAAACTTCGCAATTACAAAATTCCGCATTTCATAATCGCACAATTACAAAACCACGCTATTTACTATCTTGCAAATAAAAACTCGCAAAGTAAAATATCGCATTCACAATCTCGCATTACGAAATATCGCAATTACAAAATCCCGCTTTTTATAGTCTGGAAATCATAATATCCCTCTTTTCAAAATCTCGCAATTACAACGTCACACTTTTAATAATCTCGCAAATAAATTACTAGCATTCTCGCATTTGAACAACAAAACACAATTATTACCTTTGTCAAATGAGTGTTCAATGAAATCTCGCAATTGCAAAATCCCACTTTTCATAATCTTGCAATCACAAAATCCCGCTTTTTAAAATGTCGCATTTAAGAAAAATACAATTATCACCTTTGCAAATTTAATTGACTACGCAATCTCAATACAATATCCAATATCCTGCTCTTCATTACCTCGGAATCACAAAATCACGCTTTTTACAATATCGCAAATAAAAAAAAAAAAAAACCGCAAATTGAAATCTAGAAAATTAAAATGTCGTATTTGAAAACATCAATTATCACCTTTATCCATTAGGTTGTGCAATGTGGTGCCAGGACAATAAAGTCACCTAAGTCAACGTGGGATTTTGGTTTATTTTTGCGAGATTTTTGGGTGGTAGATGTAAATGCGATATTCTTAAAAGCGAGATTTTTTGTAATTTGCGAAATTATAAAAAGCGAGATTTCGTTTTTGAGATTTTTAAAAAATGCCAGATATCGTTATACGAGATTTTGATTTGCGGAATATCGCAGTGCTCCCATAAATGATGAAAAAAAACTGACGAAGATATTTAAAAGACATAAACAGCCAAGTTTATAAATATTATATCTCACTATCTCACAGCCCCCAGCAGTTTTAATTACATGAACAAGAAAATTTCTCAGCCTTGACCACATACGCTGAAGAAAACAAATTTTGTATTCTCTTGGTCACTTTGTGACAGAACGAAATCTCTAATATCTCATTTTTCTAAACGGTACTAATATATCATAAAGTTAATTTTTTAAACGATATATTGATAAACATAAAAAATGCACCTACCTTCTTATACTATACCTATTATCTATTTGTCGAAAATAATGTGCGGTAATTTACGAAAAAAAAGAACTTCATTTTGTCAATTTAAAAACCATTTGACCTTCAAAAAATACAATTCACAACCACAAATCTTCAATGTCAGTAGCTTAAATTTAATAGGGTAAATCTCCCCAAGGATGATGCCAATTACAAAAAAAAAAACCCACCAAGGAAAAAAAGAAGAAGTATATATTCCCTTCGTTCCGCAAACAAAACTAATATACCTACAAACGGGATACTGAAGGGCTTTTATCATTAATAAATAACTTCAAGACACCTTAAATTGTAATATAATAAACGTGAATGAGAGTGCCTTTTAAAGTGCGAGATACCAAAAAAAAAAAAAGGTCAAATATGGAGACCCAATTTTCTGGACATATATCCAATCTCACAACCGTCAAACATTCGAATCTCCCTCTCTTAACTGCTGCTGTTATATCAATCATTGTATATGTATAGCCCCCTGGGAACTCAATGACACTTTGTATTGTTGAAGAGTTCTTTTGCTCTACTTCCGTCCGTCTATCCATTCGTCCGTCTGTCCTACCGTTGTATAGAACGAGAAATCCCATCCAAGAACACAGCGTTGAATTTTTGAATTGTCAGTAGACTTCCAGGATCCTCCTAACTTTGCTTTTTAAACATCAATATCCAACAACAACAACAAAACCAATGCAAAATTCTAACGATTGGTAGAATAAAGTAGATATACCTACGTTAAAAAATATGTGTGTGAGTCGGGTGATTTCTTATATAGCGGGTATAGCATACGATGAGGATAAGGTCCCTTAGTAGCATCAGAGCCACCGCCTTACCGGAACCCCACACAATGAACCCTCATTTTCATTTAACCTAATAAATTGATGCCCTGTGTATATCCTACCTCATGTTTCTCTGTTTCTCGAACCAAACGTGTTCTCCGTTTTCCGAAACCCCATTGCTATTTATATACAATCTACTGGAAAACACGAGAGTCCTTTCCTTTTCCTATGGAAATGGCATTAAATTCCTTTCACAGCTTTGGTATTTTTCTTCCATAAACAATTTAATTGTGCCTTTTGTGTCTGTTTTTTGAATAGAGGTGAAGAGTTATTCCGGACATTATGGACAAACAAAAGGATTGCCGATCCATTTTTCACATTCAACAACAACAACAACAACAAAACGAAAAATACATGTTTAGGAGATGACAAAAGCATTGAAAGCATCTTTGACATTTGTTGGTGACATTATGAGCAAATTTAGGTGCAGACATTTTCTCTTAACCGTTGTTAGAAGAAAGATTACATTTTTTTTTGTTTTGCTAATTCTAAGAGGAATTTAAATAAGCGAACGATTTGAATAAGGAACGAACAATTTTGATTTTGAAGAATTTCATTTAGTTTTGTTTTATCGAAATTAAAAAAAAAAAAAAATTTTTGGGAAAATATTAGAACTTAATGTTGTATTTAAGGATATCTCCAATAGTAATATATAATTGGAGAAAATTAGTATTTTCTGAATACATAACAGGTTTTGAAAATTAAAATATCTATAAACTGCTTCGATTTGTAAAGGGTGTTTTTTTTAAAAGGTATAGAACTTTGAAATGGAATAAAACAAAGATGATTTTTTTTAAATTTACATGAAATTAATCTTTTTCGAAAGATAATCTTCTGGCATTATAACTTAAATATAATTTCTGGCATATGACCGCCACGGTTGGTTCGGACGTATTCTAATCTGGAGGTCCAATTTTCGATGACTTTTTCCAACATTTGTGGCCTTATATCGCCAATAACGCGGCGAATGTTGTCCTCTAAGTGGTCAATCGTTTCGAGATTATCGGCGTAGACTAGCGACTTCACATATCTCCACAGAAAATAGTCAAGCGGCGTTAGATCGCACGATCTTGGAGGCCAATTCACGGGTCCGTAACGTGAAACTATGCGGTTACCAAACGTTTCTTTCAATAAATCAATTGTGGCACGAGCTGTGTGACATGTTGCGCCGTCTTGTTGAAACCACAGCTCCTGCACATCATGGTTGTTCAATTGATGAACGAAAAAGTCAGTAATCATGGCTCTATAGCGGTCACCATTGGCTGTAAAGTTCTGGCCAGCATCGTTTTTAAAGAAGTAAGGACCAATTATTCCACCAAACAGTCAGTTTTTGTGGATGTAATAGTGTCTCAACATACACTTGAGGATAACATCACTCCAAATATGGCAGTTTTGTTTTTTTTTGACGTTTCCATTCAACCAAAAATGAGCTTCATCGCTAAACAACGGCAATTTTTTGTTGGGCCCATTTGGCCACAATTTGGGAGCGTTGTTCAGGCGTCAGTCTGTTTATATTGAAATGCCAAACTAAACTAAAAATAAATCACTTGACAGCTGACAAAATGGCCGCCAGTTAAAAAAGTGTTGCCAACTTAAAGTTCTATACCTCTAAAAAAAAACACTCTTCCCCTTCCATCATTTGATTTTCTAATAAGTCAGTTTCTGGTGAGTATTTTCCTGATTACCTCACCAAAAATGTAAAATAGTTACATATTTAAGTAGCTCCACATGTGAATGTGCATAATGCTTGTGCAATATTTGCTGTGAAACAAAACTATATAGCCTTAAATTCTCATCATTTTAACAAAACCATCTCATTTCCTTGCATACATTATTAACATTTAACTGACCTTATAAACATAGCCTCAGAATTGATTTAAGATGACCTCCTTTAATTGATTTAAGATAATGCTTTATTTT
The DNA here is from genome assembly GCA_932273885.2 of Leucozona laternaria. NCBI lineage: Eukaryota > Metazoa > Arthropoda > Insecta > Diptera > Syrphidae > Leucozona > Leucozona laternaria. Next base: position 23,035,647 of record OW026369.1, on the reverse strand, counting down.
CTTGTACATATATCACATAACAGTATTTAATGTTGTGTCTTCAAGATGGCAGCAACAACAGCAACAACGCCAGCTTTTGCTTTTCCAAGTTTATTTATAAGCGCAAGAAGGAAGGAAGATATAGACCATTCTCAATTTGCATTGATCATTTGCCGTCCTTTTGATTAGGCAATAAATAATTAATTTATCAAGTGTATGCAATATATAAAGTGATATAAATTAAGTACTGACACAACGTACTGTATACGATGGGTGTTTGTGAATGCTCATAGCACTATGCTCCAGTTTAAGCCAAATATCTACATATTACCTATAGATAATGTATAGAAAGGGAATATGACTGCACCGCAGACACTCACTACACTATACACTCTTGCTTGCTAGTTTATGGTCAAATGGCCAAATTAATTGTTAATTACGTCTAGTCCTATATAATGGTGTTTTGAAATAATTCAGTGTCTGCTGTGGATATAAGATAAGTAAATATAAAATTATTATTATTGTATTTAAGTAATGTTCTTGAGCATTAACAAACAAAAGATGTATCTTTTCTGGATATTTATTGCATATTTTTAAGTGCTAAGCTATTTTTTAAATGGTGTATAGTAAGTTTATAACAACTGACTGGATGTTGACTTTTAAGACTTGAATAGTTTGTATGGCTCTAAGCCCCACAATATTTAATTGAGTGGTGTTAAATCACCTAGAATAGGTAGCGGCTATCATGCAAGAGTCTTGCTTTCAAATTTTCTTGAAAAAGTCTCTGAAGGTTTTGGTTAAACTTCCGACCTGTTAAGTTATTAAAATATGCAGTTGATGTTAATCTATAGAGTTCTGCAGAACATTACTTAGGAACAGAATTTTGACAACCAGCTGCTCTAGAAAATTGTCGCTCAATAAATGGCCAGTTGTCGCTTGAACTTGTCACTCCAGTCGCTCTGTCATTAATAATTTTGTCAAATAATGTTGAGCTTTCAGCGCCTTATTTTCCAAAGATACTGAAGAGAGAAACCGAAGCCTAAATGTATCTAACTCTACGCGAAGTCCAAAGATTTTCAAAAACTCTTTTTTCATTCTTCATATGGAAAAAGGCGTCAACATCGCTTAATATAGTATTGCAATTGATCTAAAGCAATTTCCCAACAAAAACCATTTTAAATACGAACACAAAAATAACCACACACAAATATAAAACCAACGACAAGACAATACAAAATTCAACCACCCACTCACTCAGTATAGGTATACCCACTAGGTATGAAAGCCGTCGAAGACATTAGGTCAAATAAATGAGAATTATATCCTTTCATTCATTTAACACATTTATTCCGAATGGCTTTTCACGTCAAACAAAACTCAAGAACACACTCACAGAAAAACTCACAGAAACAAACCTCCATTGAATTTCATACATCAGGCAACACAAAAAAAAAAACAAAAACAGAAAGCCAAGAGAGCCTGATGCTTAAGCTTTGTGTATATACCAGACCAAAGAGCCAAGAGCACAGAAGTCAAACCCACTGACACCACCACCGACCGACGACCCCCCTTCGATTGAATCAAATTGACAAATACCTTTGTTTGGCCGTAATCCCTAACTGATTGATTTCGATGATCCTCGAGATTTGATAGAGTAATGTTCATATTGAATTGTTGGTTGTGTTTTCTTCTTTTTTTTTTTTTTTATTTGCTGTCTACCCTACTTTTATTTCTTTCGCCACCCGCGCCGCACCGCGCCGCACCGCTCCGCTCTTTGCGCCTCCGTGAAAGCAGGACACAATGAAAAGAAACAAGAAAAGCCAAGAGATATCAAAGGATTTTTCATGTGCTCTGCATTCATCAGATACAATACCTACTCGTATTATGATTCCACTTGCCTTTTCAATCCCATTCTTCACTCATCCTAAGTCCCCTCGCTTCCCCCCTTTTCAACCCACTGATAGAACCCCTAAAAAAGTATTTATTTCAATTTAATTTGAACATCCTTTGCATGGTGTGGAATCTGTCCGGCCCAACCCGGCCAGAGCAAGAGCACATCTTCATCTTCATCTTCATCGGCATTGGTATGGTATATCGGCACATCGGAACAAGAGCCATAGGATGTTGCATTACAACAAGCTATATCTGAGAATCCGAACCGAGCCGATCCGAGCTGCTTGTGTCCCTGTGCAAACAGCACAGCACAGAATCGGGATCTTTGACAAAAGTAGTTCCAGGGGGCAGCCACAACAAACACTACAGAAAAGGATAGGACTAAAGTGTATTATTTATCCTATTTGATAAATAGCAAGGACAACGTCAAATAGCGAACAGAAACGGAAGCGATGAAAAGGATGACAACAGACAACAGCAACAGAAAACATTCAGGGCAAAGCAAACAATCATCTTTTGACACTTCCTCGCGTCAATGATTCCCAAAGTATGATATAGAATTAGATGCCATCTGCTGGTGAGAGATGGGGGTTTGGTAAGTTGATGTTGAATGGTGAATGGCGGGTGAAGAAGAAATGGGTAGGGCCTTGGCATTTGGTGAATGGTGTATAGTATATGTACCTATAGAGCCGACGACTTTCTTCGATTACTTTCATTAGGTTCTATTGGTGGAGCCGTGGAAAAGTGCCCCGAACGCCGAAAGGGGTGAATTTCATTCGACATAAAAGGCAGACAATATTTTTTCTTTGCCCCGTCTTTTGTAAAATAAAAATGAAAAGAAAAGTTCTTTAATGAGAAAAGTTCTTGCCGGATATAATCATCGTACATATACAGCGAAGCGTTTGTGGTGTGGCAAGCAGAGGCAGGCGACATAGAGAGAAACACTGAACAGAAACAAACACAATCACAAAACTCACAAATAATACCATACCAAAGTCGAGCAGCCAAGTAAAAGCATCAGCAGTATACTAACAACAACAACTATCACCATCACACTCTTAAAAGTCTAAAGAATCTTCCTTTAGAGTGTCATCCTTTTTTCCGGCTCTTTGCTCTATTTTCTGCTGTTTTGATGTTGCGCCTTTTTACTTATTTTTTTTTTTTTTTTTTTTCTTACAAAGCGCAAACATGAAACGTGATAATTTGATGAGGAATTTTCCTTAAATGCCATCATGGGAAATTTACTTTGGGTTTCATCTCATTAACATGGGAGGATGACTGAAAAGATATAGAAACTGTTGGCCTTACAATGATTGTGTGCTGACAGCCCTGGCGGTGTTGATGGATTTGTTTGTTTGTTTTTTTCTTTTTTTTTTCTAAAAAAAAGTTTTTTACTTATACCAATAGACAACCAGGCGAAGGGGAGGGTATTTAAAAAGTCATTTAAATTAAATGAGACTTCGTCAAAGCATCTCGAATGACACTGAAAATTGTTTATATACCTACCTATACTATTTTCTAAGGAATGGTTTTTGTATTACTTGCAGGCATTTTGTTGAAGTAATGTTTTTAAATTAGTTAAACTTGTACCTATGAAAAAATAAAGTTATTTATAAAGTTTTTTTGTAGACTTCAGATTCTTCAATCAGATGCTTATCATAAGTGCATGAGTAAGTGGTTAGTAAAGTATTGCAAGAATTAAGAAATGCACACAATTAATTCAAATAAACAAAATTAAATAATACTCAAAATTAATCAATATAAGCCCTTTGAATAAAAAAAAGTACTATCCGCTCCTTATCACACGTGTTATCTGACATAAGAATAGGAAACTTCGATAACTTTTCTTATCAATAGACATATTTTTGATTTGTGATATTTGTTCAGGGTTTATAGCTGGAAGCACGGCAGCACCACCACTTCATTAAAATGTAGCAACATTTCAATACGTGTGTCACATATACCTACACTCATTGATTCATGAAAACTATGGCGTAAAATCTTAAAGGATTTAGTACGATGTTAAAGCATTTTAAGTTTGATGCTAGGCTAGAAAGAGGATTTTCCAAATTTTAAACGAGTTAACATCTCACTATATCTTTTTAACATTTTATTAAATTTAAAATAATAAATAACCTGTTTTATCTTTTTAGGGCCAGTTTCACAGTCGACACTTACCGAAATAAGTGGCACTTAAGTTTTCCATATTAGGAATTGAAGCAAAATTTCATAGCTAGCATAAGTGGAATTTAAGTCACCAACATCGGAGACTTAAGTGCCACTTATTCAGGTAACAGTGAACGGTGATATTGGGAATTAATCTTTCAAATTCCCCACTTAAGTGTCACTTTTCTGACTGTGAAGCTGGCCCTTAATATCATACTCACTCCGTCATTTCGACAAAACAAAATGTGGAAAAAGTATGTTTGTTTACTTTTTTGAACGAACTGTCACTGTTTTTTGTGTGTGTTCAGCTAGAATTTATTAAGAAAACTGGTTTAGTATGATACGTCTTAAAAAGTATTTAAAACTGAGAAAATTATTTTTAGTAAAGAGCCTTAAAGTTAGTAAATTGTTAACTAGTATTATGCTAACACCTTAACATCAGGCTGTTAAAAATAATGTTGCTCCTTTGATTTTAGTAGTTAAGAGTACAATGAGATGTTTGGATACGTGTGTGTGGCGAGTTAAAGTTATCCGCTCGCTATCACATGTTACAAACTTTTCCACATTACAAGTTGATCGATTTGTAAGTTCTATCACGCTGTTGTTAACCGTTTATTAATTATGATATATATACGAAGGTATCTAAAAGGGAAAAATTATGAAACCGATCATGACCGTGGAGAGCATGATTAAATCAACCGACAACCGAGTAAGCGCTTAAATTGAAGTGTTTACACACACGATTAAGAGGCGCAAGTATCTATGCCATATAAAGGGTTTTCCAATAAGAGGTGTTATTTTGATATTCAAAGAAAAATGGCATTTTTTGAGATAAATGATCGGATGTTTATTTCATTATAAAGAGGAAGGTATGCCGTTAATAATGGAACACAACATCAGCCAAATGGCCGCCACGACCACGCTTACAGTACCATATCCTTTTCATGAAATTTTCCATAACCAAATCGCAAAGTGGCTGCCCTATGTCCTCGATAGCCTCACGAATTCCATCTTTGAGGTCTTGAATCGACGCTGGGCTGTTGGCGTAGACCTTATCTTTCTCGTGGCCCCAAAGGAAGAAGTCGCAAGGTGTTAAATCACAAGATCTCGGTGGCCAATTGTGATCACCTCTTCGAGATATAACACGGTCCGGAAACTTTTCCCGTAAAAGATCGATGGTTGTGTGGCACGTAGCGCCGTCTTGTTGAAAGTAAACGTTGTCCAGATCAATACCATCCAATTCCAGCCATAAAAAATCATTAATCATCTCTCGATAGCGCAATCCATTGACCGTAACTGTTGCTCCAGCCTCATTTTCGAAAAAGTAAGGTCCAATGACCCCGCCGGACCATAAACCGCACCAAACAGTCACGCGTTGAGGATGGAGAGGCTTTTCAACAATAACTCTTGGGTTTTCCGAGCCCCAGATGCGACAGTTTTGCTTGTTGACGTAGCCTCCGAGGTGGAAATGGGCCTCATCAGTCAAGATGATTTTTCGATGAAATTCCGGATCATTTTCATGCATTTCAAGGACCCAATCAGCAAAGCCACGACGTTGTTGATGATCAGCCGGCTTGAGTTCTTGTGTTAACTGAACTTTATAAGCCTTAAGACCCAAGTCTTTATGCAAAATACGGTGTGATGACGTTTGTGGAATGCCTAATTCCAAAGAACGACGAGGAATGGACAAACCTGGGTTTTCTTCAACACTTTGGGCTACAACAGCAATATTCTCAGTTGTTCTTGAGCGACGTGCACGGGTTTTATTCTTCACATCACTAACTTGTCCCAACAGCTCGAATTTGTCCACCAATTTCTGTATTGCGGTCCGACAAAATGCTTCACGACGAACCAAAAATGTTTTAGTTTTACGAACCGTCTCTGCCAAATTTTCACCATTTTTATAGTGAATTTTAATAATTTCAATGCGTTGTTGAAGCGTGTTTCGTTCCATTTTTATTAATGGCGTAGTTTCTACTTGTCAAATGTCAAAAAATGACAGCTTCAAAAGTGACAGCTACCGAAATAGCGGGCTATTCAAAATAACACCTCTTATTGGAAAACCCTTTAGTTAATTCTATGAAATATTGCAAATAACTTTCCTTTTTTTTATTTGAGATAGGTATAATAAAAAGGCCTTCATTATGTAGGTACTTTATAAAAAAAGAAGTCTTTAGACATTTTGTATTCTATTTAATTTTCTTACTAAAATCAAATGCCATTCTCAGTTTGTACTGCATTTTTATGAATTTCAATTGTGCATGCTACTAAGCAAGGTTTTTTCCAATCTAAATGAAGAGAATTTATCCACAGGAGGGGAGCATCCTTAGGAATGATAATAAAAAATCTCTTTTTCATATATTTTACTCCTTTTCTTTTTTGTTCACTCTATTTAAAATGTTGGTAAAATTATAAATGAGAATGTTACAAATAAATGAATGAATGAAATTCAGGGCAAGGACAAGTCGCAAACAAAGCATATGAATTTACATAGTTAAGACTTGTTTTGAGGTTATGACTTTACTTACTGAATGGAAGGATGGAAAAAATAAAATATAATTACAAAGAAGTGGATCAGCTAAAAATAACTTTGAATTTGGTATAGTTTTGTTTAAAATCTTAACTACACTGTATTTTATAATTTAAAAATAAATCAGTTGCTTACGCTTTTCTGTGACAATACAATAATCGTAGAATATCTCGGTATTTTACTTTTCCTCAGTTTCCTTCCAGAAATGAAACAATACTATATCAAAATTATAAAGATTTATGCCCGATTTCATAAAGCCCTTTCAACTATTTAATATTCTTTTAAATCTTAAAATGACGCTTGTTCCATACGAAATACATCATTTTAAAATTTAAAAGCCTGTGTAAATAATTATGTAGTAAGTTTTTTGCAAAAACAATCTGAAAACCAAAATTAGGAAGAGGTAAAAACTCTAAGATTTCGTAAAAATCTCATGTTTCTCCCTTGTTTTCGATTGAGCTGTTTTTCTTAACACAATTTTGTAGTAAATTATTTTTCTTAATGTTCAAAATGTCTAAGAAACTTCAGGCTATAGGGGCTCAGCAACCTCAAATGTGGGATATTCGGCATATATCGGGATAGTAGGTCTTAGTGACCCCATAAAAGGTCAACTTGTTTCAAAAATTGGTAAGCCATTAGTTTTTGTATTTGCGCATTTTTTTAAAGTTTTTCAATGTCCTTTAGATTGTGACCTTGAAATATTCATTACAAAAAACCTTTGGCAGACCAATTTCTGAAACTAGTTGATCTTTTTTGACCAGAAGGCATGCTTTTTGTGTGAATATCCCACATATGGGGTGCTAAGGTCCCACAGCCGAGATTTTGTCCCTTACTAATATGCTAACTTCGAGCATTATTGACCACCTTTTAAATGTTACACTTCTGAGTCCCTTGTATGTACTGGTTGTTCGTATAAAACCGGTATTTTTACATTTTACCTAATAATTTAGGGTAGACCGTACTAATTTGGACAGACTAAAACAATTTTATTCAAAAGTGTAGTAGTCGTTTTTCGAGAAAAATAAAATTATCCTTAACGGTTTTTAAACATTTCTAAGGGAGGTGCCATCATTTTCGGAACCACTTTTTTTTTGCCAATTTTGAGAATTAAAAATGTTCATTTTTGGCCAAGAAATTTTTGTATGAAAAGGGGAAGGTCCAAAGAAAACGCAGGTAACAAGCTTTAAACAAAATAGAACCATTCGTTTAGGCTGTAGGCAAACATGCAGACAGATGGATAGAATTGTGAGACCCCTTTTCTGACAAAATTTTGTTTTTCGTAGTAGCAATAGATTTTCTATAGTTTTTTTATAGTTTTTTGTGACCCTTCTGAAAATTGAGAAGAGCTTAGGTAGGCATCCATGTATGAAACGTCGTCTATTTTAATATAATTTAATAAGCTTAGGCCAACTTAGGATAACAACATTTTGTGAAGGATTGCATAAACTACAATTTTGATCAAAATCGGTTAAGCTCTACAGAAAAGTAAAAATCCAAAACACGTTTATACACATATGGCACATGCCACTTATATCGGTTTTTGGTGCTTTTTGTTTACCAAATTCTATAGATAGACCATACTACCTATGTTTCTACATCAAGGGTGTTTTTTTAGACGTGTGGTTTTCAATCTGGCAATACTTTTTTTGGAGTTGGTCGTTTTGACATCTGTCACTTGATTTATGCTTAATTTGGTTTGTCATTTCATAATAAATAGACTAACTCCTGAACAACGTTTGCAAACCATGCAAATTTATTACCAAAATAATGGTTCGGTTCGCGAGACGCATCGCGCACTGCGTCCAATATTCGATTGACATAATAGGAAAATCGCATAAATTCGAGCAACCATGGATCGGTTTCGCACCACGTTTACTCTAGTGGACAATGCGCATCCTCAGAGACGCCGTACAGTGCGCACCGAAGACGCTATTGGAGTAGCAGAGTATCGAAGAAGACCCGAATGAGCCCATTCGCCATCGCTAGCAACAATTGGAGCTGTCGAAAATTGGGCATCTCGGCTGGAATTTATTCGACCACCACTCTCCCGAAACCATTTTCAAAACATAATGGCAAACCCTTATCTTTATAATAAAGCTGAATTCTTGGCCATAACATTAAATTATATTCGTTTTATTTCCTCTTAAAAACCACACGTCTAAAAAAAAACACCCTTTAACATTAGTACACATAAATGTTTGTTATTAAAATCTTTTAAGTCATTTATGAGATAAATAAGCTTGTTAGACTCTTATAAGTAGTAAAAGATGTTTTTTAGAGGTATAGAACTTTGAAATGGAATAAAACAAAGATGATTTTTTAAATTGACATGAAATTTACTTTATTCAAAAACTAATTTTCTGGCATTATAATTTAAATATGATTTCTGGCATATGACTGCCACACTGCTGACTCGGACGAAGTCTAATCTGGAGGTCCAATTTTCGATGACTTTTTCCAAAATGTTTGACCGTATATCGGCAATAACGAGGCGAATGTTGTCCTTCAAGTGGTCAATCGTTTCGGGCTTATCGGCGTAGACTAGCGACTTCACATATCCCCACAGAAAATAGTCAACCGGCGTTAAATCACACGATTTTGGAGGCCGATTCTCGGGTCCGTAACGTGAAACTATGCGGTTACCAAACGTTTCCTTCAATAAATCAACTGTGGCACGAGCTGTGTGACATGTTGCGCCGTCTTGATGAAACCACAGCTCCTACACATCATGGTTGTTCAATTGATGAACGTAAAAGTCAATAATCATGGCTCTAGAACGGTCACTATTGACTGTAACGTTCTGGCCAGCATCGTTTTTAAAGAAGTACGGACCAATTATTCCACCAAACCATAAAGCACACCAAACAGTCAGTTTTTGTGGATGTAACGGTGTCTCAACATATACAGGGTGCGCCATCTAACGTTTTTTATTCAACTAGTGCTTATTTCGTGAATGGTAACACTTAGCTCATGTCTGATTTGACAGATAATTAGTTTTATCCTTCCGCTGAAAAAATATGGTTGTGTATACGCTTCGCTCAGTGGGCCTGCGATCGACTAAGAGAAGATGCCGATTTTGCCAAAAAATCATCCTTTCAGATGAAGCTCATTTTGATCTTGGCGGGTAGTAAACAAGCAAAATTGTCGCATTTGGTTCACAGAAAACCCGCACACATACATTGAAAAGCCGATACACCCAAAACGAGTCACTGTTTGGTGCGGAATTCGGTCCAGAGGCATAATTGGACCATTTTTCGAAAATGAGCAAGGAGTGGCCCCTACAGTCAACATGGCGATCGTTATCGGGCCACGTTGAACGAATTTTTGTTCACAAAAATTGAAGAGGAGGATATTGGCAACATTTGGTTTCAACAGGACGGCGCTACGTGCCACACAGCCGAAGCTACACTCGATGTCTTGCGCCATTTTCAAATAAATTATTATTATTTGGCGGACCCTTTACTTGAGGATTATCATCACTCCAAATACGGCAGTTTTGTTTATTGACGTATCCAGTCAACCAAACGTGAGCTTCATCGCTAAACAAAATTCGCTCATGAAAATTGTGATCATGGGCAATCTTGTTTTGGGCCCATTTGGGCACAATTTGGAAGCGTTGTTCAGGTGTCAGTCTATACATGTTAAAATGCCAAACCAAACTAAAAATAAATCATCACTTGACAGCTGATAAAATGGCCGCCAGTTAAAAGAGTGTTGCCTCTAAAAAAACACCCGTTATTTTAGTTTCTTTCTTACAACATTTATTAGTTGGTTCAATGGCTAGTATTTTTATGTTTTTAACTTTAACAATCAAAAACAGTCCCAAATTAAATTCAATAGCCAGGCCATTGAAATAAAATTACACAAAACTCAAAATAACACACTTTTTAATATTTTATCAATTTTGTTCACAAATAAGACAACAGGCTTTTAATTTGGCAAGTCCCATAAATACATACATACAAACATAGCTTCAGCTTGTCATACATACATTACAACATATACAAAGCTTAAGCTTGTCAGATTAATGATTTCATTAAAAAGTGAATTTTTTTGTTTTTATTTTTAAAATCAAAATAATTTATGAATATTGTTTTTTAAGTATGTACATATGTGCTGTGCATATACATATGTATATGTAATGTTTGAAATCTGACAAAGTATAAACCTTACTTACTAAAAATAAATAAGTCTTTATTCAAAAAAACATCCAAACCACAAAAAAGCTGTTAATATAATATGAGATGTGTACGATGAGAGGCAGCAAGACCTTCACCTCCAAGATATTTATTAACTTTCTTCATCTCAAATGCATATTTTCCGTTACATCTTTCTTTTTTGTTGTTTGTTATCCAAAGCAAAACCTAAAACTTTTCCATAAAAGGAACATAAAAAAAAAAAATCGGATGAGGAAAAACCACATTATATTATCCTCATAAACTGTACACTCGGGAGGCGCGGTGTGGCGCATGGCGTATATGTGGAATAAATGCTAGACCGTCTGCACATCCTACAATGCCTGTTGTTATAGTAGGTTTACTCTTTAGCAAGTGTAGTGTATTCAAATTAGCTTGTCTTCTGAAGTCCTTGTGCTATCTTAATATTTCTTTTCAACTTTGGTAACAAGTTGAAAATGATTGTGAAGCCACCACCAGCCTCGCTTGCTGTGTGAGAGATTCAAACAAAAAAAATGAAAATAAATAAAAGTACAAAAATTTCACCACTTCAAGGTAATGTACCAACGCAGTAGTATAAAAGTATGCAACATAAAAGATAAAATGCATGAATGAATCGCACAAACTTGATCCTGTGGTCCGAGGCAATACAGTGATGGGCAAGTTGAAAATTATCGGAAAATTGTGAAAAAAGTGAAAAGTACTAAAAACTTAATTTTGTTTATAAATGATTGTAATGAAATATTATTTTAAAAGTCTTAAAGTACCCGTGTGCAAAATTGGAGGGATGTCTGACTCTAGTCATGCCAATTATAACAGTTTTGGCTTATAAAAGTACTGTTTATGTGGCCCCGCAGGGTGCTCCGACGGTGGGCATACTTCAGACACCCATAGTTTTATTTCAAGTCGCGCGAAGCCCGTTAACGTACGCCTACTTTTAATGGTGAAAAACTGCTATAACTGTTATAAATTTTCATGTCTCTAGTCTCGTCCATACGGGAATAGCCTACAAATAAGACAATTTTCTAACACACCTGAAACGCAGTTTTATAATAGTTTTATTACAATCACTTTGAATATAACAGGTACGAAGATTAATCAATATAATTTAAGAAGTTTTTGAGAAAATTCTAATAAGCCAAAATGTTTAAAAAGGAGCTACCTATGTCCAAGGGGAGCTACAAAATTCGAGTTTCTCCTCTAGCAAAATGTCTGTACTAAAAATATCAATAGTCCAGGTTGTATAACAGTGGACACACAACAGGTTAATAGGCGCACAGGCTGACTTCTGATAATCTGACTTCTGCATAATCATCGTTATTTTTATTTTAATTATAAATCCTCGAAATTTAATTTTTACTCGAAACCAATACTTGCCCTATAGAGAGCAAGTTAAAAGTTTAATTTCATGTGAAACTTTCGACATCAACATCCTGAGCCTCTTTTTTCTCATGCTATCTTCTTGTTGTTGTCAAGAAGTACCTATATACCAACCGACCAACTGAAGTAGTTCACAATTCACATCTTGGCTTTTGTTCACTTCCTGCGATCCGTTTATTTTGAACCAAGAAATATGGGCAGTGAGAAAGTTGGTCCTTGTTCCGGTCTGGTTATCCACATTACATTTACATATATTTCTTTGCAGTGAGCAGATACAGTTCTATTTTTTATTTAATATATTATGCATACGTTCGTCGCGTCGCGTCGTACATCTTTATATATATGTATTGTATTATTTTGTGTAATTTTATAAAAGAAAAATTTTGAATATGCCTTCAGCATATTTTATTTGAATTAAAAAGATGGAGCCAAGTTTTGGGCCTTTTTATTATTTGAACATTATAGCTGTATGCAATATGGCATACGCATAATTTCCCCCATATCAGTGTTGCCTGCTTAAATTGCTTTTACTTGCGATATTATATAGATGTGGGTATTACAATAATGGTAAGTTATGCATTCACAAAAAATCGATGTCGAGACTTTGATCAAACATAACATTACGATGGTAGAGGAGACAAAAAAAATGCGTTCCATTGTCTGTATTGTTTGACTATTGCTTATACGTAGTGGAGTCAATTTAGATAAATATCCATCGGAACCCGAGGAACACAAATGGATTTCAATAAAATCATTTTGTTTTTTTATTTACTTTTCAGACAAGTTAAACAAAATGTTTAGTAACAATCTATATATATAAAAACGGATCGTGGTGTGTTCGGATGCTTAAAACTTGAAAACGACTCGACCAAATTGGATACTTCCTTGTGTGAGTTCGTTCGTAGTAGCTCCGCGAAGTTCTAAGAAAAAAAGAACAGTCCGAAAATTATCAACAGATGGCGTTGTAGTCAAATATTTTGTTTTTCTATTCAATTCAATTACCGTTCAACAGGTGGCGCTGTAGGCAGTTGAAAAATAGCTTTTGGGATATTCTCTCACAACTTTTGTTATTTGTAGGGTGAAATGGGGTCAATAAAAACAATTGTCCGATTTAAGAAATTCGTTTTTTGTTTGAAAAGTTTTTCTTACAAACTTAAAACCTTAATGGTCTTAGGGATATTATTTTTCAAATTTAAATTTTAATATTTATAGGGTAAAATGGGGTAAAAATGAAAAGTGGCATCTGATTTCAAAATTTTGTGTGTGTTTAAAAGGTTATTTAAAAAAAATTGATATTTATAGAGTACAAAATGGGTAAAAACAATTAGAGGATCACGTTTTAACATATTTAGCCATTTATAACTTGAAGTAGGTTAAAACCCATAAAGTAGTATTCGATTACAAAAATTAGCTTAAATATTTATTTTTTTTTTCTATTGTGATTTTTATGGGAAGCTTAGGTTTGCCCACCCGTGCGAAGCCGGGCGGGCCAGCTAGTATTTTTATAGATTAAGTTTAAAAAACAAAAAGGATTTTTATGAATTATTTTTACATTTTTGGATAGGTGCGGCACAAAAAATTGAATTGATAATTGAAATTCGAATAGAGTGAAATAAAAACGTGGAATTTCCTCTTTGCGACGTTACGAGGTCACACTTTATACGATGTAGCACTTTACGTTATGAAAATCTGCATAGATTGCTTTTAGACGAGAGCGATTTTTAATTTTCGTTTCACTTTTGGTTTCCTTCTAATTGCAAATAGCTTTTAAACTCTGCGTTTTTTTTTTTTAATAAAAAGGTAACTTTGTGCAAGTGAAAAAGTATCATCTCTCTGCACTCTTTACTCTGCTTTATTAAGCAAAGTGCTTAGAAATCTCAAGAAGAAATTGCACTTATTTAACAGCAGTCATAGTAGGATATTGGGTACGTTCAGTGAGAAAAATCTGAAGAGCCCCTTCAAGCAAACTAGTCCGTTTTGGATTCGTTCACGTAGTCAACAACGTTTGGACGACTTCACATACGGATCCTCAAAACTGCGCTTGGACAAACGTTGATGTTTAAACAATATTAACCTTGAGTCCTGGCACTCACACAGTTTTTTTTTTTTTTTGGTTCATCTATTTAGAACGCGTACGCAGTGGGTACTTACCCAGCATATAGTTTTATAATAGTTCTGATTTTTCAAATATGCTTGAAAACGGCTCTAACGATTTTGATAAAATTTGGTAGGTATACATTTATCGTACCAAAAATACTTGCAATAAAACTGCGTTTGGCTTAGATATCGAGTATTTAAAAATGAAGCAAGTTAATTTTAAATGTAATACAAATTTTGTATAAGAGACTATCAATGTTTTATTTACTTTATTTTATATGCGGGATAAAAGTTTATCACTTTGCGGGTCCTGGATATACGTATTTTATTTCGAGAAACTAAACATATAAATAGAAGAGTCAATTTGTTAAATAAAAAACTAACCTAACCTTTCTATTTTATTTTATAGTCAATCTAATCAATAAACACTAAAATGATATCAAACAATCCACTTTGAATGTTTTTTTTTTGTTTCTATAAAAAGTAAACCAATAAAGTTGTGATATATATCTAAAATGTTTGTCGTATTTATGTGTAGAATTATAGGTATTATTATGAGTTAAAATTAATGGCTAAACTTGCTTAGATGTTGAACACAAAATATCAAAAAAAAGCAAAGAACAAAGAACTCTTTAACATAAGACATTACAATAAATCCCTTGACTTTTCTTAAATATGTACTTTCAAAAGAAGATAAATAAAAACGTTTGCTTTATTGTTTTATTGCGAAAATAGCTTTATTTTATTTTACTCTGTTTTTTTATTGAGGAGTTTACAAAGAACGAGTATTCGAGCATAATCCATCATTATTTAGTGATTTTGCCTACATAAATTTGTGTAGGGGAATTGTGGATATTTTTTTTTTAATCATAATGCAGATACAAGATTTAACCTTTTGACCTTGGGTCAACTTGTAAAAAATAATTTTGTGTGGAATAATAATTCAAGAATGTCAAGTCATAGGAATAAAATATTTTTAGGAGGTACTTAGACGACTAAGCCTTATTTAATCATTTAAATCCGTTAATAAACTATCGTTAGAACTTATAATTTGCAAAATTGAGACTTTGCCTTTTGTGGTATGAATAAAATGGAGCGATTTGCTCAAATATCAACTTTTCGGAGCAGGTTATCCATTTAGGATGAGTAAAATTCTTTAATATGTACTAGCATTTTCATAGCGGCTGCTCATAGCTTTTTATATTGAGCACCTGCTCTGAGCATGTGCTTCATTTTGTTCATATCGTCCTTTGTCTCAAGTTTTGCTTGTTCTATATAGGTAGTACACTCAAACTAAAAAAATAATTTGTTACAGGTAATTCATTCGTATAGCAGGGATTGTAAAATTGCATCAAATTTTCTAAAACTCAGGCCGTCCTTTTTCTAGAAAAAGACAAGCCTGTTACATTCCAAGCACTAGCTTTAAGTTGAATGGAGTTCATATGAAATTTAAACCATATGCCAAATATTTCGGGGTATTAAACTTTGACATTAAGATTGCATCTTCAGAAATAAATAAATTTGGTGGCTCGTTGACAACCAGGGCCTAAAAGTGATCAGTCTTAAAAAAGTCTTTAACAGATTTCTTTTTTTATTAAATAAAATTAAATTTGGTGGCGTGAAAACTCATGAAGAGCCAGGACCTAATGACTTACAACTCTCAACCATTCATGTGTGCGTGTTTGTTTGCAAGAATGGAGGGGACCTACAGTTTTCTGCTGAATCCGAATGGTTAAGGTGAGAGGCACTTATTCATGGTCCTATCCTATCCTATTGGTTTTAAGTTATTAAGGTGGACGAGGCTGGGAATCGAACCTAGACCTTCGGTATGGCAGTCCTACGCTCTAACTTCAGCACACTTTAAAAAAAATAATATGACCATTAAAACTTTTATTTATTTATTTTAAATTGGTTGATTTGTATATTTCTTTTATTTTATATTTTCTTATGTATTTATTGGTTTATTTTGTTTTTTATTTATTGTTACTCACATATTTATTTATTTTATTTTCTTTTTTCTTTATTCAGCTATTTATTTATTTATTAAGCATTTACCTTCAGTTTTGAGTACATATTGAGTGTTTTTTACTTTTCTATTTTTTTATCTTTACGAATAAATTAAAAAAAAAAAAACTTATAATAAAATAACATAAATATTAGTTGACGTTTCCGACGTTTTCCTACCTCATCATCAGACTATAGTTAAATTAAAAATAATTATTTAAATAATTTTTGTTTTTTTTTTAATCAATTCTTTTTTTTTAGTTATTTATTTAGTTATTAATTTAATTTTTCTTCCATTTATTAAGTTATTTATTTTGGCTTAACATTTAGTTCTCGGTTAATTTTTGATCATTTAGCCAGGACCTTGACCAACACGGGATGTCTGGGTGCACCTAGGTAGGTAGGTAGGTAAAACGGCGGTTCTGAGAACGCCTATTCCCGAAGAACCCAATTAGCGCTGTTATGCCCCGTTTTGATACCATAACTCGTTTGACCTGATTTGTTTGTTGATATAGGGGTAGTGTTTTTAGTCTTAACAGAATTATTTATAGGGGACTATAGGTTATTGTTTTTTCACGCTGCCCTAAAAGAGCACCAAGCTCACAACTGTGTGGTAGGTGGTTCCAGTAGGGTTGCGATCCAACCATATAGCCCTTCACCAGATCCACTCGTGGCTGAGCCTTAGAACAGGCAAGGTAATACCTACTAGGTATATGTCAATGCTAGATATAGAGTAGGTGATTGTCTGGGTGCACCTAAGACACTGCAGTTCTGTATAACTCTTTGTTTGTCTGTATGTACCTCCAACCGACCACTGACTCTTTAAATTTTGAGCTTAAGACATTTAAGTGATTTCTTAAAAGGGAAATTGATTTTTTTTGTTTATGCTCCGAAAATAACGGGACCTGCCCTAAGACCATTATAAAAGAGGTTGTTAATCTCGAAAACAGCTCTAGACATTTTGATTAAAAATACTTGTGTGTACTTTTGTGTGCGACACCTGCCATAGAATCAATTTTTTTTTCTTACTGTACATCACTATCTTTCAAAATTTAGCTAACGAAATAATTGTTCGGTACATTAATTCTGGAGCTAAATTTTAGAGGTTTCTATAATTCTTGAATTTGAATATTTGGAAAAAAACTATTTATCTCAGTCAAAGAGAAGAATCCATTTTTTTTTGCTTAAAATTACTTAAAATAATGAAAAAAACTTCTTTGAAATTTTAATATATAACTTTTTTCACATTACAGCTGTTCTCTGTGACATATTCTCCACAACGCTCTCATGTCAAAATTTAGCTAGGGTTTTAGCTGATGTTAGGAGAGAAAAGTGGAAGTTAAAATTTACCGCGATCTGTGTACTAGGCATTAACGAGGAAATATTATAAGAGACAAAGATGTTTTTCGAAAGTTTAAGTCCAATATTGTTTAAATTATTAAATTATTAAGAAGCACCAGGTTCCAAAATTATAACAAAATCGTTCAAACCATCAAGGAAGTATATGGGAATAACTCAAAACTAAGACTATTTTTTCGAAGTTTAATCAAAATCGTTAGAGCCGTTTTCGAGAGAATTTAGAGAATGGCAGCAACTCGTTGAACATAAGAATAAAAGAAAATTCAAAATTATATAAAAATTATTGGTATCAAATTTGAAGCAAATCGTCCCACCCATTTACGGTCTAGCTCAATTTACAGTGGACGCACAGACGTAAGGACCGACAAACAGCATGATGATACTCACTTTTTCGTATTATTACAACTTCTATTTAATTTTCACAAGAAACCAATACTTACCCTATTTAGCAAGCATCACAAAAATTGAACAAAATTTTCACTAGTCAAGAACTTCGGGTACTTCAAGTTCATATTATATAAGTCTTAACTAATTCAAAAGGCAATCCTTCAAGTAAAATCAGCAAGTAAGTAAGCTCATTCACTTTAACGTAACTTAAACTAAACTTTATCCTCCCGGCCGGCCATATTCAGTTCAAGATAAATATGAAACTTTATTCCGAAAACCAAGTATGTACCTAAATAAAAGCAATTCCATTAGCTTTCACGTTTATAATGGCGGGAAAAGAAACTTCAATATTTATTTTCATGTTAAAATTTTCCTTTCTTCCATTCATGTTTTCTAGTAGGTATCTACCTACATTCATATATTCATAAAATATAATCAATCCTCAAGTATAATATTCCTTTTTATTCTCTAACAGCCCAGCATAAAGCTTAAATATATATTCACTAATGTAATAATCGAATTGTTAAGGAATACCATTACAAGCCCTCTTAAGGTTATACAAAATTTCTATGTAGGTATAGCTATACAGATGCTAGGCTGGCTAAACCATACTCAACCCCTTTGCCACACAAAAATCCCAATTGCTAAATTTGCATTTTCGAACACAAGTTTACATTATGAAATTGAATTGACTTTTTAGTTCCACATACAAGTTTTGGCAAGAATCCATCCACATTCAAAAACTCGGTAAATATCATCTGCACACACAAAAAGCTAAAGGAAGATTAAGAAAAAAAACGAAAAATGAAAAACGAAAAACGAAATTCTTGAAAAATAGATATTTCAATATGCAGGCGCACAAGGGCCCCATCATATCCTTTTGTGCAAATTTTAGTGCATCCAGAGGTTTCATTGGTTTTTTGAAGTTAATATTGTTTGCACAGAACTCACCCCCAAGTGGGCTACACTGCTCTATGTCAAACACACTAAAAAGCATATCCTTAATGCTCTATACTAAATATATACACTCAAAAAGTCTCCTGCTGACCCAGATTAATCTTCTTCGTTGCTTCGTTCGTTCTTGAGTGGGCGAACATTTTTGGAAATTGCCGTAAATAATGCGATTAGTTGATGAAGTGATTTTTCGAATCATGTTATTTATACTTAAACAACAACAAAAAAAAAAGAAACAACTGTCTCTTCTGACAAATCTAATGGGCGAGGGAGAATGGAGGTGTTTGCGAATTTCGATTAATAAAAGTCGTGATGACACAAGTCGATTGGAGATCATTTGCCACCTTATACAAATTGAAGTGCTTTTCAATCTTCTCATTAATTTTATTTATAGTTTGATAAACAACAACAAACCCAGCCAATCCTTTGGCAGGCTATTAATATTTTTTTTTTTTATTTTGTTTTCCTCCTTCTATTTAGCTTCTGAAATCCGAAAATGGATAAGGAAAGTGGAGCTATAACAATTTTTCGTTTCATATAAATATATGCATACCTACATATACATAGATACTTTATATTTATGGAACGTGTTATTACAATGACATTAAAGATTTTATCAAAACAAAGTTGGTCTCTTTCCGGTACTAAGGATTTCGTAGGATTTATTGTAACTAACTTATCGAATAATAAATTGTAATTTTTTTTGGTGATTATGGGGAAACATGATTTAATTATGGAAGTTTATACAGTTAAACTGTCTTAATTCCCTACCTTAACTGTTATTCAGTGTTGCAATTTTTAAATAGGACTTGCCCGTATTTCCGAACATGTTTTAAAAGTGGAGGTGTTAGATTTCTGCAGGTCTTAAATCTTCAATTTATTGTTATTTTCCACAATAAATCATGTTTTGTAATTTTAAAAATTAGTGCGAGTTTTTAGGTCAACTCAATTTTTTTTAACACAATATTCAACAGTACCTCCCTTTCATATTGTACAGTCTAGAGACTCTCTTTCCTAACAAAATCAAAAGTTATTCAGCATTTTTTTTAATTTTATACTTACATATCAAAGCCGGTGACGTAGGACTGCCATGTCGGAGGTTTGGGTTCGATTCCGAAGTGACAAATTCTCCAAAAATACCTTTGGTCATGAATATAGTGCCTCTCACCTTAGCCGTTCGGATTTGGCAGAAAATTGTAGATCCTATCCATTCCTGCAAACAATTAACACGCACACAGGAATTTTTGAGAGTTTTAAGTCACTAGGCTCTGGCTCTCAACGAGCTGTCACGCCACCAAATGTACATATATATATTTATATATTATGTGGCGTCCAAATAACACAATTTCTTCCGTCTTCCCTTTTAAAATTTCGACTATAGGTACAGCGTAAAATTGCTAAAATTCAAATTTCAATATATTTTCAATCTTTATGTTTAAAATTTTATAAACTTAAATGTAGGTACCTTACTAGTTTTTCGTTATTTTGAGATTTTAATCTTGACCATTTAAACTCAAGATTCTTCCGAAGATTTTGATAAAAACTGAAACGGAAAAAATCGTCTCATTCCGTTGTATTATTTTAACTGGAAACAAACATATAAAAGTAAAACATAATCTTAAAGAAAAATGAGTTGCAAAAAAATTAAGTTGTCGTTAGTAAATATCCATATCCGTTAGCAAATATTCACCAGAGAGCGTTGCTTAACAAAGAGTCATTTGAGAAATGAACTTGGTTGGATGACGATAGATGATATTTCAATTTTCTTAAAAACTATAAGACATTTAAGCGCATTTGGTCTTAAGTCTTTGACTAAAAATTGATAAGTGCATTGCAAAAAAGAAAAATAGTAAATACTCTATATTATGTAAGTTAAATTTTCAGTTTGAAAATTATTTTTTTAAAAAACTATTCTGTAAAATAACATAAACAAAAATAGAAAAGATTTCTGGCTTTAAAAAAAAAATTACGATCAGAGCACTCCGATTTAATTTTGAAACACACTTGTGCAACTGAATTGTCATATGAAGAATAATCTGTCAAATTATATATGAAGTTGGCTATGCTCAGCGATTTGTTCCGTTTGCTTGACCATTTTAATCTGATCTCACGGAGCACGCTCCGATTGAAAAAAGAAACACAAGTTGAGCGTTTTGATGTATATTGTGTTTGAGCTAAAAAAAAGAAACATGGATCTTTTTTGACAGTTCATTGCTTTGTTCTGACCTAAAAAAAGAAAAACGGCTATCGAGTTTTGGTGTTTCTATACATGTAATATGCAATTTACGGTTCAAGTATATAATTTCACAGAACAATACCTTCATATGGGAGTTCAATCTACTTAAAGTGAGTATTTTTCACACTTTAAGAATCAAAACTATTCCCAGAGTAATGAGGAACTACAGTAGTGTCTAGATAATGGGGACTATTCTGCTAAACGATCTGATCGATTCACGTGAATGTTTCATTCAATTTACCTCAAATTATTTATTTAAAACATGTGTCTTTTGAGTCATAACCTAACCAGCACTTATTTTTGAAATTTTAAAGAGAATCTTATTGTCCTATACTTTTATTTTTATCGCAATATGTACCCATTATGGAACAATCATTTCCTTTCCGCGGATAGCAGAATGCAAATTTTCACGCGAACTTTTAGCAGAATAGGGCTGAATGTGAATTTCTCTAAAATGTGAACCTCCAAGACTTTACACTGTCATCTCTATAATGTGAACTTCAGAAATTTTCGGACTTTAAAATGTGAATTTCGTTTGTAAAAGTTTTTATATTTCTCTTTTTTCCTGGTTAGTTTTGCGTGCGATATTAGGGACTAATTAACTGTTATTCATTTAGACATATTTCAAGGTTTTGAATGCAGCTATACAGTACAGAGTGTTTCCTGCCAGTTGTGTTACATTGTTATGCTTTATTTTATGATATTTTATGATCAGTTTGTGTAATGGCACCTAAACAAAAATGCAACGACTTTTAATCGATAAATAAAGATAAGTACAATTTAATGTGAAATGGATGCTGTACATTCTATTATATTTTGTCTGAACTTAATAAATGTTGAAACTGTGCTTTGAGAAATTATTTTGTGTAGATGTTTCAATCTTATAAGCTATAAGAACCAAATAAAAGATCCAGTAATTTTAATCCCCCTAAAATCCATAAACGCCTTGTTTTAATTAGTTCACATTATCGAGGGACTACTGTATTTGGCACTGAAAACAAATCACTTTTTCAGGTTTCATACCATTTTGTCTGAGGAATGATTACAGTTAGGTATAATACAAATCATTTCCCATTAGAATCTTGTTTAAAGGTAAAAATCATTTGGTTTTACACTTATTACACTAACATGTTACACCCGTAACAATTTTAATCCGGAATTTTGTATTTCATAAGTAAATGTATTTTAGAAAAGGTACGCAACATAGTTTTCATGCAATATTTTATATTACAAGAATATAAACTAACTCATTCGCATATCATCAGTTTTCTAATGTCACACCCGTCACACAACTGTTGGTATTCTAAAACTTAACAGTTTTTAAAATTTAGTATGCTAATTAATTAAACAACTTTTTTCAAATTTGTTTTCTATTTTTTTAATATTGTGTACATAATTTATAAATTATGAGTATCATTGTCACACACGTAACAATGAAACATCTTTAAGCTTTTGCTATTATCTAAAGCTATTATTTGTAAGCATAAGCATAAGCTTATGATTTTTAATCGATATGACGATATTTCTAATACCTTGAGTGTTCTTAATGTTCACGTTAACGTCATGTTAATTCAACATTATACAGTTAACAAATGGAACACCTTTACCAAGAAATACATACAAGATATAGCGTTGCTCATATTTTCTGATAAAATAATTTCAAACATCATTAATCGTGATGTATTTTGAACAATTTTGTTCTCAAAAATTAATTCCATCATATTTTTCACAGAATTCTACTTAAGCTCCTAAAACCACGTTAATTATTATTCCCCTTGAATTAATACAAAATTCTTCAATATTTTTTTTTTTTTATAAATTTGCTACACTTATACCTGTCACGTAAAATGTATTAAACCTTTTAAGACAGCAGAGTTAATGATGTTGAAATGTTCTTTTTGCTGTCAGCGAGAACCTTTTTATTGTCTTTTTGACAAGTTAATTAAATTCAACAAGCAAAACAGGAAGTCTATCAAATTTCTTATATAGAATTTATTCTATCGGGCTTTGCTTGTTGTTTTTTTTTTTATGTTATTCTTTCTTTTCTTTTCTTACGGTGAAAAATTTACAGGAAGAAAAATTAAACAAGCAGATATAAAATACCTTCATAATTGTTATGATTTTTGTTTTTTTTTATTTTTATTTTTTAAGGAAGCTAATTAATTTGCGGCCGATGGCAGGTTGTGTCTTTGGCATTCGTTTATTTTTGTCTTTACGTCTAAAGTACACACTTTTCTTATAGAATAAGAAAATTAATGAAAATTATTAGGGAAACGTTTAACAATAATAAAGGGTTTGTTGTTGTTTTGTTATTAAGAGGCATCGGATTTCAGCTATGGAAAACTGTCAAATGGGCTTTAATTTATTATACAGGGTGATTCGCATAAGGTGTGACAAAAAGCTAGAGCGTGTAGGTTGGGATGAAATAAGAAAAAATTGTATTGGAGGGGGGCCTATTAGCCAGGAGGGGTAATTTTCTAAAAAAAAAAGACTTAAAACAGAAAATAAATTATTTGAAAACAAAATTTTCAAAATTTTGAGTTTTAAAATTAATTTTTCAAAAACTATTCTCTAAAACAACTTTATTTAAAAACACAATAAAAATGCCAATTTATAACAGTTTCTTGCCAGTCGCTTTATGTGACTTTAAAAACAAAACAGGAGAACCCTGGACCTGGCCCTGGCCCTGTGGGGCTGCATAAACAATACCTACTTTTATGAACAAAACTGTTATAAATTGGGATGTCTAAAGTCACTTCTAAAATATTCATCATATTTTTTCGTTTTCCACTGCATTGTGACATTTCAACTAATTCACAATTTCCAACTTGCCAAAAATACATTCAAATCAAATCAACATTTTCCTAATAAAGTAAGAAAAACTATCTACAATCAACTTCAAACCATTTTTTCGCGCCACTCTTTACCGAATTCTTAATAACGTGATTTTGTCAGTGTTTGTTATTATTTCAATATAATATAATCAGTACGAGTATTTGCAAGCTCTAATTGAATTGCAAAGATTTTTTTCAAATTTAAATATACATATCTACATAGTTAGAATTGCAGCACAAGAAAGGACAAAAACTTAAAAGTTGTCAAATACATTGGCTCTTAGAATCTTTCAATCTTTACCACGGCAAAGTTGCATTAGGTAAAAGTTTTAGATGAAACCGTGTCTCTTGCTCGAGGAGGGGACAAAAAAAAATCGTTTTTCATTGAAAAACTTTTTTGATAATAATTCTTCGAGTAAAATGAAAGAGAAAGTGAGTTTCTAGATACCTATACCTCCCTATGTTTTTTTTGTTTGTATTCATTGCAG
This sequence comes from Leucozona laternaria, assembly GCA_932273885.2. NCBI lineage: Eukaryota > Metazoa > Arthropoda > Insecta > Diptera > Syrphidae > Leucozona > Leucozona laternaria. Next base: position 23,011,165 of record OW026369.1, on the reverse strand, counting down.
AGCAGAATCTGAAATACTTGTCTATATAAGAACAAGAATGTATATAGGTGCACACAAATATGAAATCTTAAAGTTTGTTGAGGTGAAAAGTTTGTGTTCACTTAATTTTTTTTGTTCGCTTATTTATTTCAAAGAATTATTATAGTTAAAGAAACGTGACGTAATTCCAAGCATACTGTTATAAAACTCTAATTTCAGGTTTAGACACCTTTACCTGTAACATAAAGAGATTAAAAAAGCTTCAACAAATGGCAGTAGCAGCGAAGTGCAAAGCACTTTGTTCAGCACCAAAGAAGAACGTGTAAGAATGATAAATATATCAAATTTAATAGTTTAGGAGGTAGGGTTACAAAGTCAATTGCATACTATTTAGTGTCTTCCTGCATATTACACATCCGAAAATCCCTTGGTGATTAAATGATGGTGACCTTAAATTTAAGATAAAATAGTTGATATTATGTTCGGTTTCACAAATATTTAACAGGCGTATTTTGTATGGAACAAACGTCACTTAAATATTTAAAAGCCTGTTAAACAGTTAAAAGGGCTTTATGAAATCGACCATTAGTTAGATATAACAAATATTTCTCAGTTAAAAAATATTAGACTTTATAAGATAAGGTTTTTAGAAATGAAATAAATAAAAAAATAAAAGCTAATTTAAAATGTTTATTATTGATGTTATTTATAAAATATAACTTAAGACTTTTTACACAACTTTAAATTTTTATATAGGGAACGCGTTTCGGAATTAAATTCTTTCATCGGGTTTTTTAAGTTGAGACTAATAATAAATATTTGGTAAATGAGCATGTTTTTTTTTTTATTTTTATTTTAATATAAATTAATTGGTCAAATAGTTTTGATAAAATGTATATCATTTAGAAAAACATTATTAAAGCAATTCTTTTTGTTTCTATACTAATAAACTTGAGATTGATATACGTTTATTTTTTGTAAACATTTATTTTCTTGAGTTTTGATTCTTAAATAGTTGATAAAGATTTATCATTGATCTATGGCAACTCTAGTCGAGTATATTGTTGACTTTGTGTCCGAATTCGTCCAAAGTAGTGCGCAAACCGTTTCCGACATTTTGACAGTTTTCCTTCTCTCTGTTCTCCTCAAAATTTTAGTGCAAAAATCTCGGGGACAGCAGTAGATCTTAGGTGTGTTCGCGAACAAGTCCGAAACTACTCATTTTTAACATTTTTATACCAATTTAATTTTTTTTATGACATTGACAGAACTTCGGACTAAAAGTGGCAGGTTTTGAAAGTAAACGAACAGGGGTTTTATGTATCATATCGTCTTTGCATTTCTTCCAGGCATCAGCTTAATTTTCCCTGTTTTGTGTCAAATAATAATACTGATTTTGACAGCTGGACTTGTTGTGTATATTAAAAACGCAGCCATTTAAAAAAAAAATCATTTCACCAGCTTTTCACCACAAAAAATTGAGGTGTGTTTCAAAAACCATGCTTCAATCAATCAATTTTATTTGAAATTTAAGGCGTAACATTTTAAACAACTTGATACATATTTAGGTATTTCCATGATACCTACTATATATATACTTAACATTTTTCTAATTTTCTAATTATAAAATATTCATGGTTGTCAAATTATTTTTGACCAATATCATACTTAACCTATTTTATTAATAAATTTCAGCTGAATGAACAAGCCTAAGACATTGACATTTCTTGAAGAAAAATAATCAAACATATCTTTTTCATATTTTTTTAAATGTCAAAGTAATTATTGAGAAATTATAAAGACAAAATAGCTATTTGGTGATTTTTACTTTAATGATTACTTTTTTTTTCTTAAATTTGAAAAATCCTTTTCTTAACCTAGCGTTGCACTAAAACTGCTTTTACATCGAACTAAATCGTATTAAAATTTTGCGCCAAAACGTTCCAGCCAAAATTTGGAGCCTGTCGTGGTCCAGTCAAGGTCTTTCTAATGTCCAATTTTGAAAGTCAGTGGATGTATAAAAAAAAGGAAATAATTGTCAGTTCCTGCGTTAGAAAGTTTAAGTAAATATATAATTGGAAATTTAGGCTCGAACGTGGAAAATCAGTGACTCCATTACCGAGAATGTTGAAAATCAGAAAAGTAATACTACAGCAGTTTTTGATATTTCTTGTTTACCACCTTGAAATTGTTAGAGCTATTTTCGAGATAAGTAAATGGTTTTTCTTAACCGTACGCTGTGCTCTAGGAAATCTGAGTTGGATAAGGACTTTACGTCTTGTTAATTCTAAAAATCAAAAAAACTTTCAAAATAAATATTTTTGGGATTTTTTTTTGAGGCATAAAGATACATTATGTATTTAGTAGGCCATGGCGTCATGGTTAACGCGTAGGACTGTCACACCGAAAGTCAATTGGCATCGAATCTCAGCCAATGCGATCTAAAAAATATTTTCACAAGTACGAGTAGTAACTGCCTTTTGCGAGGAAGTGGCAAATCCTACGACAGTTTTTTTTGGCAAGAATTAATAATTTAGTCACCACTTTCATGTTGTCATCAAAATATACACTAATTTTGCTTTTTTAAGCGCCTCAAAACTAAACAATAAAATTAAATAAAACTGGCGCCTTACGACTTTGAACTACATAACATTGTGAATAAAATGTTGTTAAACATTAAATTGGTCTTCAATCACATTCATTTGTTCCACACTTCTTTCGGTTTTCCAATATTTTGTTCACTACTCGCGGAAACTTCTCATTGTCAGTCGAATTTGTCTCAGAACAACTACTGCCGATATTACGACAATATTGAGGGATAATTATGTTGCCTTTTGCTCCATTAATAATAATAATTATTGTCATACGTACACATGTTTATATATACACATTCATGGACAAAGGACACCGTATGTTTATTTAAATTTACCACCTCAAGCAAATATTGTCTTCCGCAATGTACATATGTATGTATGTATAGGTATACCTTCATCATAGCTACCCACGAAGTGCATTAAGCAAACATTACGCCGAAAGGTATAGAGGCAAGTGAAAACTCATTTGTATGCTAATTTGGCCAACATTTTGTGATATTGTTTAATTGTTAGTTTCAGATGTTCCTATCTGACATATATACTTCCTATGTACATACATATATGTATATCTTTCAGATGAGTGTAATATGAACTTTAGCATCTTAACTTAAGTATCTAAATTGTTTAGACAGTTAAGATATTAACAATACTCTTTAAGAAACACTACGCCAAATTGATGTATGTAAGTTCAGTTGAAATTTATTTGCTTTAAAGATATGAGAAAAATAATTCAAATATTAATACCGAGACGATAGCATGATGATGAAGGAAGTAAATTCACCCTGCATGAAAGCAGTTGAAAAAAAAGCCAGCACAATCGAACAAAATTGTCTGTTTGATGGTTCGAGAGAGCCCGTTATTGATGCAAAATCTCCAAAACTATTCGATAGGGTTAGGTAGGTACCTTACGAAGCCTTTAACTGGAGTTATAACTGTCCGATCTGAAAGATTAAGGTCTACATTCATGTTCTCAGATTTAACATGAGATTTTGTACAAACACTTCAAAAATTACAAATTCGAAGTTTCGTTGAAATTTGTTAAAGTTATCTTCAAGAAAATTATTTGAAGAAAAAACCAAAACAACTCTCAAGTCCATTCAAGATGATCTTTAAAAAAAAATAAGTTTTCACCTCAAGAAAATTACATAGAGATACTCTGTACCAACTGTCCCAAATTTTAGAGCAAATTAACCTATCGTCTAAGATTCTAGCTCGATGTGACCGACGTGGCAGACGGTATGAAAATTACCATTTTTTTTTATTTTATCATTGTAACGTTGGCTTTAATTTTGTACACGAAACCAATACTTGTCCTATATGCATGCATAGGCATACATCTCTCATTCACAGCATCCAAATGAAATAGTTTTCCTAATCTAATGTCTATATATTACACTTATGTCCATATATTTTAAAACAAAACTCTACCTAACTGTTATCGCATAAATTCATAAAGTATTTTCATTAAGATTGCCTATCATTATGCATATAGTTGGTGAATGAACAAACAATACCTATTAACTTAGTTTCTAAATAAACCATTGGGTCTCATTCAAACAAACCAAAAATAAAAAAAAATTAAAAAAAAACAAAAAAAAAACTCAAATACAAAAGTTTTAATAACTTTCATATCTTTTCACTATGCTAGATAAATTTACACATATATACACAAATTTACCAAGTTGAAAATTAGAACCCAGAGGGTAAGTAATATTTTTAACCCATAGATACATGCATTATCTAAAGTTTTGCTTTTTATACTTTTCAGCAAAACCTAACCCTTCAGCTATAGATAGTTTGTGGTTGCTGCGAAAATATACAATTATAAGAAGCAACTTGAATGAATGTTTTTCAGGTGGCAGATTAACACACATAAATATTTACGGAGCTTTATCTTTTCGAGGCAATGAAAAAGAAGAAACACAAAACGAAAAAAAAAAATCCAAATTGCTTTCTCATTTTCTGGTGAAATGAGGGTTCTATAGAGACTTTGGGATCCTGTGTCTCTGCCTTAATCGATTCCAATAATGACTATCTATATGCGCCATGCCGAATGAAGTCTGACTCTATATAATAAAACTCTGCCTCTAGGGGGTTGTTTAAATATTAAATCCTATATGATGTATATAAGTAAAAAGATATACCAAAACTTTTAACTATAATTAATTTTCCGTTAACCAAAGATATATTATGTGTTCCATATTTGGGAAGAAGACCATTTCAAACAAATTATCAGAAGGAATTATTGTGGGCACGTATGGACTATGGCCATTCATACAGGGTGATTCACATGAGATGTGACATTATATGCTTTGTTATTTGGACGAGACTTAAGAAATGTGAATTTATAACAGTTATAACAGTGTTCGCCATTAAAAGTAGTGGTGTGTGCATAAAAGTGCTTCGCTTGAAGAGTGCGCACCTGCGCCGGCAGAGGGCCCTGACCCTGCCGGGCAGCATAGAGAGTACTTTTATAAACCATAACTGTTATAATTAGCATCTTTAGAGTCACTTCCTTATTATTTAAGCTGGGTGGGTTGATATTTAAAAAAACAAAACAATTCAATTGTTTTTTACAGAAGGTCACTTTAAGTCTTATTAATAATGCAGATATGAACAAATATTTCAAAAAAAAAATTTTTTGGATTTAAAAGAAAAATTAATATTTGAAAACGGGTTAAAGATTTTTTTGAAATAACAGTTTTTGGTGTATATTCTTAAATACCAATTTTAAATAAACAAAATAATTTTAAAAAAAAAAACCTCTCCAACGATTTTTTGTTTGCGGATTCATATATTTTTTTCAGAAATTCAAACGGTAAAAGTGAGGATTGTTTCCATATTTTCTTTTTCCATTTATTTCTCGCTACGAAAACGTGCCACCGCCACGTCACCGCACAATGGGACAGAGTGACCAAAAAGTAAGCAATAATTAAAAAAAATAACTTCCTTTTTGCAGATTCCTTGAATCTCGTAGACTTTTATAGGGAAGATCTATTTCTAACCATTTAAGTAGGAGGGGTGAATTTATAAAACATTGACTCAAAATGAATACAAAAATAAAAATCAACAATGGCAACACTTACAATACCACAACAATAGCTTTTTTTCATAGTCAGACATTTATCCTAAGAAATAAGTATAGTTTTCGAAATTTTCAATTTTTAGAAAAACTAAACTTTTTGAAATTATTTGGTATTTACAGTTCAACTGAAAATTGATAAGTTCATTGAATATTAATAGTCAAATAGGTACTTTTTCCAAAATCCAATTATTTTGTTTGCAAATTTTGTTTTTAAAATTTTGATTTAGAATATTTTTTTTTTTTTTCAAAAGCTATTGAAATTACATTATTTAATAATAAAGTGAAAAAAAAACATATAGCACCTATAGTATATTCCCGTTGTTTCTTTTGATATTTTTTTATCCATTTTGAGTCAATGTTCTAGAAAATTGCTGCTTTACTGTCTAAATAAATCGAGTTATTAAAGAGTGCGAGTTTTTTTTTAAATGACTGCTATTTTTATTAGTTAATACGATTTGAAAAAACAGTATTAAAAAATCATATTGAAAAAAGTTAATGGTAGTTTCGCGTTTTCTGGTTTATTAGATAAATAATTTATTTTTGTACCAAAAAATCATAATTCAAAATTAAAATACACACTTCAATTTTTATTAATTTTAGGCCCTCGTATCATTTTATTAAATTGAAAATGTAGTCAAAAACGACGAAAGAATTTATAATTTGAAAAAAATATTAAACGTAAATATTTACATAAATCGCTTAAAAATCGAAAAATTGTAAACGACTACCAAAAAATCCTTTTATCTTGATTTTAAACAAATTTCTAGAACACTCGACATATTTGAACAGTTTATTTTGAAATAATCAGCGTCAAATAATTCATACTTTTATAGAAAGGGGAGTTAGAAAAAAGTTACCTCCTACTCACTCACTTTAGCTACAAAATGCTGTCAATGTCTTGTAAATTTCGGTTTGTTACATTAAATTCGACATTGGAGTGTTACTTTCAGCTTGTTTTCTTTTTTTTTCAAACTCAGCAGTCAAAAAAGTTCCGCTTGAAAAATTACTCTTCCTTACACATTTCTTCTACTTTTCAAATTTCCTCCTACGTTATTGTTTTAATAAACCAATTCCTTAGATTTTCATTATTTGTGCACTTTATAACCTTTAACCATAAATGATACGTGCTTCATAAGATTAAGTACCTACTCCTACATTAGCCTCATTTTGTGTTTTATTTAAATTTTTTGTACGTTTTACGCATCTTATGCAAATCACCCTGTATAGAAATATTTAATTTGAATATTTCGTTTTACCTCTAATCTCCAATTTGAAGGCTTCTTAAGCTTTTATGCAATTAGGTAGAAATATAATTTTTGGTTTTCATTTTGACTTTAAGTTAAGTTGTGACTTGTTAAATTGATAAGATTCTCCTATAATTTATAAGTGAATATAGAAGTGACTATATCCATGTAGCATTACATTATTGCTTACAGAAACTTCCGGATTATAACACATACCTCACTAACTTTGTTTCCAACAAAAAAATGTATGCACGACTAGATCGCACGAACTTGCTGTTATATTACTCAAAAATAAAGAATTTTTTTCAAAGACGCCAAATCTGTATTTCTGTTACGAATTTTGGTAAAAAAAAAAAACCCGAGACTCAGTTTTCTCATAAATACTTTCGTCATTTTGTGTATGAAGATTAATCAAAATCAAAAGTGGACTAGTGAGGACCTTTCAATTTTTTTTAGTTGAATTAACGTGCAGGTATTTTTGTTTTTGCCAGGACGAAACGTCAATTTTTGTAGACTAATAATTCATATTTTGAATTGAGGTTTTTTCAACCAAACTTGAATGCAATTCGATAGGAAATTACGTGAATGCTTTATGAACACACCCAAGTGGAATCCATTCAATGTAGAATTCATTGAAAACAACAAAAACAAGCCAGACGAAAATCAAAATGAAGTGAGTTGTCAAACGAAATTAGCAAATTTGAAATGAAAACACTTTTTTTGTACTTTTCAAAATTACCTCATTTCAGCTCTAATGAGGTATAAATTCGCAAATTACAGAAGAAATGTTTTCATCTCAAATCATGTCAATTTTCTAATTTCGTTTGACATTCAATTTTATTTTGAATTTGATCTATGGGGTGTTTTTGTTGTTTTCTCTTTCTCTTTCTGTTTCTGTTTTTTGTGCATCGAAGTTTTTCATTTTCAATGAATTCCACTTTGAATGGATTCCACTTGGGTGTGTGTTCATAAAGTTTTTGTATAATTCCCTACCAAATTTACATACGAACAATTTGGTTGAAATTACCTCATTTCGAAATGTTAATTTGTATGGAAAATGAGATGATTTGGAATCGAATTTGGAAATTTTCAACGAAATTTCCTCATTTTCCTAACACGGTGACTCCACGAGAAATATTTCATAGAATACTTTATTGCATGCTATGAAAATTGCTCATGGAGGCTACTATTCTATTCTATGAAAAATATCTTGCCACATATTGCTCGGCTCATAGAAAGCTATGGATAGTATTCTATGAGCAAGCAATTTTTCGTTGGTTTGTTTAATTTTGTTTGTTTTGTGTGATGTTGTTCTATTCTCGCAAATGAAATAGTAAGCTATGAAAATGCCCAACCAACATTTTATGGCATACTATCGCTCTTTCTTTCTATCAAAAGTGACAGATGGTAATCTATGAAATATTTCAGGTGGAGACCCCGTGTAATGAAAACGTAGTATAAATACTATTAAAACCTATTTTTAATCAAAAACTTGGAGCTTGTATTACGTCAAACGAAAACGATCGAAGTACTATCTATAATAATTATTATTTAGACAATGCCTGTAGAGTAGAGATTGTTAAAATGATCGAACCTATTAACGTAATAAACCCTTGATTTATTATAACGGGCAAAATACCCCTATAATTAAAATTGTTTAATAGTGATAGTTCCAGTTCAAAAGGCCTATAGCTTGTTAAAATATAATTAACTCATTACTTGCTTCACTTCACTTTTAGATCAATAAAATATCAAAGAATTTTGAAGATTTTTAATGCAACTAAATATATTTTTATTAACAAATATCTAAATGATAGAAAAACTTTTAATTTGTATTTTTTTTTTCATTTTATTCCAAGCTATTAAAAAAAATGTATTGTTTTTTTTAATAAAGTATAATTAAGGCTTAAATTAAAAGCCAGGTGGTGGTGGTGTCATTGGGAAGCCGATTTCTTCTGGGCCTGGCATCTGTGGTATACCATCGAATGATTGTACCTTATAATTATAAAAATGTATTTAAAATGTAAATAAATAAATAAATACATCCAAGCTCATTATACTCGAATATACGAATGTGACAAGCATACCTGATGATTACTGCCAAATATAGGTACAGCAGCAACACTTGATAAAACACTTATCAAAACTATCAAAGCCATATTGATGAAAAATTCTAAATTCATAATTCTCTCCTTACTTGTATGACAACTTAATATAGAGTCTATAAAACGAAATGCCAATTGACAATTCCAGCAAATTTACAAGTTATTTTATATATGCGGCGAATATTTAGCTAATGACTTGTGTTTTATTTTTTTTTTGCCTTACACTTTTATCTTATTTAAATTAAAATCATTATTTTAACCTCATTGCTAGTTTGATATCTCACATGAAATCGTTAACGCTTTGAAAATGATTATTAAGTCCGCGAAGCTTAATGGTGGGTGCTAGAATTTGTGGATAACAAGATGCATTGTTAATGAGCTCTTTTTATACGTTGATCAAGAGACAACTAAAATGCCTCTAAAATTAGTTCTAGGAGCTCATTTATACGATTTTGTTTATTTGATAGAATTTAATTGACTTGCATGTAAGGTTTATCTGATTTGAACACGAAAAAAGGTAGTTCATTACATTTTCAGATTTTTTATCAAAGATTGTTTTATTTGAAAATGTTACCGAAATGTTTGTATGTACGAGTATGATTTTTATTGGCAATTTTAAACCCTTCATACACGAAAAATTAGAAAATGATGAAAAAGTGGAAAGCATTATGACAGTTCATCAGTCGTGTAAAATCATCAGGCACTATTCGGATACTTGGAACCGATAAAATTCAAGTCAATTGAGAATTCTTGTAACAATGGTGAAAAACAGGGGTGAAAAAGTGGCCATTTTCATTGTCAGCATTTCCCTGAAATAATTTTCCACTGCTATATGACTTTGAAATGCATTTATACACATACCTATATATTTACATATTTATAATGTATCTCAAAACATTTTTCATATTAGAAACAACAAACAAACTTTTATTCTATCACATGTACGAAGCTTAAAAAACAGTAGGTTTAGTATGCATTATAAGTTTGTTCTTGTTAGGCGAACTGCTTTGTGAAAAAAAAAAAATATCATAGAAATGATAAACTTTTTCACTTCCTGAAAAAATGCCTAACCAAACTCCGTATACTGCACCTATAAGTACGTACATACATACCTATGGAAAACTGATCTCCAGTGATTATATAGTCTACGTTTCGTTATCTTTCTGTTTGACGGCTTCTATACATCCAAACCAACGCCAAACGTAGACACGCAAAAAACCTCGTTGGTTGCTTCAAGATTTCATATCCCTCTTTGATCCGGTCATGGATCACCATCATCGCATCGTCGTTGTCATTAAGCAAATAAAATTAAAAGTTTTCAATTTGTATTAATGAGTTCTGGTGTTTGGGACACACAAGGAAGAGAACAAACGATATAGTCCAGTCAGCTAGCATCTCAGCAATAATAGCCAATATAGCCACAGGAAAGGATACTTTCAGACGCACCGCACCATTCATTTATTTCATTGGGACTAAAGAAAGTTTTGTGTGTTTGTGTGTGGATGTGTGTCGTGTGTGTGAGCTTGAACAAATGGAAAATTACACATGGACGATAAAAATCAATCGTCACGTATGAAAAGAATGTTGCCTTAGCTCATTTTGACTGCAACAAGGGATAGACGTAGAAAATTCATTTTCAAATTCCCATCAAGCTTGATTGATTACGTGATGGTGAAAGTTTACCAATCGATGTTGGCTATATAGTTCTAGAACTGCTCAATCAATTGAGGACAATGTATAAAGATATGCCCAAAGTATAAATAAAGTAAAGACAAAAATAATGCTCATGTCTAAGCTGTGTGTATTGGCTCATAATAATTTTATTGTTAATTTACTGCACCAAAATAGATATTTTTGTTGATGAGCAACAAAAGCCCTAGAGAACTAGATTCACCATGAGGATGCAGTGGAATAGCATTGCCACTTTATGTCATACTGAAGAACTGAAATGAGGTTTAATAGGACTTTTAGGGCATTGATCCACCTGTACTGAGTAAGTATTGATCAATCACATATCTGGTATTAGTTTCGAGAAGGTATATACATTTTTAAAAGAACAAATCATTAAAATTTTATAACTAAGGCACTCATACGCCCGTGTGTACATCCGATAGTTTTACTTGCGTCAATACATTTGGTTCGAAATAATTTTTTTTTTTTAAATATTATACAATTTTCAAGTCAACTTACATACGTATATCCAGCTTAATGATTTAGAATTTTAATCTTGTCCACATTGAATTGTTGTCAAAAAAAAACTTCAAAGACTTCTATTATTTAAAAAGAAAACCAGTTAATTTTAATTGATAAATTCTATGTTATGGTCGAAAAAAATCCGAAAAATGGTGTCTCGTATAGAGCAATTTTCACTTGCTCTATAGAGCAAGTATTGATTTCTGGTAGAAAAAAAGTCGTGGTTGTAATCAAAGCATCACACTACGATGATCAAAAAGTCCACGTGTCGTCACGCCTTCTGTCGGTCTGTGCGACTGTTAGTCCACTCGAATTTGAGCTACAGCCTAAACAGGTTGGCCAATTTGCTTCAAATTTGATACAGAGCATTTCTATTCTTTTTTTCGAAATTTGGAATTTTCGAATTTTCTCAAAAATGGCTCTTACGTTTCTGATTAAATTCTGCACCTGGAATAAGTAAAGTAATTGTAAAAAAAACTGCGTTTCGGATTTTTGAAAAAAATCCACATAACGAAAATATGCGTGTTCCAAGTTTTTTGAAGAAATGGTTAAATTTTTGGTTATTCACTTATATATTTTAAATGGTAAGACCGATTTTTGCAATCTGGTGCTTCTCAATAGTTCAAGCAATAATGCAGTTAAATATTTTGAAAAAAAAATTCAAACCGAAAAAAAAAATCAAACAAAAAATCCATTTTTGTTTTACTTTTGACTTTTTAACATTTTTTTGTTGAAGATACATGTAGGTGTCATAATATTATGTGTGTTTTTTTTAACTCACTTGTTCCCTTTAAATAAAAGTGTCCAAAAACACGCCATGTATTACAGTTATAATACTTATTATTCTATTTATTATTCACTTTTTATTATTATTATTATTCACTTTTTCAGACTTTTCGATCATCGTATAGTGTTAGTTTTGGTTATAACCTCGAAATTGTATTTTTTCGAAACCAATAGGTATACTTTCCCTACAGAGTAAGTAAAATCAACAACGGCAACACACAATATCATGTTTTACTTCTTATTAAAGCAAAACTTTCATTCTTAAATGCTGTTTTTAAGTCAAATTGTTTTACAGCCATATTATTGACATGTTTCAAAACTAGTTTAATAGCAAAACTAGTTTTATAGAAGTTTGGAGTCCCAATATTGACACGGTCTTATGAAATAAGAGATTTATCTACAGCTAGATTTAAGTTTTCGAGTTTTAGGTGTCAAAATACTTTTGAATAATACCAATTTGAGCACCTCTAAACATCTATAAAACTAGTTCTGTCATGAAACTAGTTTTGAAACAAGTCAATAATATGGCCGTTAGTGAATAGCTTTTGAAAAATTAATTTTCAAACTAAAAATTTAAAAAAATTAAAAAAAAAATTTTTGTTAACACTAATTTTTTTCAAAATGTTACATCATTAAGATCCAGTTTTCCAGTGCGAGATTAAAGTTAAACCCGAGTTAACTCATCAAATTTGGTGAATTAACTGAGGATTACTAAACAGATGCTTTTGATTTTTTATCCACCAAGTTTGTTTAGTCATTCCGCATGCATTCTCCACCCGAAAACTGCTTTCTCAGTTCACGGTGAGTTGATTTACTTCTAGAGTTAGCTAACTCTGGTTCAACTCACCACTGGAAAACTGGGCCTAAGTATAGTATTTAAGTTTTTAATATTCAATGCTCTTATGAATTTTTAGTAAGACACTAAAAACCAAATGCTTAACATGTACATACATATGTACATATGTAAATATATCTATGTAAAAAAAAGGACAGAAAAATTCCATCGAGTAGAATAAAGATATTAATGAATAAAATTATCTTAACAAAATATCAAAACACTCCTACGCAATACGACTTCTATCCACAAAAAGGATAAAGTACAACAACAATGTTCTTTCTGAAATACAAAGCAACATTTTTCTATAGTTTCTTAACGTCAATCAATTCGATATGGAAATTTTACAGAGAAAATATATTTAATCAGCTAAGTGGAAATGAAAAACTTCTTTATGTTTTCCTTTCGCACTGCCATGCTTCTCAGCATCATCATCGTTATCCTTATACTATAGTCATGATCACCAATCTCAGTCATTGTTTTCTTTGTCATCGCTTTCCCTTTTGGATGTGGAACAAGAAGTTATGTCTAGCAAAACCATACCATACCATACTATGCCATATAGTCGGTGTGCTAATATAAAATCTGCATATTTTTCATTTATACAAAATCGCCCAGAGTAAGATTTGCTTCCTTTGGTCGATATGAATCACTTAAATAAACGAAACTTAATCAAATATTCACAAGGATATTTAAGCAAAGTATAAGAATTCTTCGAAACCCTTTTCCTCCTATATAAACTATTATATGCTTCACACGAATTCATTGCTGCACTTTATTCTTTAAAAGTAATCCAATTGCAACAACTCTTGAGTCTTCAGTCTTCACACACACACACACAGCATTATCTAGCTGATTCTATGTCTTCCTTTAGCCCTTCCAGAGCTAAGTCTTTTTGACATTTTCGCTCTGAAAACGACCGCCTGTAGAAAGGATGGATTCTGTTGATGTGACATGACATAATGGCAATAAAACGAAGAACAGACCCCAACCAACAACAAAAAAAAAAGTATTAAAAAGGACGACTATGAGAAAATGAATAAGATGTATGTAGTTGGGTTCATCACAGAAACTTTACGGCAAACTTTTTAAACAAACAGAATTGTGGTTTACTTAAGAATAAGACATAAAATATATGTTTGATTGATGATGAGTCTGGAAATGAAAATGGTAATGAAGACATTCATCATCAGAGCGGCCTTAAAGTTGGTACACATTCTATCCTAGAATATGAACTATAGCAGAAGGACGATGAAAAGAAAAAAAAAAAAAAAAAACGAAAATATACGCAGACGGAATCATCGTTTTCAGTCCGGAGCGAAGAGAATCAAAACTTCTGTTTTCATAGGCTGAAGGAAGCCGTTTAGTTTGTTTTAACTTCTCTCGAACAAGTGAAAAAGGACAAAGAGGCATGCGGCAAAAGCTATAGCAAAAATTTACATATCCTTGAAATATTTAGTTCTTCTGATGAGGGAAAATTAAGGTTTGCATAAAAAATCTTTTATTTGTTGACCAAGTTTTGGAAATTAATTTTCAAAAAAAAAAAAAAAATTAAGACAGAATGGCAGTTTTGAGTCATATATTATGTTCTATTTTACCCTTGTTAAACCATCTTTGGATCAAAGCGATCTTTTATTCTTCTTGCTGCTTATATTCGTGCATCCTTTAAGGTTCTTGTGAGCGTTGTTTTACTGTACTCACCTCGAATGTTTCGCTACAAATTTTGTTGAGCGTGGTCATTGGGAATCTGCTACAGGGAAATGTTATTTAGTAATTTGGGTGCGCAAGGTGTGTTCTATATTTCGCTGTTGTTGATTATAAGTTGCGCATTCTGTAGGATATTTGAATTTTGGGTGATAAGAATAAAAATGGAACACCTACTCAGAGCAAGTGCTCATTATTAAAAAAAACTGAGCAGGTGCTATGAAAATGCTCGGAAAATGAGATTTCACAGATTTCGCTCCATCAAAAAGTGAGCAAGCGAGTACAAAATTTTTTTTTCCTCATGATTTTGACGGCAAAACTGAGAAATTTTGCGGAGGAATTTTGTTTAAGTGACTGAGATTGCTGAGGTCTCCGAGAAGGAGATCTCATTTTCCTGAACATGCCTCATATTCGATTGGAATCAAAAAGGAGTGCGAAGATCCGATTTAAAATGACATATGAAAACTCCGTTTCAGGTTTCTGCCAATATAAATAGCATTTCGGAAATATATGGTATTGTCGTTTGCATATCTTTTCAATGACTTAACTGATTTTGTTAAGATTCTGGCGATACTGTCTGAACTTTTTAGAACCAACGAATGGTTCTAAAAAGTTCAGACAGTATCGCATTTTAAATTTTACAAATATTTGTTTTATTAATTTTGACGTTTTCGCACTTTCTGACGATATATTTTAACGTTACATTTTTGAAACATTATCTAACATAAATATTCAAAATATAGAGCCATATTATAATTTATAACTGTAAGAGCAAGTTCATGCGATCAAGTCGTAGGTATTTTTTATAAACCAGAAACCCTACAGTATATTCAATTTTTATTATTTGAAGAACGGAAACTGGGCAAAATATTTCATTGACAATAAGTGAAAGCTCTTAGAAAAGCAGTCAATGAACTAAAATTACTGTGCAATAGATGTCTATTAACGTACTCTACTCTGAAATCTGTAGCAAAGACAGAACATATAAATTATAAAGCTTTCAAAATTCGACAATAATTCCTTATTTGTTAAATAAATGTACACATTTCTATAATTTCTATACCATGATAACGGGAAAGTGTCTCAATTCAACGAAATTATATTTACCACTATTTTTAGCTTCTCGTATGTTTATTTATCAACTAAACATTAACAAAAATTAACGAATACATTTTCAGGTAATCGAATCAAAAAATATAATTTTTCTGTAGTTCGAAACTACATAACCAAAAATACAAAGAACTACAATGTGCCATGTATTGAAGGTAATTTTATCAAAATTGATCTTTTGTGTATCGTTTTAACTAACTTTATATCTCGTAGGTACAGATGAAGAAGATGAGGATGCACCAAACATTGAACAATCTATAAGCGATAGTGGAAAGTGCAAAAGAACGGCTTCATTGAATTCGAAATCATCCAAAAATCGTAGACGAACCGAATTATCGTGGCATTTGGCACCAAACAGATATAACATCCCAAATGAATTGGGCTGCTGCAAAATTGGCATTCAATGGTCACGTTCAAAGAAAACAGGCCAATTTAAAAAAGACTTGAAATTGCAAAACCAAAGTAAATTCTATGAAATTTCTTCGAATTTTTTTGGAAAATCAAAGAGTATATGCAATAGACATAAGGGAAAGTTTTCAACAGGTAAAGTTCAATGCATTGGTACTTTAAATATGTAGCTCTCTCGCTCTATTTTTGTATAGCTTAGATCCTAGAAATCGAAGACCCACTTCAAGGTTTATGATAAACAACCTAGTCACATGCTGGCGAAACCCAAATGATCCGGGACCAACAAGCTATTTTCTTGGAATATTTGAAAGATCTAGGTAAATATCTCTATATAGTTGTATTAACACCCGCATGTTAAAGATTGTAAGGTTTTTAGTTTTTCCAAAATTGATAAAAAGCATGTTACACCTTATAAGTTCCTTCGATATTCTTGCGTGCCTGAAAATCTGCGACTGAGAATTTTAGGGAAATCATCATTTAGTCCGGGTCCAGGAAGATATGAACTCTTTGATGATGAACAACCCCTTCGTTTAAGGCTAAGAATCCAATTGCAAAAACGGTTACAATTCCGCCGACTTCACTTCAAACAAATAGGTTTACCTGAGGAAAGACCAGATTCTGTGAGACGGCACATATTTGGCTATGGCTTTACAAGGCTCTTCGGGGGGTCAATTATAAGTTCGAAAAAGGTGATTTCGACAAAGAAACCCCACAAAACTGGCCGGGAAGTTCGAATGTTTCCAAGTTTCGAATATATCAAAATGATCACTAATCCTCATCGCAGTACTTTTTCCATGCGACCAGAAGAAGAATTGCCTGAGACATTAAGCGTATTGCGATTTAACTGTTTGGTAAAAATTCACAAGAGACGCCAATTACGCGATAATAAAAAGGTTGTTTTCGGTAGTGGAGTGCCAAGATTTAAAGATTCTGATATCCCATCGATAGTTCGAAATCAAGCTAAACCACCTTCATTTGTAAATCTTCCTATTATGAGAATTAACCCTAAAGAAATTAAAACAAAACTTGATACTCTACCTGAACGTTTAAGGGGAATTTGCAAAAACAATCGTCTGCAACCGTTTAAATTTCAACCCATCCCACCAGTGAAGTTGCTTTTAAATGAGAAAGAAATTCATCCAGAATCTGATGAAAGCTTGGAAGCATATCCCAAGGAACTGAATCCAACTGATTTTCTCAAAAACCAATTCAAAAAGAATTTAAAACAATTTTGAGGGAATTAATAAAATCTATTGATTCATTTTAACAATTAATTCATTCCTTTGAAGAACTATTTCAGACTAAAATACATATATTTTGTCTTGTTTATAACAATGAAAGATTCAAAAATAAAACAAACCAGTTTTTGCATTCGTAGAATTTTCTAATTTGGTAATTTCCGAAACAAATATGTGAACAAAGTACGGTAGACAGGAGCAAGTAGCCTCAAAATTTGTGGGCACTTCTTTTTACACCTACAAAAAAAACTAAGGTCGACTTATAAGAAGCAATATAACAAATTATATAGGTACTGATTAAAATCGTGCAACTCTTTTGTACTTTAACTATACTTCCAACATCCGATTGATAAAGAAAAATGCAACAAAGTGACATTTGCACTCGTGTATTTGATCACGTTCAGGATTCAATAGGATAGCTTTATCTTTTGTCAAATTCCTTTCAACAAAGAAATCGATTTTTTTCTAATCCTGGACTTACATGACTGACAAATTGGCAGTATTATGTCAGTAAACTGTCAGAAGAATGGACAAATTCATTTTGCTGGCAGTTTACTGACAAAAACTTTCCTTGTCTCAAAAGCAAATTCATTCAAAAATCAAAATGCTACTTCATCATCATCACTTAAACATTTAACTGGATTGATTTGATACTTTGTTAGGTGTGTACTGTGTAGGATCTTAGACAAGACACAAGAACCAATCAAGTCAGTCTTGGAGTTTGAAAACAAATAGAACTTGATTTTTGTATTCTTAAAGGAAATCTATTCAAATGAATTCAGATTTGAATTCTTTCATATCCGAGTGAAATGGAAAAACTATGTTCATTCTTCATTAATTTGTCTTTTGTACTCTACTGATGGGTTTTTTGGCGGCCACCCATTATTTTGTTTTGAAAACAATTCAGCGGAAAGCGTCTCTTTTCATTCAGATGATATTAATTGCTATAACTCACCGGATATGATATATGACAGTGACCAAGCTTATATTATGTTTCCACATTGATGGAAATTGTGCTTTTATTTATACATTTGGCGAACTTTGTATCGACATAACATAGCTTTACCCCTCGAACACAATGAATGTAGCTGTAGCAGAAAATTTGCAGTGCCAGGTTCTTTTGAGAGTAGATACACTCAACGGCTGCATGCAGCGCAGAGCGCAAAATGATGTCTCTATTTAATTCGCTGCGCAGCTTCATTGCATCCACAACAGCAAAACAAAATATATCCAATAAATTGGTATCTGTCATTTGTTTTGATTTTATTTTCATTATTGGAGAACATTATTTAACAGAGTTGGTGAAAGAAAACAAATTGTAATGTTTCTTATTTGTTTGTCTGTTGTTAGTTAGGCAATATATATTTCTCAAATGCAATAAATCGATTGTTTTCCTTGCAATAAGTTGTTTTTTGGTATATTATGCAATTTTGACTGCTGCTGTCATTTTCATTTGACAGAACACATGTATATTCTGGGACTCTGGATGCAGCGCTGTATACATCAATGCATTCAAACATGCTGCACATCAGCCTTTAGCCATTAGATTTCATAGTTTCATTAAAAATGTAAAACTCGATTCCAAACCATCGCATTTCCCATTCGAATTTACAATTCGAAATTAAATAACTTAAACAAAACGATAATAATTTCAAACTTACGTGAACATTTTATGAACGTGCCCAGTTATTGGAATCCATTCAAAAAGCTTTGAAAAGCTATGAAAAAGTATCAAAATGAAGCACGATGCATACTAAACTTAAACAAAAAGAGAAAAATAACCTAAATAAGCGATTGATGTCCAAATTAAATGAGCAAATTTCAGTTGAAATCAGTTCTGAAATTACCTCATTTTGACACTAAAGAAAACGTTATCAATTAAAAGTACGTTTTCATTAGATCAAATAAGGTAATTTCGCTGAAAATTTCCAAATTCAATTCCAAATTAGCTCATTTCCCATACAAATTTCAACCAAATTTGCACGAAATTAGGTTGGAAATTAAATGCCAACCTTATGAACACAGCCAATTGGAATCCATTTTAAAAGTTTTCAAAAGCTTTTATATTGAAATATCAAAACTCGATGTGTGAAAAATAGAAACACAAAGAGAAAACAACAAAAACAATTAATCAACGGCCAAATAAAATTCAAAATCAAATGAGCTGTCAAACGAAACTAGCAAATTTGAGATGAAAACACTTTTTCCGTAATTTGCGGAATAACCTCATTTCGGCTCTAATGAAAACGTAGCATAAAAGGCCGAAATAAAGTAATTTCAGAAATTAGTATTAAAAAGTGTTTTCATTTAGAATTCGCTTAATTTTCATTTGAATTGACCATTGATAGCTTGATTTTTTTTTGTTTTTTCTCTGTGCTTTTTATACCTACATATGGTTTTAATATTTTAATGTATGTATAGAGGTCTTCCAAGATTTGTCTTTGTCTTTTCTCTTTCTGATTTGACATCTAAAAACAACAACAAAAAAAGTCCCTGGTTGGAAAATATTTACATGCTCTTGGCAGTGTTAAAAATCCGGTCATTTGATTATTTATTGTATTTGGAGCTGAAAACTAAATTTGCGATCGAATTACCAATTATTTAGTGTTTAAACATTTTTTCAAGTGTTTGATACAAAAAAACTAATTTTATTACATATTAATCACTATTATTAAACACACGACTTTTTTGGCTCGCCTTCGTGCCTTCGGCATTTGGTTTTGTTTTCCAACCAGGGAGTGCTGTCAGATTGTTTTTTTTTTTTTTTTAATTTCACACTGACACTTCTGACATTTGGTGGCAGAGATCCATAAGCTTTTCAAAGCTTATAAAATATATTCTAAATGGGTGTGTTCATTGAAGATAAAATTCATTGGAGCAAAAGTGACACATATCACTACACAACACACCAAACGAGACAAATCTAGTTCCGGCTGCTTGCGGTTCGTATTTTCAACCTAATTTCGTGCAAATTTCGAAACGCGAATTTGTATGGGAAATATGGTAATTTGAAATCGAATTTGGAAATTTTTAGCGAAATTACTTTCTTTGCTCTCTCATGTATCCTGTCACCGTTTCTCTTTTTATTTCTGTACGTGGTTTTGTCACAAAGTGCCGTATATGCGCTAATGAAAAAATTCAACGTTGAATATTATACCATGTGTTCTTCACTACGTAGTGAAAAGTAGGCTCCAAAAATTCAGAATTCTGAAATCCAGATGAAAACGTAATGTGCTGACATGAACAATCTAAACACAAGGTACATATATTAAAGGTAATATCATTAGCGTTTAAATTTTTATTCAGTTCTGCGCATCTATGAAAATGGCGGATCCAGTGTCCTTTACTTGTCAAAATGCTTATATTATTTGGTGTTGTTTCTAGTAATGCCATGTGCAGTTTTCGTGGACAATCGAGTTGCCATGTTTGATTTCTGACTGACAAACTGCGCAATATATTACCTTAGGCCCCAGTTATAGCTATCATTGAAAACCATCATTGAAAATTTTAATGATTGGTTTTGAGGCACTTAAAAGGCAAAATTTGTAATTATTTTGATGCCAATATGTAGGTAGTGACTTAATTATTAATATGTGCCGAAAAAAATTTTCATTTTGGAGCAGCCGTCCACATAAAATGACTTTTATTATTTCAATGAATGAACTACCTTATCAATGATCATTGAAAAATTAAACGTCATTTTATGGCGAAGTGTGGACCCCATTCAATTTTTTTTTTTAACAAAAATTATAATTTAAGTCATCAGCTTTATTTTTGCATCAAAATAAATACTGATTTCACTTTCTAAAGGTACCAAAATTAGTCATTAAAGTTTTCAATGATGAGTTTCAATGATAGCTATAACTGGGGCCTTAGATTTGTGTACTGTGATCTAAACAGGGTCTAAGACCTACTACCATCGACCAAATACGCATTTTTAATTTTTATTTTTATTTATTAAAATGAAAAAATACAATAAAATGGTACATTTCGGATATGAAATATGACTGCTCACTACGGTTTTTATATTTTCTTCTTGACTATCGCCTCCCTTGCCACCTCACCGATTTCATCATTAAACTGGCCGAGTTCAACGCACATCTGAATATTCAGAATTCTGAATTTTTGAAGCTCTTGATTGGCCAGCTGTCAGAAGTCATCTGAATTTTCAGAACTTTTTCTGACAGCTGGCCAATCAAGAGCTTCAAAAATTCAGAATTCTGAATATTCAGATGTGCGTTGAACTCGGCCACTGTCGTCATTGACTGCTTTTACATTACAGCGATTTTTAATCTTCGTTTCTCCTTTGGTTTCCTTCTAATTGCAAATACCTTTTACACGACAGCGATTTTTAATGAAAAGTTTAGTTTGTGCAAGTGAAGAAGTATCATCTCACTGCACTCTTTACTCCACTTGATTAAGCGAAGTTATCTGAGTGGACGACGAATGAAAATAAAACACATTCGAACAATAAGGAAAAGCACAAAGAAGAATGAGCGATAACTCTGCAATTTGTTCAACCTCAGCAATTTCGTCTACCCCGGCCACCACATACGTCCCTCGCCTACGTGCTTAAAAATCGCAAGCAAAAATTGCATGGTTTAAAAGCAGTCATTGCGTAGTGAGCAGTCACAATCTAAACAGGGTCTAAGCCACTTTAGTGTGGAACGAATCTTAAGTAATCTCTACATATATTGGCATCACTGAAAAATGTCATATGTGGATTTTGGATCGTAGGTTACAACTCGTTATAATTATTTTCAACCACAAAAAAGTGTATGTACATAATTTTTCTTCACAATTCACAAATGGCCGCCATTTGTCCCAAGAAAGACCAATTTCTATTTTCCAAGCCATTTTGAGATTTAAGTTTTATCAAAACAAAAGATAAATACGAAAATATTGTAAAGCATTTAATTCCACACAAGTACGTATTATTTATTTGTGTTTTTCTGTTCGCGAAATGTGTTTAATTTCTATTTAAAAAAAAGGAACTACGGTTCGGCGTTGAATGTGCTTCTTGATTTTTTTCTCGATTGCCTACTGAAAGTGGTGAATTTTAATGTAAAAAATGAATCCCTTGTGTGAACTCAGGACTCGAAAACCGAGAACAATTCAAAAAACATTTATTCCTGAAACTAAAACATAGAAAGATACTTCAGAAAGTGCATTTAATTTTTTTTAATCTAATTTAGATCCTCTTTTTTGCACTTCATTTTGGCATCTTCTATAGTTTATTTAAACTTATTGAACTTTTAATAAATAATTATTTAAAAACTAACAAAAATATATTACAGCTAACACTGGATACACGTCGTCGTTTTATTGTTAATCTTTAGTCCAGAATCGGGGAGACAAAAAGAACAATCGCGCGTCGTTGTCGTCCGAACTACTAAGTGGAGCCACAAACTCTTGAACAAACACAATTGGCCACCACTGTTCTGAGACAAATTTTTGTCTCCTTGACTTAAATACTCGTTCGTCGCGGCCCTGATTAGTACATCGAACGCCGCTGAAGAAAAAATTGTTATTTCGTGTCTCACCTCACGGAGGAGGGAGGAAATGTCTAGGCGCCGGGAAATTAACCCAAAACTACGGATGGATAGGCAACCCGCTATTGCCAGAATAACAGGTACCTATCCCAACGACCGACAAGCAGACAGCAAATATGTGATGTCTGGAAGAAGAGTTTTTTTCCAAGTTTTGGTTTAGGCTGTTTTTCTTCTTTTCTCGATTAACTTTACTCTTCTGAAATCATGAAACCTTTGAAATCGACTTCACGTCTTTTACTGCATTTGTGTCAGGGGAAGCTCTGTGTGTGTCGGCTGGCACAACACTATCAGTTGCTCCTCTTGTCTGCTTTCTTCCTTGGTTCTCATATTCTCCCTATCTAAATTCTTTAATATTGTGTTGATGAGTGCCTCTTCACCTCTTTAGATCCAAGTTTGCCAGCTGGAAAACGTCGTGAAATCGACAACGTGATGAAGAAAGCACGAGCCAATACCAACGATTACTGGGATAAGAAGCTGCTGGAGGTGGAGGAGAAGGACCCGAATCGTTGGCGACACACTGGGTACAAGAAAATGTACATTCAAGGCGAAAGCAGTTCGGGAGAGAGTGATCGCGAAGGAAATTTTCGTTATAACGCTGGCGGTGCTGGTCCGAGCGGCGTTGGTCTCGGTGGAGGTGGTGGAGGAGGAGGACCTTCTGGCCTCAACGGTCGTATTGGAGGCCCTGGGATGTACCACCGTCCGTCGCGTTCGCCTCGTAGTCGCAGTCGTTCGCGCTTACGTAAATCGCCACCATTATCGCCGCAGATGCGTCGTCGGTCGCCAGTTGATCACGGGCGTCGTATGTCACCGCCACCGATGGATCGTCGTCCGAGGTCTCCTGAACCGGGAAGAAGAATCATGCCGCCGCGTTCACCTCCGGACATGGTTGGTCGGAGACCTGGTCCGCGGCCTCGGTCGCCGCCTGAGCCGCTGAATAATGCGCGTCGTGGTAAGTCTCCGCCGCGATCGCCTATGACTCGTCGTCGATCACCGGGTGGAATGCCTTCGGCAAGGCGTCATTCCCCGGCGGCTGGCAGTTCGATGCCGCCGAATAAACGGGGTCAGATATTGCCGCGCTCAAAGAGGCCCCCGTCGCCTCCACCGAGGGTGAGTAAAAGCAGCTCGCAGTAAATGTTGAATACATTTTTATTTAATTTTATTATTTCTTTGCAGAATTCGTGTCGCTCGCGGTCAAATAGTTCGGTAAGCAGTTGCTCGGACGACTCCTGCTCGGTTTGTTCGCCAAAGAATCATCGTCAATATTCTAGGTAAGTTTATATTTTTGAGCTAAATATATAAAAGAAGATTGGAATATGGGATGGATTATATGTTTGTGGTAATAATCCACTGAATTAAAAAAATTTCTATTGTTCAAAATATCAAATTTCTTCTAGTGATATCTTACTTGCTCTCATATTTGAAGATAGCCATTGCATTATATGTTTAAAGGGATTCTTCCAAAAGTCTTATATTTGGTCTTTCGTTCTTGTAAAACTATAAAGCTCCCAATAAGATCCATTTTAATACATACAATCATCAAAACAAACGATAATTTACATCTAAATACTCAAATTTAATTTAATTTTGTTTTTTAGGTCGACATCCTTGTCGCGTTCGCGTCCTGCGGGTGGTCCTCGATCGCCTCCACCAAAACAAGGACCCCGCGGTCCACCACCGATTTCGCGTCCTCCAATGCAATACAGAGGTGTGCCTCCAAACGCAATGCCCTCGTCATCTCGTGTACGTCCGTCGACTCCTCCTCAGGTTCGCGGAGAAAAGTACAGAGAAGAAAAAGTAAGTTTTTATATACTCGTTTTTTTTTTTTTTTTTTTTCTTACTAATGTTTATGTTTTTTATCAGCTTCGTCGTTTAAGTAGAGAACGTAGTCGTGATATGTTAATTGAAAGACCGCCACCTGAAAGCACTCAACAAATGGCTCGTGCACCTCGTCACTCACCGCCGGAAGATCCACGTTTAAAAAATAGGCCACCAGAGCCTATGGAACAAGTTGTTCCAAAGAAAAAAAAGAAGGAATCTAATGATAAGTTGGTAATATAAAATCACCTCATACGGAATCTCGAATGCGAATAATGTTTTTTTTTATTAAATATTATGAATATTTACTTTTTAAAGGTGCGTACTCGCATAAAGATTGAAGGTGAAAAACGCAAGAAACACGGCTCATCATCTGAATCCGATGACTCTGGATCGGATAGTGAAAGTTCACTGCCGACTTTTACGGCAACTACTCGACTAACATTGTCCGAAAGATTTGGTAAAATGGCTCAATGGAGCATTGATCGTAGCAATATGGAAAATATGCGCATCACAAAAGATTCAACTGGTGGGGCACTCAAGGTGATGATCGAAGAAGGACTGGAGTCTCCGCCGCGTCGGTATTCGTACTCTCCAGCTCCGGCTGGCCATTTTCCCGAGGAATTGGCCACAACCGCGCCGTCGGGTATGTTGTCGTGGGATGACGTTCGCGTTCGCTACGAATATTACAAGAATCGTGGATATCTGCGCGACTTAGATTTAAAGGTAAATAATTGTATAACAGAAACTATGATAAAATTTGTTTATAGAATAAATTCTAAAACACATCACTGCAAACTTGATAATAGAAGTACACAAAACATTCTTCTAAGTTATCAGATTTATGCTTAAATTTCTTGATGATGTGCTGTTCATCAATTTTGCAATAAAGCAGTGATGCGCAAGAGAATATAGGCAGAATTTCATGTGATGTGTACCATTAATTTCTCAAAAATTGTTTTGTTTTTTTTTTCAGGACTATATAAAATGGGAAGAATGGTGGTACAAGTACCAAGAATGGTTAAAACAAGAACGTTATTATGAATTCTGGGAAAGGCAACAAATGCATAGGCGTCGGCGTAAGAAAATTCCCATCGCACAACGATTAAATTGAACCATCTTAAGAGGAAGATAAATAACGGAACAAAAACTCAATATAAATAAATATAATATTCGGAATTTAAGTAATTTTTAATGATGGTTATCCCTTTATGTAACTTAAGAAAAAAATATCCCTGCGTAAAATTCGAGCAAAAATACTTTATTTTTTTATAGGTTACGTAGTAAACAGCTAAGCTTTTTTTGTGAGTTTTACGCAGAAGTACCGAAATATCATTTGCATTAATATTAAGATTAATTTAATAATTTGAAAATTACATTGCATCTGAATGAAAATACTTAATGGTAATTAGTATTGCAATCACTAAATATATTAATGTATATGTTTTAAATGTATGCATTTGTCGGATAAAGCCATCAAGTAACATTTCATCTATCTAAAGTAAAAAAGAAGTGTTGACATTATATTATTGTATTTTCCAATTGAATAAAATAATAAAATATTCTGTTTACATTGACTTATTCACAGGTAATCACTACCTCAACAATGATTCCAGGATCCAGTGGTAAATAGCGAGCCGAGTGTTTGAAATGTTATATATCATCAACAGCTACAAAACTATTCAACTATTTCAGTAAAATGACAACCGTTTTAATGGTAAGGGTAAAGAAAGAACAAGTTTTAGTTTTACTAAACGTGAATTATCGCTTCCGTGCCCGTATTACGGTGATTGTTCAAAATCCGTCGTTATCGTTATTTGGGGATTACGATTTACGATAGTCTTTTTTTTAAGACGATACTCGTTTTCGTTTACGACTGCTTTTTGTGGTCGATTTTTATACTTTTGGATCGTGACTTTCGTTCGATCGTTCGTGTTTTTTTGGCCTTTCGTTTCGTAATACGGGCCCTGGACTCCTGTCGGTTTCGTAAAACACCTTACGGAAAAAGGGTGATTTACTATGTACTCGCTTCGATTAATGGAGTCGATTCAGATGAACGAGACTAGAGAAATGCCAATTTATAACCGTTAAAAAAGTCCAACATCACAATTTGGAACTTGCACCAGACGTCAGTGCCAAACAAGAAAGAAAAAAATCATGCCCAGTGAGGTGGCTTGTTAAACCGCCTTGCGTGACTTGAAAAAATAACTGAGTGCCCGAAGTATGTCCACCGGTTTAGGGCCCTGGCCCTGCGGAGCCGCATAAACTGTACTTTATAAACCAAAGTGTTTAGGCGAGTACCACCAAATATGATCTCAGTGTCAGATACACGTAGGCAGAATCATTTTGTGAGATAAGAATCTCCGCGCAAACATGAGCTGTCAAAAACATATGTATAAATGTTGTCAATTGTAATCCTTGGTGTGCATTTCTTTGCGTTTTCTATCTTTTATGAAGATAAACAGGGCCCGTATTATTATTAAGTGATTGTCGTTTTTACGATTGCTCTCTATCTTTCCCTATAGATAGAATAGAGGAAGCGATAATCAAAAAATTGATAATCAACTATCACCTTAGCCGATATTCCACCACAGATTTATGGTATGCTCATAACATACACCCAAGTCGCCATCTTGGTATTTTTATGACGTCACAATCATCTTTGAGTATAAATGGCCACGTTCGGGTGCCAATCCGATAGGCTATCCAAGATACCTTAGTATCCGATATGTTTGCGAACGACCAAAACCAGATTAGGCTTTTCCAGAAACTATCTTTGTCTTTTCTCTTTCTAATTTTGACATAAAAATATGTAGGGAAAACAAACAAACGACCAATCACAATCGCATGTTTTTGTTTTCCCTACATATTTTTCTGTCAAACTATAGTTTTTTTTTTTTTGCTTGTTTGGCACTGAAGTTTGGTGGAAGTTCCAAATAGGTTATATTTGCTGTCAAAAGACAAGGCAGCTAATTAAAGGGAAAACTATTGAGTTTTTAACGCGACGATTTGTTTTTAATTTTATTGCAAATACCTTCTGAATCATCAATTAAGTATTCAGTACCATTTAATATCACACTGGTATACATTTTAACCCTTATTTGTTATTTTATTCTTTAAACAAACAAAATCAGACGCGACACCAAAAAGCATAATAAGTAGTCGGCTATAGGTATAATCAGCTGTGATCAGCTGTTCCCCAAATTTCCATCGGATAGTTTAGTATCGCGAAAATTTTAGGATAGCTTGGGATTTGTTTCTGACAACAGCTGATTGGTTTATCAGCTGCATTTTTCTATGCGATTACAACAACACAAACTTATCCGGATAGCCTTGGATAGTTGCCCGAACGCGCCCATTTCTTTTTTAAGACTGGGCGTTTTCAAAAAAGTCATCTGCGTCAAAAATGCGTTTGCAGAATGTACCTAAGTGCAAACTGCAAGTCTTCTGTTTGAAAATACAAATTCTGTGGCATTGTATTTTGTTAAAGTCACGTTTTCGAAAACATCATCTGCGTTGCAGCTGTGCAGTAAAAAAAAATAGAGGTGACGAAAGAAACAGAAATGGTGGTTCGAGAGATTGTTAGCTATTTAAAATTTTTGGATGTCAGTCAGGGAGTTAATAGCCGGTTTTTATTATCGGAGCTGATCCATATAGATAATCAAAATACATGCATTTTACGACATCAACACGAGATCCTGCTCTCTACCGGGATCACGTTTCATGAACCAAAAGTTTAGTTTTTGCTATTGATTTTCAGCTTTGCCAATGGTAAGGAATTGTGAACTGTATAGTGTAAAGAAAGAAGAAAACCAATAAATGAAAAATAAATAAACGTAAGGAAAAAAGAGATAAGTATACAACAAAGTTGTCACTAAGATCCGTATTGTTTTATTTTCATGAGATGATCTATATGGATCATCGGCGAAAATAAAATACGGCTAATAAAACGATGAACATGTCGCGGCTGAAAATGACAAGCGAAAGTGAATCTGAAAATTCTGATGAAATTGGCTTCTGTTCGAAATCGTCAACTGTGCTTGCAAAAAAATCATTTGACGTTCATCAAAAGATATGTTTGCAAGCAGGACGATTGCAACTTTTGCGTCATAAATGACGATCAATTGCCGGTCAAATTGACTTTGATTTGAAGTTTTCGAAAACGGCTTTTAATTTTAATTCAGCATTTAAGCAAATAAGTTTTAAGTGATAAGAACTGTGAATGGAACAGATGATTCTGACGTCATACACCTAATGAGCATACCTCTTGTTTCTGTTTATCGTGATGTGTTCTAATCATGCCAATTGTGGAATTCCCAATAATGGATTCGCGGTGATTCGCAGTGCTGTGTTCTCTTTTCTTTTCATGGCGAATGAATAAAGAAGAACGAGTGCACTAGAATGTGAATCCAGAATTGCGAATTCCATAATAGGCATGATTATTTCAGAACTCATGGTCTCACTTAAAAACCCTACTAATAGCATACCATGAAAATAAAACAATACGGATCAGAAAATCAACACCTCGTTGTATACCCATATCTTTTTTCCTCGTGTTTGTTTTTTTTCATGCATTAGGCATTTTTCTTTTTTAGCTCCGAGCGGGGCACTGAGCTGTCCAAAAAAGAACTATTACGGCTGTTCTTATATTCGGTCGAATTTGAAAACGGAAACGAAAATTGAATCCGTGTGGATTGCAAACGATTGTTCTGATTTCCAGTCGGATTTACTTTTAAGTTTTACCAACTTGATCAAGAAAACATTTTCGAAATCAGCTGTTATGTATGCAAGACCTGTCAAAAACAAAATTGTAATCCGCCAACAAAAGGATAACTGAATTCAAAACGTAAATTTGGTGGATTGTAGACCCGTTCGTTTTGCCGAATCCGTAAAACGGTTGCGAATGCGGAATTCGGAACAGCGAAAATTCGAAAACGTGAGGATATAGAATTCGAATGGAAATTAGAACAGCCGTGTGTATGTTACTTTTTTAAATCGGAGCGCTCCGAGCTCTCAACGTGTATTTCTTTTTTAGCTCAGAGCTCGAACGGGGATCGCTCAATGAGCTCGGAAAAAAATGACCGAGCACATCGAGCGGCGAAAAGCTGAGCGCAGCTAAGTTCATTAAGTTTAAGTGGAATAATTGCTTTTTCCATTTTGTATTAACTAGAAACTAATTAAAAAGAAACAAAACTTGAAAATATAACCACCAATTTCACAAAAACACTGACAATTTTGACGTTTTATTAAAAAATATATACAATGACACTTTAGTGCTCAATCGTGTTTCTTAAATAAATCGGAACGCTCAGGTCATGCCCGGTTCGGAGCAAGCTCTATTCTCTCACGCCCCGCTCTGTGCCCCGCTCGGAGCCAAAAAAGAAAAACGCCTATTATGTTGTACTGTTGGAAAACTAAATTTGGAGGAAGTGACAGGAAGTACAGGTTTATGCGGCCCTCCGCCGGTGGGCATACTTCAGGCACCCAGAGTTTTTTTTTTTAAGTCACGCGAAGCGCATCATCACACGCCCACTTTTCGCAAAAAATAAAAAATATATAAAAACTGTTATAAATTAGGATTTCTCTAGTCTCGTCTAAATTTGGATCATAACGTGATCCCTATTTTATCCAATTCCCTCTTAAATTGCCAACAACATATTTTACAGTCTTGTCTCTCTGAACTTCACCATTTTGGTTATCTCCATCTACATTTCACATTTATTCTGGGATGACACACGGCAGTTACTTTCGGAAAATCGTTGACGCAGAATCCTGTACTAAAATATTTCGAACACAACTTCGAAGCAAAAAATTACAAAGCCGCCATTTTGATTGAGTACGACATTCGTAGTGGTGGTGATTTTCAGCCTTTTTTGCTAAAAACTATTTCTACGAAAATTTTTAACCAAAAATAAAAAAATCTAATCAAATAATTGTGTTATTTTGTGCTTAAACATATAATGCGTATATTCCATTAAAAATGGAAAATGTTATTGCCTTTAATAATGAGGTAAGTTAAAATGGGAAAAAATTAACCAGCAGCCTTTTGCAAATGAGAGCACAGAACAGCGCCCGGTCAAAGCTGCCTGCATATAGATTATGTAAAAAAAGTTAAATGTTGAAAAATAAAGTTTTCTTGTTTCGAAAAAAATAATACCCAAAAGTGAAGTGAAAGTAAACTTTTTCCAACATTCTTACTACAGGGGCGCAATATGATCGACTAAGTGCAAATGAACTTGAATAACTTTTTTTTCTCCTTCAATTTTTTAGCTGTCGGGACTCTATGAAGCAAAACCGCCAATTTCCAAGGCGAAGATGGCAGCTATCACCAAAGCAGCCATGCGAGCCATTAAGTTCTATAAGCATGTTGTGCAAAGTGTGGAGAAGTTCATTCTCAAGTGCAAGCCCGAATACAAAGTGCCAGGATTGTATGTAATCGATTCGATTGTGCGTCAATCGCGGCATCAATTCGGAGTTGAGAAGGATGTGTTTGCACCACGTTTCGCACGCAACATGAAGGATACCTTCGCCAACTTGTTTCGTTGCGCTCCGGACGACAAGAGTCGTATTATTCGTGTGTTGAATTTGTGGCAGAAGAACAATGTCTTTGCTCCGGATGTCATACAGCCAATATTCGATCTAGCTGACCCCAGCCATCCGATATATCAAATGCCTCCGCAGCAGAGTAGTAGTGCATTAGACATTTCAACTAATTCTAATGGATTGAACGTGTCTGGATCTGGAATGGATGTCAGTAATGTGGGATCTATGGCGGGCAATCAGTCGACGACCGATGACAAGTTGGTGTTGCCTGATTTGTCGGTAAGAATAATTTTTTCCCTTAAATCAGTATTTAACTTTTAATGTGTTTTCTTTTAAGTAAGATTAGCTCTTCGTTCGCTTAGAAGTTTATCGTTCCTTAAACTGTTGGGATTTCTATTTTTTTTTTTTTTTTTTTGAGTCGATGGGTTTATAACTTGTAACTGTTTCTGGACATAGAAGAGTGCTCAGAAGCTTTAAGGCTGCCCCAAACCAACGCGAAACATTCGCGCGAATATGCGACGACTGAATAATGTTCGAAGATTCGCATCGCACCAGTGTGGGTGCTCCCATTAATCTCCATGTAAATAAATTAAGACAGGCGAAAGTTTCGTCGTCGCTTTGAAATATTCGCGTTGGTTTGGGAGAGCCTTTAAACTTTTACACGTCCCTTTGGGGTTTTTTTTTTTTTATATGAGCCGTGTTTTGTTGAGGAAGCCAAAGCCAAAATTAAACACGCAGTGCAACAACAATAAATGGCTGCCAATTACTTTATGTTTTTTCTCCAGTCGTAACTTTGGAT
Source organism: Leucozona laternaria (assembly GCA_932273885.2). Taxonomy (NCBI): domain Eukaryota; kingdom Metazoa; phylum Arthropoda; class Insecta; order Diptera; family Syrphidae; genus Leucozona; species Leucozona laternaria. The sequence continues at coordinate 22,979,175 of OW026369.1, read as the reverse complement.
AAATACTTTGGAACAATTTGGAAAAAAAAGCTTTATAACCCAAATTGTTCCCCATTGTTTTGTTGCAAAGCTTTTACTGTGCTGTATATAATTCTCAACAAAACGCGGCTATGATCTATTTGCTGTGCATGGAAAAGTCAGCGATAAATTTGAATGATACATTTCATAAGTGAATTGCTTTCGCGCTCAATGCAACTTTTAAGAGTAAAATAAACAAAAAATAAATTTTACCCTGAACTTTTTGCACTCACAAACAATAATCGTGAGATTTTGTCTTTGGCAGTAGATACTATTTTGTTATAATAGCAGAAGTGTGCTGCTATCATCACAGACCAAAGATTTTAATATCTGTACTATCACCGGCTCAGCAATTTATTATTTGTCTGCAATTTCAATTTCGAGAAATTGGAAAATAAAAAAAAAAATTGCAAGTAGCGTTAATATCAGTTTTTATCTTGCCAAAAACTTGTGAAAATCGTTTGGGTTGTTTCCAAGTTAAATAACCTCTTCATAACAGTTGTATGGCAGGTACGGTAATTTTTGGAATTCAAAATTTTGTCATTATTAATTTTGTGTACCTGCCTGATTGTCTAGACATTGATGGTTAACATTTTTCTTACAAATCACGCAATTCATTGATCTTGTAAATGGTTTTGATATTTGTTAACAAGACTTTTCAGACCTCTCCTTGGGATTTCTTCTATGTTTTTCTGAATAAAATACATTTTTAATTTCTTCTCAAGTCAAGTGTTCAGAACATAACATCATCCGCAGCTCAGTTTAGTTTAATTTTGTTTGAAAAAAAACCTATCATGTAAACGAAAACTGATTTGGCCACGGGCGCCAATTGAAAGGCTAATGGGTTTATTAAAATTAATAAAGCAATTGTATTTGCATAAGGGATAGAGATAATTGAACTAATTTTGAACTCATTGTTGTCTAAAAGCCCTTCTACATTGCAAAGAAATCGTGTACACATACATACATTATACATAAGTGTGGCAACAAAATTTCATCTCACATCTTCACAGTCCAACTCACAATTTTAAATGTGTTAACCCATAGACATTTCTAGAATGGGTTCTCCATTACACATTCTATTTCGTATGAGTGTTTGATGTTGTGGTGAAACTAATTTTTTTGGAGGCAAATATGAAAATCATTTTCAATACACACATAAATATATCCCACTTTGTCTTTGACATGTTCTCTAAGTCCAGGTACCAAGTCATATAATATAAAAACAATCGAATGATTACACAGGTCGACAGTAATGTAACCGGCATTCTGATAAAGAAACCAGAATATAGTTTTCCGAAAGATTTTGATGCCCTTAATTGTCCCATTATTTCAGGTTTTCACGATATTTTAACCTTATTGATGAAACAAAAATTTTGTTTATATCAATATTTGAGGTTATGTTTTGTCATTCATCTGAGAAAAGTAATTTTCCCTTTTTAAATTTATGAATTTTTTGTACCTAAAGACTAAAATATCTGAACTGATGCAGACATTCTAAAATTTCTTGGAATTGGGTTGCTCATTGAATTAAAGTGGTAACCGCGATGTTGATCCTACGTAGCCATTCTAAGAAGTAATAACTATTAAGAAATGTTACATATAACAATATGCGCGTTTAATTATCTACGGTTATTTGATAACGTATACAAAAAAAACAACATGAGATCCTGGTTTCTATCCGAGTTTATTTCAGAGATCGAAGATGAATATTAAGTTTTGCAAGTGGTGTCAGTGTAAAGAAAAAATACAAGAATAGAAGGCTTCCCATAATATGTTATAAAAGGTGTTTTTTTTAGACGTGTGGTTTTCAAGAAGAAATAAAGCGTATATAATTTAATGTTATGGCCAAGAATTAAGCTTTATTATTACGATAAGGGTTTGGCATTATGTTTTAAAAATGATTTCGGGCAAGTGCCCGCCGCGGCTGCCTCGAATAAATTCCAGCCGAGAGGCCAAATTTTCGACATCTCCAATTGTTGCGCGCGATGGCGGATGGACTCATTCGGGTCTTCTTCGATACCCTGCTCCACAGCAGCAATAGGGTCTTCAGTGCGCACTGTACGGCGTCTCTGAGGATGCGCATTATCCACTAGACTAAACGTGGTACGTAACCGATCCATGGTTGCTCGTATTTATGCGAATTTGCGATTATGTCGACCGAATATTGGACGCAGCGGGCGATGCGTCGCGCGAACCAACCCATTATTTTGGTAAAAAATTTGCACGATTTGCAAACGTTGTTCAGGAGTTAGTCTATTAATAATGAAATGGCAAACCAAACTGAGCATAAATCAAGTGACAACTGTCAAAAAGACCAACTCCGAAAAAAATTATTGCCAGATTGAAAACCACACGTTTAAAAAAATCACCCTCTACATTTATGTATAACTACAAAGTTTTTACATGTTTATGTTTGCTCGTCTTAATTTTTTATCCTTATAATGTTTTTTTTTTTTGAAAAGGAGTTGGCCAAAAATTATATGGACAAGAAACACAGAATCGAAAAGAACAAAATGTTTACTAATGTAACCAATAATAAAATGTTTGCATAGTAAAATGTTTGCAAGAAAACGATGGGGAACAAATTGGGTTATAAAGCTCTTTTTGTATGTGGATTCCATAGTTCCAAATTGTTCCAAAGAATTTATCGAAAGTCACATTTGACTGGCGAAAAATAGTAAAATAATTGGCAGCCATTTAATGGCTTTGGCTGCCTCAACAAAACACGGCTAATAAGCATTTAATGTCACCAAAAGAGCAACCCCGAAGTTCGTATATTTAAGGAGCTAGGAGCCGTCGTTATTGAACAGAACGAGTTTCTAATACGACTTATTCATTCTTCCCAGATTTAGAGGTAGTTAGCTATAGTACCGTTAGTTTTAGTCAACCACTAGTCGGAGAAGTTTTATCGATTACTTTTGTTAGAAAATGTATTTTACGGCAGCATTTTGATACCTGATGGTTGATCATTTTTTTGATAACATATTTTTGAAGTACACATTAAGCCTCCGTTTTTTTTGACATTTATTTTACGTACTAAATCTTATTCCTGTTGTAGATTAGTTTTCTCAGAACTGAAGTTAAATTATTGAGTAGTTAGTTAGCAAGAATATTAACATTACCATATAAAACGGGCTGATTCCAGTTTAACCCAATTGATCAAGTTTTTACACAACTCACAAACTAGGTATAGCCAATAGTTTGTCGATGGCAAGTTTCGATTATTGATCAAGGCTCGACAACCGCTTGTAATTTATTGTTTTAATTATTAGTTCTTCTTTCTTGTTGGTTGGAGAATAGGCAAACACGTTTTCAAGTATTATTTAAGTACGTAGCTTATTATAAATAATTTATAAAAGAATCAAACTACCCTTTTCTATAAAATGATTGCATTGCTTGTACCTCCCCCCCCCCCCTTATAGTGTGTTATGTATAAATGTAATATAATAAGCCTTTGTGCAATCGAAATGTATATTAGTTCATTTTCTTTGTGTTGTGTTTATTTTATTTATTTTTTGTTGTTACTAAAACTTCTTGTTACTTCTTGTATGGTTAACAAAACATAAACAAAACAATTCAAATTTTTAACTAATATGTGTTTCCATTAGATTGGTCATCAAAAGGTACAAACAAGTGCCCTTGATCAAAGCACCATTCGTCAATTGCAACAAATCCAACAATTGCTAATAAGACAAACGGCTAATGAAAACGCATCATCAACATCCGGGGCCATGAGTCAGTCGGACTCGGTTAAATTTAATAAAAAGCTACTCGATTATGATTACGGTGATGAGGACGAAGAGGAAAAGAAATCTGCTTCTCCGCATGTACCAAACCTTCTAGACGTAATTAATTAGCATTTCTATTTACCATAAAATGTTAATATTATTGTTTCTTTCTGTTCCTTTAAAGCCAATATCTTGTGTTTTTTTTTTTTTTTTTTTATTAATTTACTATGAGTCAATGAGTATAATATTTAATTTCTCTTTTAATTAAAAAAAATAGCTATTTTATTTTGTTATTGATGATTACTTTTTTTCTGTTTAAATTTTAGAACAACAACTTAAAACAGTTGTTGAAGGATCCTAATGTCTTACGACAACTTCAGACCCTACAAAATTTTCAGAAGTTCAAACAACAAGAGGAGAAACAGCATAAACTCAATGAGTTGCGTCTGCAAGAAGAAGCTTTTGAAAAACACATACAAAATGTACTGAAGGTACTTTTTTTACTTTCTTTTTAATATAATAAATATTTAACACATACTTGTAATTATGCAGATAAATTTTCTAAATGTTTTTTTTTTCTTGTTTTTTTTTTCTATTTTGTTTATTAACAGGGATCAACGGGTAATGAAGCTGCTGATATATCTGCGAAAGAAGTGGAATTTGTTTCAGAAGAATCCAAAATTGAGGTAAACTAATTTACTGTTTCGTCACATAAACCTTATAAATCTAGTTGGAGGATAATTGGTGAGGTTTATTGGTCATACATATATAAAACTAATTATGCTCTAACTATTTTTGTTGGTGCTGACGTGGCTATTAGTCTTTCTTCGTCGGTGCAAATACAAATCAGCTATACCTAATGTTGTTATACAAAAAAAAGATATTCACAGAAAATATGGCTACAATGACGAAACATAAAAGCTTAAGAAATTTAAAATTAAGTGAAACTTAAAACAATTTTAATTTCTAAAAAAATTTACAAGTCATTTATTTTTCCGAAAATGTAGTTTTTGATTTTTTTTTATGAAATGATAACAGGCTTCCGAGCTAACACTGCTAGTTTTGAAAGTTAGTAATTAGTTTCATTATTTAATTATTTATTGAAGAAAAAAAAAACAGAAGAACCAACAATATTAATAAGTTTAAGGATTTAAAATCGTTGCAAATGTTGGGTTTGTTGTAAGTACTTTTTGCAAAATCGGTTCACGATTTCATCCTTAGATAAAAGATTTCGTTGTTTAGATTATAAGAAATATTTTTTATTTGAAAAAAGTTCCTATTTTGTTAAAAATTACATGATATATTGATTAACAAAGCAAACATTTAATTTTTGAGAACATTTATACAGGGTATGAGCTATTAGGATAAGTAGAAACAATTAAAAATAGTGTGGGAGGAAAAATCGAAAAAAAAATTATTAAAAACAATAGGCAACACTAACACTTGCTATAGCTTTTTTAAAATCAAAAATCCTTCTTTCATTTTCTTTTTAAAAGAAATTTGTTCTAATCGATAATTTTTGAAAAAGTGATTTCCAAATTCGAAACTGAAAAAAACCTAAACAAATTTGATCAAATTGATTTTTAAAGTTTCAAAAAAAAAAACAGTCAAACCTCAAAATCCAGATGCTTAAAAGAGTTCTAATTCTTTAAGAAAATATTCGATTTATCTTTTGTTTCATGTCTCAACCTAGCCCTTACGCTTTAGCTGTCTATAGGTACTGTTATGTTAAAAGTACCTTAAACCATTTCCAATAATATAGCTTTAAAAATGCCGGCTAAAATTATAATTTTTTTAAATTAATTTGTTCCTTGACGATACAGTAGTCACATTACTGTAACTTTTTTTTCAATTAAAATTAAACCGATTTTAAAAACTTTCATCAATTTATTATAATAAAACTAATTATTCAATGAACAGTTTCCACGCCTATTAAGTTAAAACAAATACCTTTCGCGTTTTTTCTTATTGAAATCGTGGTGCTAGAAGTCACTAACTTTTCCTAAGAATTTTTAAATTCGTGTAATTTGATATCACTGAATCCGAATGAAACGGAATATTATGTCATCCTTCTCTACGATACTTTATTTCTTTCGTAGTCAGAGTGAAATTCGTTATTTGCACAGAAAAGAATGTGATTTGCTAGGATTTACAATTAAAATGAATAAATAATTTCACCAAGTTAATGTTCATGATAGTTCATGGTTCCAAACATATTTTTAAGCTGGCTTATTCACTCTAAATTTTATCAAACAAAACAAAATTCCACTGGAAAAATAAAAAAAATTAAGGTACACATGCGTGTCTATCTGTATCTATACATAGAATGGAGCGGATGCGATATTAGAGCATCAATAATTGCACAAATAAATCAATTTGTTTGAAAAAACTAAAATAAAGCTAAAACTTCCAATAGACAACACAACAGTGAGCCATTATTTGGTACATGTAGGTAAAAATTCCTAACTCGTACGTATATTCGCTGCTGAAACTGTAGGAACAAATATTAATACATATTTATAAAGCGCCCTGTTTTAATTAATAATTTAATTAATTTATTCTATCTCACTTTTATCTTTTTATGGGAATTCCTATTTTTTTTATCTTTGTTAATTACAAAAAAAAATATCTCAATTCTCTTCTTAACGTGTGTTTATTGCGTTTGTGTTGGGGTATTTTCAAATAGCGCAGTTAATTTTTTTTATTGATGTAAACCATCACTGTTTCTTTTACAACTCTCAATGATTTGACGTAAGTCAGCTGATTTCGAAATTAAGAGTGAATTTTTCGTGATTCGTAGCGTAGACCTCCGTTAGGAGAATTGTTACAATGGATTCTGTGATAAAGCTGATTAATGATGTTCGAAACATTAGCTAGGAATACATTGTTATAGGGAATATATTTTTCAGGCAAATATTGCGGTCATTCATTGGATTTTTCGTTAGGTGAAAATATTCTTCCGGACAAACAAAACTCCCTTCGAGATTCCCGATCGTTCCCAAAGAGAAAGTCACAGAATTTCGACAGCGGCAAGCGAAAAGTTTGCAACACTGGCTAACATTTTTTTTTAAATAAGATATATATACTTTTGTTTGAGACAAACTTTGAAGCCTTCTTAAATGACGAGCGATACCGGAATCCGTAAATTTTTTTATGTTTTTCAAGATAAATCGGAAAAAAACACTGCTGAAATTAGAGTTTTCATGCATATACTTATACTGTGATATATTTTCGTATATCTTCTCCTAAAGACAATAGTAAATAAATATTAAAAAAGATGTGCTCTTACAATGCGCCAAAAAAAAAAAAAAAAAAACAAGTGCACCAATTTACAAAGCAGAAACAATATGCATATGTACAATCGAAAACCAACACAAAATAGAGTAGATCGAAATGTAGAACATCGATTTCCATTGCAAGCGAGTTCTGGAACACCCAAATTTATACAACTAATCGAATGAAATATTTTTAAATGACAAACAAAATGTGAAAACATCTATAAATTGCTGAATTTCGGTTCAAAAAAAAACCAAAGGCAAGGAAATATTATATTCAATACTTTTACACGAGTTTTAAATCAACGAACTAAAAGAAGTTCGTTTCTATTCATATAATGTGTTTGGTAAGTATGATTTGTTTGAAAAATGTATGTATTAATTTTCAGATAATTTATTCATATCGATCATATAACCTGAATTTAATTTCTAAAAATTGAGACACATTTTCAAGAACTTTAGGAATAATGTTAGACATTTGGTTAGACTTTTGGATTTATAATTTTCGACTCGCTTTGAATTTGATTTAAAAAAAAAACCACGAAAGTCGAAAAGAAAATATACAATTGGAAAAGTTTGGCTTCATATTACATAGTCAGACTACTGATCTCCATAAGCATTTGTCCATCGTGGCACTTCAATAACCATTTTGTAAGTCTCATTTCCAGCTTTATTTTATCTGTCGGAGTTTCGTGCTCCTTTTGCCGCAGTTGAAATTTACACGAGTGACAAAATTAAATTATTTTTTCAATATTTTAGCCATTAGTTAGAAATTACAGATATATTAATAACAATCTGTCCAAACAACAGTATTAATAAATGAAAGATGATCAATAATAAACGATAACAAACCAAACAAGAAGATTTTATTGAAATCACTTAGATAGCGCACAAAAATTAACTTTACAAGACTACATAAGTATTAGCGCGTACAACTCGACCTTAGTTTTTAACAGACTAAAATTTTAATTTTTATAATCGCCAATTTTTTTTTAATTATTCAAAGCTAAAAGGATCTATTTAAGTTCAATTTTCGGAGTTCATAATTATTTTTGTCTCCATTCTCGTCGATAACATGCAGATAGGAATAGTTGAAGATTGTTCACTAGGCTCTGGGTCTACACGAGCTGTCGCGCCATAAATTTATTTATTTTTGTCTGAACTTTACTGAAAACCTAAGATTTCATGCGGTAACAGCTGACACTTAAGCAACTGTCTCTAGCTAAATTACAACTGATACTCTTTGTTCAACAAATTAATTTGAATTTTTGAGGCATTTAGTGTTATTAACATAAATTTTTCTAACTGATTATTTTTTCAATGTTTACGTTTGTCTGGTTTATTAATTTTCCCCCATTCTAATTAGATAGTTTTATCAATAATTAATCATCGATGCGTCTTAAAAATTAAAGTACATAAGTATGTCAGTGAAAACACCCATTCCAAAATTGTAAAGAAAACATAGACAGGCTCACTTGCTCGAAAATTTAAATAAAATCTTAAAAAAAAAAACATTCAAAACGGGTTAAGTAATAAGTAATTTGTATGTACCTCGTCTAATTGAGATTTTTGGAATATAATTGAAAGTGTTGCATTGACATACACATTTTTAGAATTGCACATACATTTAAATGCAAAGACAAGCTAAACGCATTATTAGTTTTTATTTTTAAAGTTAAAAAAAAAGAACAGAAATTATTTCCAATAATTCAAATCGTCGTCGGAATTTCCAACTTTAAAATAAGGTAAGGTTAAAATGTTAAAGAAATTCCTTCGGACTAACGGTATAACAACGTTTGGTACCAAGCTGGTAAGTTATTTTTAATTTGATCAATTAGACAAAAAAAAAAAATTAATAAAACAAAAAAATTCGCGCGGTCGCAAAGATGAAGATACACGTTTAGTTAATATTTCAATCGGGAAAACAAATGCACACGTCAACATACGACTGTTATATGAAACGAAATATATATTTACAAAAAAAAAAATACTATAAAATATGAGAATCACGTAATTTTTATTTCGTCATTTTGTTTTTTCTTTGTGTTTTTTTTTTTTCTTTTTTACTTCATTTTGTTTCTAAACAAAAAAAAAATAGGTTATCAATTTGGATGGGAATGATTCAAGGAGTCCTTCACTTGATCGAGATCGCTACAAGAGGAGAAGGAGCCGATCAAGGTCCCGGGACAGAGCCCAGCCGCGAGATATAAGAAGACGTCGTTCTAGATCTAGATCATCCAGAAGCCGTTCACCCAGAACTCAGAATAGACGTCGTCCTTCACGTGAAAGGGATCGTGAGCGTGAACGTCTAGCCGAACGCAATCGTGACAAAGAAAAGGAGAAGGAACGTGAACATGAACGTGAACGCCGCCGCAAAGGTTTGCCGGACATAAAAAAGGATCATTTGAGTGGTAATTTTCTTTCAATTAAAAACAAAAAATCAAAAACTCTTGACTATTAATCAATTTTCTATAATATTGCAGTCGTATGGTGGAGCTTAATTTGAGCAAACGTTTGACATGCTCTTACATTTTTTTTTGAATAGAGTTACCGTGATAAAAATTGCATTTAAACTCGTAAAAATTCTATCTTCATCAATGCGTCGCAAAGAATTTTATTTTTATTAATATATACTAGTGAAAATAGTTATTTAAACAAAAATGTAACACATTTTAACAAAACAACAAACAAAAATATTCTATGAACGAGGGATTATAAGTGATGTAGTGCACAACTATAAAACGCAATCACAGTTAGTTATGATTATAGACAAAAATAATATATACAAAAATGGAAACAGCAGCGAACATTATTTAGAAAAATTTTGAGAAATAAGAACTGCATTACGCAAAAACTTGTGTTTTTCGTGGCAATATCATAGGACTATTAAATTTATTCTGATCCGTTCTTTCTTGAAATATTGCAAGTCCCCGAAAAGAAAAAAAAATGATACGAATGGCAAAGTAAGCGAAGTTATGTAAAATATGCCTGACATGTGACCATTTTAACATTTTTAAAGTACCCCAAAACAATTAAGTTATGTGATTTAGCTTATGAATACACCTTTGATTATGTGCGACAAAAAAAAAAATAAAAGTCATTTTAATGTGATTAAGTTCGACTTAACATGACTGCGCTTCTCCAACATGAGCGTATGAAATCGTACTCTAAAAAATTGTCGTCACACTTAAGTTTTCATTGTGTTTTATTCAAAATTTTGAATATTATTTATTGGGGTGCGATTTCTTTGCAGAAGATACAGCACTTAATTAAATTTAAAGTTAACAACACTTTGTAAAAAATTGACTTTACCAAGCCAAGAGAACTTACAATTTTGAATACAAAAATGTGTGAGTGCCGGGATTCACGGTTAATATGTGTAAACATCAACGTGCGCGGATCCAAAACGGACTTGTTTTTGCTTGAAGGAGATCTTAAGATTTTTTTCACTGAACGCACCCATCCTAGTATGCAGATCGTAACGTTGCACGGCGTAACGTTGCACACGAACGTTCAAGTTTTTTTTTCACTCTACCGCCCGCATAGATGTTTACACATCAAAAAACAAAAATTATTGAGTCGAAGGCCTTGAAAAATTACCAGTCGAAAAATACTATTATTAAAATTAATTATTTTACCGAATTTTTATGAGCTTGTTGCAAGTAGATAAATTTTTTTAAAGAGCGGGAAACTAATCTTTTTTCAAGGCTCTTTAAATCCAGAAACCTAATCACATTTTTCAAGCTACTTCTGTACAAGATTTTGTTCTTATCAGATCTGGCAAACAAATAAGATACTTGGATGCTTAGTTAAAGTCACATCTCCTCTTTGTCGCGTACGAGAGATAATTCTTAATAAGAATTGTTGGCTTGGTATGTGATGTATGAAAGGCGATTACAGAAACGCTACAAACTCGGAACTGTGAAGGATGATAGAAATAATCTTATTTATGAGCGATGATTTTACTATCCACAATACAATCTTTTGTTCCACCAAACCATGGGGAAGCATTTTCGTTATAGAAGGTTTCATGTCAGAATAAAAATTAGTTGTAGAACTAGATACCTAATGTGCTTGTAGAACTTTTAAATGTTTCCTTCATTTCCACACGAGCTAGAAGGGATCGACAAAGCGGATACAATCAGTTGGTATTGTGTGAAAAAAATGTTTGACTTGAATGAAGGTCAAATTCATACTTACATAATATGTGTTTCTAATTTAGTCAAGAACTATATACACTGTACCATTACCATCGGCAATATTGGTAGCGATTGTGTTGCAATGTTTTTACATTGTCTTAACAATTCTCAAACTGTCTATGTCATTTGCTACACTTTGTTTAAAATTCAAATGTGTAGAAAAAAATCAGTTTCACTCACTTTTATTAAGAGTAAAGGAAAAATTATCTTAGCATGCGATAAAAGCTTTTTTTTAAATACTCTACTCATATTTCATTTTAAACTAAAACAAAGAAATCAGGGAACGAATTAGGCAACATTAAGTTATTCTACTTTCGAATAATGCTAATATTAAATGGCATGTATGAACGTGGGAGTAAACGACAACTTTTCAAAAAAAATCTACGAGTAGGTCTGCCCCCTTTTTTTTGCTTAAAGCGGGATATACATTGTTCAAATGCTTGTCATGCATGTGAGAGTGTATTAATAATTTTTGTTGACGTTGCATATACACACTACATGCATGAGTCTTCAATCATTTATTTTTAATTAAATTTCTATACGAAAATGTACCTATGCTTGATCAAGCAATCATTCCCAAATATACACTATTTCAATTCTTCCTATATGATTGAACAAAAATCAAAACTTTTTGATTTTGCTTCAAGCATACACACAATGTATACGTGTTTCATTTTTACTAATACACCCTCTATGCATGACAAGCATTTGAACAATGTATATCCCGCTTGGTTACAGAGTTGTGATTTTTTCAAATTTCGAAAATTTCTTATTGTGGAATCGAAATACATACATGTTTGTTTTACTTAATTTTACCCAATAATTTGAACAGATAAGTAATTAAGGAACAAAACATGGCTTACTTAAAATCAAAATTTCGAAGCTTTCATGCTTCTGCCAATAAGTTTGCATAATATTAAAATAAACCAAACTATTTCTGTTTTTAAAAAGCTGCGTCGCTAAATCTAAATCTATCGATTAGTACCATTTTTCTTAATGACTGAGCAATAAATCTTTTATTTGTATGAATTACATACGGCTCAATGAGATAATATAACTTTTCTCAAATATCAATCCATTATTTTTGGAATTTAATTGTTTTTTTTTTTTAGTTTGTTTATATTGCATACTTCTACCGCATTTCTGGCAAAGTTGTCAGCTTCTTATGAACAAAAAAATTATATCTTATTCAAGCTTTAACTTGTTTCGAATCTGAAAAATCTAACAACGAAATTCCTCGCAGGAATTATAAATTATTGAGGGTTTGTGATCAAAGTCTTATTCACTTTTGAAAAATCAGATCTTGTAGACGCGTTTCGAGGGCTGTAGCATTAAATGTGTTTTTGTCTTTGAACCTTCTTATTTCGAACAGGAAAAATTGCGCTAGATTTAAATTTTTACACTAGTCGACTATGAACAAACAAAACTGTTATTTCTCGTAAACCGTTTATTTAAAAAAATTGCACTACAAAATATTTATATCACTATCAGTTTAAAAAAAAATTAAAACTGATACGAATAAGCTCCAAAATACGACGATTGCACCACAAATAATTATTCTTCGTGCGTGTGTGTGTATCTTAAATTAAATGAATCTATTGGATTTTTCTTCTTACAGTTTGCAGTACAACTCTCTGGGTTGGACATTTATCCAAATTGGTATACCAAGAGGAACTATCCGATACTTTTGGCAAATATGGTGACATTGTTAGCATAGATCAAATTGTTCCACGAGGATGTGCTTTTATTGTTATGAATCGTCGTCAAGATGCGAGTAAAGCAATGAGTTCTCTTAAGAATCACAAACTTCAGGGCAGAGCAATAACGATATCCTGGGCTGCTGGTAAAGGTGTAAAAAGTAAGGAATGGAAAGATTTCTGGGACTTGGAATTAGGTGTCACCTACATACCATGGGATAAGTTAGAAAAGGACACAGATCTTGACTCTCTTGAGGAGGGTGGCATAATTGATGAGGATTCAATGCCCGATTGGATGAAAGATAAAATAAATAAACTGAAAAATGTGAAGGAAAATGTTGCTGGTGGTGGTTCATCGATTTTGTTCGGGGTAGATGGAATGCCAAAAATTGATATAACTCAGCCACCGCCACAAACAGGGGGAATGATGCCGATGCCGCCGTTTACAATGGCACCACCAATGGGTGCGCCACCGCGAATGATGCCTCCGATGGGTGTTCCAATGCCCGGCAATATGGTATCGGGAATACCAATGCCACAGGCTATGGTGCCAGGAATGCCGCCTCCACATCCTATGTTGATGCCACCGGGCATGCTGCCTCCACATGGCTTTCCTCCAATACCATTGGATAAGAATATTCCTCCTCCAAATATGCGCCCTGATGGTGGTATGCCGCCAAATCCGTTTATGGGCAACCCAGGCATAATGCAGCCTATGCCAATTCCACCTTCGCATCAATTTCCGCCGATTTCAGGTGGAAATGCTTCTAGTGATGATCAAATGGACATTGAGATGGAAGATGATATGCCCAACGATAATGCTCAACATGCTCCTCCAATGAACTTTAACCAACCGCCCCCTATGTTCCAGGGTGGTGGGTCAGGACCCGGCCCCGGACCAGGACCAGGACCGGGACCAGGAGGCTTTTTAGAAGGCGGAATACCACCGGGTAGTGAGGGTAGTGATGATTATGGCGGACGCGATAGAAATCGTGGTGGTAACTCACGCTGGGGATCACGAGATGACCGAGATCAAAATCGCGATCGCGGCAATCGAGGTGGCGACCAGTCTGAGGGTGATATGTGGCGAGAAAATGGACCACCAATGGGGGGTCCACCGAACTTCAATGATTCTTCCCGACGTGGTGGTGGTCCGCCAGGGAACATGCCTCCGTTCGACATGAATAATCACCCCCAAAGGCAAGATTTCTTTGACATGCGACATGGTGGAGGCCCTGATGGTAAATTTGCTATTTAAATGTAAAGATTTTTGAATTAATTTTTTTTTTTTAGATTTCAATGATCGCCGGGGAGGAGGAGCAGGTCGTGGCGGTGGAGATTTCTTCCCAAATATGCAAAATAGATTTAATCAACCGAATAGTTTAATGCAAATGCGCATACAACCACCAGCAGTGTTTAATAACAGAATGAATGGACCTGGAATGGGTTCCGGACCGGGAATGTTTATGCGTGGACAAGGTCCTCGTTCGCAAGGTGGTCCGCAAGGTGGTCCACAAGGTACATTTATAATTGTTTAAATCTGCAAAGAAAAAATTATATTTTTTTTTTTGCAATTTTACAGGCGGTGGTGGTTTTGGCTTCGAAAATCGGAATCCATTTGATCGTGACATTGATGGTGGCAATAGGATGCGTGGTGGTCGTGGTATGAATGACAGACGCGGTGGGCGAGGAGGAGGACCTGGTGGTCGTGGGGGTCCAAATAACTGGCGAGACTGTGAAGAAGATGATGAAGGTGGAGTTTTTAAAAGACGAGGAAATCGTTTTGGAGGTGGACGTGATCGAGATGGTCCCGATGACAATCGCATGAGCCGCGACCGAGATCGTGCAGGCGGACGAAGGCAAATGAATGATCGGAATTCCCGTGACAGATTTGATCGTACATCTCGTGAAAGGCGTGAAGGTGGCAATGACCGACCTCAAAGAAATCGAAGAATGTCAAGTGAAAACCGTGATTCCTCAAGGCCGCGTGAAGAACGACAATCACCGCCAAAACAGAGCACGAACAAAGATTTTGATCCAAAGCCACAAACTGCGAATGTCCAATTAGATACTGAGGAAGATTGGGATCAGGAACTTTCTGAGCACGATTTTGATAATACATCAAAATCAATGGAAAATCTACGAGATGAGCCAGCGCCCCAAAACGAAAATACCAACACATCGAGAGATGAATACGCCATGGAATCACAATCTGATTATGAAAAAGAGCAAGATTTTGCAGTTCCGATTCCAACCTCTACAGAGGAATATCCAAGCAAACAAATAGAACGAATGAATTCTGTAAATACTCCATTATATGATGAACCGGCTCCGGCCTTTGAAAACAAAGCAAGTTATTCAGATAATTGTGCTGAAAGCGAAAATGTTCCAGAAAGTAGAGACGAGAACACTGCTGCACCAGAACCAGCCCACGAACCACAACCATCCGTGGAGGCACCAGAAGAATAGAAATAAAGCCCAACTGATACAATCGTATCGCTTTAACTTATAAGAGCAACCTAGAATAAATTAATAATACTTCGTTCAAACGAACGATTATAATGTATTATCTATACGGTTTGGGCCCTAGCATTTATTTTTATTTCATTATTTTTTCTTAAATATTTATTAAACCGTTATAAAGCAATCCGAAGACACATACACACATCTCCGAGGCCCATTAGCACGAAAGTTTTTGATAGAAATTTGTAAGCTTTTTAAGACTATCGTGCAAGTGGACCTAACTGACAAAAGTTAGAAAGAAAACCAAACAAAAAATTTGGTCTTTTAAAATTTACTATTAGTTAAAGTTATTTTTTTTTCTTTTTTTTTAATATAATTTATTGATTCTTCTTGATTATGATTTCTAATCAGAAATAAAACAAAAATGCAATTGGTTTCCATTGGCTCAACCGTATTTGTAAACTTAAAATAATTATTATCTATAAATGCTGAATACATACATTGAGCGCGTGTAAGAAAGGAAAAATCTTGAAATTCTAATATGAAAATATTTCATATACATAATTTTGTTTTAAATTCACTAATTGAAACGATGAACATTTGCGTAAATATTTTAATAAAATTGTATGTATTCATAAAATAGTTTTACTCATTTTAATAAAATATCGTTATATGTATCATTATCATAGTAAAGCTAACAAAAAAAAATATAAAATGATAAAACTGTAATCAAAAGAAGTTTAAATTCATATACAGTCTATATATACATAAACAAAATACGAAAAATCTTTTTTATTCAGTTTAGTCACAAATATATGTATGTTTGTATGTGTATACTTGTATGTGTACTCGTAACTAGAAAAATTATGTTTCCCCTTCAATTATTTAATATAAATGGAGTCGATTGGGTGAATGGTATGTTCTATGTTTGTTTCAACGCGGATAGCAGAATAGGGCTGTATATCAAAATCTTATAAGCGAAAATCATAGAGGTCTTTTACTTCACCTGGGAGCAAGTCGTACCTCGAAAGAAATCAAGCAAATTGTAAGTAAGTTTTAACGTAAAAAAATATGGTTGAAAATTAAATTTTAAATTACAAATAGGGAGGTTCACATTAAACGACGTGTCGCTCGACCCGAGTCGTTTTGCAAGTGTTCACACTCAACGACTTTTTTACCGACATCACTTTTAAGCAAATTTTGAAAGAGAGAACATGTTGCGAATTTCATTATTTTTTCTTTGTGTTGTTTACTTCGAATGTAAACCATTTTCTTGAAATCTTACATAAAATATAGAAAAAAAGATGTAAAATTGAAATCATCGGTCGTTCGACTGGAGTTCACATTTAATACAGCGGTCGTCCGACAGAGATAATTGTTAAAAGGGGGGTTCACATTCAACGACATGTTCATCAACACATGTTATGTCAGATTTTTGTAATGTGAACTCCAGTCGAACGACCGATGATTTCAATTTTACATCTTTTTTTCTATTTTTTAAGTAAGATTTGAAGAAAATGGTTTATAATCGAAGTAAACAACAAAAAGAAAGCGGAAAAAAATAAAATGGATGCGGTAGAATTGGTGCAAATAACGAAATTTGCAGCATGTTGGCTCTCTAAAAATTTTCTTGAAAATGATGTCGGTAAGATAGTCGTTGAATGTGAACGCTAGCAAAACGACTTAGGTCGAACTACACGTCGTTGAATGTGAACCCCCCTAAAAAAATTGAACTACACAGTTAGTCGATCAACGGTCGTTCGATCACGTGTTGATGAACATGTCGTTGAATGTGAACCCCCCTAATTACACCAAAGCTACAGTTTTTGCTTGTCACATTGTTACTTGCCATATATACATTTATGTAGGTACTATACCTATGACAAATTATGAATTTGTAAAAAAAATCGAACTCTAGATTTTAACGAAAAGAGTGGGTCTCGTTATTCCGTCCGTCTATCTGGCTGTTCGGCTACAGGCTAAAAAAAAAAAACAATTTGCCTTCCCAAGATTCCCCGACTTTTAATTTTACGTATTTAGAAATGTGAAATATTATACTGTGTGAAATCTTGCTAAAAATGCAATATTTGTTTTGACACACAGGGACACAGGAAGAGGACCTTTAGTGACGATGTAATAAACTATCGAATGTTTTACTGGAAGCGAAATAACTTGGTTCTTGCATGAGAGTTGGATACTTTTTCAAAATTTCATGATACACATTGTTGATTTGAAAATGTATCGGAGTTGGGTCGTTTGACCAAATTGTTGAAGCATTGGCTTGCATTTTTGCTAACGGGTACAGTATGAAAAAATCGGAACAGAATCGTTTCTTTTGTTGAAAGGAATTCGTCATAACTAAAAGTCGTCTAATATTTTATGACAGCTTTGTGTTGTTGTAATCCCATGTAACAACACTTCTGATGAACCACTGTTTCCAAAAAAGAAATTTAAGACGCTCAATTATTGATTGATGTAATTTTTTACAAAGAACGCTAGGCCGCGCTTAGGCCTTAAGTGAACTCTGAACGTGGCCAATGTGTTACCACCATAAAAGCTCTTACAGCGGCTTTTTTGGTAAACAGCTGTCCAAATAACTTTTGACACTTTGGCAAAAAAGGTAAATATTTCTATATTTCTATAATCTAAAGTCTTAACTACTAGTGACTGCGTCGAAGTGGATTTCAAGTTAAAACAAATAAATATCTTCTCAATAAAAATGAACGAAAAAATATCATCCAAGGAAGAATATTTTAAAAAGCTAGAACATTGGGTTCGTCAAGCACAACTTCTCCAAAATGCTACAGCATGTTTTCCATACTATTTGGCTTCTAACTATCCAAATTATTTTCAACTTAATGGGATGAATATCGATGGATCTATTAATACCAGTATCCCTGTTGCTGCGACAAATCCAGATCCAAATGCTCCAAACCCCGAACGATTGAACAATATTGAAAACAGTTAAATATATTTATCTGATAACAGAGATACCAACTTTATAGTTAAATGCTTTTATTGCAGCTTCCAATCAAGATGAAGGATATGAATTCGTTGTTGCTCCTCTGTGGAAGCGTTTCGTTGCCGAAATGGTGGATGTTTCTATTCTTTTGCTTCTGAAAGTGGCACTTACGTTCACATTCTTGAATATTTTCGATTTGGATTTGTATATAAATAATGGAAATTCTCATAGAATATTTAATTGTTTTTTTCTCTTTACAGGAGCTATGAATTCGATAGTGATTACTTGAAAAAAACTGCCAACGACAGTGATACGAAATTCCTGAGTATAGCCGATTTGCTATCACTATCGTCTGATCTCGTTGCCCTTGAAATCCTTATGAAGGTATTTGTATGCCTGTATGAAGCTGTATGGACCATGAATGGACGTGTAATTGTTGGTGGAGCAACGCCGGGAAAACTGCTTCTACGCTTAAGAATTGTCTACGTTGAATTCCTAACAGTAAGATTGGATGAACCAGGCTTAAATGGAAATGGACCAATACGTGCCATTATGTATCCAGCATCGAATCCTGGCTTTCGAAGAGCTTTTTTCCGTGCTATAGCAAAGAATCTGGTTTTGGCCTTGCTTTTTCCGGTTTGTTTTGTTTTCTTGTTTTTAAAGAACAATCGAACTTTCTATGATGTTATAACAAAAACTGTTGTTGTTGAGGAAAATGCATCACCTCAACGAAGAAGTCGTTGAATGCTGATTTATTTAATATGTAGTTTAAGTAAATCATGTTAATTTTCTTTTCTGTTTAAATTCTAATGCCACATGAAAAATTGAAATATCATGAACCATATTTTTTTATTTCTTTAGCAAAACCAAAATATTTTACTTTTACATTCTTATTTAAATATTTGAGTGTCACCAAACTTAAATTTATTATCATAAATAAAGAATAATCTGATGAATTAAGAAATAATTTAACCAAAACACCACAAAAATTCGGTTAAATTTAATGCAAATTCTTTATTTTTTATTTCATCTCTTTTAACATTAAGCCCTTAATACATACAGTTCTAGATAAATATTATTTTCAATCATTAACGCCCTCCTCGATTTCGATATACTTCTGTAATATTTTGAACATTTCTACCTTGGCTTTGATTTTATGAACTCGATTCAACTGTCGCAGATAGACACACACACTCTTGCAGAAGAAATCATCTTCGGTTTCTGTGTTTTCGATAGTTTTCGAAGTGTTTATTTGATTGCTGGTTTGTGGAGATGCTTCTATTGGTTTTTCTTTAATTATAGTGCAGTTCTGAATTGTGGCATGTGTTGGACTATCACCATCTGCTATCATTTGAACTTGATACTCGTAGTTTTCTTCATTCATCAAAGGGTTCTCCTCGTCGCCCTCGTCCCCATCTTCCGTTATTGCGTTGCTTGAGTCTATCACCATGGACACACTGTCGGCTTTTTCTATTTCATAGTTTTGGAAAATTTCTTCGACATTCACTTCTTCAGTCGTGTTATGTTCATCGGATTCCAACTTACAACAATTATTCGAATAGCTGCTGTCACAAGTGCTGTAGTCATGCTTCTCTAACCTGCCTTCCCAACTGGTTTTTGGTTTGATTTTGCAAAGTATTGAACTTCGTTCCCTGAAGAAATTGAAAAAAGGATGTTAAAAAACCCCTTCGAATCAATCAAAAGCATTATACTCACTTGCGTTTGCGAACATAGGGTCGAAGGAAATCCATTTCCTTGTAAAATTCATCTTGTGGGTATTCCAAATTGGGATTGACACGTCGATTTTTTAGCTCTCTAGTGTATCTATCACGCAAGCATGTCCATCGTCGCCGTGCATCATTCACTGGAAATATAAATATAGTTAATATATACTAATCAAGGAAAGAAACCTCTTCCCCTCTCTTACTGTTGATTCCAAGGTATTGTGAGAGTTCCACCCATATTTTCTCTTTTCTATAGGCAAACTTAAAGTCAGAGTTTGTATTATCAAAGAGTGCCGGAGTAGCACGGACCCCACGTACAAGTTCCAAATCAGACGGATCCATTTGCTGGCCAATTGGAGTAAATATTTTTGTTAAATATAAACAAAAAGTAAACAAAACAAATAACAGTTTCCGTAAATTCGTAAAACCAGAAAGTTATGTGATGGATGACAGCAGTTTATGCTACGACAGTGCGTGCGTGAAATATCACGTTCACGTTTTGTTCACAAATGGCGATTGGTTGTGTTACTTAACGAAAACGACACGATATGCAAGCAAGAGAGTTGCCATTTCAACTTAATTTTAAATGAGCAATGGAAGTTGGTTTTACACGTGAGAACGTTTTTTGTAGCTGGTTTGGTGTTTATTTTTAAAATCTCGGAGGTTTGAAATGCTAATAATAATTTTTGTAATAAATTTAATATAATAACAATTTTTTTCTTGAATTATTGGGGAATTTTTCGAAAATTTAAAACTCGCAATAGACGAAAAGTGAAATGTCAGCTCTTCCGGGTGGAATGTTGTTCTGGTGAAACAAACAAAAACTTGTTTTTTTCGCTTATTTAACTTTTTTCTCCCGCATAAGCAGTGTTTAAATTGGCATATCACTTCAATTTTAAATGGAAGTGACTCTTGATAAGGGGAATCTACGATTACCATTTTTTGCTAACGATCCTAGTAAAAGACTTGAACACAGCGTTTTCGTTAAAGCGTGATGTAAGCTACGGTAGTAGACCTTAATTGGATAAATAATTGGAAAAATCCATTTAAGAAGACAATGATGACAACAATGCAATTGAAATGGCCATATCCCATCTGTCTAGTTATCGAAATTTGGGACTCATAACGTGTTGGTACTTCATCTATATTATTATTATTATTTAAAAATTTTTAAGCATTAAATTTTCTATTTTAAACTCATTTACAATATATACATTAATAGTTGTTTTTGTACAAAATAAATAATTGAGTGTTTAATTCTAATTGTATTTGTTTCTAATTTAACATTATTAGGAAGGCTATTCAAAATTTGTATTCCCTTATAAAATAACATATTTTGTGTTCTACTGTTTCAATTCAGTTCTTGTTCTCAGTCTTCTTTGTAAGTAAATAGGCATTAAGTTATTTTTCACCATAAAAACAAATATTATAATTATAATTCTTTGTTTCACAGAAAACCAATTTAAAGAATTTAACATAGTTCTTACAGATGTGTATCGGTTACATGATAATATAGATCTCATTCCCTTGTTTTGTAAAATTTGAAGTTTTTTCTATCATTAGTTCATTTCCCAATAATAATATTATGGGACAAGATTCAAAATGGGGTTGTATAATGGACTTATATACTTTAATGGCCATACAAATACTGAGCTTTTTTCGTATTCTTCGAAAAAAACCGATTTTGTTGGCATATTTTTTTGTTATCATTTCAAAATGTTTTTTTTAAATTTAAATTACTGTCAAGGGTTATTCCAAAGTATATGGTTTCTTGTAAACATTCGAAATCATTTATTTTATAAATTATTTTTGATCATACATCTATAGGTATATTCCAATGGGCCTTGCAAAGAAGTTTTTAATACTTCCCAGTATCCCAGTAGATGATGAAAGAAACGCTTTCATTCTGCCAAGAGTAAAATCTAAACCTCAATATAAATGTAATTTTGGTTATTGGCTTTTGTATTTCATTTTAAATGAGAGAAATTTCAAAAATAGTAATTCACTGCGTGGTGTTTTTTTCTTGCGTGGATACATTTCGTAACTATTTCTAACACAGAGTAGAAGTTGTTGACTGCAGCCAGAAGTACTTGGCGTTGGTAGTAGATACTGGAGCCCAAAGGAACACAACTTATGATACTCAATCCTCGATAGAAGATCAATGCCTCCAAAAACTAAATCTAACCACAAATTCCCAAACCTATGCCAGGTAAACTCGTAACTTATCTATTGCTCCAGCGGTTTATTTAATTGCATGCATATTTTTATTGATTTCTTTGCCTTGATTTATATCGTTCATTAAAAAAAATAGTTTTTCAAAACTAGCATGTACATATTATAATCACATCACATTCAAGAAAACCTGTAATGCTTACGAAAACTGCAGGCTAAGGCTACCCCCTTTGAGTTCTTTAGTCATGACTTTGGTTCTCTCAGGCTATCGTCGATTTAGAGGAATCTGAAATGACCTCAAGTGTATTATGTATACTGGCTCAATGGCAATCGGCCGGTAGAACTTGAAGATGAAGGAAATCTACCAAACATCGAATACATAGTCGCAAATGAGCTTGTATATTTAATGGAATATGGCAGGTACTGTTCACAAATGTAGACTACGCCTACAATAATACACAGAATCATTTTTGGTTATCTAAGATCGTTAGTTTTGATTGAGATAAAAATCATGCTACTCAATCAAATAAAAATACTTTAATAATGAATATTAATGATTTATTTTATTATATTAAAAGCAATCCTCATTTATAATATCAGAATTCACAGCTAAACCTCTCTCTTTTAATGCCTTTGATATCAACCTGTGCTTTTCCTGACGCTGTTCTTGCTCTCGACGTTGGGCATCAAGAATTTCCTCTACAGATATTTCCTTTAGCGGCAAATTAGATTCTTTTTCTCGATCCTTTTTAATTTAATATAAGTATTAACCACCAACAAAAAAATATTTATGACAACTTACAATTTCTCCCAAGAGAACTACATTTTCCCCACGAATAAGGAAAACTCCTCTTGGAATATCACCGTATTCATTTCCCACATGAATTCTTTCGATTGTCCTGTGCAAAACTAAATTGGCAAATTGATCCACAGATCGAAGGTAGCCAATAAGCGTTCGTCCATCTCTTAGAAGTACCATTAGTTTTTCTGTAAATAGTGGATTCGGGTTAATTAAAAGATGGTGAAAGCTAAGTTTATCTTTTTCTACTATCAACTTCTTCGAGCAAGTGAGCAGTTCCAGCTAGAGGATTAAGGTCATCCATTGCTGATGGTAAATTTAAAATCAATTACTTTATAATAAACAAATAACAAATATGTTTTTGTTATTGCATGGCAAAATTAAGCCTAATTAGAAATAGAAGTGTAGTTTGCGGCAAATCAACATTTGAAATGTCAAAATTGTATGACATCACAAATTCACAACTGTTGAAAAAAAGCTCTGTTCGATTAAACATTTACCAATGCGAACGTATTCTTTAGTCTGCTATTACACGACGACTTTTCTGTCAGACTCTTCTCCGATTTTTCTTTTTAAAATTATTTAAAGAAATAAAATAATGTCCCCTTTCACACGAAGAAACAAGTTGCTGGAGATTTTATGACGTTTTCCTTTGAATTCTTCTAAAATCTCCTGTACCTTTCACACGAAGAAACAAAACCGTAAGAGGTTTTCAGTAGTTTCCTTACACTTTAGCCGTGTTTTTTTTGCAAGTCCATATGGATTTGTCGAAAAAAACGACATCGGGACTAATAGTTTTACACGTAAATACAACAACAACTTAAATCCATATAGACTTAGCTAAGTCCAGATAATTATCGGGACTTACGTACTGTAAGTAAGAAGATCCTAAGTCCCGATGTCGTTTTTTTCGACAAATCCATATGGACTTGCAAAAAAACACGCCTTTTGTAACAATTTCCAACTCATCTCGTTGACATGCCGCCTCCACTGGGCATCAACGATGTCCAACATCACAACCACAATCCAATCCACAATCTGACTTGTATGGATTATGTCACTACATGACATGGATTTTTCTGCCTCCATTGGATTTTTTAAAGACATGTTCATAATCCGAGCATCGTTCATGCCCAGTGGAGGCGGCATGTGATATGAATTGAAATGTTAATCTGTCAAAAAGCAGCTGAATTTGGATTTTTTTTCATTTTGTGGTTATCTTTTCGTTCTTTAAAGTTGGAATTATTTTAATATTTGGATTTCCTTTTTCAATTAAATAGATTTTTGCTGTCGATTTTGTTTTCTGTTATTTTAATGATTAATATTCTTTTTTTGATATTTTCTTTCATTTATATCTTGGTAAATATTTTACAAGGGAATTTGTATCCATTTGGAATACAAAAATTCTTATATTTCATTGGAAAATTCGTTTTTTTCCGAAAATAAAGTGTGTATAATTATATAATTTACAAACTGTATACATTTTTTAAGTATTTTTCCAATAAATTTGATGAAATCAAATGATTTCTTTGATTTATTCATTCTAAATGTATTTTAATTTTGTTCAACCCATTTCGTTCGACAGATCAACAATGTTTTTAACATTGATCGCTCCTAAATGAAATGTTACACAGTGTAATATTTTTAACTATGGCACTTCAAAATCTTTTTTTGACATATTAACAATAGTTAAAGGCTGTCCCAAACCAACGCGAAATATTCGCGCTAATATGCGACGACTGCATAATGTTCGAAGATTCGCATCGCGCCAGTGTGGGTGCTCCCATTAATCTCCATGCAAATAAATTAAGACAGGCGAAAGTTTCGTCGTCGCTTTGAAATATTCGTGTTGGTTTGGGACAGCCTTAACCCTTGTATAACGCACGACTGATGAGTGGTCAAAATTGCAGAGAAAGTGAAAAAAACTGAATAGTCTTTCATTCATGTACGCCGATATTCAGACCTTGTGTTTAAAGCTTAAGCCTAGGTCCTAGTAAACATTAAACAAACAGATCCTGAAAAATAGTTTTTTCTTGTCGCTAGTATCGGTAAAAAGAAAAGCCATGGCATCCCTGTCTTGTTCATATATCTTATTGGTCAAAATAGTCTGAATCTGAAATCATATTTTTGGTGGTACGTCTTTCGATTAGAATTGCGAATTGACGATTATATATACGAAATTAAGTGAAAACAAAATTAATTACCAATAACAAATTATAAAATATTAACCAAATAAAATATTTAATATTTTAACTGTTTCTTAAAACCAGTGTAAGTTTTTTTATAATAAAATTATACACAATGCGTAATGTAATTCCGTATAAATATTTCTTAGGAAGTAATACATCAATCACAAAATCATTCCCTAACACGAAAGTACTTGTTCACCAAAATGAATTCCTTACTTCGCCAGCAAAAAGCTGTTTTAAAAATTGGATTAAAATCCCCGGTTGGGTTCTCAAATAAATGTAAGTTTTTCAAACAATTTTTTTTTTCTTAATATTTTTAGTATCGAAGAAGTGAAAAAATTTCCACGCATCATCGCAGAATTACATCAGCTGTGCGTCTGTTTTGGTGGTCGTGTCGTCTGTAGATAAACTAATGTGGGGTTTTTGGTTCCTTTTTCATGAATTTATTGTTGCCACAATGTCTAGTTGTTGTCGTTTTCATTCGATTTCCATAATTTTGTGTGTATTCTTATTAGATAGGTGTGACAGTGCTAAATCAGCAGATCGATTGGTTATTTTTGAAAAGCCAGACAGTACAGTACATAGAATCCAAAACTTTCTACTTCTAGTTTGTTCACATGAAGTTTGAGTGATGAGTGCGTGGACTTACGTAAGTTTCTTTTATTCTTTGTTATGTCGATGTTGCTTTGCTGTTATTGGCGAATTTAAACATAACAAATTTTACCTTTACAAGTTCATGAATAAAACCACCTGTTATATTGAAAGCAAAACCATTTTCTTGGTTTTGTTAAAAGTTTCATATTAAAGAAGAATACTGTCGAGTTGCGTGTTATGACGACTGCCTTCTACCGCTGCACGTTGTTGTTGGTTGTTTGTTTTTAGTTTAATTATCCTTATCGATTCTTGAAAAAAAGATTTATAAAATTTGGCAAGCAATTGTTGAGAGGCTAAATACAAAGTCCATTTCATTGAAAGTTCATCCATGCGTTATTAATGTTTTAATAGCTTTGCTGTTAATAAAAGCAACAAAAATCAAGCTAGATGAATCAAGTCTGCCGGCTGAAATAGGTTAGGATGAAATTCTGTGTATTTTTATTTTGGAAAAATGTGATTGTATTTTTTTTTAGTTAAGACTGATTTCGTAAGTTCAAATTATGCTGCCCATGCTATCCCTAAAACATGCCTCAAAAACATTAATTAACACAATTTCATTGAGATAATGCCGTTTGTATACAATTATGAACGCAATATTTGCAATTCTGCCTTAATATTATTAATGCGAAGCTGTGAAATGCTAAAAATAATTTTTGTTCGTCCGTCTGCGTGTAAGAAATCTGCATATGAACGGATTTTTATGGATTTAGACATTTATTTGTTTTTGTTTAAATTGTGTTGACTCTAGCGAGGAAATGACAAAACCTCCAAAAATATCTCTTTTCATATTAAGATATCTCTCATCTTAGTAGAAAATTGAAGCACACACGAATGGTTGGGAGTAAAAGTCACTAGGTTGTGGTCCTCAACCTAATTCCAAAATTCTACAACTTAATCGATATATGCACTTTACATTTTTGAACAAAATTTCATATTGAACCACTATTCTCTTAAACGCAATATTCAAAATAACGGTAGTAACAAAATATCAAGGATTAGCAGACTAGTTTGTCTTACAACTACTCCTCCTCTTAGGAACTTTCGCTCGATCGTGACCCAAAAATTCCTAGGGGGACAACCCTGCTTTGAAAAATGGTATGGTTCTTTTTTCGTTGGTTCTATATATTTAATTAAGAGTTTAAGTAATTTCCAAAATGAGTCAAATTTATAGATTGTCTACATTTGCTTTCAGATACACGACCACACCATCGTTCTTTCATTACTAATCATCAAGTTAAAAAATACAGCTACACACATCTCAGTGGTGCGAGAGCACTCCCCTCAACGAAATTCTCTAACACCGGAGATGGCTGGAATGCTCACAATTCAAATTTATATGCACATGATCCCTTTGCCCTGCAAAATCGGTTCATTTCTCTCAGCAGTAGTCTGTCAGAGCAATCATCTTCAAAAGTGGAGGAAACTGTTAAACTGATGAAAAACAAACAGAAAGAACGAGAAGAAGAATTAATAAAAAAGGAAAATGGTCAGATTAAGGCCACAGCTCCTGAAATTCCTAAACCAGTTCCTGTGAAAAAGTCCCTCAAGGAACGAATCTGGGATGAAATTGTTCATTACTATCACGGCTTTCGACTTCTGTTTATCGATATAAACATTTGTCGAAAACTTTTGGGCCGAGTACTTAATGGTAAAACATTGACGCGTCGAGAAAATAAACTTCTCGTGAGGACCACTTCGGATTTGTTTCGATTGATTCCTTTTTCGATTTTCATCATTGTGCCGTTTATGGAACTGTTGTTACCAGTTTTCATCAAGTTTTTCCCTGGAATGTTACCTTCGACTTTCCAGACTAACCAGGACATTGAAAATAAACTGAAGCACAATCTGAAAGTGAGACTAGAAATGGCAAAGTTCTTGCAGAAAACTCTGGACGAAATGTCGGTTCAGCACAGTGACCACAATAGTGAAGAAGCCAAAGCATTCGCCGAGTTCTTCCAAAAGATAAAAGATCCAAACGAATTTGTTCGCAGTGAAGACATTATAAAGTTTTCGAAACAATTCCAAGATGAAATAACCCTTGACTCGCTTAGTCGAGAGCAATTGGTGGCTCTGTGTCGGGTCCTTGAACTCCAAACAATGGCAACAACGAACCTTTTGCGTTTCCAATTGCGTTTGAAACTAAGAAGTCTAGCTGCTGACGATAGAGATATTGCCCGTGAGGGAGTAAATGCTTTAGACCTCTTTGAATTGCAGCAGGCTTGCAAGACAAGAGGTATGCGCGCATACGGATTGTCGGCTGAGAAACTGCGATCACAATTGCAAGAATGGATTGACTTGAGTTTGAATGAAAAAGTTCCTAACACCCTTTTGCTGCTATCAAGAGCTTTGATGATCTCAGACGATGCTTCAACTACGCATAAGCTTAAAGAAACTATTCGTGTGCTACCCGATGTGCTTGGAACCCAAACAAAGGCAGCGATTGGAGAACGAGAAGGCAAAATTGATAACAAAACAAAGATTGAAATTATCAAAGAAGAAGAACGAAAGATTAAGGAAGAACAAGAAGAAGAGCGTGAAGAAGAGAAGCAGAAAGCAGAGGAATTATTGGACAAAGCTCCAACAATCGACCAGGCTGCTGTGCCATTAACCGTGGGAATAAACGATATATCAGCAACTCCAGCTAAAAAACCTGCAGCTTCTGTTGAAGATAGCCATTTGTCTCCTAAGGATGTGGAGCTTTTAGGTGAAGCCTTGAAGACTGTCGTGGCCAAAAACGAACAGTTATTGGTAGAAAAGGAAACAATTAAAGATCTCAAAGAAGAGATTGCCGACTATAAAGAAGATTTGGAGGAATTGCATGAGGTAAGTTGTTATCGAAGCATAATTCAATTCCGTTTACAACTTTCATCTTCATCCTGACAACCATTTAATTTATTAAATATTCTTTGCAGATTACAACAACTCAAACTCAACAGAAAGAATCAGTCAAAGAGAGTCGTGGCGCAAAGATCTTATTCAAAAAGGTCAATTCTATGATTGGACAATTGGATAAGGTGCTGAATGATCTTGAAGAAAAAAGCAAGAAACTTCAGGAAGCTGATGCTGCACCAGATGGACAGTTGACGGATCCAATTGTCAAGCCAGAATCCCTTGTTCGTGTTGATGAGCTTGTAAACGCTATTAAATTGGTATGTTATTTTTTCGCTTTAAATAATTTAAAAAATGTAACCTCCATTTTCTACCAACTTAGATGCAAGGAGCCTCCGATGAAGCGAAGCTTAAAACGATAGAAAAGGTGCTGAGCAAAATAGATTACGATCAAGATGGTGCAATCAGTGCCAATGAGGTTCTTAAAGTAAGTCATTCTTTTGAAAATTATATACATATTTGAGTTACAAAAAGTAATTTTTGTTTTAAGGTGGTGGAAACAATTGGTAGGGAAAATGTGAAACTTAGTGAAACACAAGTCGGAGAACTTCTTGATCTTATTGACAAAGAAGAAATATTTGAATCACAAGTTAAAATTGAGAAAGCTATTGCAAAGAGTATAAAGGAAGCAGACAACGCAATGAAAGTGGCAGAAGAAATTCAAGATATGGCACCTGTTCTTGATGACAAAGCTAAAGATATGGACGCTGCTGACGAGAAAAATCTTCTTGTTGATGCGGTAAAATTAACTGATACAAAAATCATTACACATTTAGAAAAAAATAAAACTAATTAAATTATTTTGTTTTTTAGTTAACAAAGGCAGAAAAAGAAGCGGATTCAAAATCTGCAGATAAAATTTTACCAAAAACGCCACCAGGTATTTCGCCAACTCTGCCTCCAACAATTTCACCACCACCATCTTCTCCTCAGGTAAATCCAAAGGATAAAATGCTTTGAGAAAAAACTACAGTAAATACCAAAAATGGTACTACTCGTACATGCTAGATAAATGGTTAATGGTGTAATTATGTTGAATGTGATAATAACTTAATTTAATATTTTATGAAATAAAAATAAATAAATTCGAACATACCTAACCCGTTTTAAAGGATAAATGGCACAAAATAAGCAAAAATAAAAGAGGATTAAATAAGAGAAGAAGAATGCTAGATTTTATTTTCTTAATGTATTTTTTTTTTTTAAATTTGACCGTATTAGTAATTTATATTTACATTTTTGTTAGTTAGTTCTGATTTGCGTCCTGTAAAATTAATTATTGAGAAGCAAAATGAAACAAAGATTTTGTATATCTTCAAAGAAGAATTTTATGCTTTAGTTTCAAAACAGATGACAACAACAAAAGATATCCTTTTTTTCGTATCTACTTTTTATATTTAAAAGTAACGGAAATGTAAATTTGTATTCAAATCTGTGTGTATACATTAAATGTTATTAAATAATTTATTAATAAAGAAAAAGTAAAATAAAAACAATTATCAGGCTAACTAGTTTAGTTTTTTTCTTTTTTTTTTTAAAGACACGAACAACATGAATGTTAAAGGTTGCCAAGGTGAGTGATAAGATTTTGATTAGAATCATTTTTTATTTGCCGTTCAAATATTTTTACAATTATAGTGATTCAAAAAAGCATGGCTATGCCGTCTGCGTGGTGAGTGAAAAGAACGAGTTGAAGCTTTTTAACTGCAACCTTACGTCACAAGTTAGAATGATAGGAAATAATTTTAGTTGGTACAGTGGACTAGTTGTAACTGAGGGTATATAGAAAAGTAAGTGATTAAGGAGGTGCAGGGAACAAATTTCACGGCAGTACCTTGGCACGAGAAATAACTTCACCTCTAGTGGGAAATAATTTCACTTTTTATCGTTAAAGTTCTTTTCCACTGCAGGTGAGAAATTCAGCCTTATTCTGCTAAACGTTCTCGTGAACTTTTGCATTCTGCATATCCGTGAAGAGGAAATAATTGTTCCATAATGCGTATCTTTAAATTGCGATATAAAACAAAATCAAGGCAATAATATTCTCTCTAGAACTTCAAAAAAAAGTACTGGTTACGATTTTCATTTGCAAATCGAAAGGCATAAGTTTTAAATATATAATTTTAGGCAAATTGCGTTGTCTCAAAAGTGAATGGTTTTTCGAGATTTTGACTTTCGTTATTCTAGATTATATGAATTCAATATTTTGGTATTACAGATTTTAGTGTTTCGAGATTTTGGCACTCGAAATTATGTCTTTCGAGGTAGACCCATTTTTGTTTGTATTTCTTCTTTTGATGTAAAATTTTTCCCATCAAAATGGCACAAGATGGCATGGTTTCGTCTATTATGTACAGCAATTATAACAACTACCAACTACACTTTTGTGATCATCATCAGTGATTGTATTAAAATAGTTCTTTTTAACCCCCTTGTGTATTATCGGTATGTAATACAAGGAAAATCCCGAAAAACATTTATTTCAAGAATGCGACAATCTTATTTTTCTTGTTATATGTATTACTAGAATTTTTATACGAGAGTTGTTTAGCAAAAAAGGCCGCCACAACAAGCTTTTGGACGTGAATAATTAAATAAGTGATTTATATATTATGTAATTGAAATTCCTCCTCATATAAATTAGAACATAACATGGTCAATTGAAGTACTTTACATAAAATGGTCATCAATCACTCATAAACGAACTCCTCAATTTCCTTCGATGCAACCAGCAATCAGACATACATACCTAAATTCTAAAACCTATAATAACCGTAATTTGATATATACATGCATAAATGTACTCATCACAGTTGTATATTAAAATCAAATTATTGTACGAATTAAGTCCTTTAATTGTGTTAGGGGATGCTCATTTCGATTAAAACCATTTTACTTGGATTCGCAAATAAAACAATTGACAAATCATTTGCTTTTCAACATAAAAATTTAACATTGATTTTCAAACCTTACATCGTAAAACATGGCTGTATTTGTTACACATGAGTTTGCAGTGCTTCAAAAGTTTGGTCGTTTTCGACGAGCGCTTTCGAAAACTTTTAAAGAATTTTGCGAAATCAGTAGTATTCATGGAATAAAATACTTCCATGATTCCGAAACAAATATTTTTGGAAAGTAAGTATATTTGGTATTAATATATAACTTCTTTTTGCTTTATTTAAATTTTGGTTAAGGTTCATTTGGATGATCATTGTTGTAACAATGTTCTTTTGTGCTATTGCGATGGTTATCATATTCTACAGAGAATTTTCAAGCAATCCAATAAGAATGAACATCGAAAGCGATCATACACCATTAACAAACTTAATATTTCCAGCTGTGACTCTATGTCCTCCAACTATGTATAATCTACCAGCAGTTAAGATAACTTTTCAAAACTTGTAAGTAAGCAAAGTAGATTAGCATCCTCAGTTGCCTATTTAAACCAAAATGCACGACTGGCTCGCACTCACTTGCCATGTTCGAAATATAGAAGTTTAAGGAAAAATTAAATACTTCCAAAAAATTCGTTTTCGAGAAAAACAGTTTTTACCTAACGTTTAAAATTTATTTCTTATAAAAATACCCTAAAAATGTTTTTTCTTTAATTTTTTTTTGCATTAACTCGTATTTATTCTAGAAATCAGACTCCACGTCCGCCTATTTTCGGAGTATGTATGTGTAGTTTTAACCATTTAAAGAACGAATTCTATCTTCTATGCTTTAGAATTTTTTCTCTAATTACAATAAGCCACTTGCGGGCGTGATCCAGTCGTGCAATATATTTTGTATTTATTTATTTCTGACTTCTTTTATACCCTTAAAGGTTATTGAGTTAAATTGAAGTAACGCCCCGGTTAAAAATGAGTTAATTTGTATATTTTTAAAATATTTTAGAACTATGCCGAAAAATGTAACACAGGAAGAAGCAATAAAAGCCCTTAACCAGCTCTATGCTCTAGTGGGAAAAGTGAGGGTGTTCGACGAAAAGAAGCTCGACATCCTACAGGGCATAATCAACAGCAATAATATGACAATGCTAAAATTTATGAAACTCGTTAGCTGGAATTGTTCAGATCTCTTATATCGTTGTCGGTTTCGCTCCAAAATAATGCCATGTAGTGAATTATTTAGTTCTGGGAAAACGTTTAATGGTTATTGTTGTTCATTTAATACCGATGACTTTGGGTAAAAACTCCCATAAATAATTAATTCAATTAAAGAAAATATAATGAGTTATGTTTGGATTTCAGTATAAAATATCATAAATATCGTGCTCTACAGTTTGGACCTGAGGGTGGTGTATCAGTTATTTTGAAAAACACAAAACCAAATCAAGATGACCTTGACCAATTTCTATCTTCTGAAGTTGAACTTTTTGTTCATCAAAACGTTGACTTTCCGCATAGAACAACAACATCGAATTCGATTCTAGTGAATCGAGAGGTTTTTGCTGTGATTCGACCTACGGAAATAATTTGTTCAGAGGATTTTAAAGCCCTTGCCGTCCAGGATCGACAATGTCTGCTTACGGAAGAGCATAATATGCGTTATTTTTCAGTCTACAACAGCGATAATTGTGAATTTGAATGTCGCGTCTCGAGTACTTTTGATAATTGTAATTGTCTACCTTTCTTATATTATTCAAATAAGTCGAGATTAAAAGTTTGTGATTTTACGAGTTTGCCGTGCCTGTATAAAACATACACTTATCTTGGTATTTATAATGACAAAGGTCTGTGGTACACAGAAAAATTTTAATTCTTGAAATCGGATATTGTTTTTATTTTTAGATAGTACAGTTGACAGGAACAAAACAATAGAAACTAATAGCGTTTGTTACTGTCCTAATAGCTGTGAATATGTCGAATATGATATCAAGATTACACAAGCCCGCCTGCAGACTGTCATAGAGCCCTTTGATCCATTTTAGTAAGAATAATAAATTAGAGGTTATAATAAGACTTGATAAGACTGTTTATTTAAGCACTTAGCTTTTCAACTGTAAAAGTTAAGTTAGCCAAAGAAAATATGATAATGGTCCATCGAGATCCGAAAAACAGTCTTATCATTTCATTTATCATTATCAAAAGTCAATTATTAACTAAAATATTCCAATTATATTTAGCCGTGGAATTCAAGAAAACTTTACAGTTTTACACGTATTTATGAACTCTCAAGTTTACAGGAGGCTGCGCAGAGACACCCTGTCAGATATTATTGTCTTAATAAGTAAGAACAAACTACCTGTGTTCGTTTACTTCCCAAAACTGCTAATTTCTACCAATTTTGGTGGTCCAAAGTTCTGTTCAAGTTCATATATAAAATATTTAACTCAAATTGGTAGAAATTTGCAGTTATGGGAAGCAAATGAACAGACCTATTGTTAAATGATTTTTATTTCATATATTTACAAATAATTTTAACTTTTAGGTAATCTGGGAAGCTCTTTTAGCCTATTTGTTGGAATGAGTATGATATCTCTTCTGGAAATTTTGTACTTTTTCACTTTGGTACTTTTGCAAAATTATACCAGGCAAGTTCATATCAATTGAAGTGATGACGTTACCACACTTTGAATTTTGTAAACTTTTAAATGCTTAAAAAAATAATTACATACATAAATGCTATCAAATTAAGCTGTTTTTATTTACAGAAACTACTAATATAACTTCGCTGTTGTGGACAATCATTTGGGTTTTTTTCTTTTTAAAATGCAAAAGCGGTTTTATCCAACAGTATAGAGGCGGAAAGGGGTACTTTATTGGAATTTTCACTAAATAAAAATCAATTCATATTGTTTTAAATCAATAAGAAATAAATTAGTGAATGATAAACTTGTAGTTCCATATAGTATAGCAGGTACAATAGCCTGGTAAGCACTTTCAAATAAATAAATAAATCGGACCCAGCTAAAATATGGTGCTCAATACTTTTATTTATATGTATTATTTTATAAAACTAATTTTCTTTGTCTAAATAATACAATTCATGCCCCGGTTGGACCTCTGGGCATCAAATAAGAAGCGTCTTGGCCTAAAGCTATGATAATTTAAATATTCTATATTTATTGCGTGACACCTCAACTTATAAATAAGGTCTCGAAAATTACAAATCTTAAAAGCATTTTTTCCCAAATTTTTAAAAAAATTATTGAAAACAAAGTAAAGTATCTAAATAATATTTTTATAATTATAATTTTTCAAAATACAAAGAGGTTACAAATAACAAAAATAAATTATTTCAATAACAACAACTACTGTGCTTCATCTTTTTTTACAATTAACATTATGAAGCCATCCGTAACGCCAGCTAGTTGCTTCTGGAAAATTATACTTTGTATCAGGACTGTGGTCGTAGCGCATTGTAAGGTAAGCATTACGTTTTCCACTCTCTAGTAGTTGTTTCTGTTCCACCGACACACTTTTCATTGGTCCAGAAAAATTTCCTTCGAAAACGGTTTCGTCCTTTGAAAGGTCGTAGGATGCGAAACTTGATGTTTTCTTTGGTTTTCCCCTTTGAAATGATCTAACTACGCAGTAGAATGGTGGTTGAACCTTGATTGGTGGTTTTGTATGATTTTTTCTATTTAATGAAGACTTATCTAACGAAAGTGACGACATTATGATTTGAATTTGGTGCCTAGTTAAAAAAAAAAATTAACGAACGAAAAAAACAAATTTTTGACAAATTGAATTAAATTCTCATTTGTCGATTCAAAAAAAAAAATTCAAAAATACTTAAATTGAAAATTGTTTATAATAACAACGTAAGTTTAAGACGTTTCTGTTATGCAAACTCACATCAGGCATTTATTTATGCTTGGGAGGTTTTAACATTTTCCAAACACTGATTTTTGTGCGATTTTTTATTATAGGATTAAAAAATCGAACTATATTTTGTATAGTTTTCTTGTATTAAAAGTAGTTATCTTCTGGCTTTTAAATAGTTTCTCATTTTCCAAATGTAGGCTGTATTTATAATTCCGCCTTAGCACAAATGTTACAAAATATACTAATTCGAAGACTGATAAAGCGCTTATTCCCACGAATAAACTGTAGCAGTTTCCAAGATTGCCTATATTGAAAATAAAGCAGAGTTTTTAAACAATATCAACATCAATTTTTTCATGGAATAAGGTTGAATTTTTTAACGATCAATATATATTATAGGAGATACAAGAGGGCAAATGTGCCATTACAAATATTTTCTATTAATTTTGTAGTTAATAGTTTTAAAAATCCTTAATTTAATGAGATATGAAATATTTTCAGCAGATTATGCTGCGTTTGAAACAAAAGGCTTAAAATCAGAGAAAATTGTATTTTTAAAATTTGGAAATTATATTGTAGGTAAGAAAACACGGAATAATTGTCTCAATTTTGTTGCGGAATAATTCATCGGTGGTGTTTAACTATTGAACCGGGTGACAAATTTTGCACCACCTTGTTTTATAATCTACATATTGTTATTACATTTAAACCTACACGCTTACCTGCAAGTGAGACAATATTCCACACGATGTCACGTCTAATTCGACGGTATTCTTGAGATTGCAAAAAAACGTGTACCACTGTTAAATTTTTGCGAAAGCCATCACTAGAAATAACAACAAATATTAAAAGCAAAAAAAAACAATAATTGATAGTGCATCGCATCTAATGAGAAACGAGGACTGAATGCTTATTTGGAATTTTTTGGAAGAAACGAAAGTTGACGTTACAAAATCAAATAACTTACTAAAAAGGATCTGCTACATCTAGAGATGATTCGATATTACCACTCGTTAAACGAACTGAATATTCAATTTTATGGCAACTGTCCAGGCATTTACACTCCTTTCGTAATTTCATAATAAGTTCTGAAAAAATATGTTTCTTTAAAAAAAAAGAAACAGCAACACATAAAATGTTGCTATTCTTTTTTTTTACCATAATTATTTGATAAACAAGGCATATGTTCGACATCACAAACCATAGTATTTGTCTTCGAAAACATATTGAATGGAACACATTTACAAATTTTCAGAATAACAAAACTCAAGCATTCCGATGCACAATTTGGTCGATTATAATGCTTGAATAGATGCAGAGGGGTTTCAGAAAATAGGGTACAATTACGTTCATCAATATTTAGTCTTCTCCAAACTTCATCCGAATATGACGTCTCAATCGGATCGAATCGCAATAAAATCTCTTCATTTCGATGTAAAGATTTTCGAAATACCGCTTCATCTGGATATACACTTGGTCGATGGATGAGCATTTGAAAGCGTTGAGTATTGGAGTTCAATTCTTCGTGATCGAATTCTACGTCCTTCAAGATAAGTGAAAGTCCTTGACGTACTCCATGGCGATTTGATTTAAAATGTTGTAAATATTCTCTGTTACGAACATAATGTATGTACATGTACATATAAATGAATTTACGATGGAATAAAAAAATGAAATCAACAGATTAGAGAAAATACAATCAAAATTAAAAATGGTTAAAGTTTTCATTTTTCTTTAAGTTGGGAATTATTCAAAATAAACACTTAGAAGAAATTTTAATTTATTTTCATTATCAAATCAATTAATTTAATAATCAAAAAGGTAATAGAATGAGTTGTTGCTTTAAAAATAATAAATTTCTAAGATCAAAAATGAAGGCCAAGTTTTTCAGTTATGAGCTCAACTACAGTTAGCTAACTCTACAAATAAATGTATCTACAGTAATACAATAAGAAGATGGTAGGATGCATGCGGAAGGACCTTCATAACTCGGGTGATAAAAAAAATTAAACAATTTGTTCAATTGAGTTAACTCATCAAATTAGGTGGGTTAACTCCGATTTAACTTTCATATCTCACTGAAAAACTGGGCCTAAGTGTATTGAAGATTTTTTTAAAGAAAAAGTCGTTTTTTGTAATTTTAGCAATAACTGAAGCCATCTAGAATACTTACAGCCCTACTCTTAATAAAAAACGCTTAACCAACCTCTATTCCATGAGTTTACTAAGCCGTGGAATAATAGTTAACACGCGAATCAAAATTTCAGAAATAATATAAATTTGGAAAATGTACCTTCTATAGCTTTTAAGGTTGTAACGGTTGTTAACAAATGACATTTTCCAAGTTTTCGGATGACCACGCTCAATGTAATTTGTAGCAAAACGTTTGAAGTTATAGTACTGTATTGAACTCGCTTAATATCTATCATTTATAAACGCGGCTAATCCGAAAACTTAGAAAATGTCAAATTTACCTTAGCTACACCACTATCTTTGGTGAATTAGCTTCTGACTTCTGACAGTTAGTAAACGGCAGTTAGCAGACATTTTATTAATGCGATTTTGCACTTAATCCATGACTTAAAAATAACCCGCTTTTATTGATAGGACTGTTATAGAATTTTAATACGTAAATTGGAAAAAATCACGATACATGAAATTTTTTTTTACCAAAGTATTGCTTTTGAATAGGTACACCTTTTGGTTTTCAGATTCAATATTTCAATTCATTCGAATGACTTCACTTAAAACAGGCATTAATATATATATATGTTTACAATACATAAAATGTTTTTACCTACTTTGACTGTTTAGAATTAAATGAACAGCATAATCCAGCATGAGTTTTAATTACTCGAAAAATTTCACTGCAATTAACGATTTTCGATTGAAATCGACATCGAAAGAAGAATCCACCACAATCCCAATATGTATTCGAAAAGAATTTTAACAAAGTGTAATTGTTCAGCTTCATAACATCCTTAAGTGCTGTAAGATTATCATTCGATATTGGCTGAAACTTTGACTTAGTAAATACGTTTATTTGATGAAGATAATCCAACACAATATCTTCAGTAACTCCTTTTGGAAATTCACTAGAAATATTAAAGTTATATATATACATATAGTATTATCTTTTTTTATTAAGTTGTAAAACTTACAAGGTTTTTATCACTTTTATAGCATTTGAGTGGTTAAATAGAGTGCTAGGACAAATTGTTACAGATGGAAATGATATTTTTGCTGAAACTGCATGGTCAGTTTCAATAATCATACGAATTGGGTTTT
Source organism: Leucozona laternaria (assembly GCA_932273885.2). Classification (NCBI taxonomy): domain Eukaryota; kingdom Metazoa; phylum Arthropoda; class Insecta; order Diptera; family Syrphidae; genus Leucozona; species Leucozona laternaria. The sequence goes on along the minus strand of OW026369.1, from coordinate 22,940,342 downwards.
CAAGAAAACCTGTATAGAGCGAGGTACCCATTTTGTTGGCCAAGAAAACCATAGTCAGAATTATTAAAGCCCATACGATCCTTAAAAAAAATATAAAGTCTCATCAAGTCGGAACTCATAAAAATTTGTCACAATACGAATAGTTAGAAAATTCACTTTTTTTGTTGCATGTATCAAATTAAAGTTAAGTCTGTGCTCCTTATAAAATAAGTTTCTGTCGGACAAACTTTTGTTGGCGAGTGCGATCATTTTTGTGATTATTTTACTTTTTGATGTGTAAACATCTATGCTGGCGGTAGAGTGAAAAAAAAACGTGAACGTTCGTGTGCAACGTTACGTCGTGCAACGTTACGCTGTGCAACGTTACGATCTGCATACTAGGATGGGTGCGTTCAGTGAAAAAAATCAATAAAACAAGTCCGTTTTGGATCCGCGCACGTTGATGTTTACACATATTAACCGTGAGTCCCGGCACTCACACAATTTTTTTATTTAGCAAGTTGAAAACTAGGTATAAAAAACTAAAAGGAAGTGGTATAAAGGACCTATTTTTGGGTTATTCACGTATAGGTATATGTTTCTGATGATTAAACCGATTTTGTTATAATTTTGCAATCTAAAAAAAAAAACAATTTTTTTAAACAAACAAAAAAATAATTTATACAACGTTTTACTCTCTTAATATGATCTTGTTAAAGATATAATAGAATCATGCATCTACAGTTGTTAACCACAAGAGCAAGTTCGTGGGATCCAGTCGTTCTGATCGAAAAATTCTTGCAATTAAAATTTAAAGAAATACAAATTTGCTTAAATTCTGTTTGATAAAATATAAGCAAACAAATCTAGCTACCAACAAATAATAAATCATTTTATAGTATCATAAAAAGAAAATTGACAAAATCATTTAGAAATATATATTTTTACTTTAACTAAGATCTGCACTAATTTTGATACCTAAATCTTAATTTAATTGCTTTTTTTTATCTTTCTTTTATTGTACCCAGCAACCTTAATAATTTTGTATGTAACATTTTATAATCCCATTATCATCACGGAACTAACAATATGTAGAGCTGGCGAACAGAAGCGGACTTGTCCACTGATTGGCAGAAGAAAAAAATTAACAGTAAAGAATTGTATTTGTTTGGAAAGTCAATCATTTGTGTACGAGTATACCTAAATAAATATAAACTTTAAAAATCCGAAATTGGAAAACAAAACAAAATAAGATGCATGACGGATCGCCCAAAACTCGCTCTTGGGGTTAAAAACTGTTCTTAATGTAGCTAGACATTAAAGATGTGTGTTAATTGTTATATAATGTAATAATATCTATAGTCTGTCAAAGCTCTTCAAATCCAGAAATCTCACCATAACTTCAAAACTGCTGCTGTACAGGACCATGGTCCTGCCAGTACTCACATATGGATCCGAGACTTGGGTGCTTAGCAAAAGGCACTCCGACCTCTTAGCCGCGTTCGAGAGAAAAGTCTTAAGGAGAATTGTTGGCCCCATTTGTGAGGAAGGACGATTCCGGAGACGGTACAATCATGAATTGTACGCAATGTACCTTGAAGCAGATATCGTGACAAAAATTAAGCTTTCTCTTTGAAAACGAAGATACAAATTTTACTTCATTAGCCTTTGTTCGAAAATGCAGTTTGCTAAAGTCAAATGTTCGAAAACATCTATAGAGTAAAAGTTTGAGGTGACGAAAGAGTTGTTCGAAAACGTCAAATGCGCTTGCGAAAAAATCATTTGACGTTAATCCAAAGACATGTCTGCAATCAAGACGATTGAATATTTCACAATTGCAATAAATGACGATCATTTTCCGGTCAAATTGACTTTGATTTGACGTTTCCGAAAATGGCCAATATAACCGATTTTCTCAAAAAAAAAAACCTCAAATCGTATTTGCACTATCCGACTTTTTTTTTGGAAAAACCTGAAATTATTTAAATTGCTTTAGAAACTGCATGTTCGAAATTCATTGTATGGCAGCTATACCCGTTCTAGGTCAGTAAAAACAAAAGTTTGAATTTCTCTCCTCTAGGGACTTCAGTTTGTCGAAAACTACTTTTTTAGGTCCAGTTTTTCAGTAGTGCGAGATTAAATTTTAAATCGAGTTAACTCATAAAATTTGGTGAGCTAACTCTGGATTAACTCAACAGTTGCTTTTGATGATTTATCCACGGAGTATGTTTCGTCGTTCCGCATGCATTCACCCCCAACAAAAACTGATTTTTTAGTTAACTGTGGGTTAATTTACTTTAAGAGTTAGTTAACTCTAGTTTAACTCACCACTGAAAAACCGGACTCCTTCATATCATTGTAATGTTAGTTTTTTTTTTGACACGAAACCAATATACTTTGCTCTATAACTAAAACATTAATGAGGACAGGTCTGCTTTTGTTCGATAGATCCTCAATTATTAGTTTATTAAACAAATTGTGAATTTTCCAAAAATAAAAAAAGCTTGCTCTTTTGGTTAGCAATATTGAAAGAGTCAAAAGTACTAAAAATTGATTTTGTGTTTGTTTTTTTTTTTGTAAAAAAAATGTTTTTCGAAATTTTTTTAATGCAATATTGTTTAAACTATTTAGAAGCATTAGATTGAAAAATTATAACAATGCCTTTTCTGTTATATAAATTTTTCCGAAAACCTAAAACACAGTTTTCTTACAAATACGAAGTTTAATCAAAACCATTTGAGGCGTTTTTGGTAAAAAAAAATGTGTGAGTGCCGGGACTCACGGTTAATATGTGTAAACATCAACGTGCGCGGATCCAAAACGGACTTGTTTTTGCTTGAAGGGAATCTTAAGATTTTTTTCACTGAACGCACCCATCCTATTATGAAGATCGTAACGTTGTACACCGTAACGTTGCACGACGTAACGTTGCACACGAACGTTCACGTTTTGTTTCACTCTACCGCCAGCATAGATGTTTACACATCAAAAATAACAAAATTATGTTAGATGAGTTAAAACTCAAATAAAAATGATATGTACAAAATTTGAAGTAAAATCGGACCATCCGTTTAGTGGACGCACAGACCCGCCGGTGGCGCACAGACGAACTGACCGATAGCGAAACGGCATAACGAAACTCACTTTTTGATGTGTAAACATCTATGCTGGCGGTAGAGTGAAAAAAAAAACGTGAACGTTCGTGTGCAATGTTACGTCGTGCAACGTTAAGGTGTGCAACGTTACGATCTGCATACTAGGATGGGTGCGTTCAGTGAACAAAATCTTAAGATCCCCTTCAAGCAAAAACAAGTCCGTTTTGGATCCGCGCACGTTGATGTTTACACATATTAACCGTGAGTCCCGGCACTCACACAATTTTTTTTAACCTTCTCGACCATCGTAGTGTTAATTTTGATTACAATTTTCTTTCTACACGAAAAGAGCAAGTAAAAAAGCATATTTTGAGTTATGAAATTAGTGTAGCTATCAGGTTCTATACCTCAAACTCTTGCTTGTGGTTTTATCTTTGAAAAAAGTCATTCCATGCACACTAGATACTGCACAATATTCATCAAATGTTTTATTTAAAGAATTTACAAAACGCGAATTTAAAATTTTCTTCATTTTTCCAAATCTTAGGTTCCTAACTTTGCGTTTTTATTTGTTATTACAACGGATGAATGTAACGACTGAGCCTTTTTATTCAAATTATAGAAAAACCGTAAGACGATTGATGAGGTCACATATATGTACATTGTATTTATGTAAATATGTATGCCAGAAACTAATCCTCGTAGGCAATTATTATTTTGATAAAATCAATACGAAAAATTAACAACAGAGAAAAGGAGGTTATCTGTTTTATGTAGATGTCTGAGTCATTGTTTAACCTTGAAAATTCGAAACAAGAATTTTGAAGAAAAGTTTTCTTTTTATTTTATATTTCTATAGTTTAATTTATGTACAAACATCTATTTGACATATACGCAGAATCTTAAGCAATGAATCTACGAAGGTATATATTTTATTACTCATTTTTGGATAAGGGTGGAAGAAATTTCCTAAGAAATTTACTTAAAATGAAAAAAAAAAAAATTAACTAAAAACAACATTTAAGATTTATTGCAATCAATTAATTGGTACAAATTTGTACTGCATTCAGAACGAATGGAGATTGTATTGATTAAATTAATTAAATCAATAAATTGAAGCTATAATTAGTGGTATTTTTTGTATCAAATCATTCAAAATTTTCAAATAAGTGAGTCAGCGGAAACTATATATTAAAAAATAGATTAATCAACATTTAGATTTGAATTTATTTAATTCAAAAAATGGAATGTAGCACACTTTTATAAAAAAGATAATAGATTGTGGAACACATGTCAGAGATTTGAATATCTAATCAAGAAAATCACTTTGTATTAAAATTATATCAATTAAAAACTGCAACTATCGGGGGTTTTTCTTTCTAATTAAGTGGAATTTAATTGAATTAATATATCATTTAATCGAAATCGCAAAAGCGCATTTAATTAAAGAACAATATTAGAGATGGGTTATTTTGTAGCTTAAATAAAAATAACTATTTACCTTGAAATTAAAAAAAAAAATTGTTAATTGTAGATTTGTATGTATTATCTTGAAACTACATACATATATTTATTGATCATAAACATTTCGGAAATTAATTTGAAACAAAAGAAGCAAATAACAATCAATTTTTTTCCAAAGATAAATCAATAATTTAAAGCGAAAAGATTTTCCAGATTTGTACTTTCTTATTAAGAAATGCTTCCAAGATTGGTATGGTTTTTATGATTATTTATTAATAATCTCTTGATTCGGTTCTTTTGATGGATCGAACTTGATTTAATGAACGAAGCCGCTGCGTGGATATATCAAGAAAACCAAATTAATTTTGTATTACTAATTTCGTGAAGTCATATAAGAAATAAGACATATATGTACCTACCGTATGTAATGTAAATATTGGTGTGAAAGAGCGTGTCTGCCTGCATGTAGCAGAATTCTCTTTTATAGATTTTATTGAATACGTTTTTAAGATATTTAACATTGAAATATTTTTCACTTTTTTTCTACATACAATAGTTTTAAGGCTCTCGCAAACCGGCGCGAAACATTCACTGCGAATATGCGACTACCGAAGAATGTTCAAAGATTCGACTCGCGCCGGTGTGGGTACTCTCATTAGTCATCTTGTGAATAAATTTAGACAGGCGCAGCGTTGCCAATAGTGCAGATTTTTCTGCATTTTGCAGATTTTCCACTCATTCCCAGAATTTTGAAATCTACAAATCTGCACTGCAGATTTTGTCTGCATAAAGTGCCTAGAAAAATATTTCGTTCTTCTTTTGTTCTCTTTTTGTTCTTTTTACAACAATGAAAAATAATTTTTTATCGGAAATTTGCATTGCAGAAATTTTTTCGTCATTATTGCAGATTTCTGAAAATATCTAATTGGCAACACTGTACAGGAGACTCGTTTCGTTGTCGTTTCGAAGTATTCATGTTGGTTTGGGAGAGCCTTTAACATATTTGATCGATATCAATTTTTGTCATTTCATTGAGGTCATATTGCCTGATGGGGCATAATTTATAGTGAAAAATTACTCAAGCTTTGCACCGCTATAGTTACAGAACTCTTAATTAATTATTTAGTTTAACTAATTTTTTCGGATTTCGTTGCAGAAAATATCATCCTTGTTCTTTTTTCAAAAATAAAAAAACTTGATTTGGGCCTGTGTCGCAAAATAATTAGGCGCCTATAACTTCACTTGTGTCAATTAATTTCTTCGTTTAATTTAATCCATTAACAATTAAAATTTGTTTCTTGGGATTTAAAAATGAATTATTTGAGATAATAAAAAACTTAAGATATAATCAAACAAAATAACAGCCAGCTTGATATTGGATTGTGATAAAGAAGAGCCTCTGCGAAACGTTTTATGACAAAAAGAAAAAAAAATAATGTAATTAAGTTGTCCAGAATCACGAGAGTATCACGAACGATAACAAAATTCTAATAAAAATGAATGTCGTATCATTCATTGTACCTTATCTTCACGTTGCGTTGCGTTGGTTGGTCGGTTTTATAACATCAAAATTATCATGATGAGCTTACATATATGTATACCTACATCAGATTGTTTTTTTTTTGTATTTACGTTTTATTGAAGGAATAAAATTATTTGTTTTATTTCACGTAGAATATAGATATCTTTATTTTAAGCTAACAACTTATTACGTTTTGATGAAGTTAACACATATAACTCAATAATTAATTGACTTGATTTAACATGTTACGTTAACTTTAAAGCTTTTATATTTAGATTTTAGTCTTGTTGAATACAACTTTGTAATAAAAAATGTGTCATGTCCCGTTTTGATACATCTTTAGAAAACAAAATAACTCGTGGTTATATTTAGCATCAACTAAAAAAATTTCAAAAAGTGAGTAACAAAAATGAATCATCACAAAGGATGATAAAAGGTGTTTTATCATCATCATCATCATCATCATCATCATCATCATCATCATCATCATCATCATCATCATCATCATCATCATCATCATCATCATCATCATCATCATCATCATCATCATCATCATCATCATCATCGGCTCGACAACCGGGGTCCGGTCCTAGCCTCCTTCAACAAGTCTTTCCACCCATCCCGGTCTCGAGACGCCGCCATCCAGTTGCGCACCCCAAGGCACCGGGCGTTCTGGTCTACGCCATGTCTCCAGCGCAAGCATGGTCTACCACGCTGTAGTCTACCATAGAATGTACCACAAAGAACTTTCCGAGCAGGTTCCTCTTCGCTCATGCGAGCTAGATGCCCTGCCCACTGGAGTCTACCGAGCTTAGTTTTTGTCACGATATCTGCTTCAAGGTAGATTGAGTACAATTCATGATTGTACCGTCTCCGGAATCGTCCTTCCTCACATATGGGGCCAACAATTCTCCTTAAGACTTATAAAAGGTGTTTAATATTTATTTAAATAAGAAACAAGTTTTTTTTTAAATTTAAGTAATTTAATTGAAATTGAATTTTTAGGATCGAAATTTATTGGACTTCTGTATGGAACTTCTCAACCAAGACATTATATGAAAGAAAGTCATTACTCAAACATTTGTGAATTTAAGATATAATTGTGATAATAGATTAAATTAGATTATAGCTAGAACAGTAAGAATTAACTTTATTTAAAGTTCTCCGAAAACCACACTTACATTTCTGTTTATTTGTAAACATCTATCTTGGCATTAGGGTTAACTAAAAACTTTTATATAACGTGTAATACGTTTCATGAAATACATTACATATCTAACGTTACGATTCGGTTGCATAATGTAATCTGACTACGTTTAATCACAAAAAAATACGCGCCATTTTTTTTTTTTTGATGTAGGTACCTGCACAAATATTCTTCTCAATTTTATCACACTGTCAGTAAATGGTACAATTCAGGGAATAAATAAGAAAACATGAATTTTTAGTACTGAAATATTTAATTTTATTTGCTAACACTAACACTAACAATGACAAAAAAAAAAAACAATAAATAATTAGAAAAATATTAAAAGAAATAAAAACGAATCTAATCGGCGACTGCGGAGCAGAAGACGAAAAATCCCTTGATTGAAGTGGAATCTAAGTTATATTTTATTTACTTAATTTACAATCGGTAATTCCTCTTTTTTGAATATAATAATATACAATATTTTACTATTCCGATAGATGAACCAGCATCTATTTTTATTTCTTCATCTTTATAAGACTCTAATGAACCTACAACTAAAAATCATTATACGTAATTAACCGTAATTAATAAGTAACCAAATAAATACTTTTATTTTATCATTTAGTTTAAAAACAATTCAAGAGAACTCTTTCTACATTTTTAAAATAGAGAACTGACATGACGTAGATATAAGTTCATACGATATTACAATTGCTTAATTATACTCTCAATTCACTTTGTATATGGTTCACTAATTATAGTTTATATGAAATTATCAACTAATTGTAAACAGTTTATCGTCCCATTCTATAATTTTACTTGACAGTAAATAAAAAACCTGAAAATCACCCCCACAAACATTTTAAAATAAAGAGAAATATGTAGGTAAGTAAATTTTTAATTACATATATCGTAAGAAGAGATTTTTTTGTCGTTAAAACTATAAGAGAAAATAATATTTGCACAGCAAACGATACTATATTAATGTGACCATCTCATTGAAAATTAAATATAATGTACGATTGGTGCGAACTTTGCCACAATCAATGTTACAAAATTGTAACAAAAGTGTTAGACTCTTTTTTACCAGCTCTATATGGCAAGTTTTGGTTTTGTGAAAACAATAAAATTCGAGGTTGTAATTAAAACTCACACTACGATGATCGAGAAGTTCGAAAAAGTGGGTTTCGTCATGCCATCTGTGCGCCCACTGTTATATGAGCTAGAGGGTATACTGCTGAGTCGGTTAACTTCAAATTTGGTACAGAACATGTGAATTGAGTTTTAAGAACAGGTAGGTTCCATACAAAAGTTTTGATTTTTTTTTTTCAAATTTTCTGGAAAACGGCTTCACCAATTTTGATTAAACTTCATAACTGTAATGACCAAAGTGATTGTTAAAAAAACTGTGTTTCAAGTTTTTGGCAAACAAAATCACATAACGGAAAAAGACATTCTCGATATTTTGAAAGACATTTTTACTTGCGATATAGGTACTATATGGGAAGTTATGGATTCGTACAAAAAATCGAACTCGAGATTTTGATCAAACTTGATATTACGATGATAGCGAAGACGAAAAAAGTGGGTCTCGCAAAAACGTCCGTCTGTCTGTCGGTTCGACTACAGCCTAAACGGATAGGTCGATTTTCTTTAAACTTGGTACCTAGCGTTTTTTGGACATTCCCCCCACCCTTTTTTTTCTCTTTTTTTTTAGGACCAAAATTAACAGTAGCAGTCATACAAAATTTCTTGGCCAAAAAGGAAAAACTTATTTTTCTCAAATCCAGCGCTACCGAATTTGTTTTTAAGAACTCAATAAATTTAAATAGTTATAAGTTGCCGTCTAATAAAAAAAATGGTTCCGAAAAATGGTTATTAATGGTACCTCCCAAAGAACCATTTTTTTGATTTTCGCTTTTCTCGAAAACGGTTAAACTGATTCTGATCAATTTTTTTATGAAGAAGCATTGACAATTCTAAATAATATTGTGTACCAAAATTTTCAAAAAAAATATTTTTTAGATTTTTAAAAAAAGTTTTAATATTTTTTTTTGAAAACTCAATATTTCAAAAACGACTTGGTCGGTTTTTATTAAACTTGGTAAACAGCAGTTTTTTAACTTTATCTAGAAGATTTTTGACAAAAATTATTCTAACACCCAAAAATAACGGTGCCTCCCATACAAATGTTAAAAAACCGTTAAGAAAAATATTTTGTTTCTCAAAAACGACTCCTTCGATTTTCATAAAAGTTTTTTTGTGTGTTAAAATTAGTACGATCTACCATTTAAAATTTTTAAAGTTTATATTTTACGTTTATTAACAGTACCTCTCATAGAACGGTTTCTTTCATTTTCGACTATCTCAACATCTGATCAACCGAATAAAATTAGATTTTTTATACAGAAGCTTGTAACAAATATAAATAAAAGTGCGTATCAAAATTTTCTAAAAAATGAATTTTGGATTTTTTTTTAAAAAAAATTATTTTTTGAAAATTCGATATTTCGAAAACTGGTAGCAGATTTTTTTGTGAAGTTCAATTTTTAACGCAACATTAACAAATGCTTTAAATTGGCGTACCAATTATTTTTTTCAAAAATGTTAACGAAATTTTATATATAAAAAATTAATTATTTTTAAAACCGCTCCTACGATTTTCAAATTTTTTTTCTCATAAATAAAGATTTATATAAGAAATCAGATGGTGTACCGCGTTGGGTTAAAACGGATTCAAAGTATTTTAATCAATTTCTTTCTAATTTTGTTGATTTAAAACAATTTACCAGTTTAAATAGTATAATTTCCTTTTATGCATATTGCATATGTGCAACACTAGGCTATATTTATAATTTTTGTATACTCACATAATACCACCTGCATCTAAACTAAGTTTTGGCAATGGACAAAATGGACTCCCATAGCTAATTTATTTCAGACTATAGAACCACAATGTGATCGCGCATAAGAGCAAGTTCGTGCGACCCAGTCGTGCATATTTTTTAGTAAACAAAAAAACAAAAATAGAATTCTTGTTCGAATGTTTTTTTTTTGATGCAATTAATCCAAATGCGATCTGGAAATCGTTCCATAACGTATGATAAAAAGAACATTTTTCAATTTTTTAATAGAATATCTCGAAAATCACACGTTATTTAACATTATTGAAGTCTGATTTGGATTCAGTACATCAAAAAATATCCGATAAATTATAGTCTGTTTTTTCCAAAAAAAAGTTGTTTAAAATTTTATGGCAATTGTTTTAAATACTCGATCCTTCAGGTTGTACAAAAAATAATAGTGAATATACTATAGACACTCCATTGAACCGCATTTAGAACTAAAATTATAGATAATTAGCCGAAATAATTAAAAATTCCTTACGATTTAAAGGTGCCATTAAAAGCGACCCATTTAACGGGGAGTTTATGAATATTAAACTTAATGTAGTATTCTTAAGAGTGATTTTAGTTAAATCACTTAGATCCAGTTTTCAATGGAGTGTGAAGTGTGGGTGTTTATTCTTAAGAGCGATTTTAGTTAAATCACTTAGTTCCAGTTTTCAATGAAGTGTGAATAAATAGGCCCTCAGAGTTTTAAGAAATGTATTAAGAGAGACAAAATTTTAAAAATCTTAAAATGCGTTCTTGAAATTGCTGAAAAAAAAATCTTGAATGACTATGAATTTGTGCAGTTTTCCTAAAAGTCAATATTGTATATACTATGTTTTAAAAAAATTTGATGGCAAAATTTAAGAAAACACTTTAAAAATAATTTCAACAAAATTATCATCACGTTTTCATAAAATATTGGATCTAGAAAAATAATCCAAATCTCATTTTCTTGAAAATATTTTGGTTTTCAATACTATATCAATTTTAAGGGAACTCCTGCGTAAAAGTTTTGATCGTTAATGAGAAAATTGAAAATTAAAAAACAAAAAAAAAAAAAAAAACGTTTGAACGGCGCGGCGGATTAATAATAGTTTTTGGTAATTTTTGTTTTACCAAAAAAGTTTTACAACAAAAAAAAACTACTTAGTTGTTTTGGAAATACATATTGAATTTTAAAAACAAGTTGAAATATTTTTAAAAATTAAAAAAAAAATAAACTTTTGAAATTGTTCTATTCACAAAAGCTATGTGTATTTGCATTTTGTATAAGCGTATTCATGAAAAAGTTAATCGAAATTAAGATACAAAAAATGGTTTTTAATAAAAAGAATAGCTAAATTAGTAAACTGATTTTTTATAAAAATCGTTTTTGAGCGGAATAAAATATTCAAAATAAAATTTATAAACAGACAAAATTTAGGAAAAACATTTGAAGACAAACATTTTAACAAAAAGGAAAAAAAAATATTCACGGCTGGATCGAACGAACTTTCTCTTGTGATTATACAATTGTTATAGACACACATTCAAGATGCATGATGTTATGATATCTTTAACGAGAAAATATTAAAAGAGTCAAAAGTACTAAACAACTTTTTGTTTATATATCGCATTTCAGATTACAAAAACATAAGCGAACAAAAAACTGATTATCTCAATTGAGAGTGGATAAACAGTTACTCCTCATTAAACCTCTATTAGGACTTAAAATCCCTCTTAAATGTGTCTTGTGTCCTTTAAAATAAATCAGGCTTTTAATTAAACAAATAAATAGTTAATGGAGGAAACGTTAATTAAAATTTATAAATATATTTTTTTAAAGTCGATACAGTTCCTATTTTCAGTTTAAAATTTAAATTAAACGAGAGCGAATAAATTGCGACTAAGCTACTTGAACTAAGAGAGAAAGTACGTGGTACCCAGTTGTACACTTGATTTTAAAATATCTACATATGTATATCAAAGCCCTCTGGTCACACTACCAAAACCTAAGCCACAAAACAATAAAGAGTATGATGTGTGATATAAGCGTGCATTTTAAGAGTTAAACTGTTTATTTGATTATAACGTCATTAAAAAGCGTAAAACGATTGTCATTGTCACATTCGAAGGAGAGCTAGAGCTGTCCGTTCGAACTTCGAAGAGCAAATATTACATTATTTGATTTTGTTGCGTTAACTTATGCCACTCTCTAGCCCATCGCATCCAGCAAAAACAACAAATACAATATTCACCTGCTGTTGGCTTTCAGCTGTTTATGGCGGCAGAGTTTAAATTTTTAAATCGCGTTTATCTCAATCGCGCTATATTCGCTAAGTCAATACAATATCGCGGTGGCTTTCGGTGTTGAGTAGAGTTGTTGTTTTTGTTTTTGTTTTTTAGTATGCACGACATCTCTCTGTTTTCAATTTACAAGTGACTCGATTGAACACAAAAAAAAAAGTTCTATTTTATTATTTTATTTCGCCGAGTATTTAGATTCGTCATCGTCACATCATCGTACTACTAAACAGTTCTCGTCTTCTTTAGCTTCTCAGCGAAATCCAACTACACTACACTACACTATACACGGCTGGTGGTTATATAGAGTAGGTACTTTATACTTAAACGATCAATTAGTCGAATAGGTGTTCCATTGCTAAGTCAAACGCCAACGCCAACGCCGGCCACCACCACCGCAAATCGTCTTCGTCGCCGCCGACTCAATCAGATCGTTTCCTACTTTTTTTTTGCAAAAACCAACAAGAACTTTTGCCAAAAACGAAAACGTAAAAAAAAAGTATTAGTAATAAATAAAAGAACTATACATTTTTATTGTATAATCGTCAAGTGATTGTTTTGTCTTTGCGCCCGTTGACGTCTAATTACCGCTATTTTGTTTTTTAAGCTTGTGGCTTTGGTCGCTTTTTAGTTTTTTTTTTTACTATAATCCGCTCGTTTGACATTTCTATTGTTTTTTATTCATACAAAAAGGGAACATGAATATCATAAGTTCGACGAGAAATAAAGGACTTATTCTAAGTGTCACTAACTCAACAGGGTAACGAATTTATCTGAATTCAGCATCCTTATACACGATTATGATCAAAGCGAGTGCAGTGCGAATGTACCCAAATAAATTATAAATAAATTATTGTTTATAATAAATTTTTTTTGGTATAATTTTTCGTCTGGGAAAACAATTTTTTTTTGTCGTTTGTACCTGTTACGACATAAATTGTATGCTGGCATATTAGGCGAGGAAGAGTTCTTCATCAAGGTGAGTGTCATCGACTGACGTGGAATGCTCATGAATATTAATTATGAACATAACTACATGTTTTGTTTGTTGTTATTGTTTATGTATACATTTTTAATCTTTATCCCGTTTATGCATAGGCAATTCAGAGGTCAAGTAGTAAACTATATCAAATTAAGATCAAATAAATATGATATCAATTATTGGGGGAATCATATGTACCCCGATTATTCTTAAATAATATAATTTATTAAAAATTTATTCTATAGTTTTCACTTTTCTCTTGGCAAATATCAAGGTCAAGTATTGATTCCATATAAAGTACTAATACTTACTCACCTCTTGCAAAGCAAAAATGAACGCGTGCGGCAATATTTTTGTTGAGACATTATTTTCAAAGTCAAGAACAAAATTGAGGTAGTTTGAAATAGAATGACATTTTTGTTGGAAAATAAATTGGAAATTAGTTGAACTTCACGCTGATGATTTATATTATTTTTGAAGAATTAAAATAAAATTGTTGTGTACAAAGTTATTTATTGGTGTTTTTAAAGAAAATTATGAAACTTGGACTCAAGAAAAAAAAAAAAAGAATTCTAATTTTTGACAACAAGTTGGTTTAAATTTTAAGTGTTAAATTTACAAGTATATTTATTGAGTTTTTTTTTTTTATAATATATAAAACAAAATTAATTTCTGCTTTAAATTTCTCCTTCGTCCCTTTAGCTAAAATATAAATATGGCAAGAAAGCAGTTTTGGAACGTTTCAATATTAAATTTAATTGATAGATCATGAAAAATTACGAGGAACTCAAATATTTTTTTTTTTAAATCTGAATTTTTGTACAAACTTAAATATCGTTTTATTTTTTTTTTTCATATAAAGACCGAAAAAGTTGACTCTTTCTTTATTTTTCTATATTTTTGACGAAAAGTTGTAGGTTGTATATGTGTAGGTTTAATTTAAAGTGTTTCTGGGTGAGGTTTATCAATTTGAATATTTTTTTTCAATAAAAGGTGCAGCACTGATTTCAAAGTAAATATATTTAGGACTTGTGTATTTTTATCTTTATTTTAGGGTCAATTTTAACTAATAAATCTTTTATTACTTATTTTGTATGATAATAAATTATCTCAAAAACCTTAAAATCAAATTTGGGACGAAATTTCTTTATTTCAGTTTAACATTATCTCCTGTTATTAAAAGTTCGTAGAAAGTAAAGTTCCATAAGAAATGATATGTAATTTCCTTCTATCTTTGTTTATATTACATAAATAAAATTTAAAAGATTTAACAAAAACAAAATTGTTATATTCATTTAAGGCTTTTTGTTTAAATATTAGCTGGAAAGTGTCACAATCGATAAAACAATCGTTAGATTTATTTTAAAATTAAATTTCGATTTTCGTTGGAATAAAGAATGAGTAAAGTACTTAAGGAGTCAGTGAGTCATTTTCGTTTTTTTTTTTTTATGTATAAATTTGAAAGCGTTTTTGATATACCTCAACGTGACTTGACTACTGAAGATATTGAAAGTATTTGTTTCAAACTCGTTAATTGAACAAATTAAAGTGAATCGAAAATGGGGTTGTTAATTGTATAATTATTAGAATTTATTTCGAGTGCAATATGCAGCTCAATGGTTTGGTTTTCAATATTTCACTGTTCATATGTTCCGTAATTTATGAACAATCAGATAAATTAATAAGTTGCTTTTTTTGTAAATATAAGATATAGCACTGAGCTCAAATTCTTAAACGAATAATAATTGGAATAAAAATCAGAAGAGGGTTGAAAATCTGAATTAAGAAAACAATTTAAATTAATTAAAAATAAAATATACAGCTGGATTGCTCGTACATACATATGTATAAACATGCTTGTATTGTCCAAGGATATGAAGTGGCTAAGCAGTGAAGATGTTTTTAGCATATTGTTTTGGGTTTTTGTATTGTTTTTCTTTAAAAAAAATGTGTATGTCAGCAATTTGATTTTAAATGGAAGCTTCTATAACGTTTTTCTGTAGCTACAAAAATGTGTATTAACATTGAAATGGTAAAATTTTTCTCTAACTTTTGATCCCACAAATTCTGTTGGCTGTTGGATTATTATTTAAATATTTACCATAAATCTGTTCATGCTAAATTTTTCTCGATTTACATTTTTAGTTTATCAACCTTTCGAAGGTATTTACTGATAAGTTTTTTTTTTCAAAGTTTTATATATATAGTTGTGGATAACTTTACTAAAATTGTATGCCTTTCTTGATGACAGTATTTAAAGATCTGGATATTGAAGGTCCTTAAAAATTATGTGACAAAATTTTTAGTAGAAGCATTATGTCGATTAAATTTGTTTATTGATTAAAATCTGTTTTCTTGTACAAAAAATATTTAAAAGCAGCTCCAGCGTCTTTCCTGTTGAACTTAACCTTGAAAATGTGTTGATATATTATTAGAAAAATATTGGAGCAGTTACTATGTATTCCGGAATTTATATTGTTTTCTTCTTAGTTCTGAAATGTTGTATAAACCGTACGGCTGTTACTTTTACTCATATGAGGGAACTTATTTAACTTAATTTGTTATTACTTCAGAGTTTGTGAAGTTCTTAGATATCTAGCTAACTGATTAAAGTTTTCGTTTTTATAATCTTGAAAAATATCCCATATTTTACAATGTCGAAATGGTGTTTGACGAAAAATTAAGTAAAATCTATATACATAGATATGCACATACAGAAGGATAGGATTTTGGTGATATATTACATATATGTATGTATTGCATTCAAATATCAATTACCTAGGATAGGGTTGCGGCATTAACTTTGTATAGAATAATATTTTTCAAAATTGATCAATAATTAAAGAATTTATAATTCCAAGAATAAAATTTATATATCACTCAAAAATAAAGTATTTTGACATCTTCATTTTAAAACCTAAATCTTATAAGGATATGTCATGTAGAACAGAATCAATAGGCCTTTTATATCGATAGTTTTCGTAGATTAAAGCAGACAAGTTTTGTTTTGTTTTTAATTCATTCGTGCGAATTTACTTCCGATGTCATATTTCCGTTTCAGTCGGTTCAGTTGGTTCTGTGTTAGGTTTCTTAAAAGTAGTTGTTTAGAAAATGAATCAAAATCAGTAGAGTGATTTATGAGAAATACTTTAACAAAATTTAAAAAATGAACACGACTGGATCGATCTCTTTGGTTAAAAACATTAATGTAGCTAATTAAAAATCCATATAAACAGGCTGAATAAAATGGGATGTAGCTGCAGCTTAAATAATCGCTTTAACAAAAGCTGTCATTAAAATTGATAACTTTATGTAGCAAACGACCTCTACAGTGGTTCATAGCGCGGTTTAACATGGACAGCTTTCAGTAGAAAGAAGGAGACAAATATTGAACGATCCTTTATCCAGCTGCTGCTACACCATTAATATGTTCAGCCAGAGTATTGATTCACTCATGTAATTATGTCTTTAAGGAGAAAATGTGTTAAATTAAAATTCAATTTTTTTAAATGCAATTTTGTGTGAACTTTTTAAAAGCACCATATTGAAATATTAAAATAAAATCGGTTCAACCATTGTCAAAAATAAGACAATTTTCTCAACAAAACAAAACGTGGAATGACTATTTTGGTTATGTGAATTTTGTGGCAAAAATCTTAAACTCACTTTTCTTAAAATCACTTTGGTTATTACACAAAGTTTAAACAAAATCTTTAGATCCGAAATCTAAGCCCGATCTACATAAACTATATAGGTAGATGAAGTAAAAAAATGCAACTAACGTCAACACCATGTTTTCTTTATCTGAATTTTTAGTCAAGTATCCGTTAATAAAATTTACAAAAAAAACTCTATGCTTGTTTTAAGGTATGACCAATCTTAATTGGACTTGTCGAATAGATTTTTATTACTCGCTTGACACCAGACGTTTGCCTAAATGACCTCACTTGACTCAATAGTCAACTAATAAATTCTGTTATATCTTTTAAAGAAACAAAAATAAAAAAAATATCGAAGTAAAAAGAATATAATAAAAAAAAGTACGTATACGTCACAGTGACCACGACGTATATTATTTGATATGAAACGTTCACAATTTTTATTTTGAATCAGGGTCCCTACTTAATATAATTAATTACCTTTGACAAATCAATAAATAAATAGGGTATAATTCATATCTTTTTTAAAATTAAAATATAAAACAAAAGATGAAATAAATAATAAACTGAAAACTTAAAAACATGAATATGAATTGATTAAATCTCTGTGTATAAATAATATTGGGGTGTTAGATGATTTGAATACACAATGTGTACTGAAAAGATCATGAATAAGTCCTAACTGATGGTTTTAAATATGATCTTCAGGATGAAATACGAATTTTTTGGCTGAGAATCTATTTTGGAAAAAAATCTGTATTCATTATGAAGAATTGTTCATGAAATTATATTATGAACATGATATCAGAAATATTATGGTTTCCTCGGAAGTTGTTTCTGACGAAGAAAATCCTAAAGGGTCACTCAATCGAACAATTTAACCTTTATATCACCAATAATAATAATCGGTTAAATATTGACTTAAGATTCCTAAATAGTTTGCAATTTACATATAGCGCTGCATAAGAAGCAATTGATTGGTGTCAAAAGATCGATAACATTGGTCATATTTGCAGCGATGTTTGTTCATTTTTGTAAGTGGCATTGAGTTTTATGAGGCTCTCCTAAATTACATACACTCTAAAAACTACAAAGCCCATTTGAGCAAGTGAAAAGAGCTCTGTCGCTTCACACGATTGTTCGATAAAAATAATGGTAGACTTCAACCTCATTTATCGCAGTGTCACCTAAATAAGAGTGTATTTGTTGCCAATATGTATTCCAAGGTGAATAACACACCCTTTGAGGCCTTAGCATTTTTTTTTTTTTCAGATTTATAAGTTATTACTACAATGAAATGTTTACAAAACTTTAAAATATTCACGAACATTTTTTAACGGTGGAAATTTTATGATATTAAATATTACTAACTTGTCTGATGGTTCTTTATGATTTACTTAAACTACTCATATAACTCAGCTGTACTAATTGCTTTACGCTATGATATAATGACAACAAATAAACAAAATCTTCCGTTTTCATTTTGATTATGATGGTGTTTATTACTTGAAACCTGTAAAAGTATTCATAAAGGTGTTTAAAAAAAACATGCTAATTGTATAGAGTTTATTTATTTTCTTCATTGTTAAAATTTAATAAATCACTAGCTCTTTGAATTTAGCTTGATTAGCATGCACATCAGGTCTATCCAAAAAAAAAAAAAAAAAAAAACTTCAGAACATGTTGTGAAATACTAAACAATCAATTTTGAATGCCAATAAAATATCAAAAGAAATAGAAGCCATTTGTGTTGTATAGTAAATATTATTGAGATTGACTTGCATTTTGTACCCCAACTCAAAAAGATTTAAGAAAAAAACAAATCAAGTTTTGTTTTTTTTTTTTTTTATTTATTGTAAAAGTTATTGATCTCCAAAATAATGATGCAGATAAATCGTCAAATCCGAAATTAAATCTACATAACTTGACAACCTGAATAAAAAAAATGCAAACGACGAAAAAATGTGCAAAATTAACTTCAAACATTCCATCGAACTTCGGGGAAATTTTATTTTTAGACAGTCCAACGTCATAAAAATTGTTAAATGTCATGAGTGTAAACACTTAAGAGTAATTCGTATTCAAATGGCATAAATTAATGTTTTTTCTTTCAAATATCAATTAGATTGATTGGTTATAGAGTTTGAGAGTTAAATTTGGATATATTAGAAAATAAAAAGTAATCGAAGCTAAAAACCAA
Organism: Leucozona laternaria; assembly: GCA_932273885.2. Lineage (NCBI taxonomy): Eukaryota > Metazoa > Arthropoda > Insecta > Diptera > Syrphidae > Leucozona > Leucozona laternaria. Next base: position 22,921,072 of record OW026369.1, on the reverse strand, counting down.
ATTTTAAATAAACTGCACGACTGATGGATCGCACAAACTTGCTCTTATTAATTAAGGTTTTATAAGTCCGGAGGGAATATCGGACAAAATGTATTTTTCAACTTTTACCATGTCCCTGAGGTAACCTATATATGTTCTATAGGTCAATCCTTGGATTTCGACCAATCCGGGAGTTAACGGTAACACATGTTTTTCACCGAAATGCAGACCATTCTTAGAATAGTACGCACACAATTTATATTAAAATTATTAAAGCAGGTTGTATGGCAGGTACCGTTATTTTGTAAGTTTAAAAATTTAATTTTCCCTCTAGGGAATCACTAAAAAATCAAAATTTCAGACAGATATATATATAATAACGGGACCCACTTATTTTGTGATCTCTATCATCGCAATGTGCGAGATTTCATAAAAATCCCAAGGTCGATTTTTTCATAAATTCTTAACTTGCCCTAAAGTATACATACATATGTACCTGCATACATACATCGCAAGTTAAAAGGACGTGCAGAGTATTTTCAAAAGCTAAGGAGTGAAAGAAGAAACTCTGGTAGAGAATGTCTTAAAACCCTCTTTGCGGCGAATATAGCCAGACTTTTTGCAACCAAATGCCTCGTTTCTTAACTGTGAAATTTTGCTAAAATGTAAACATAAAATAAGAATAAAAGGGCAGGATTTTAGCGTAAATGTGATAAAACATTAAGTTATCTTTTATTATAAATACATATACGAGTATTTTTTGTTGTTGAGAAAATCCCTTCGTTTGAAGACATTTTAAGCAATTGAAGAAGCGTGGAATAAACAATTAGAAATACCTACTTTAGTTTGAATATAAATTCCCGATTATAATTTAAAGTTTTATTGATCGTGTTATCATAAAGTAATAATCTCTGCAACAAAATTTCTTATTAGAGGTGTTAATTCAAACATCTAGAAGTATTGTTACCATGGGAGTTTATTTTTGTTTAACAGATTAAAAAAATTATAAAACATTTTAACCTATGTAGGGACGTGCAAAAAAAATTCACGACTTGATTTTGCTCTTGTGGTGTGAAGGCCATAATAGGTCCGTCAAGATGTCTTCACACACATTGAAGATATAAATAAAGTGTGAGTTTATTACATTGTTAACGGAAAAGTGTAAAATAGTACTAAAGAAATTTAGGAATGTTTGATTTTTTTTTCGGTTTTAAACAACAATTATAGTTCACTGTCAGACGTTCAGACCAACGCGACAGATCGATTTTTCGATCATTCGTTTTGACATGCGAAACCAATACTTGTGCTATGAGCAAGTAAAAATCATCAGAACATTTGACATATTCTTAAGCGTAACCAATTTGGACTACAGCCATTGAATTCTGGAAAATAAAAATAAAAGGATAAAATCTAATCTTTAAGGAACTTGAAATTTCCATACATAAAAGTATTTTATAGTTTTCCCTAAAAATAAGTGATTCGAGTCGAGATTCGAGATTCTAGAATTGATGCGACTTTATTAGCCTGGTCGCTGTAAAAACAAAATTGCATTTCGTGTTTTATTTTTTCATTTGAAGATCTTAGGTAAAACGTAGTTATAGACAGAAAATATTGAATTAGAAATTTACTAACAAACAATAAAGATAAACGAAGTTGCACTAAATCAATTGATATACAATCATCACTCAAATGACTTGACATAACTTTTTGTTTTGATATAAACAAATAATAATCCAGCTTAAACCTGAAAACACAATATATTATGATTGTTTAAGTTACAAACGGTTTATTGCTATATAAATATATATATATTATTTGTTCAGTAAAAATATTATTGCAATTATTGTTTTGAATGTCACTGTTCATTTCAAGTACCTACTGATGTTAATTGTGATAAAATTTGATTCGAAGATGATTTCGTTTGATATCGCTGTAAAGTAATCGATTCTTCAATTACTATCGAAATCTATAAATTCTGTTGATAATAAATATTAGTCGTGTTTTTTTGGGCGCTGCAAATAGTATAATCTATTACTACCATATACACATATCCTCTCATGAGTGAGATGAACAGATTATATTTACGCAGCAAAAAATCACCAGAGGGCGTATGATTAAGTTAAGATAAATTTATTTACAAATAAAAGTGCAAATATAGAGAAACTAACCAACATTTAGTCATTTACTATTTTTTTAAATTTATCATTTTTAACACCAGTAGCCCAAGAAAATTAGGATTTTGTCACGGATTAAATCCTATAAAGCTGAATTTTGGCATACATCTTCTTTATACCCTGTTTCATAAATTCTGAAAAGTCCCCATAGATTGGTTGGTTGCTAATTTTTTATAACGGTGAATAGTCAAAAAAAAGGCCTTTTTTCAACATCACACGGTTTTTCTCCATTTCTATAACGGGTTTTCGTCCAAAATACTGAAAGTCATAATTAAAGTACATACAATTTTCAATAAAAAAACTATACGTAACTTTTTAATAGAAATAACAGTTGCTGAGTTACTGACTTTTCCCGATGAAGGTTTTTGTTTTCGCTCGATAAATATGTGTTTATGTATATTTATGTTAATTATATAAATAAACATACATATATGTGTATATTATACACTTGCAGACATACTTACATGAATGTATTATTTATAGATGTAGACGTAATGCAATAATAAATATATCAACTAAATTCAGTAAAATTTAAGTTTGAAACTTCTCAAATAACACCAGGCAACAGTAAGCGCAGCAAAATATATGGTTGATGTTGCAAAAAGTCGTGTGTCACAAATTTCCTGTGTTGAAATTTTACATATTTTATTTGTAATCATTGCGAGCGGTTCTAAGATTCGAAAAATTTTCATAATTAAAAAATATACAAAAAATAAATTTTTCCCTTTTTTTTTGTCTAAAAATTCCCAAAAAAATGACATATACATACGTAGATTTGCAGTATCAATGTCAATATATAAAATAATACCTAAGCAATAACTGAATCTTAAAAGAAAACCAAAAGTATAAACAAGGTGAGATTGGAGTACAAGATTACAAAAAAGGAGTTTTTTCACACATTTTTTAATTTATTGAATTAATTTTTTGTACTCATAAATACGTGAAAAAATCCAGTAAAATACTTAAGTGAGTGGACAATTTGAATCAACAATCAATCAATTTTAATCAACAAGTCCAATTAAATAGTGCTAAAGTTTTCTACTTGGCTGATGTATTTCAGTAGTATACAAGGCCCTCACTAGTCAACTGATGAGTCCAAGTGAGATCTCCGGGACGAAACGCCAATTTTTATGGACTAAAGGCCGTTAAAAGTCATTTTCAATCAATAGATAGGTTTGTTTTTTTTTTTTTGGTATGGATTCCTCAAAATATGCCAGTTCGATTACCTACTTTCCAAAACTGTCAGTTTATACTAATTTTAATTCAATTTTTTATTTGACAGAACTTCGAAATAAAACTGCTAGAATCGCTAATAGTTCACTTCCTAAAATGTTGACAGAAAGAACTTGAAACTAAAAGTGTCTGAAAATCTGTTCGTTTTCTTCCCAAAACTGCCTCCTTCTACTAATTTTAGTGCAAAGTTCTTTCAAAATTCATATACAAAAAATTTAATAGAACTAAAACTGGTTGTTTTGGGAATTATGTAAACAAACAGAGATAATATGAACAATTGACACAATAGCCATGTTCCTTTGAAGGTAGGACTCATAGGTAATTTTCTAGCCATTTTCAATAAAAACGAACAGAATTAATTTCCTTACAAATTTCATCTACTCACCATGAAAGCACAAGTTAGGTAATTAAGGACTGAAACTCACTATAAATATCTCACAGAAACTATTATATAGAGTGTGTCGTAACAAAGAACAACCTTTGGGAAATGATTCTTGGGCATGTTCTGAGAATACAAAATAGTTTAGGAGAGAGGGTTTATTTCCAACCGTTTATGCAGAAGGGGCAATTTTCTAAAAACACAAAATTCTTAAAATTATAGACAGATATTAGGAATGATGGCAACACACTTACAATATCATGGAATAGCTTTTTTTAAAGCCAGAAATTCTTCTTTCTTTTTAAGTTTTGAACTCAACTCAAACTCAAAATTTTGAAGAAAAAAAATGGTATTCGGATTTTTCTTAAAAATAATAATAATTGTCTTTCAATTTTCAATGTCTTTATTCATTTTTAGTCGAACACCTCAAACCACGCAGTGTTTAATATCCCAATAGGTAATTGAGAAACTCGAAAATAATAAAAAAGTAAAAATTATAATGGGCACGTTCAATCACAAAATCTAAAAATTCAGATCTGAAAATCTGAATTTTCAGTTGAAAGTTGTTGTGTCAAATGCTAGCTTTTACCTGAAGTATTTACATTAAAACGAAATAAAATAGAACTTTCATTTTATTCTTCAAGTAAAAAATTAAGCGTACGTAGTTCTGGTTATGATATATGTAACTTAATCAGCAACAAAATACAGCAAGACTATGCAAAAAATTCAATGAAAAAATAATTCCACAATATTACGATGGAGAATTCTGGGAACATTTTTCTAAGAATAGTCAATCTTTTGATTTAAAAACTCACTTAACAATAAGCAATTAGTTCTTCTTTGTAATAAAGTATTAATTTGTTCGCGATGAAAATTAATCGCAACAAATCAACCGCACTAACCAGAGCGAAAATCATAAAGTTCAACTTCTATGTAGAGTACTTCAACATTTCCCCCACCACTATCACTTTATTCTGAATTTTCATATGAGAATTTTGGCTGAAAATTCAGATGAAACGTAAGCAAACGTAACTAAAAGTCACTAAAAGTCATCTAACTTTTTATGACAGCTGGCCAATCAGAAGCTCCAAAAATTCAGAAATCTGAAAATTCAGATGTAAAACGTAATGCGTTGAACGCGCCCAATATGAAAAAAGTAATATTACTCTGTATACTTTACTGCTTTAAGACTTAACCAAATGCATAATGTAAATCTCCAACGAAATTCTCTGCGCATGTAAAAATGCGTAGTCATGGTCACCCTGTAAGTATATTTTTACTTGTTTCTTACATATATGCATAGAAATATAATGCAATTTTTAACAATAAATTCATAGTAATAAAAACTGTATTATAAATAGTGGGTAAAATAAAATTTACTAATTTAATCTCAATTTATAACACTTATTTACTAACTTAGTACTTACCCATAACAAATGCAATAAAAATGCTTAGAAAACAATTTATCACCTTTTCCACCAAATGTGATAAAAAAAATTATATTATTATACGTATTGAATGTAAAAACCAGAACTTTTACGTTTATCACCTATAAATAAGATTAATGAAATTCGATTAAAATGAATTTAGTCTGTACATAGAAAGACCTATTGTTTAATAACACACAATTTTTGATTGATTTAAATCTTGAAGAGATTAAACCTTTTTGATACCAGCCACCTATCCGCACTCGTCGCGGTGATGGTGATGGTAAGCTTGTCGAAACATACTTTGGATTAAGATAACAAACATGTGCTTTAGTGGCTAATATATTATGGAAAAAAAAAACATTTTTGTTCAAATAATAAATCATTCGTTTAGCTGGCATAGGCTGAAGTGGGTCTAAGAAAAGTGGTCATGGTTTTGTTCTCCGAGTTGTGACTAAAAGAATCGCTTCTAATAAAAGTTATATTCTTTAATCTTGGGAACTTTATATACTATGAAAATTATTAATGGATTTAATGATTCTGCTGTTAAAGTAGTGCAAAGTATGGATTATAATGCTAGGATAGGTGAGTTCGTTAATTTTTTTTTTTTTTTAAATACAATGAAAAATGTATCTTATAGATACTTGAACTCGCGTGAAAAATTTGTGTTTAACTGAATTATATTTTGAAGTTTTGTTCTACAAACAAATCTGATTCTTCAATATTGGGATCTTTTGTGTAAAAGTTATGTGAATTAAATTAACCTATCATTATTTTGTTCGTTTTGTAAACGAAAAATTAATTTTAGTGAATTTCAATTGTTGATAGTTGAAAACTTTTATTATAATAACACAGTGAAATTCAAATCGGTTGGTATTTTGTTTTTGAAACACTGAATATTTTTTTTATTTTAGTTTTTTGTTTTAATTTTAAAAATTCAGTTTCTTATAATAATTTTTGATATTAAACTATTTTTTAATAACTTAAAAAAAATATACTTCAAGCAATACCAAAATTCCTACAAAACTAAATTTTGGGCTTAACAAAAAAACTAAACGGGTGCAATTCAATGGATTCAATCATAGTAATTTTTAAACTGTTACCAAATAAAGAATAAGTTTAATTGAATTTGAATGCATTCTTATGGTTAGCCAATATGTAGTATAACAAAATAATATTATTTACTTTGAATTTAAATGGAATTTAAATTTAAATTTATTAAATCCAGATTTATTAAGTCTATGGACGTATGAACTTAAATTGGTGCCCTGAGAACAGTTCAATTGGATCTACCCACATTGGATTTAAAAAAAAGTGGATTTAAATGGGAATTTAACGAGTGAATAATATTGAATTTTATTTAATGTTTGTACATATTTAAATTAAATAAAATCGGGATTTAATTTTTAATCTGGATTAAGCGAGTGAATAATATGGACGCAAGCAATAATTTTGTTTTAAATAAGACCTGTATTTATTAATCCATTTAGTTTTTAACTGTATAGTTTAGTTAAACACAAGTTATGGTAAGGGGCTATGAATACGGCCCCAATATTTCGAAAACAATGAGCTTGATTTTTCCGAATGTCGGCACTTAGGGTTTTTAATACCATCTTCAGTAAAAGATAAATGTTGAACGGCGTGAAGTCCAAACCATAACCATTTACAATATTTAAAAAAATATGGTTCTTGAAACTAAAAACAGTCGTACCTACCATAAAATCATTGGGGTAAATATTGTTTAAATCTAAAACTTCTGCAAGAGTTTTGATTCAATTTTTGTAGGCTAAATTTATTACGGTCTACCGTAATTAAATAATAGATAATTTCAAACTAAGCAGTTACTAACAAAAGCTCCCATAGAATGTTTTTTTTTGATTTTTGATTTTCTCATTATCGTCATACACGATTTAAATTTTTTTTTTTTTAAATTGAACGACTTTAGTTAGAAAGTATAAAAGAATAGGAAAGAATTTTCGCTGGCACAGTCGATTGAGACAGACAAAGTTGGTTATTCTTTCATAAAAACTCATCGGTAGCATCCCATCGTAGTTAGGGGCAGTGTTACCGCAGGCGAAATTATTTATGTGTCCATCTGAATGAAAAAATGTGTCCTTTTGAAAATAAATTCATAACAATTAAAAAACTACGAATTTTTGTAGGTAATATCCGAAGTTTTTTTTATTGTTTTATAAAAGAAAAAACTTTACAGAAAATTAAGAATAAAGCTAAAACATTTTAATGCATAATATTACTCAATGTAAAAGTCAGTCTTAAATTTCATACAAAAATAAGTTTATAAATATCCCTATTTAATACTTATTTCAATTTACTTATTGATGTGTAAACATCTATGCTGGCGGTAAAGTGAAAAAAAACGTGAACGTTCATGTGCAACGTTACGGTGTGCAACGTTACGATCTGCATACTAGGATGAGTGCGTTCAGTGAAAAAAAATCTTAAGATCCCCTTCAAGCAAAAACAAGTCCGTTTTGGATCCGCGCACGTTGATGTTTACACATATTAACAGTGAGTCCCGGCACTCGCACAATTTTTTTTCATATTCGTTCTTTGTTTTTAAATAAATTGAAAGTTTCTTGAGGTTAAATGATCGTGAAAAAAATGTGCGCTTTTTAAAAAAATGTGTCCCCGAGTCCCCTAAAGAAAAAAAAGTCCCCGGGGACACTATAGTATCCTAGTGGTAACTCTGGTTAGGGGATGTATAAGAAATAATGCTACATAGAGTGAGGTTCAAACAAACCCATGCTTTTAAATTACATTCACTGTCATCGTTCAGATACTCGTAGATTGCTTTTTCTGTTCCATTAAATTAAAGTCAACTTATGTTGCCAATTTCCACCAGAACAAACCAAAATTAGTATACTTTAATCTTTTTTTGATTTGATTTGCGTCAAAAATAAATTGGTGCTTAAGTGTATAATTTTTATCTTTATCTTGAAATCTAGCTAATTCTAATTGAAAATAACCTTCAAAAATAAATTTTAGTCTGCAAATTTATTTTCTTTTTATCCACAAATCAAATCAATCGAGTATTAAGCAGATATTTTTTTTTAATAAGGAAATACATTTTTTAACCTTCATTTTGATAAAATTGTAAAAAAAAATATTAAAATATTATCGTAAATATTTGAAGTCTTCTCAAATCTTCTTTGTATTTTGATCTTTGAAGATAATTCGAACAATTCAATCATTATAACTATAGTATATGCTTCTATTAGGCGTGTTCCTTTGGAGATTTCTTTACTTTGAAGAGAAGGACAATATTTTCGTGACAAATTTACGATATTCAGTACTTAGTAAATGTGAATGACAAGCAGCGCACCGCCATGTTTGGCTTTCAATATTTTACTTTCATGACATTTAATTGAGTTGTAAATTTCTATCCACAGTAATTTCTTCCACATAAATTAGAGAAAATTTCGTATTCTCTTGAAATGAAAGCAATAAAGTATAGCAGAACCTGAGCTTTAACAGATAAAGGTCTTGTGATGGTCTCTCTGCCATACCTAAAAAAAAAACGTTTCTTCACATTTTGTTTTCATTTTTTTTTTTAAATTGTTCATGGGTAATAACGAGGTTCGTTTCAAATCTGGCGTCTTAAGCCTTATTTATAGCAACTTCCGGTGGACCCCAAGGTAACCAAATAGGTCCTTATTTCTTCATTCTTACCATAAACGATATTTAAATGGTCATCATAAATTACTGCACGCTGACGATAAAAAGTTTTTGAAGGCAATTTCTTCGACAGTTGATTGTCTGCCCTTTTTTAAATGGGTTTCGACAGTTTTGTCAGTCTGATGGTGTAACAAAAACATCTTGGAGCTTAATAGGGCCGAGTGCCAATTGATTTGATAACTTGTTATACCTAATATTTATTATATTTATTAGCAGGAGCTCAATCTCCTCAGTGCTCAGCCTCACACAGGTTTCTCTATGAGCAGTCGTTCCACTCAATTTGTGTATATTTATTGTATCTTTTTTTAAATTTAATTAAAACCAGTTGTTCATTTATTTATTTTTTGCATGTTACCAAAACCTCTCCTTTAGAAATACTTAAAAAGAAATTTTGTGAAGATAAATCATAGAGCAACAAAAAATATTGACACAAATATTTTATGAAATTTTGCACGTAGATACTTTTATATATTATGACTTTTCAAATCTGTACCGGCTTTTTGTTTAGGGTGTGTACGTACATACAAATGTTCAGTAAATATTTCAACAATAGAAATCTATTATTCGTTTAAAGTGTAGGTAAGGTATAGATTCTTTTTAACATGAAATAGAAAATAGATATACGTTTACTTTGACAGATAGATTCAGTTTCAGAGTCTAGCAAAATATTTAGTTACTTATGTACCTGCTTCTTGTCTACCTGACTATTTGTTTAAATTTGTAAATTAATAATCCCAATAACTTTATACTCTTCCTATATTGAGATTGAGAGTCAGTAATAGTATCAAATTGAAGTGTTTACGGGTTGCTTTCGGATGTTTAAAGAAATTTAAAAAAAAAAAGCTTTACAATTTGTATTTATTCTTTTATTTTTTTCGTCTTCTCATTTCAGATCATTAATCAAACAATAAACAGCTACAAGCCATCATAGGGCTGCAATACAATAATTTCGGTGATTCATTATTATTCGACGAATAAAAATAAGAAAAAAACATCATTACGTGTTAAATCTTCAATCCACAAGGAAGTGATACAATTTGTGTCTCTGTCAAAGTCGCGTAGTTAAAGAGCAATCAGTGTGCGTATAACGTTTGTGCATGGATCGCTTTAGAAGAACTTCCAATCTTATCCAAAGATCAACGGATTTATAGTATTTCGCCATTATTGTTTGTACGATCAACAATCGCGCGAACTTTGTCCAAAACCAACCTTCATCAGTATACTCAAGTTACCTTTTAATACATATACGAATCCAGTCAACAATTTTAAAAAGATCATATTACTAAAGTTACATAAAGCCAAATCCTAACGGCAACAGTATTATTCTTTTTAAGAAAATTTTGCAAAATGTCGATATCGAAGGAGAAAATTTTCGAGGAGAAGGAAGTCGAGAAGCCACAATGTAAGTTATAGAGCTTAAACTTATAAAAAGATTTTAATTTTATTTAAGAGAAGTTGCTAATATTTTGGCATCGACAATTTTTACTTTATAAATAATTAAAAATGTTTATATAGGTATTTATTTTGTGTTAAAAGCTGTTCAAATATTGATATGGAATGTTGTTGAATTCAAATTCATATTGCCAGCGTTTATTTTGATATATTTTATCCTCATCTGACCTTGAAATTTATCATTTATCAATTTTCTAACGGAGCGGATTTTGAAATTTTCCAGAATAATAAACTGGCTTAGCAGTTTTAAGCCTTTATATCGAGAAAAACTTGAACTTGGCTCACTTTTAACTTATTCGATATTTAATATGGGGCAGGTTTTAGATTATTAAAGAAAAATCGAATTTGTTTTAACCAAACTTGACTATTGAAAGAGAACTCGAAAAAAAAAGTGGAGAAAATATTTAATAATATATGTAATTTTCTTTTTGAATCAAAATCTGCTATGCGAACCTCATTTACCTTTCCTGCCGAAATTGTGATACATTTAACATGTCTTAAGTTCAATAATTCGAGTTTCTACTGTATATGTTTGGCTGTATTCATATGAAAAATCTCGAATTTGACAGCATTTTTAAAGAAAAATATTATATTACTCTCTTCTGCTCATTTACTTATCAAAAGTGCAAATTATCTATTTAAGTCTAAATTCTGATTAGACTTATTATACAGAGCTCTTTATACCAAATAGTAGGTATATATCCCTATCACATTTATTCACAACACATCAAAATCATCACTTTGTGGCTGCTGACATATGTTTATGTATTTTTGAAAGCAAATATGTAGCAGCATTGGTTGCGATATAAATATGAATAGAAAGATTATTGTTATTAAAATTACACTATAGACGGTGTTCACATTGGACTCACACTGCGCGACTCATTTTGACATCTCTTTGTTTTATCTCACTCCACCTCATGACGAGAAAGAGATGGTCTAGTGAGGCAGGATATTTTCAAAAAATTAAAAAAAATCCTGCCTCACTTGACTATATCTTTCTCATGGTGAGGTGGAGCGAGATAAAGGAAAGATATGTCAAAATGAGTCGCGCGGAATGAGTCTAGTGTGAACACCGTGAAAAACATCAAAACTGCTTGAACCTGTCATGTGCTACAAAGTAATTGCTCTCACTTTTGACGTTCATAGTCAAGTTGGAGCCACACTTTGTGTTATGTTGTGTGTATATAGTTATACTGCTCCAATGTATTTAATTCATACGCCTAGAAACATGTTTGTCTTGTGTGTTTTGCTGAGGAGTGCGTTGGTCGTAGATATAAGGTCTGTTTGTTTACTGCCCAAAACTGCATTTACTGTCCAATTATATTTTTTTAATATTAGCTTTGACATAACCTTGGACTAAAATTGGTAGAAATTAGCAGTTTTGGGAAGTAAACGAAAAGAGGTATTTTCTGGATATGAAAGAGAGGACATAACACGTTGTGCTGCAGATATTTTTTTGTTGGTGTAAAAAAGAGAAAACAGTGTTCACAGGAAGTGAAATAACTGCGTTCAATAGAGAGCGAAATCAATTAATAGCGAATTTGTTGCCTGAGCAAATGAAAGTAAAAATGTAAAATGTTTGTTTGAAAACCATTATTATTTATTTATTTCTGAGATTGCTATTTCGTCCACATATGTACAAATTTCGTTTCGCATCAGCAGAGTACTAGGCTTTAAAGTCAAAAAACATTCACTTTGCTATAGAATGGAAGACGTGAATTCTGGAATGTTCTCATAGAGAGTGAAAGTGTGTCAGTTTTTGTTTCCTGTAAGCTCTTGTTGCCCCTCTAGTAGTTGGCATGCATTCTACTAGCTCTGTTTGTTGACATGAAATTTCTTACATATGTGCACAAACAAAATTTTCAAGCTGTCAAAACCCATAGGAAAAAAAAAAGTTTTTCGAAACTTGGTGAACATTTAAGTTACCAAAAAGTCATATTGCTGCAATGAGAATTAAGAATGTGTAGAGTGTGGGATTCAAGCAATATTTAAAAAGAAGTATAATTATGTCGAAGTTATTTCACGATAGACTTTTTAAATTTTAAATTTAAGGTTCTGTTCAAATTCAAACTAAATTATCATTATTAATTATCATTAAAGGAGCCTCAATATAAATCGTAAATATCCCATTCTGGCTGCATAAATTAAATTCGATTAACTGAAAACGTCTAAAAACGTGAAAAACTAAAATAACTAAATGTTACTGAAAAAACTAAAATCAATTAACTGAATGCGCCCCCCATAAAAAAAAAATTAGTAATCTTGACACTTAAATATTGGTTATGGAATGTCAGTTTTGACAGCAAATAGGTGACATTATTTTTTCCTTCTGTCAGTTAGTTTTCAAAAATTCATTGAGAGAATGACATGTGTAAACACAAATATTGGGACAGATTGTCTTTTCAGTTACGTTCAGTTTATTTTAATCAATTTTGATCATCAAAAGATTGCATAAATATGAGCCAAGCTAAAAAGATTCTAACCATTACTACGCAAGTATTATTAATGTGTCATTAAAACCTTTAGATTCGTATCTTTAAAAAAAACTTTTCGAAATCTCTTTTCCACTCATTGAAAAGAAATTAACAAATTATCATTAATCAGATAACAATTAATTGATTTTAGTTAAGAGTGACTCAATAATAAATTTAAAAAATGACAATTGGCATTTCACAACAGTTTTGCGAGATAGTATCATTGAAACTAAATTTGATAATTATTGGAATTTTGAATGTTTAAATCTTATCTTAATACATAAGATTTATATTTAAAAAAAAGCTTAAGATTTGTTCTTTTATAGTAAATTAATGAAAATACAAAACGTGATTCAAGGTTATGACAAATTTTTGAATGATTCTAGTTAAATCCAATACACGTTTTTTGTATGTTAGTATGATTAAAATACTAAATTATCTGAATTCTTAAATAAGCATAACTAGTTACATACGAGACGAGATAAATTTCCACTTTGAAGAAAAATATAACTTTCCGCAGGACGTTTGCATGATCACCCATTAGAAATACTTGTGAAATGTCACATCAAACACACCACAAATGTCATTTCAAAATTTATGACGTTTATCTTTACGCTTTCCGCATCAAATTGATGAGATAAATTTAACAGATCTGCAGAAAAATATTCAATACGAATTTTGACAGTTCATTTCTGCGGAGATAAAATTATCTGGTTTCTGAGGTTTATCCGGGTTTTCCGCCGTTGCATGAATACCCTTAATAAGTATTCATAGATTTGTGCAATCAAAAAAGTTGGAAAAATTTACTTACGAAGCTAATTGGACAATATTTTGATTCTTGCCACTTAAGTGTTATGTCAAATCATAATTTAAACACTTAGGAGCCAGTTAAAGCTATCATTATGGGACGAGACTAGAGACATGCAAGTTTATAACAGTTTTAACAGTTTTTCGTCATTAAAAGTGGACGTGCGTTAATGCGCTTCGCGCGGCTTGAAGAAAAGCTCTGGGTGCCTGAAGTATGCCCACTGGCGGAGGGCCTGGTCCTGCGGGGCCGTATAAACAGTACTTTTATATACGTAAACTGTTATAATTGGCATGTCAAGAGTCACTTCCATCATTATGGCTACGTTCGAGGAACAGGTTTGTGTTGTTGTAAGCCCTTGTAAAAAAATAGCCTATCTAATAGTTTCTCGAACGCAAGAATAAAGGTTGGAAAGATATAATAAATCAAAAGTATGTTTATTCATAAAAAAAGTTAACACATTATGTTAAGGAGCAGATAGGTTTTTTTTTTTATATTAAAAGTGCTTTAAGAAAAAAAGGAGAGGAGTGAAATGAAATAAAACAATCAATTCTGAATTATGTTTAGATCTCTATTGTTGTTAAGGTCAGTGATATCTTCTTAATTTGTTTATCCACAACGGTTTTGTAGCTCATATTACTCCCTCCGTTTCCAAAAAATCCATTGAACATTCATAATGAGCAAAAAAAATAATAAAAAAAAAAAAAACAATTTTAAAAGACATAATTTCGAGATAATGTTTCTTAACTGATTGTTGTAACATCAACATTATCTATGTAAGTAAGCAATAGGTACAAACATTTTTTGTGGTATTAATTGTTGAAACTACGCAGACAACGTAGTTATTACTCTTAAATATTTGTTTGTCTGTCTGTATATTTTTTTTCAAATCACCTGTCTAGTTCTTTGACTCTGTTGGTGTTGTACTTTATTTGATTGCGTATAGATTTATCTACTATTTTTTGTCTGCGGTTTTAAAACAAATTAAAAAATAATTGGCCTTGATTATGAAGAGTTGCAAAAAACCAAAAAAAAAAAACAAAACATTGGTAAATATGTACATACATAATTTGATGTTGTTTGTGGTTCAGTGATGTGATGAGAATTAAATTCTGATACTATGAACCTCATCCAATTTGTTTATGGCTTATAATCTGACAACAAAAAATAGATGTTCATTTTAACATCACTACAAAAATTAATTGCATCAAAATATAATTTATGAAAAATACGAAAGTAAAAAAAAAAAACATTCAACAAAATTAAATATTAAAATGCACGTGCCTACGATTCTATATACATATACATGTAGATAATTAATGTATACGTACAAATCAGAGTGTACTATTATTTTTAATTACAATATAGTGTAGATACATTCGATTTTGACATTGGCAGCAGTGAGAAGCTGTCATCAGAGTGACACAAACAAAAAATTGGTATGCAAGGCGGCAAGCTTAAATGTGTAAACAAAGTAGTTCCGGAAGGGTATTTACATTTTATTTTTCTCCGGAATCGATCTAGAACCGATTTGTTTTATTTCCTCGTTAAATATCAAACAATAAACAATGCCAATAAAACGTTTATTATTATAAATGGATTATGTGACAAAAATAATAATAATAATATGAACGTATAATTGATTATATATTTATTAATTTATTTGCGTTTAAAATAAGAATTTGTTAAAAATAATAGTATATATGCACAGGTCTACATGAATTCTGTATAAGATTTATTTTTTTCCCAAGGTTTTTGATGTCCTGAATTCGAATTTGACCTCAGAACTGCTTGGTTAGTTCAGGTTTTGAAATATTTTAAACTACATATAAAAGTATTTAAATTCATCATGACTGATGATGGACCATTTGAACTTACTGAACGCAATAACTTGGCTGTAGTCATTGTATTTATAAAGCAATGGCAATAGTTAAACAACGTAATTGTAGGTATAATGTTAATGATAAAGTGTGTAAAAAGTCGAAAATACTAAAAAGATTGATTTTTTGTTTGATTTGTTTGCTTATACGGGCCTTTCATCAGCCAATATTATATTGTTGTTAATGTAAAGGCTGTGTTGCGCATAATACCTGCAGTACAATCCACGCAATATATTTGTACTGTATTTTTAGCAACAATATTGCATGGTGTATAAGGCCTGCATTATATACAAAACAATTTTTATATTTTTTAATTACAATATTTGTATTTTGAAACAACTTAAAAGAACCGAATTGCAAAAATATTGGGGGTATCATGTATTTCTGTAACATTATCTTTTTCCATTTCGGGTTTTTCCCCTTTAGACACTGGGAAATTCCAACTTGTCTCTGTGATCATTTAGTGTGTTGTTATTATGTATACATACATACATCAATATTAAAATAGATAGCTTTAAAGCTCTTTACTTAACAATTTTAAACAATTTAAAAAAAGTATCATCAAAACTAATGCCAAAAACAGTGACAGTTTGTGATGGAAAGTTGACATGTGACATATTGTGAAAGTGACATATGAAGTTAGTATGATACTAAAAAGAAATAAATAGGCATTTGGCAATTTTAACTTTAATAAAATGTTAAATGTTTGTGGCAATGCCACGGCCCCTTAATGGAAAATCTCAATTTTAACCTTTATATGCATTACAAGCAGCCCTACCATTTTATCAAATTTCAAGCTTCTTATATATTTGTAAGTGCTATATTTAATTCAAGTTCAGTGATAATGGGCGGCTACCTTGGCCCCTAAATGACACCACTAGGTCTACCGTTGTGCGAAATTACAAGATTCTACGATATCGGGAAGGGCTTCATAATTTTGAAGAAGAAGTTAAAATTTGATGAGGCGCCTGTGCTATAATAAGTTTAGGAAATATTGTGAATTTGAAATTTTTTACTTAATTGTAGGTACCGAATTTAGAAGGGTTTCGAAAATTGCATGAGAAAATGCTATAGGTAATGTCTTATACATAAATACCAAAATTAATATGTTTCGATTATGAACTTCTAACTCTGCGGAAATATTTATTCGTTGAGTAACTATTCAGAGCTTTACTTAGAAATTGTGAAACAGTCACCAATTCCTTACAAAATTATATTTTTTCAACACATCACTGTTCTCTTCGTTGTAAAACCACTTTCTTATAGATTCACCAGGTGTATTATTGTATTTATAAAGTTTCCAAGTTTTGCATAGACACTAAGTTAAAATTTGATAGTTGTAGAAAAAAAATGAGTAGTTTATGAATAAATTCAAAATATACAAGAATGCGATTCAATTACTTATCAGTTGGTCTTCAAAAGTTATTTACAAAGTTAATTACTGTAAAAAGTGTAAATGCTTTGTTTTACAATTAGATACATTTCGCATGGATTTTAAGTCATTATATCCATGGAAATATGGTTTGAAACATTTTCATATTTGTTGAGAGTCATTTGTGTACTTTTATAAGTTGAAGGTGTTAAGTTTCAAATGTGATAAATACAAACACATAGTGATGATGATTTATTAATTGAAATCAAACTATAGCTTTAAGGACTATTTATTTTTATTGTGATGGCTATTTTATTTATCTTGAAAATTTTTTTAAATGAGACAACTTCAACTTATATGTAAGTATGGTGCCATCTATATGGCACTTTTTTTATGAGAACTTAACACAATAATCAGACTCAAATTAGTGCACTTAAGGCTCAGATATGGCTTTCAATAAAAGCATCAATTTTGATTTTAAATTTTAAGACCAGACCAGTGATTCTTTTAAAACCAAACAAATCTTATGATTTGAATTATTATTTTAGTTAAAAAAAATAACATAACTCTTGTACTTCCTACGACATTCAAAAATTTCGAATATTTTAATGATCAGTGACGTGACGAGAGAGAAGGAAAAGGAGACAAAACACAGCTATCCGATGAATGGTGAGTAAAATTGGCTGACTCTTTTCGATTATCGAAAAAAGTCACGACTGAAAAGTCATCGTTTAACAGCAGTCTTACAACTCACACAAAACACAGTGCTTACAATGAACCCAAGACAAGTCAAGAATTGAACTCGAAATCAGCTTAACATTGTTGTAATTTGTTTTTGCAATAGATATGAGACATAAACACAATATATATGTCAGTTTTATTAAAGTTATTTCATTTTTATATTGAGAGAATATGTCAATCTTATAATCATGTAAAATACATGAAATCGTGATTACCCCTATTTTAAACTATTCTGTCACAATTTTGACAAATAACATTACTGTGATAGTGACATGAGAAAAAAAAATGTACGTCTGTATCACGTAAATTAAGGCTTAAATTAATTGAGCACTTACAGCGATAATTACAAACAAATTTAATAGGCTTATTTACTTAAGAATACCTCTCTCAGGCCTGAGATTATCATAGTTTCGGGGTTCAATCCGAGTAAAATCCTAAAACATGTTTTCAGTCAATTTAGATCCCGAGTTAATTCAACAAATTTGGTGAGTTAACTCTGGATTAGCTGAATAGGTATTTCTGAAATATGCGTGTCAAAAATGTATTAAAATCGAGGTACGACACTATAGAAAGGATGATTTTCATAGTGGAACCATTTTTGACAACTAGGAGTTAAATTTAATTCTCTACTGATAACTAATTTCGTGTTAACTCGAGATTAAAGTATTTGCAGGATTAACTAACTCTGATTTAACTCGGAGTTAACTCATGCACTGAAAAACTCGACCTTAATAGATATAAGATGCGAAATTAGTATTTTTATATTTAAGTAACTCTACATAACTCTAACTTAAACGCCATCACCCACCGCATTTAAAGGTTTCTTATAGCCACGTTAAATATATTTTGACATGTTTTTTTTTAAAAAAAAACATATTCCATAGTTTCTTCTACCACGTGCAAAAGAAAGAATAATAGTTATTTAATGCGAGATTACAAATTTGAACATTTGATACGAAGATAATTTTCTACATTTCCAAGATTTTGTTACCTGCGAGCTTAGAAATATAAAATTTTGAAAATGCAAAATTTCTTTATTATACGTAGATTTTGTGTACAATCGTACCGCTTTCTGTAGAAAAGAACCAACAAGCTGGAGTTTCGCCACACCACGGAGTTCCGCTACACCAACACCCTGATTAAAATTCATATTTTGATTTATTGATAAAATCTTTTAAATTAATAAGAAAGATTTCTCAAATTATACATAAATAATATGTACCGCACCTAGAACTAATAAATAAATAAATACCTATAATAGTTGAATTATGCAATACAAAACCAAAAACATACGTCAAACCCAGTCAAGCATTTTAGTTTGTATAATAGAGAATATAAATAAAAATTAATTTATTATCCCCAAGTTTTTTTCGTAGAAATACATAACTCTCTATAACGATAAATACATATATTACACCTAGAACTACTGTGGGAAGAACAATGATATATTTTTTGCAGTATAAAAAATGTAAATTTTTGTATTAACACTTCAAACTCCGTGACTTCACCTACGCTTACAATTTTTATAGTTTTTTCTTCTATATCTACCAATTAAATTACTTCCGCTTAAAATTAAATAACATACTATTTACAATTGGGGTTATAGCAATGAAATAAGAAGCGTAATGAACAAAATTAATTACATAAACGTGATATGAATTCCTATAAAATGATTCATGTTTTGTTTCGATTTTTAGTAGCAAAACGTATTATGCTACATATAAAGAAGAAACAAACTATAACTTTTATAGAATAGACGATTTAATAAATTCTTATTTATCATAGTATGTAACTTAAAAAGAATATTTAAATAAAATACACGACTGGATGCCACGAACTTGGTCTTGTGATTCACAACTGTAATACAGGCGTGTTTTTTTCTCTAATCTATACAATCTTAAAAAAATAGTTAATTATTCAAAACAACAACCTGAGCTTGAATATTTAATCTATTTTCTATTGAATTTGAATAAAAATAAGTAATAAAATACCAAGCAACCCACTGTGTCTATGTTTATCGTTAGTCTGGATGCTTATCAGGGCTTATTTTCTTTACATTTCCTTCAAGTTCTCTGAACATAAGACTTGATAAAAATCTATTTTTTATAAAAGGCTAAGGACATATGCCTTGATAGATATCAGAATTATTTAATTTTTTAGATGCTCATCTAGGCCCAGTTTTTCAGTGGTAAGTTAAACCAGAGTTAGTTATATATAGAAGTAAATTAACCCTTCAGAGGGCTCGGCCATATGGATTAAGCGACAGGTGACAGGGCGACAAAATCCATTACTACATTTATTTGGGTCATTTTCGATAGGTCGCTCGATTACATTAATTTTCCAAAACATAACGCATTGATTACAAAAAAAACATTGTGTGAGTGCCGGGACTCACGGTTAATATGTGTAAACATCAACGTGCGCGGATCCAAAACGGCCCTGTTTTTGCTTGAAGCGGATCTTAAGATTTTGTTCACTGAACGCACCCATCTTAGTATGCAGATCGTAACGTTGCACACCGTAACGTTGCACGACGTAAAGTTGCACACGAACGTTCACGTTTTTTTTTCACTCTACCGCCAGCATAGATGTTTACACATCAAAAAATTGTCTGAGTGCCGGGACTCACGGTTAATATGTGTAAACATCAACGTGCGCGGATCCAAAACGGACTTGTTTTTGTTTGAAGGGGATCTTAAGATTTTTTTCACTGAACGCACCCATCCTAGTATGCAGATCGAAACGTTGCACACCGTAACGTTGCACGACGTAACGTTGCACACGAACGTTCACGTTTTTTCACTCTACCGCCAGCATAGATGTTTACACATCAAAAAATGATACTCTACCTAATTGGAGACTAGGTAATGTATATCCGCAAAATGAATCATTGAAAATAAAACACAATTCATTTTCATTGTGCGTATAAATTGAAATCAAAACCAAGTAAACACGTATATAGGTATATGTGTGTAAATATCTTTTTATGGAGATGTCACATATTCTACTGCATACAATAAGTATGACCTGTAAGATGCTATTATTCACTTAAATCAATTTGCTTGGAATATTTGCAGCTTTAAAAAAAAATGTATATAAATGTTTTGTTTGTAGGAATGTAATAAGATACTCTCCAACTTGTGGTACCTACATATGTACCTACAATTCATTTCATGACAATTTTTCCGGTTTCAATTTAAATAAAGATACAAGTGCTATAAAATAAGATTGAGATTTATTTGTTTTTTTTTTCAATAGTATGTGTCTTAATACTTATTGTACCTTCATATGTATGTATGTATGTATACATAAATGTTGATATTGTTCATTCATTACCTCAAAGTTGTGGCAGCGCATGTCTTGGCGGACAACGACCTAAAGATAAGTCGCGACGCGACGCAAGCTAAAGAAAGCTTCTTTTAACATTTACATATATCTAATAAAGCCTTATTAATTAACACTACACCCACGTGTTTTATGATGTTTGTGATTTAACTACATTTCACTACATAGAGACCAAATTGATGAGAAAATAACCTTCATTTTGAAAGCTATACATATCGCTCATGATTTATAATAGGTAGTTAAATCCTATACAGTATCTTTTGGTTAGTCAATAAAGCAAAAAATGTTTCCTCGAGTTGTTATGAGGATTTTGATAAGTAACACAAATAAAATATACAAACAAAAAAATGGGTTACTTTCTGGCCTATGGCGAAAAATCTTTGAGAAATCGAATCTTTGTAAACTCAGTATTAATGGTTAAATGCGATTCACATTATTTATTTTGACAGGTTGCTATCCTATCCGGTTTTATTTTGCACAAAATTTATTCAGATATATTGACTTGACCGCCAAGCGTGCGTTGGCCTTGATTGCACTTGACATACATTTAATTACATAATATATAATGAACAGATTATTATTATTGCACATTGCCGAAACGAAGAGCACGCAATTAATCAGCATAAATTAATTAATTATTGAAATCTTAAAGCAATCTTGTGTCTAGACAAACCAAAATCTTCCTTAAATGATCGTAGGAGGGCTAAATTATACAACGGATATTATTTAATTTAAGTATTTTAATGCGCTGTATAAATATACATATGTGTAAATAAAAATATTACAGTGCCAGAGAAGTTAATGGAAAAGTATTGGATTCGTTAAAAATAAAATGCACAAATATGTGTCACAATAAATTGCTATTATGATTCAATGCATTGAAGGTGTATGCTATTGGTATATGAATATCTCATGAAATACCTATAATTATTTATTCATTTTTCTTTCAAAGATTTACAAATCTGTTAATAACAACTAACTAACTAATTAACGATAATAACTTAGTAGTGATATATTTTTAAAACTATGAATTCTCATTGAAAGATGGTTTTTTGTCAAATTAAAAAAAAAATACTTTGGGAAATTTTGATATTCAATCTGTTCAAAATCTTCTTAGAAGCTTCTGATGTGTTAAAAATGTAATCGAAATAGGTAAAGCTTTTCACAAGAAAGTCAAAGTCAAAAACAAACAAAAATAAAAGAAGCAGAAGTAGTGCTGAGTGATCATGGGAAAAATCCCTTTTCTTGGGAATTTCGACCTTAAAATTTCTTGTTTATAAAATTTAAAACCGAACACAGTTGACCACAAAAATTCTAATCGATTTTTCTGGAATCATTCGACAAACATTGAAATTAAGGTAAAAGAACTGTGAGAATTATTTCTTTGAAAATTGAATACCTAGTATTTTTTATTGCCAAAATGTTTAGAATTAATTAAAATGAAGAAAATGTCCTCTTACTTTTTATTTTATTTTATTTTATTAATTTCTAACTCAAAAAAGTCTTTAATTTATCATAAACTTTAACAGTTTATTTTTAAAGTGAAGATCACTTTAGTCTTTTTTAATGAGCAACAGTAGTCTTCTGGAATAAAATTTAAACTCATATTTTTTTATTGCATCACGTCAAAAAAGAAATTTAATTTATTACAAAAAAAAAAATAAAACTTAAATTACATATTATGAACATTGTAGTTAATGAAAATATTTTTATATTTTCGTGGGAAATAAAAAGGGAAAAACGAACAAATTTGTGGGATAAAAAGGTAATTTTTGTGCTGGTTGAATGGATTAAAAATGCGGCCTGGCATTGTGAAGAAGCTTTTAATAAGTTTGAATAATATATTGCTTATCAAATTTTGTAATAGATTTAAAAAAAAAAAGAATTCAAAATGATTTTTTGAAAATTTGATATTTCAAAAGCAGGTAGATGATTTTTTGCAAAATTCTGTTTTTGACTGCAAATTAAAAAATAATTAAAATTGGCGTACCAATTTATTTTCTTGAAACAGTCTAAAAAAATTATAGGGACATTTATATAAAACATTTTTTTTTTTAAACCGATCTTACGATTTTTTAGACTTGAAAAGATGGTGGATATCATCGCGTTGGTGTCAAAACAGTTTCAGTAGTTGTTTAATCAGTTTATTTCTATAATTATGCTGATTTTTAACAATTTGTCAGTTCAATTTATTTATATTATCTCGCCTTATTTGTTAATTAATTTGTTAAAAGTTGAACATATCTTCAAAAACTCTTTTTCTTAATCTGCTAATCATAATTTTAATTTATAAATAACAAAACCATTCTGAAAAATAAATAATCAATTTTAAAGTTATACTTTTTTAACGCCAGACAAAAAAATATATAATTTTCAACGATTATCTGATTAGCATTTCCTTAATAATTGTTTGCTTCAATTTTTTTGTCAATAAAGTGAAAAGTGTGAGTTCTGATTTTCGAAATTTAAGACTTTACAAAGATAATAATTATTCTATGTTAATATTTAGTGAACATACAGCAAAAAATAAACATTGAACGTGTTGTACATATTATGACGTCTTTGGAGTTAAGTGCGTTCGTTCTTAATATAAAATAAAGACAATTATAAATTAACTTTATTTGTTATTATTTTAGTATTTAACAAATTTACTTTCCCTCTATACGAAAAGTATTAGATTAATGTAAGAAAAACGGGGTTTTAATTAAATTTAACAATAAGATAGAGTACAAAAATGTTATTTTCTTCATATCGTCCGTTGGTCTGTCAGTGTGTCCAGCTTAAGATGAGTAATTGAGCTTGAGCTTTAAAGTCAAATGCATTTGTGTGCAATTTCCTATAGGACAAATTATAATTTTAGTTTAAGCGTATCTATGCATTAGCTTTGTTTTTTTTTTAAAAGTTTCTCGAAAATTTTCTGTAAATTTTGATTAAACTTCGTATGTGATGTGCAAGCTACTAATTGATTCAGATTTTGGCAAAAATTCAAATGTAATGGAAGAAGGAAGTACTGCGTTACCGTGTTTTGCATACTACCAAGTTAGCTCAAGCGTTCGATCATAAATATCTACCAAAATGTTCCAAAAATACATACATACATTCTATACTAATTATTTTTAAAAACTATCAGGTTTTTCCATATTTTCTCCTTAGCTAAATGTCATTGTTTGAAAAAAAAACCCTACATCTTCAAACCTAACCTTTATAGAGTCTTGAACCATAAAAGAAGGTCCTTGCAATCTAGTCTTGCATTTTGTTTGATTTCATTCCTTGACAACTTATTACCTTATTTACGTATGAGCAGTTCTTTTTTTGAGCAATCTTGTATGGCAACTCTGCTTTTCTTATCCAAAATAAGCTTTTGGTAGAAGCTTTTCTTAGAAGCTCAAATGAGCTCACTTTAGGATAAAGTTATGATGTATCCAAGATTATAAGCGCATGTGCTTTGAACTTTAAAGCAACAAGTTAATTTTTTGTACTTGACAATTTTCTGCATACTTATGGGATGAAATAACCCCACAATATATATATTTTCAAAGGCTAGATTCCAAATTGTTTACAAAAAACATATTATGTACATAATGTGGGCTATAGCCACAACGATTTATGATAAGGGTTAAGATTTTAGATGGCATGTTATGAATTCCTCATAATATATAACCACATATGTCCATTTACGTAGGTAAATATGTAAAATAATTGTAGCTGTTGCGGTTCTCAACAATTTAAATATTGAGAAGTATGTATGTACGGACATGGGTGCATATATGAGTTATGACTTATGAGCTTATCTCAGTGCGTTCTTGTCGAAACCGAATGTTAAGTCGTTTTAAATTAAAATTCCCCAAGGCAGTTGTTACACCATGGTTAATTAAAACTAGTCTCGAAATATTTTGACGGCTAGAAAATAATCATAGTCGTTTAAGTACGACGCTTTAACATTTTTTAGTATGATACTAAGCTATAAAGTTAACATTATATTAAAGTTAAAATCATCGAAATTACCTACCTATTTA
Organism: Leucozona laternaria; assembly: GCA_932273885.2. Taxonomy (NCBI): domain Eukaryota; kingdom Metazoa; phylum Arthropoda; class Insecta; order Diptera; family Syrphidae; genus Leucozona; species Leucozona laternaria. Next base: position 22,896,096 of record OW026369.1, on the reverse strand, counting down.
ATTATTTTAATATTACACTTATTCCATTATGATATTTTGACATTTATGAATGGCAAAATAGATGTATGCGCTGAGTTTCTTTCAAGAACTGTCACTCTTTTAGGCATGTTCGTCTGCAGTTTATTAAAAAAATAGGTTTAGTACAATACCTACTTGTTAAAAAGTGTCTTAGATTATATTTATAAAATAGTTAGTTTATACTGATTATATATGTTAATATACCTTAACATTAGCCTTATTAAAAATGTTGCACCATATTTCTTAACAGTTTCCCTTCAACGTTAAACATTTAAAATGAAAACTTTTTATTTTCAATATGAAATATTCTTTTATAACAAATAAACACATACAGCCCTATTAATAATAAACGCATATTCCACCTTTATTCTACGAGTTTACTAAACCAATTAATAAGAGTTAAGCTACGGTTTAAAATTTTCCATTAATAAAAACAAAATGTTCGTGGAATAGTATTTATATTGACGTTTACAAAAAATCCCTTAAGAAAATCTACTACAATAATTAAGATGCCTGTTTGTAACTTTAAATTTTCGCCAAGTTTCGCAAATGTGGTGTGATAATTTGTAAAAAAAGCTCACGTTACAACACACCTTATCTCTTGTTAATATCATATTTATGTCAAAATTATAACCTTCATTTTTCTCTGAAATCCTCCTAACTTAGCCCTTGCGTTGGTTTAAAAACTCGATAAATCAAGTTGTCATTATTATTTTATTCAAAATTAAATTTGCAATATTCACTTATGTATATTTTTTTAATTTCAGAATAAATATAACACATCTGGTTCTTATCCTTCGCTAAACCACCTTCTTCATCTTCGGTGGTTTAGCTTATTAAACGTTGTTTTATTAATAAAATTTCGCACATAGTCCAGGGAATAAAGCCTAACCTTTCGCTATTCCATGTGTTTATTAATTTGGCTGGTAATGTTTTCGTGTTGAACTAAAAAATATCCCTCAAAGTATTGAGAATTAAGCATTTGACCAGAATTTGAGCTATGGATTCTGTTAAACTGTTCGTTCTTTTTGATTCCAACTCCAATTTTGTCATCGCAAGCGATACCTATTTTACTCTTAAGGGATTTTCAACTTCATCGCAAGAGGCGGCACCCCTGAAAATAATATTTTTGTTTTTAAGGCTGTGATTTGATTCCCAGACCTCTTACATGAGACTTACCACTTCGCCACTGAATACTACAAATATTTTTACAAAATAAGTACCTATACAATTATGTGAAGTTATTCTTAAAATGGCAACACCGCCCAAACAGACGTCCGAACCCAATTAATCAAATTTGTATTTTTAGTATACAAAAAAAATTGGCCCGCTTTCATTATCTTGTTTTTGTTTATATGCTTTCAGTTTTCAGTTTTCAGCTTCTAGCATTCTTTATTTCTTTCATCATTCTTCGCTTTAGCGAGGTGGTAATGTCGTTAATGCTTAATTCCATAGTTTTTGGTTGTTTTGAAAGTGCATCACGCGGTTTGGTGGAGAGGGGTTGTTTTTTTTTTGTTTTGTCTCTTGTTTATTGCATTGCTATTATATGTATTATTTATAATATTGCTCACGTGTTATTCGGCTGATTTATTTTTTGTTTGTTTTGGTTTGTTCCGATGAACACATAAATTATTGTGGTTGTAGTTGTTGTAAATTATTGTAAATTGTGATTCATTCATTTTGAACGAGAAAATAATAATGAACTTTTTATTCAGTAAAAAAGATAGGTTAGCGTAATGAATCATATAATCTTACAATGTACAGTGGGGTATTTAACCCCACTTAATATTTTGTTTTTTTTTTTTTTTTTTAAACCAAATACAAATCTTAATGATGGGTTCAAGTACATACGTATGTAGATACCTCCTTAGCCTGTATGTACTTATTTTAGAAATTCTAATTTTACAAGAGCATCAAATTTTTACCAAGATACATAAAATAAAATATAAATCGGGATAGGTAGATGACTATAAAAAAGGAGTTTTTTTTTTCTTATTAGTACATTTTCGCTTTTAATTTTGTCTAACTTAAAAACAGCACGTGCTGTTGGACTATTTTTTTTTTTTAAATTGAATATGGGGGTTCGAATGATTACATTTCGAGACTTAACCGCCTTTTAATTATGAGCGACAAAAGGTAAAAGGTAAAACAGAATTAAAATTATTTATTTTGTTTGTGAGCTTTAATAGTCAGAAAAAAAAAAATCTAATAAAATAATCACACAAAACCGAAGAATGAAAAAAACACCCTTAAATATGAAAAACCACCCCAACTCGTAAAAGTTAATCAATTTATGTTGTTGTTGCTTATCATTTACATTTTTTGAGGACATTTTTCATTTTTTATTTTTATTCAATAATTTATTTTGGGGCATTTTTTCATTAACTTTGGGGTAGTTTTTCCAATTTAAAAATGGAGCAATTATATATTATTATATTTGGGGTAATTTTTCATTGGGGCCAAAGTTCATGTAGGTACACATCCTAGTCGTTTTTCTCGTCTAGATTTTCCATACTAAATACTTTTCAGGGCCTTACTAAACTTGGAAAAAACTTCCAAAATTTTCCAGGTGGGATCCTATTTTTATGAATATTGAAGGTTTGATTGAAACAAAAAAATACTTTAGTGAATTACCACAAAATTTTGTAGACTGGAGTTATAGCTTTTTTTATTTTTTTTTTGAAATTATATTATTATTATTCAAGACACATAATTTTACTATACATTTATGTATGTAACCTATATATTCCAGGAATTTTAAAATACTTACCTTGTTATAGGTTTTTTTGTATATTAAAATAAATTTACGTTTATAAGATTAATATTCTTTCCTAAAATTGGTTCAACAAGAATGAATTTTAAGCAATAATTCTCGGTGATAATTTCTGTCATTATTTTCTTTTCAATAACCCCACTGTGTAATTAAAGTGTGCATTGTATTACGAGCACGAATGCGGTCTCAGAATTTTCCGCCAAACAGACAATTTTGCAAAATCATTCTGAATATGAAGAGAGCTTATAATCTATGTATGTAGAATGATTGTGTATGAGTTTTAGGTATAGTTAATTAAGTGATGAGGTAAACCAATTTATGAAGGTAGGTATGTACATATTATATATGTAGTGTTAGTGAAATGCTTAGCTTTCAAATATTTTATTTTATTTGGCATTTTGTAGAAAAAAAATAACCAATTGCAAACAAAAGCACAATTATTATTGAAATTCTGTTTGTTTTCTATTTTATTTCAGTTTACATTTTCATTAGTCAGTGTGTTTTTTAACGCTGTTAATGCCCTAATCGAATAACGATAGAATGTTATTATTATGGCAGACTGTACCTGCTTGCAATCTATTGGCAGAAAAGCGGAAATGATGTTGACTAATTTTTTTTAATTTAATTTCATGATGAATTTTTCTGAAATTCACTCCAAGCTTTGTGAAATTATAGAAGAAACCTGAGATTATGACATGTTTTTTCTGCAATTTTTCAGATTGGCCTTAAGATTGAAAAGTTCATGGAAAAGCCTTAGAGGATATATAATATGGAGTTCTTTTTTTTATTCGATTGCGTACCTTTCATAGGGGTCGCTGTTTGAAGTTTCGGTCTGAGTTTTCTGCACATTGGAGAAAAAAACTAAAAAAAAAGATATTGAAATTTTGAAATAATAAACAAATACTTATTAATTTCAAGAATAACTTCAAATTAGAACAATTTAGAGAAAAAATAAGCAAATAATGACTTTGATAGCAGCTGTACGATATTCTAAGACTTTATCTAAACCGAAATAGCGCCCCCTATCAAGGGCCCAGGCGTTACAATGCATTAAGGATAGAAACGAGCACTCCATATTATAAATCCTCTAAGGGGAAAGCTTAGAACGAAAACTTACTTTTATATGAAGGCTATATTTATACCTTTTTTTATAATATTGTTGACAAGAAAAGACTATGTTACGTTGTTCACATTAAAAAAGGTACATTTTTGTTAAAGTGCTTGAAACATTGAACTAAAACACCTAAACGGTCCGCCATCTAACGTTTTTTTTTCAACTAGTGCTTATTTCGTGAATGGTAACACCTAGCTCATGTCTGATTTGACAGATAATTAGTTTTATCCTTCCGCTGAACGAATATGGTTGTGTAGACGCTTCGCTAAGTGGGCCTGCGATCGGACTTAGAGAAGATGCCGATTTTGCCAAAAAAATCATCTTTTCAGATGAAGCTCATTTTGGTCTTGGCGGGTAGTAAACAAGCAAAATTGTCGCATTTGGGGCACAGAAAACCCGCACGCATACATTGAAAAGCCGATACACCCGAAACTAGTCACTGTTTGGTGCGGATTTTGGTCCAGAGGCATAATTGGGCCATTTTTCGAAAATGAGCAAGGAGTGGCCGTTACAGTCAATGGCGATAGTTATCGGGCCATGTTGAACAAATTTTTGCTCACAAAAATTGAAGAGGAAGATATTGGCAACATCAACAGGACGCCGCTACGTGCCACACAGCCGAAGCTACACTCGATGTTTTACGCCATTTTCAAAAAAAAAAGAAGTTATTTGTGCGGACGGATAATCCGAAATCAAGACTTTTATCAATTTTAGTTGATATTAGACCCTTGTTGAATTTGTTTGTTTGGTTGAACTTGACATTAAGATGATATAGAGAACACGAACAAAGAGGGGCTTGAAATTCTGAGGGTATGCCTTAGCAGTCTAGCTGGATAGGTCGAATTTTTTTTACACATTTGTGAGCATTCACCAACAAGTTTCTTAAATTTTTTTTAGGATCAAAAATAAACGAAGTCGTTAAAGAAAATCTTGTTTTCCTCAATAGCGGCTGCACAGATTTTCCTTAAAAAGAGTTAGGTACCTACCTATAAGGAAAATCTTATTTAGTCTTTAATGCCGAGCCTATGTATACCTGGACCTCTGAGCCGAGATGATACGGAGATTTTTCACGCCTCTAGGCCAGCCCTAATTTCTCCGAGCATTTCGAGCATGTTCTGAACGTCCCCTGAACGAAGCGTGTTCTGAACACCCTCTGAACTATTTTTAAAAGACACCTGAACACTTAGCTGTCAAATGCTTGTGTTCAGCATTTAACTCTGTCTGCTCAATTATTTTATTCTGAGCTCATAGAGCGCACTCTGAACACACACAGAACACGTTCAGAAGGAACGAAAAAAAACACAAATTTGATGTTCTGAACACTCAGAGCGAAAGAACACAATTTTTTGTTTGACAGTTCAGGCTCTGCTCTGAACTAAAAAAGAAAACCGCCTATTATCGGCTTAACCGATTCATCGGCTTTCGGTTATTCTAAGTTCCATAAATTTCGGGGTTTTCTTCCCATTCCTACGTACTTTTTTTTGGAACTTTTCCATTTTTAATAAACCCTTGAAAATAAGACAAACTATTATCAAACAAATGGTTTTTGGGCGGTGTAGGTTTCTGATCTTTGTATTCATCATAATCCCTGATTATTATTCTGATGGTGTAATTTTCATTTCGTCTTGTGACACTTTTTCCAAGGTGTTCTCTGGTAGTTTCCGAAATTATGGGTCAATTTTCTTTTCAAATTTCGACATTTTTCCAAAATTTATTTTCAGAAAAATATTCTTGCCCTTTTTCCAAAACAGTTTCCGGATTAATTTCTTCCATTGTTCCTAATTTTCGAGAGCCTATTCTGCCAATGCTTCTTAAAATAATATCGCATTAAATGATTTCCAAACAAAATGTTTTTGAATTTTTAAAATAAATTTTAAAACCATGTTCGTATGTACTTATATATTTTGACCATTTTACGTTCCAAAAGCGGGTGCAAAACTTTTTTGTTTAAATTTTATTTTTAACTGTATTTGACAAATAACACTATTTTTTCTTAATTATTAAAATATATAATTTATAATTGCTCCAACGATTTTAAAGATTGTTTTTCATAAATTAAGATTTTTTAATGAAATCAGATGCTGTAGATCAGTTTCCGTAGTTGTTAAATCAATTTATTAAATAAAACAGAATCTGGTAAGTATAGAACAATTTCAAAATTTGTTTGAAAACCATTTTATTCTAAAGTGTAATTTTATACAACAATACCTAACCATTGAAGAAATAGTTTATAGGAAATTTTCTTTACAAAAAACTATAATAGAACCTTCTGAAGTTGAAGACAATTTAATGAATAATTTTTCATGCTCCCAATATTCGTATATCTATTCAAATGATTTTTGTTTATTATGAATAAATTTAAAAAAAAAATTCTAAATAAAATATTTAATAGTGAACGTTTTCGAGACATTCCTATATCATCATCAGTAGTAATAGATTCATCAAAATTGAAATGTATCTATTATTTAAAGCTCGTACAGTGGTTCCGCAGTGCAACTTTTTACGTTTGTATGCATACTACGATTTTTGTTCAAAACTTTCCCAAGTACCTAATAATAATTAAAATTTAATTTAATATTTTACTTGGTTTGCAATGTTACCAGTTATTTATTAGAATCCATCTAAAATTCATTAGTAGTTGAATGATAGATTGCTTAAGAGAAAATACAAAAAATGCAAATTCATGGTCGTTATACACCTATTATTTTTATTTCAATACAGAAAAAGCTGCATCTTCTTATGTAATACACACTGTTTCCGCTTCTCGGGAAAAAGAACCTCACCACTTCTGTCGATAAAATTGTTCTGATCATCAGCTGTATGGGTGCAATGTTCAGTGACGTTTAAAAGGATAAATAAAATAAATAAAAAACTATCTACCTGTATAGTAGGGTTGCCACTGGGTAATCTTAGAAGCAAAGAAAAAATAAATTAATGCCTAAAATTAAACAAAATTCAAAACAATTAAAAGAAATAACTTTCATTTTAAATTTAAGAAAACAAATTTTGGTTAACTCCTAACTCCATCTATACTTTCTTTAGTACCTTCTAAGGCCACTTTGCTGTAACTTATATTTTAAGTTCAACATAAGAATTAATCGGAAAGTCAAACACTGAAGAAAATGTAGAACACAGGCGATTAAGTTGAACTTAAATGATTAAGTTTAGATTCAACAAACACCTGTTACACTTTTTGATAAATTTCTAAATCTGTTTTATTAAGGGTACCTATTCATGCAACGAGATAAGTTTACCAATAATTGTGTAAAAAGATAAGTTTACGCAAAAGTTTACGTGAATGTCCTTTTTATTCTTTTGGATAAATGCTGCGTAATCGAATCAGCTGTTAGTCAAACGTCAAAAATTTATTTGTGCAACAAAAATTATTTCAAAAATAAGCAAAAAACAGAAATTAGTGCAATTATATGAACAAATTGCCTTTAATGATTTACTCAATTTAGAACTATACGGAAAAAATGATGGTTTGTGCATTTTCTGTTACAAAAGTAAAATCCTTCTATCTAACTTTTAACAATAGATACACAGAAAGAAAAAAAAGAGAATTTTAGCAGATCTAACACTTACCATGGTTATGGCTGAGAATTCTAGATACATGTCTAATTCTAAAAGTCACAATGACGTTTGTATAAGTTTATCCAAATAAATTCGTATAAGTTCCCGCAGCAAAAACCTTAGATAATTTTATTCATTTTGCCTAAACCATATTCCATATCCCATACTAAATTTGACAGTTCATTTACCAAAAGATAAACTTATCTAGTGTTTTACGACGTTGCATGAATCCCCTTATTATGATTCCGTAGTTGATAGATAATTATGCTTTATGTATATATATCATTTTCTTTATTTACCGATTGATAAATTAATAAATATTAAAATTTGGTATTTCGAAAATAAATTTACAAATAAACTATATTAACTGATAATTGTAAACACAACGGTCTGCATTATTTTCAATAATCAAAACTTTTATCAATTGGGTTGTTAAACATCGAATTTAAATATTTATCAATTAGTAAATTGACAATCGTTAAAAGTGTGGTAGTCTCATTTGGATGTGAGCAACTTTAAAATTTTTCAAAGTTAAAAAAATTTCAGAGTTATCTAAAAAGCAACTTAAATCCATTTTTTTTCATTGCGAGATTAAAGTTAAACCCGAGTTACATCATCAAACTTGGCAAGTAAACTCAGGATTAACTGAATAGATGGTTTTGATGTTTTATCAACTGAGTTTGTTTTGTCGTTCCGCATGCATTCTCACTAAAAAAACTGCTAGCTCAGTTAATTTTAAGTGAATTTACTTCTACAGTTAGCTAACTCTGGTTTAACTCACCACTGGAAAACTGAAAAAATGGTTTACAATCTGGTAACCATTCCAACATAATATTATCAAGCATAGTAATTGAAATGAACAACAAGGATGTTGTTGTTGTCACTAAAAAAACGACATTAGGCACACGTGTAGTTTCATGTAATTGGCGGGCTATTTTCGTAAGCATTTCGCTCGCATGATGTCAATTCAGCTTGATCGCGTATTTGCACGATCGAAAAGCTCACATTCTAAAAAAATTACAATTTTTCAATACCCAATTATAGTGTATGTAAGGTAAGGTATCAGAAGTAGGTAGGAAGGTAGGTACATGAAATACCTAAAAGCTGAAAGAAATTTATTCACCATGATGATGAAGAAAAGCATGTTAGGTTGTAAGGTATATACCTACCTAATATAGGTACATACATTTATGTAAATGTTTACTAAATTCGTCAAATAAAAACTTAATCAGAGAAAAAGTTCTCTCGCATTTCTATAGAACCGCAAACAACGACAGTGTAAAGTGCTAATGTTGTGCAGTCAGTGCGACATTTAATAAAACAAAAAAAAAAAACGAAATAAATACTCAAAGCGAACAAGTAAAAAGTTTGTTTTTTTTTTCAAATATTTATGTAGGTACCTACTCGTAGTCGTACTCGTACGTACATTGCATTTCACAAACTATAACTTCGCGACACGTCTCGGTTCTTGGATTGGACATTCGGGGTATCTAAAGAATAAGTTCTCGCACACTACCGGGAAGCATTTTATTCAGTCAGCCGGCACACATCAAGCAACTAGAACATTTTGTGTACAGTCAGTGTTCCGATCCGACTGTACCTTTTTAACTTACTCACGAATCACAGAATTGCTTGCTGCTGCTGTCTTTTGTTCTAAATTAAGAATCCAATCATTTTTTTTTTTTTTTTTTAAGAATTTTCAAAGTGAACAAAAACTAAATCTGAAAAACGCATAACAGTCTAGATACATTATTTATAACAACGGGATGTGCTGTCCGCGGTTGTGAACGTAAATTACTGTTAAATAATTTTAGAAAATCAACTTTGAAAAGTGACCTAATACATTGGACAAGGCTCCCTTTAATCCCTGCCTACATAATCGAAAATTGTTAATTTTATCCTTTTTTGGATATACCTACTAACTATCGCTTTTAACAGAAAATGTGTTTAAGTTTGTTCTCATAGTCGGACATGAAATGGTACAAAAAAGTTCGCAAAAAGTAACCAATATGTTTAATATTGAAGTTTAACGTTTAAAAAAAAATACCCAAAACTTGTTGTTAAGTTTGTTTTCGTTTTAACATATTTGTTTCCTAAATTTTAATTATAAATCAATAAATATGCGCGTCAACGAGGGAGACCGTCACCATAATGGACATGTGCTTGTCTGGGATCAAGAGGGACTAAGTAACGTATTCGAGGAGGAACCAAGAAGTACGTACATACATACTTTCTTATATTTTTTATACTAGTTGCTATCTAGTGTATAAAAGGTTCTAATTTTTTTTGGTTCTAATGATTTGTGTGGGGAAAAATTAATTAAAACCATAAAATGTATTTATCTGATGATTGTGTCATGTGTGTGAAGTGATACATTCTATGTGCCTACATTTTTGATGAATTGGTGAATGTACATAATGTACCGAAAGTGAGTTCAGTTTGTGTGGCTAAAAAATAATCAAAAAAAAAAAAAAAAAAATGACCACGTGTTTGTCACGCAAACGCAAATAGCCGCTAAGCACAACAAACAGCTGAAAGTCTCGTGAGTTGGTCTTGGTTTAGTGGCTGTGCCGCTGTGTATCTGTATCTGAAAATGCAAAAAATTATAAGACTTCTCAATGGAGATGTATAAATATGTTTCTATACCTCCTCTATCCTCTATGTCGGATAAGTTTAAAGCTTTGAAAAAGCTATACTCGCATTCAACATCAACACGATGATGTTATCCAAAAGTTGTAGCCAAGCCATGTCGCATATGTTGTATTCTTCCGGGAGAGTTGTTGTTTCTTTTGATTACGTTATTGCCATCAGTGGTTTTTTTTTTATTTTTTTAATTTATGCAACTTAGACTGTAGATAGGAATCAGCTTTGTGATGATGGATAGATTTTAATTCATTTATAAATTACATAATTTCAAATTATTTAGAATTGAAGATTGTTGGGAACACTAAATAAAATTTTATTTTAATTTTTTATAAAGTAAATTGTGTTTATTTCATGTTCTTTCCCAATTTTTTATGGAAATCAGCTTAAATTAAAAAAAATTGCCTCTTTAAAATACGAAAGCCTTATAATATGTTTTTTTTTTAAATGGAATGGAAAACAAAGATGATTTTTTTATATTGACATATAATTTACTTTATTCGAAAGATTATCTTCTGGCATTATAATTTAAATATGATTTCTGGCTTATGACCGCCACGGCTGGCTCGGACGTAGTCTAATCTGGAGGTCCAATTTTCGATGATTTTTTCCAACATTTGTGGCCGTATATCGGCAATAACGCGGCGAATGTTGCCCTCCAAGTGGTCAATCGTTTCGGGCTTATCGGCGTAGACCAGCGATGTTACATATCCCCACAGAAAATAGTCAAGCGGCGTTAAATCGCAGGATCACGGGTCCGTGACGTGAAACTATGCGGTTACCAAACGTTTCCTTCAATAAATCAATTGTGGCACGAGCTGTCTGACATGTTGCGGCGTCTTGTTTAAACCACAGCTCCTGCACATCATGGTTGTTCAATTGATGAACGAAACGGTCAGTAATCATGGCTCTATAGCTGTCACCATTGACTGTAACGTTTTGGCCAGCATCGTTTTTAAAGAAGTAAGGACCAATTATTCCACCAAACCATAAAGCACAGCAAACAGTCAGTTTTTGTGGATGTAACGGTGCCTCAACATACACTTGACGATTATCATCACTTCAAATACGGCAGTTTTGTTTATTGACGTATCCATTCAACCAAAAAGTGAACTTCATCGCTAAATAAAATTCGCTTATGGAAATTGTGATACGTATTTTGAACAGAACCATGATTTTCAAAATATATTTGCACAATTTGGAAGCGTTGTTCAGGCGTCAGTCTATTCATGTTGAAATGTCAAAAGCCAAAAGCCATACTAAACTAAAAATAAATCACTTGACAGCTGACAAAATGGCCGCCAGTTAAAATAATAAAACACCCGTTACAAACTAGCGAGCACCTCAAGATTCAATCCTAGTTTTAGAATATTAATTTATTCTTAGACCAAGGGCGTGCCTATAGGATTTCGATCAGGGAGGACAGACTCACATTCATTTGTTTTTTTTTTTTAAATATCGGTCGGTCCAATCTGGATTACTTCCAGGATGGACTATTTCAACCTTGAAAACCTGCGCAATCTAAGGTATATAATAGGTATACCTTCGATTTGTGTACTGTGGATGGCACCTATAAAAAAATTAATTATAAAATTATTTGCAGTTACCACAAATATTCTCAGGTTTCTTAAAGTTTAAATGGAGTAGGTACCTCCTACCATTAATTTTGGTCGTAGAAAAAATTAAATATCCCTCTACCGATTGTCCAAAGAAGACTGGGTGTCTCTTGAGATTCACATTGAATTTTCAAACAAAAGTGTGCTTTACGTCTGATGAAGACAATTTTTACTTATTTACATGTATCTATTGTTCGTTTCATATGTTCGTTTTCCAAAACTAAATAAAATGGATGCAAACCGTTTGAATGAAAATCGATTAGCCAAATCTTACTCCGCAATTATCAAAGTTGGTATACATGTATTTTTTAATATGCGCGCTTTTTCGCAATTTTCCAATTTTGTCATCTCGGCGTTTCTATGATTGCTATTTTTGGAGAAAGAGGCAAGGCGACGGGTACAAAGTATATCCCTCTGGTTTTGGGTTTTTGTATTAAAAACCAAGTCACACATACAAATCTTCTCGTCTGAAAAGGGTTTAAACGGCCATATGCAGCTACACCCTTGTTTTTGATTTTGGGCGAAGATTTCGAAAACGCATCTGGGAAATGTCCCAACTCTCAACTCCCAAATACCAATTTAGATTCTAAGCTCTAGCCAAACATATGTAGATACATAAGCCAATAAGTTAATTTCTTATTCAAAATTTTCAAATAAATATGATAATTTTTTATATAAAAATTTACAACAAATATGTAAAGAATATAATTATAAATGTTTTAAATTTTTTTACAGCTCGATTCCCTACACGATACTTTGTTACGTTCATGTTGTTCCTTGGCATGGCAAATGCTTATGTCATGAGAACAAACATGTCTGTAGCTATTGTTGCAATGGTTAATCATACGGCCGTCAATATGGATAATGTAGAAATTGTGGACAACGAATGTCCTAACAACAATTATGAGACTGTGGTGAGTATTTACAATCAGACTTGTGTATAATAAAATTAAGTTAAGCACTAGTAAAGGGTCATTCATTTTTCGGTTTCGAAAGCAAAGCTAAATAAAACACACACATACATTTATGATGAACATTTTATTTCATTATAAAGTTTGATCTTTGACATTTAGTGTGAAAATCAATATCATTCAAATGACCGCTTCGGGAAAATTCACAGCATGCAAATTTGAGGTAATTTTTAACCACTTTTTCGCACATTTCGGGTGGTATCTCGGCCTTAACTTGATAAATGCGTCTAGAGTTTGGGGATTAATCACGTAAACACGGTATTTTTCGTAGCTTCACAGAAAAATCTAACGATGTCAGATTGCATGATCTTGGTGGTGGTCGGCAAAACGTGAAATTACGCGACTATCATTAAACTTCTCACGGAATAAAGCCATAATTGGTCGCGTTGTCTGGCTTGTTGCCCCGTCTTGTTGGAACCACATATCGTCGAAGTCATGATTTTCAATCAATCAAAATCGGTTATCATTCGACCATATCGCTCCGAATTGTCTGTAACTGTAAATTCGGATCATCAGCAACACTTGCACTTGCAGTAGCAATATTTTCGACTGAGCGTTCATTACGATGATGCACAGGCCTTACGACATCAGTAACGCTTCCACTCTCTTCAATTTTCTTCACAATTTTACCGATTTTTTTGCGCAGTCGGTCGATTATGACGACCATAATCATCGGGTAATGCGCAAAAGTGGCTACGTTTGAATCACCACTTTTGTAGTATGTTTTTAAAAGATTGTTAAACGATTCATTATCGTAAATGGGAAATATTCAACATTCATGTGACACTTCAAATGGCAGTTGATTTTGACAGATGTCAAATGCCAGCGCTACCAACTTGAAACCACGAAATCAATGAACCTGTATGTTTACTTTTATTTCGCGGTCTATTTAAACCATGTAAACTTTTCGGTTAGTTGAAAAGATACAAAAAATTAAGCATTCTAATTTGAACTGTTCCAATGTTCCTTTGCCAAATTTTTCCTATGTTGACTCTGAAATTGAAATCTTTAATGTGTTAGAACAGACAAATATTTCTTATCTGCCGCCTGTTTCAATTGAGCGAATACCTATAGTTTAATTGGACGGGAGGCACGAAATGGTCGGTGCAGATGAGCGGGAAATAATGCATTCAAGAATTTAAAAATCAAAAACCAAATTTTTGAAAATTTTTTTTTTTTATTTTACGTTGGTACATGCATATAAAAATACATAAATAAATTCGACATACCTTTTCGATATTAATTTCTTTCAAATTTTTTCCAGGCTGAAGAAGATGGAGACTTTGAATGGAGTTCCAGTACCCAAGGCTATGTGCTGTCATCGTTTTTCTATGGCTATGTCATAACGCAAGTAAGATTTCTGTCTTGAAAATTCTTCCATCTCAAGATTTATTATTAATTTAACTTTTTTTTGTGTCTAGGTACCATTTGGTATATTAGTAAAGAAATACGGAGCATTACGTTTTCTTGGCTGGGGTATGCTGGTAAATTCCGTTTTTGCCTTCCTAGTTCCGGTTGCTGCACGTAAATTCGGTATTATTGGCTTGTGTGGAGTTCGTTTCATTCAAGGTCTTGGCGAAGGACCTATTGTACCGTGTACTCATGCTCTATTGGCAAAATGGATTCCACCCACTGAAAGATCTCGCATGGGAGCAGCTGTATATGCGGGTGCTCAATTCGGTACAATAATCTCGATGCCCCTATCTGGTCTATTAGCTGAATACGGTTTCGACGGAGGCTGGCCTTCAATTTTCTACGTATTCGGTTTAGTTGGAACAATTTGGGCAATTGCTTTTCTGCTTCTTGTCTACGAGGATCCCTCATCACATCCAACCATCGATGAAAAAGAGAAGAAATATATCAATCACTCGCTTTGCCGAACTGATGATACAATTGTATGTTTTAATTTGATTTAAAATTTCACAATGTTTTTTGAGAATTTAATTTTTTTTTTGATTTAAAGGTTCCGCCAATTCCCATCAAAGCCATTTTAACATCAATGCCATTTTATGCTATTTTATTCGCACATATGGGACATAATTATGGTTATGAAACATTGATGACAGAATTGCCAACTTATATGAAGCAAGTATTGAAATTCTCATTGAAGTCTAATGGAATTCTTTCGGCTTTACCATATCTGGCTATGTGGCTCTTCTCGATGTTTATTTCATTTATTGCTGATTGGATGATCACTTCAAGTCGTTTTACATTGACAGCAACAAGAAAAATTATAAACAGTATTGGTAAGCTATTTTACTATTTTATTATTTAATGAAAAATCAACCCCTCTCCGTAGAAATGTCCTTTTTGGGCTTGATATACTCGTACCTATCTGTTTTTAGTTGAAGTAAAAACATGATAAAAATAAAACTGATATATGGGAACTCTGTGGCCCTCTATCTTTTTAGGCAATGACCACTAACTTAATTAAAGGCACAGAGGGTATTCAAGTTTTATTTTTTGATCATTTTTTATCTTGCAAGTTTTCATAAACTTCAATTTTGTGTTAAACGAAAATAGAAAAAGTTTTATTTTATGTTTTATGTTTTATTTTTATTTTTTTTTTAAATTTAAGCAAAAAAAATGTAAATTAATATATCAAAACAATTATCTATTTATAGGTCAATATGGACCAGGAGTGGCCCTAATTGCCGCCTCATACACAGGCTGTGATCGCGCACTAACCCTTTCTATCCTGACAATAGGTGTTGGTCTTAATGGTGGTATTTACTCTGGTTTCAAAATCAATCACTTGGATATTACACCTCGTTTTGCTGGTTTCTTAATGGCAATCACAAATTGCTCTGCAAATTTAGCTGGCTTATTGGCACCAATTGCAGCTGGAAATTTGATTGAGGGCAAGGTATTACTTCAAAACGTTGTGATGGTTTTTTTGATGAAAATTAAATTAATATTTTTTGTTTTTTTTCTTTTAGCCAACCATGGGTCAATGGCAAATTGTTTTCTTCATAGCTGCCCTCATTTATATTATTTGTGGTACTTTCTATAACATTTTCGGTTCTGGAGAGCGCCAATGGTGGGATAATCCAGCTAACGACGAAGTACCACAAACAACGCTAACAAACGGAGCCACTTTAGCCAATATGCATATAACTGCAGCTGTATTACCAGCAGGCGGAATAACTAATTATTCTGAAACTGGACATTAAGACGTTAATTTATTTATTTCTCTGTAAGAACTCCTACCTATATAAAAAATAGATTCACTTCTATGCCTTAAAGTTAAGCGAAAAAAAAAGAAAACTTATTTTTACGAAAATTATATACAAAGTAAGATACAGAAATAGAATAATTGTTCTCTTTTTCTCTTTATTAAGAGAATGAAATAAATTTTGTACGTTATTTTTTTTTTTTTACATACTTCCAATTTAATTTTTTGTTAATATTATAAAATCTGCAAAAATTATAATTAAAAGAAAAAAAATACATCCTAATTGTGATATAAATGAAAAAATACAAAAAAAAACATATTTATTAAAATTCTAAATAATTCCTTAAACCAAAAAAAAGCATTTTGTTTTTTTAAATTTGGACAAACAGAAATCACGCTTCAAAATTTTTCCATTCAGCCTTAGGTATGCTGGATGTACACGACTGACAAATGTTCAGTATTCTGGCATTTAACTGTCAAAAAAATGGCAGAACAATGGAAAAATTCATTCTTTTGGCAGTATACTGCCAATTTGTCAGTCGTGTAAATCGAGCATTGTTCTGCTATTTCTCCGTATTCTTCCGTTGGAGCTCGGAGGGTAAACGAACTATTCAAAAACCAAAGAACTCGTATAAATGATGTTCTGTGGTGATGATGGACTGTCACTGTGGTGGCCATGTTGTTTTGGTGACATCTGTCAAATATGTTTTTTATTATTCATTGTTCATTTACTGATGCCAAATTACCATGGCAAGTTACACGATTGAACAGCATGTCCAAATTATAAAACTTTAACATCAAAATCTTTTGGGGTAACGATATAAATACGTGCGCGAACGAACGAACGAAACTTTCTACAAATTCATAAATTTTTGATGTGTAAACATCTATGCTGGCGGTAGAGTGAAAAAAAAAACGTGAACGTTCGTGTGCAACGTTACGTCGTGCAACGTTACGGTGTGCAACGTTACGATCTGCATACTAGGATGGGTGCGTTCAGTGAAAAAATCTTAAGATCCCCTTCAAGCAAAAACAAGTCCGTTTTGGATCCGCGCACGTTGATGTTTACACATATTAACCGTGAGTCCCGGCACTCACACATTTTTTTTTAACATTTATGATACGTATCTGGATGTGAAGTGATACGTAGCTTGTCATCTTTTAATAGCTGTTTTCCTTTGGAGGTAGCGAAGTACTTGCAAGTACTTTGCTAGCCATTTTGTATGGAACGCACAAAATTAGTTTACCTAGTACCTAAAGCCTGAGTAGATGAAGGTACTAGATTTGAGTTTTCATCTACTCACAAGTTAGTACTTCGCCACCTCCAAACAAAAACGCCTTATAATGGAAATGACTCTAAACAGGGCCCTCCGCCGGTAGGCATACGGCGTAAATGTACGGCAAATTTTAATGGCGACAAACAGTTATAATTTGGCATTTCGCTACTCTTGTCCTTCAATAATATTCTTTAATATTTTCTTAGAAATATCTTCTTATAATTATCTTCTTATTTTTTTTTCCATTAAATGCAAAATTTACAAATCATTTAACTGACTTAATATTTGGTATGTAGATTTTTTTACACTCTTAGTGACAAAATGGGTAAATTTTGTGCGTAGGAATCATTATTGAGCTTTATATGTATGTACATATACATATACTTAAATCCTCACAACTTTGACGGATCATAGTTTTCTAGATGCCATTTTTGCCAAGCCCGATTTTCATAACATTCCTCCATTATTACTTTGTCTTTTTGTTCATTGATTGCAAGGCATTTATCAGTTGGACCATGGCGCAGTTGATTTGTATCGGCTTTATAAGTCCAGAACTGTGAAAAAATTTGGTAAAAATGTTATATAAGTGAAATTGAGAAATTGCTGGAAAAAACCCTAAACAATAAAATTTAACCAGAATAAAGTGATTATTTAATTAAAAGGCATAGTGATCGTAAATATGATAAAATGTCACTTTGACAGCAGCAGAATTAAAGACGACTGAATTGTTGCAAATAGTATTTTGTTCGTATTGCATTCTTTCAAATCTCTGCTGCTGGACTAATGGCGTTTTCCATCGGTAAATCCAGATTTCAATTTAAATATTGATTTTTTTTTCGTGGCGAATGGAAAACGATTGAAAATGTATTTGCTTTTATCATTGTATTTGTGTAGTTTAATTTCTGTGTCAATATTTCAAAAAAAAAGTCTTTAGAAGCGAAAAATAAGCTTGATGAAGTTACCGATTCATTTTGAATTGCTTCCATTTATTGTGAGCGATTATTTCTCTCATATTTTGAACACAACGAAATTAACTGAACAAATCAAAAAACACATTTTCAAACTGATAGCTGTAAATTATGTTGGTATTAGTACAGACAAATTTTGATCTGCAAAATCGATTTTAAATCAAAAATAAAACAATTCATGCAACGTCGGAAACTTTCCGACGACGTTAAAACGTAGTTTCCGATGTACGTGTCATGAATTCCCCTTAAAACATTTTGCGTAAATTATGTGGTAAACCTATCAGCCAATGTCATAATCCCACTGAAAAATAAAAAAATCCTTTTCCGGAAAGTTTACAATCGTTATACAAATTTTGACTTACGAATTTCGTTTACGACATCATAAACTTTCCGACGTTTACGATACCTTTGTTCGTTTACTTTCCAAACCTGCCAGTTTTAGTCCGAAGTTCTGTCGAAGTCCATATAAAAAAAAATTTAATTGGACCAAAAATGGTAAAAATGGGTAGTTTCGGACTAGTACGCGAACACACCTGATATTAACGATGATTTTCAGACGTTTTATGAATACCCTTTATGTTTTTAACGACTGTCTTCGCTCGAATATAAAGTCATATTTGAATCCACTGAATCCAAAAATTGGTTTTCCATTGGTAAAATAAATCAATTTATTTTTGATTTGGTTCTATTAAAAAGCCAAATGGTCAATGTTGCAAAACTCATTGGGCAAACTCATTGGGCAAACTCAATTTATTTATTTTTCATTTTAAATCAATTTTGCAGAACTTAATTTTTTGGCAGATTTGCCCCCAATACCAACATCATTTCCATTTGACAGTTTGCAAATTTGTTTTTTTTTTATCTTTTTCTTCAAAAAGTGCATCAAGGGATAATATTTTTTTGAAATATTGGCATAGAAACGAAACTACATAAATGCAATGACAAAAACAAATCAATTTAAAATCGTGCCTTACATGCCGCCTCCACTGGGCATCAACGATGTCCAACATCACAACCACAATCCAATCCACAATCTGACTTGTATGGATTATGTCACTACATGACATGGATTTTTCTGCCTCCATTGGATTTTTTAAAGACATGTTCATAATCCGAGCATCGTTCATGCCCAGTGGAGGCGGCATGTTATTCAATTTATGAATCGAAATCTGAATATACCGAAAGAAAAACTTGCTTTCTCTTAAACGGTCTTGGTGGTAACTAATAAACTTTTGAACTTGATGGCCACACACAGCTCCGTCGGATGAGAGAAAGAGGGATCCCGGGCCCGGTTTTTGAATGAGCCTGGAGATTCGAAGCAAAAATGATACAATTTTTTAATTACATTTTCTTCATTTCAAACAGATAACTCTGTTTAAGCCAACTTTATGGACTGTCAAAAAACCTGGGGTTTCGGATAAAAAAAAAGCACCCAAGGGCTGTTAACATTTAAAGCCAGAAACAAAAAGTTCTGTGCTTTGATACTCAAAACTTAAAATTTGTTTTAAAAATGAATAAAAACAATTTCTAGCGCTTCCATTTGCTTTTTCTAATTATTTTTATCATTATTAATTTCTGTTAAACAAAAAATTGAGTTAGTGCTGGGACTCACGGTTAATATGTGTAAATATCAAAGTTTATCCGAGTGTAGTTTTGAGGATCCAAATTTGGATCCGTATGCGAAGTCGTCCATACGTTGTTGACTACGTGGATCGATGCAAAACGGACTAGTTTGCTTCAAGGGTATCTTCAGATTTTTGTCACTGAACGCACCCAATATCCTACTATGCTGATTTTCGTAACATAACGGGCTACATCGTAAAGTGTGACCTCGTAACGTCACACAGACGAAAGTCCACCAGCACGTTGTTCCACAACTCACGTGCCACGCTTAGAGGATATACATATAATATGGAGTGCTCGTTTCTATCCCTAATGCATTGTAGTGCCTGCAGCCATGATAGGGGGCACTATTTCACTTTCGGTAAGATAATAATAAGTCATAATTTGCTTGTTTTCTCTCTAAATTGTGCTAATTTGAAGTAATTCTTGAAATTAATAAGTGTTTGTTTATTATTTTAAAGATTTCATTATCTTCTTTTTTAGTTGTTTTCTCCAATGTGCAGAAAACTCAGTGACCGAAACTTGAACAGCGACCCCTATGAAAGGTTCGCATTCGAATAAAAACAAGCACTCCATATTATATATCCTCTAAGGTGCCACGTCACTTTGGCAGAATGGTCCGTGCAATTAATTATGTTTTCATTTTGTATGGGATTTTTCGTTTCGCATCAGCAACGTAGATACGAGACTTAAGACAGATTTTTCATCATAAAAGGGAGATTTCTTACCTGGTTTCCTTTCCATCCGTGGCAAGCCAGTATCATCAAATCGCTTCCATCATAATCAAGGCATACTTTATCTCGTCGTATTTCACCAGTTTTACTCAGCATAAAGTACTATATTTTAGTCAAGAGAAAAAATCATTTAGGTAATTAAATTTAAATCAGTTCGAAATCATTACAGAGAATACATTTTAATTCTTCATAATGAATAATGAATAAGCGGCATTTTAATCTTCTGTCAATAATAACATCCTTCAAACAATTTTGAATAATATTATTTTATGTATGCATTCAAAAGCGAATGCATAAAAGGGCATAGTACAGTTTAATATTGACACTAATTTGTGTTTGATAGTCCAGGCATTAAGATTGTTATTAAAATTATTTATTTTTCAAATAATTTTAATAAAAATCATACAAAGAGGAATAATTTACCTAATATAGGTTTTAATTATTTTAAAATGCCTGGACAATTAAAACACTACGGTTTTGTAATTTCAAGCATATAATAATTTATGTATGGTGCAAAAAAAATGGAGACTATGTTCTGCACATTTTTTTCTAAATTTAAGCAAAAGTTTACAATGCCTTAGTTATGTTTGAGTATGGGATAAAAAATATGATTGGAAATAATATTATTTAAATTTGTGATAAAAATAAAAACAAAAGCTTTGCCACCAGCTCCAAATTAGTTGCTATTTTTTTTTAAATTTAAATATATTGCAGAATTTTGTTTAATATTATTATTTTTTGTGGATTTTACTGAAACTTGTAAGCCCATTCCTTTTTTGTAAAATTTATGTTAAGTTTATTAAATTAATAATATGATATTTATAAATAAGTTAAAAGTTTGCAAAATGTATGTTGAAAAAAAAAACAAAATTTTTAACATTTTATAATCCTGTATCCAAAGGTTCGGTGCCATTATATTTTGTCCTTTCATATCGTTGGCCTTATAAGAAGATTGAATGCTATTTTAGAGTTAATTTTATCAGCAAATCCATAAGTCCTTAAATCTATTTTGTTGTCTATTCTATCTATATATCTATCTATCGCATCGAAATTAATACGATCTACAATTTAAAATTAATTAAATCTACTATTATTAAAAGTATACCTGTTAAGAAAATTTTTATTTTGATTTTCGACTATTTCGATGTTTCCAAAACGGGTTGATATTTTTTTTTTTAAATAAATTTTTAACTGTACATTACCAAATACTTAAATTGGCGTACCATTTTTTTTTAAATTATTTTTAAAACTGCTCCTACGATTTTTTAAAATTTGTTTTCATAGGTAAATTAAGATTTATATAAGAAATCAGATGGTTTAGGTACATCACATTGGGTTCAAAACAGTAAAAGTATTTTAATGAATTAATTTTAAATTTCTTGATTTAAAACAATTTGCCAGTTTAAATACATATTGGATACAGGGTTGTCACCTTTTGAAAAAATTTCCGAAGTATATTTGTAAAAAAAGTGCAGTGGTTTCAATATTCTTGCAGCAGATTTATATTTTAGGATCTACACATTGATTTTCCTCTTCTACTGCCCGTTTTTTTTATGTACATCACTATTAAATAAATACAAATAAACTTATATTTATATCAATTATTTCAACCATTTAAATCAATTTTGCGTGCAGATGTTATTAAAAATATATCCATCCCTTTTCTCAAAACAAAAAACAAACTGAAATAAATAAAAACGTTACGTTGACAGATTTACTGTGACAGCTGTCAATAATTCTCATCAAAACAAAGCCCGATAGTCGAAAACTGTATCTGTATGCATAAATTAATGGGTGGATTTCATAAAGAATGAGAATGACTGCATTCAATGACCGAATTGAAAAATCATTTTATGGATTACCTATTTATTGAAGGATTTTTTTCGTAAAACCAAAAGTGCAGTAGATTTTATTTAAAGGCAGTAGATTTATTTTTCGAAAAAAGTGCAGTAGATCTACTGCAATTGCAGCAAAGTGACAACCCTGATTAGATATTATTTTTGATTTATTTTGGATAAAACTTAATTTATTATTAAAAAACATATAATTTCTATAAATTTGGAGCTGGTGGCGGTCAGATTTGGTTAAAATTAGTTTTTTGTTTTCTTTCGTAGCTTGACTAACCTGACTGTCACCTTGGTTAAGGCAATGATAAATGCCAACAGGTTTTTTAAAATCCGGCTTTCTACCTGGAGAATCCAAACAAGTGCTACCGCCATAACCTAAATTTCGTATCTAAATTGATTTGTTTTTTTTTTATAGGAATATTAAATTAGATTTTTATTTTTTATTATTTAATAGTTATATTATATTAAATCTTATGATAGTATTGAACATTAATTTGCAAATACTTACCTCACCATATGTAACTGGTTCGTCAGGTATGGGATGTTCAGGATAAATGTTGTCCAAGAACCATTTGAAGCTTTTGCAACCCAAATGTTTTCTGAAATGGATTATAATAAATTATTTTAAAATTTTAGGCTTAAATTTAGATTTTATTTTAAAATTCCTATTTTGATCATATTTTGTTAGAAAAAAAAATTCACTCTTGTACTGCTTACCTTAATTCCTTTCTTTCTGTGACATCTCCAAAGTCAACTTTGTGATAAGCCATACTTTGGTAAAAATACTTTGCGTAGTCATCCATCCAAACTTCGGCTAAGCGGATCGAATTTTTCTTTGTAGCATCGAATTTCATCTAAAAAAAGTTTAATCATACAGAATAATTTCATTACAAATAAACGACAGAATTCTTTGTCTTCAGAAAAATGCTGAGAATCTAGGGAATCAATCAAATTTAATACGAATAAATCCTGCCTTTTCGGGATTCGAAACAAAAATCTATTTAATACTCACTACATAAGGCATATTCCTTCGAAATATATGACCAACATCTGTGTATTAGGTTTAGATTTAATACTCACTAAATACGGCGACCTCTTGCGGAATATATGGCCAACATGTGAGCATGGTATAATCTCTAGAGTTCCACCACACATCCATGTTTTAAATGACAGTTCTAAATTCTCTCCGCCCCAAATGTCAAAACCAGAATCATATGTGCCAAGGAGTTCGAAGAATTTGCGGTCGATAGAAAATAGTCCACCCGCCATTGTTGGCGTATAAACAGGCTCAGCTGAGTTCTGCAAAATAAAAAAAAAAAATTGTTTGGATCGAAAATGATTCAAAATATATTTGCACAACTAATTAAGGGCCAGTTGTTCGTCGTCGGATAAAGATTTTTTTACCTACAGATTACGGCAGAATAACCGAGGTTGAACCAGATTCAAGTTTGTCATTGGATATACATTTTTGAACTTTAAACCCTAGTTGAACCTCACTTAATTACTGACTTAATATCATGATCTGTGGCTAAGCTACGCTTGTATACAACTGGCCCTATAATATATTCAAATGTCTGATTTACTGTGTTGGTTTCTTACATTGTGACGCTTTCGTTCTCTCTCAGAAAGAATATTCCACTTGAATTTCAAAAACCAATTGAAACCACCAACCAAAAACGGTTTCGATGGAGAATAATAATGGTATTCCATTGTTGTGTGATTGATTGTATCGATTGTTGGACACACAACGGTTGTCGAATTTCTAGCAATGCGATCGAGTAATGGTTCCAACCATCCTGAAATATAAACAAATAGATCAAATTACAATTAATAAATCATTGTTTAGTAATTTCAGTGTACGACCAATTCTCATACAAATTGCGTTCCGATTTGAATGGACCCGCCAAAATATGCATTTACATTATGTATCTAAATTAACAAAATTCTGCTTTTCAAAATTCTGAAAATAAACACCTATTTCTTAAAATAAAATTCCGCCTAGCTATTCTGTTGTTAAGAGAATTTTTTTACTAACGCAAAAAAATACATTTTTCTAACTTTCTGAACAAAATATGAATTTTAAGTGAAATTCACAAAAAAATTACTTAAACAGAATATAAAACTAAACTAAGCTAGAGAGAATGTTTTTTGATGTTAAGCTAGAGAGAGTTAAACAATACAGGGCAGCGGCGAAATTCTCAAGCTCAACAACTTTAACTTCGGGCAACATGAAAATAATTCCATCCTACACCAACAACAACATTATTTTTACAACTCTGCTTTCAGTTCTACTCTAGACCACAGATTAGCCATTTGAAGAAGAGAATGTTTCGTACGTTTCACCCTCCAAAACCCATTTGTTTACATTAGCCGTATTTTTTTGCAAGCCCGGGGAGATTTTGACTATTACGAAAGAGTTCTTGCAGAATTTTATAAAAAAGATCGTAGAATAGCCCTAGAATACAAATAAGAACAAAATAGTTTAGTAAAACTTTTCGCATTTTTTAATGGAAACTTTACTATTAAAAAAAAATATTTATCTTATATTTTTTTCTTTAGCATAATTAAATCTAATAATATTTCTTGCAGGTATATATAAGGTGAAGAGTTTTTAATTTTAATTATTTAATTTATTTTTTTTATTTATGGAAATTACAATAAATTTATTTAAGACTATTGTACATATTTGCATCTGCCAAAAAGGTTTCTTTCGAAACCGCTTTTGTTATGTGTTAAGCTCATTGTTACATTCAATTTCAAATGACTTAAGGTATAACAAAATTGGTTTTAATTGCTTAACTTTATGGCTTGATACGTAGATATGCATTGCATGAAATAATTTCAAGTACCCAAACATTTGGAATTAAATTTTTTGGTGACTAATATTTCTTCGACTTGCCATTTGAAATTATTCACGCCTCGCCACTGATACATCAGGGCGATTCGCATAAGGTGTGACAAAAAACTAGAGCCCATTGATCAGACCACAAAAACTTAAACAAAGGTTCTTAAAAGTTCCACATGTTTTTGATACCCTTACAACTATACTATATAAAAGGTATTCATGTACGTACTTACCTTCGGCACATTCACAATGTGAATCCAAGTATGTTAACACCGGTGACTCGGCATGCCTTGCCCCGAGTAGTCTCGCCCTGATCAAACCTTCTCTCTTTGGCGCCCGAATGATCTGCACTTTAGGATATGCCTTGATATAATCTTCCAACTGCGTCTTTGTGTGTGCTTTATGACAAGAATAAGTACACAAAAAGTAAGAAAAATAAAAAAAAAAGAGTTTAACTCAAGTCAAGTATAATTGGTCCCTATATCCAGAGACTTTTAACTACATGTAATCAATCTTTCAATCAATCTGTTGTCTTATTTCATTTTAGCATTAACTTACGCATATCGGAGAAGTCATCTACTAGAATAATTCTTCCAATAAGATGTTCCGGAGAACGATCCAACACCGAATGCACCGTACGCAGTAGAACCGACCACGCTTCGTTGTGGAAGCAAATAATCACATCTGTGGCAGGTAGATTCGTCTGATAGCGACCGGCCTCTTTACACCTGATGAAGACATGCGATATAAAGAAATCATCAGAGACATAAAAGCAGCACACATCAAAACGAAGGCAATTATTGGATTTACATATAGGTACATATATACTAAGTTATTACATATGTTAAACTTATAACATAGCTTGGTGCTTACCATGCGTCTCTGAAGTCAGGGAGGCTACGATGAACCGAGATGAGGTCAGACGCGTACTGGTTGAAACCATTATTCGTCCAGCCTTCGTCGACGATCTTTTTCATTTCAGCAGTTAAGTTAGCTGGCATCACAACTGGCTTGCCCATTTCTCCTGGATCATCTTCAACTACACTAGGGGCATTCAGGACAACTTTACCTAAACATATAACAAACAAAACACAATATTCATTTAAAATTTCGAACTCCCTTCAAATAAACACTTATAATAGTTTTTACGTGATATTTTTTAAATCTTTTTAATCAATTATTAATGTATTTATTCTTCACTTTCATCAAAGTGTTTTAAGCTTAATTTTATGTATAACAAGCTGTTTCCCGGCCACTTCGCTGGGCGTAAATTTAACCTACTAAATTTTTTTGTAGGACCAAATAATAAATAACAATACCTGCCATACGATTTTGTTAAGAATCGATTCTGTTCCGATTTTTTTCTAAACAAAATGGATTCTTTTCTGTCAAAACATAGCTATCTGGCATTTTTAGCAAGATTTCACACTGATTTACACACAGACCATAAAGATTTCACATTTCTAATACTTCAAATTTAGGGTTGGGGAGTTTTGGGAGGCAAATTGTTTTTTTTTTTTTGTTGCAACGAATTCTAAATAATTAAACAAAATATTCCACAATATTTTCCGTAATCACACGAAAAAAATTCCATTCTTTTACGGATTCCTTTCAAATTACAGAAACAAATCGATCCGGTTTAGAAAAAAATCGATTCTGTTTAGAAAAAATTCGAATTCTTTGTTGAAAGGAACCCGCCATAAGCCTGCTATTACACATGACAACTTTAGTCTTCGGAGTATAATTTAATTTTTTGAACATACATGCATACATAATTCGTGGAAAACTAAAAAAAGATGATACGGAAAACAAACTGCCCATTGAGTCATTTTTGACATTATTCCTCTCCTTGTTAAATATTAATAAATGTGTCTATAAGGACTCCTCCGATTTTTTGACGTGAATCCAACTTCAAGAAATATCTGTGCTCTTTGAAGGATTAATTAGAAATTTTGCATGTTTGTAAATCTTTTTAAATGAATATGTTTCCAATTGAAAAAAATTGGATTCTGTAGGATTTAAGTGCAAAAGAAAAATCAAAGAAAGAGAAAACAGACACCACAAAAGAAAAAGTCAAAACAAAATCCACTGATTTTTAAACAAATTAAAAAAATCTTGCCTTTCCTGGCCATCAGAGACGTCAAAAAAAAATCGGAGGAGTCATTCCAATGTGAACACCGTCTAATGGGGTTTTCCATACCCATCCAAGTGGATCAAAAATCAATTATGAAATTTTATAAATCTATAAATTAAATCAAACGAAATGGTAAATATCGGAAAAATATAAAAAAATAGACCGTACATACCAATTAACCGCTGTGGTAAACGACACCAATTATTTCTTTTTTTATTTTTTACCTTCAAAAATTTATTTTCCACAATTTTTTGACAGCACAACTGAGAAATTTGTCAGATGAAAAAAGTTCCTGTATTGCTTCAGTATAGCGGACGTTGCTCTTATGCCCAACATTATCCCTTTGTTTGTTTGTCAAAATTTCAAAGCAATTGGTTAAGAACTTTTAGAAATTAGCGATTAGGAACAAACCAACATTTACATTTTTATTTATATAGATTCCTTAATATCCTGAGGGCCAGTTTGTTCATAGTGTATTAATTTCGTACAAGATTTTCACAGGTTTTAATTAAAGTGAGCTTGCGTGGCGACAAAGCAGACATGACCGAAGCTGGATCCGAACTCTGAAGTGGTCCATGAGAAAGTAACAAGCTGCGAGTATGTTCTCATTTCAAGTATAAATAACGATCTCCTTGGAAAGATTTATAAGGGCTGAAGCTATTATGGAAAAAAAAGCTGAAATATGAATATGGCACACAACTTAAAAGGTTGAAATTAATTCACTGCCACTACAATCTACAACTAATGATATAGCGAAAACCTCTTAGATCAGGAGCCTTGAATCTTTCTCAACTGGCCTCTGCCAAAAGATGGAGATGGTACCTCTACCTACTGCCAGGAATGAATACGTTCTCAATCGATAATCACAACACGCACACTTTTAAATAAAATGACCAAAGGCATTCAAAATATATCACGATATCATATTAAACACATAACCATAATCATGGGTAAATGTGATCAATTACCTTCAGAACTTACCGTCATCTTCCTGATGCTGCTTTGCATAAACACCATCATTCCCTCCTCTTTCTGCTACCGGTGCCGCTGCTACGGTTGGATGTTTTTTGAATTTTATAGCCCCTATTTCTTGCTGCAGCACCACCATATTATCAATCATAGATTCGTCTCTATTATTAATATCACGTTTGTTGGCGTCAATGACAGTCTCAACGGATGGTATTCGAGCGTTGCCGCCATTTCTTTTAACCGCAATTGGAACGTCAGCGGCAGCACCTCGTCCTCGAACCGAGTAATCAAATTCATCACCACCTGCTCGGCCGCCAACTACTTCCCCGCCACCAATACCGTCACTTATAAGCCCTAAGGATATTCCATTCCATTTGGAAGCGCGTCTAGTGTCATCTGTACCGAGCAGGAAGACTTTAATAAACCAAATTACCATCAGAACTGCGACAAATTTCGCAATCGAGGTTGATCGACGTCGCCATATGAATTTCATATTTCGCAGGTAAGGTGCCTGAGATGTCTTAACCTGTTAAGTGACTCCTTGGTGTGCAAATTCTTTAATCACAATAATTTGTGTATTTTTGTGCAGACACAAATTAGGTTTAAAATAAGTAAAGGGCTTTTCTTTCGGAAAAGTACAAAAATGTTTTTAGGTTTCGTAAATTTTGAATTCACATAAATGAATGTAAGTCTTGGTAGCGCATTTTCTTTTGTTTATTCAAAATTTGTTTGTAGCTCTTTTCGTTTGCTACCAAGTCTTTGTGCTATTTTCATTGGATATATGAATATTCTTCTCTCTCCCCGAGTGTGAAATTAAAAACAATTTGTTAGATTTACTGTTTGACGTTTTATTGGAACTTTCTGCAAATATAAAAACAAATATAAATTCATTGGTGTAATGTTAAAAAATTTATAACTTTTTCGCCAACTGGGAGTTATTAAAAAAAAAAAAATAGTATGTGTGGGGGGGGATTCGTCTCGACGACCCCGTTGATACATCTAGGTTTAAGTCTGATTCCTGGCGTTGAAATGAGCTAAGAACGTGCGACAAGGTTTGGCCGACACGTATTAATGACTAACATACATACATACCAATATTTTAGACACTTGACATTTAGTTGATTCGTAGTGGTGATGATGATGAAAAACTTATCAATCTTCTTCCATGTTAGAATTTTTCCAAAACTTAATGTCTATTTGATTAAAGTTCAGTTCACTTCCCAATATATCTACTATTTGTTGCCACTTGGTTTGGTTGCATGTTTGATTTGTTATAGAAATGGGTTAGAAAGTCAGTCAGTCAGTCAGTCGCTCACTTTTTGTCGGACCGAAATCTCTAAGATCTTGTTGTCAGTACCTATTTTCAAACTAAGCAATTAGAAAAACATCACATCCGGAGGGACAGATAGAACATGAAACGAGATTTATATTTTTTTTGAATTCGTGTGTCTTCATAAATTTGTCCAACTCAATAAAATCTTCTTTTGAATCAGAGTAGAAGATATTAGTTCCTTAATTACAGACAAAATTGCAAACACCTTTTCATAAGAATTTAACAACGCTGGTTATTCTATTTTATTTGATGGAAAACGAGAGTTTATCTGAATCCAAAACTAGCCCCTTTATGCAAGGACTCCTATTTCACCTTGTGTTTCCTCTTTGCCTTACCGGGTATGTCAAAAAAATTGATTTTGGCTAATTATGACAAAGCAGAAGCAGAAGAGACACGCAAGCAGGAATAATCGAAAGTATAGTGTCTATTTTTTTTTTTATTTCAATATTAATTTTTTCTTTAACTAAAAAAATATTATGATTTTTTTCACGCCACGTATATGCTTATGAGTCACTTAATCTATTACTAAAAAGGATATCATTTTAAATGTAGTTTTTGTTCACAAAACAGTATTCCAGTGATTATCGGATATTTTAAACCACACTGGCTATTACTATTGAAAATCTATTTCATAGACATATCGTCTTTTTGCAAGATTTAACTCTAATCGTATATGGACTTACTTCACTAACATTAGCCGCGTATAGACTAATTAAATCTTTAATTTTTCATTTTCAATTTGGTTTATATTTAAGCCAAAAACTTTTCTTCATATCACTCTCTGAGTTGAGAGTTGAGACAGCAAAAAGCAATGATGCTGCACATATAGATTATTGTTACAGCTTTTAAATTAAACTCCAAAAAGAACAACACAAAGTAAATATAAAATATCGAAGAATAAAACAAAAAACCAACAGAAAAACTATAAATTGGCCGCGGAACTTTTAAGTTGTTAAAAAAAGAAAAAAAGTTAAAATATTTTTTCAAATTTGATCAACATCGTCTGAACGGGTTAACGAGAAATTTTGAAATTTTGGAATTTTGAAATTTTGAAATTTGATCAATGCCAATTTAATGTCGTTGTTGCAAATTTAAAGCATTAAGACCCGTTTGCTGATTCGAAATTTCAATGTATTTAAGTTAGACTTCAAGGTTCTACCCTTTCCTCCACATAAACTGTCACATAAGCAGGGTTGCCGTTCTAACGACTTTGTCAATACCTATCTAGCGGAATTTTCACTCATTTAGCGAGAAATTTTTTCCTTGTCTCTAGATTATTTCTAATGACTTTTCTAGGGACAATTGCGGCTTACGACAGAAATTAAATTTTTATTCAAGAACAATTTTTGTTTACATTTTAGACAAAATTTTTTTCGTTCAACTTCGGGCGATTTCATGTACTTATTTAAATTTTCAAACAATATCGTGACATTTTGATGTTAACCTAAAAAATGTTTATTTCTTTTTGCAGCAACACTGCGCATATTATTTCAGTACTTACATATGTTTAACCTAAATATATTTAAGTTTTAGTTCAGCAAATAGGTCTTAATACAAACTTTAAATCAATTGTATAAGTGTATCTTGTGTAGGTAAAGGTTATCATATTTTGTACATAAACTATTCGGTTTTCCAATTGAAGCTGGTGCTGTAGTTAGAGCCTCTATCAATGTTTTAAGAAGTCTCGCTCTTTTTATTTAAGAAAAAATAGTTTGTTTCTTTGGAATTTGGAAGATAAACAAAGAAAAGAACATTTTTCCGTTTTTATGTGATGTTGAAAAAAATATGCCGTTCTATTTTGTATCTTATAGATACATAGATAATACTTTTTGTTCAAGGAAAGTTCCTGCTACATTATCGGAAGTAAAACAAAACTATTTAACCTATTTCATTTGTATGTCTTTATCATTAGCAAAAACAAATCAATATTTACCCTATCGAAAAAGTCAAAAATGTTCTTACTCTTGTCACAAATATGAGCTTTTTCAGTGAAAGATGAAAGATTTATTGACTTGCTATCAAGCATTAGTTCGAGACAAAGACAAGCTACCTAAATATTTACATTTCTATAATTTTGGAGCTAGGCGTAGGTAGGTAGGTGCTATTTGAAAATGATCACGAAATGCAATGGAATTTTAGATCTCCTTTTCGGCACATCAAATTAGAAACTAAAAAAATAGAACTACATCTTACATGTATTAGAATGAGGAGCTCAGTTTCAGATTGACTCCGATATATGAGTAGGTACCACTGAGTTAACTCGAAGATACATTATCAAAAATTGAAGAACAACAAAGCTCCGAATATGTGATGGCAATCTAGTCATTTTTGTTGTATAAACAAAGGCACAATAATAAGTCAAAATATAAAACGAAATTTCAATAAAAAAAACCTTGTCAAATTCAGAAATTAAGTTAAATTAATGTTTGAAATTGCTTAAAATATAATTTTACTTACATAAAATTGATTTCAATGCAGATACCTACGTACCAAGTTTTAAAAAGCAAATCTAAAATTTGGCGCAACAATTCATGTTATTCATCTTCATTCTTATTACATTTAACAATAATCAATTGATAGTTTATAAAAATTTAAAATCTATATTATTTAACAACCTAAATGACCTAATTTTAATCATTGAGAAGGGTCCAAATTCAGACCGTTGTAAATTACAAGAAAATTAATAATTCTCACCGAAATTATTTCCCAGTTTTGTAATAAATTGAGTTTATGGCCTAGTTTTTCAGTGGTGAGTTAAACCAGAGTTAGCTTACTCCAGAAGTAAAGAAGCAGTAAATGCATCCCTTCAGTTAATCCTGAGGTAACTGATCAAATTTGATGAGTTACCTAACTCGGGCTTACAATAAATTAATATCGCACTGAGAAACTGAGGCTTAAAGTACTAAATTTAAGTATTTATCAACTATGAATTGATAATTGACAATCGTAATAGAGGTATATATGCATGTACGTTACTAATTTTTGTGATATTTCTTTGGTATTTTTTTATTGCCATCTATACTCGAAATAGTCTAAAATACATATATTTACAAGTACTAAAAGACATTAAAGTTCAAAAACCAACAATACCAATTTGTATCAGGTATCACTAGCGCACGCTTATCCAACGTGTAAAGCTTAGCAAAATTCGACCAAACTAGGTATTTAGCTATAGGTACCTAAAAAAATAAAAAAACTGTTTTTTCCAATAATTTTTCGGAGGTTTGGGGAGATCTGCCATTTTATATTGCAGCAATGCTAACCAAAATAAGAAAATAAATCAAAGTGGTTGAAATCATAACCCGTTTTTTATGTAATGAACGTGCATAACAAACATAGTTTTTATATGTATAGTAAACACATAAATACGTATATAAACAATATTGGAAAAGGAAGTCTTAAGCTTAGATCACACGATTTGTGTATACACAAATATTTGTGTATAAATTTGTGTATTATTGATAAAAAAATACACAAATCGTCTGAGCCACAAATTTGATGTACACAAATGACGTACACAAGCGATTTGTGTATCATTTGTGTATTCAATACACAAATCGAATTTGTGTACATTTACAAATCGTCTGATCGGGTACCCAAATCATTTTATGACTATTTGTGTATATTTGGGCACCATTTGTGTATATCACATCATTTGTGTATTCTGAAAATTTAAGCATACACAAATTTCATGAGAATACACAAATGGTTTTGAAAATTCAACTGAATATTTAATATCAGTCGAGTCAATAAAGGTTTTTTCTTCGAATTTTAATGTGCAACTATGATTTTAATGATTTGTTTTGTAAAATGGCACCATAAGGACATACAGGGTGATTTGTTTTAGATGTTTAGATGAAATGAACACATTTACGTTAAGCCAAAAATCGTATCGGAGTGGTATTCGATTTGTTGGCGTCCAAATTGAGCGGCTCACGGAGACAAAACTCCTATTGGGCTCCCTTCGTTTAAGCAGGAGGTGAATTTCTCTATAAAAGTAGAAAACAAAGAATTGAAAAACGACGGGAAGTTGTACAAAACAAAGCTTCTCTTACGCCAGAAATCCATTCTTATTTTGTTTTTAAATAAAGTTGTTTCCAACTCACTCAATTTTGTAGATTGCATCCAGCATTTCTGGAATAATGGTGGAAATTGTATTCTGTGGAATGCGGAAAAGATACTGGAGCGAGCGAAAACTGTGGCCAGAAAGCGCAACGTCAAGACTAGCCGCACAGATGGCGGAATACTGGGGCGCATAAATGTATCGGCCTTCTCAATATATGGCGTTACCAAAGCTAGCAAATGATCGAACTGAGCGGCCGACATTCGTACGAAATTTCGATACAATTGCGGCTCTTCGGCACGTAGTTCCACAAGTAATTTCGCGCAAAAGCCCTCCGTCTCACGGAAATCGTTTGTGTACGTCATTTGTGTACATCAAATTTGTGGTTCAGACGATTTGTGTATTTTTTTATCAATAATACACAAATTTATACACAAATATTTGTGTATACACAAATCGTGTGATCTAAGCTTAAGCTTTACTAAAAAATTTCTAAACAAACTGTACAAATAATAACTAAAACAAATACAAACCCAAATGTGTGGTTATAACCTTCACTAAAAACTAAACAAACGAGTAAAATCCACAAAATCATACAATTTAAAAAAAAAAGAAGAGAACAACATGAGCGTTTGAAAGCCTTTTATTTCAAAGCAGAACTAAAAACACATTGTTTAATCGGCTCACATGCTGGTGTTGAATAAACGTAGATACTTTTACCAAATGATATCGATTTAACCTGTGAAGGTGCATTTCAGGAACACTTGGCAAAATAAAAAAAAAATGTCTTCTCAAAGATAAAGTGAGCATAATATCAAAGAGCATGGATAACTTTTTTGAGTAAATTGTGGTGTTACCAAAATGAAGAACAAATGAATTCAAAATATGAAAAATGAACTCCAGCGTCAAATTGTTGGCTAGATAGTGTTACCAAAGAAAGTAGCAAAATGAATTAATTGAACACACGCAATGAATTTCAGCTAAAATAGAAAGTACCTACGTTGTTGTTCACTGCCAATCAACGAGCTTCAGAGGATGATAGTTGATTTTATGTAAAGTTTGAAAAACAGGCGATATCAGTGCACTTAGAAGCTTATAAGTTATAACAAAAGATAGGTAGGTACTCAATATAATCCTTGCTTATAACGTTGGTTCTAATTGTCGGATTGGCCGCGTTCAGATTTGTAACCTAAGCGATCTGGAAACCAAACTGTTGCGTAACTAAAAGTTGTATGTAGGTGCCTGGCCTTAGATTTAATAAGACACATAGTCATTCAAAACATTTTAAAAATAATAAAAAAAAAAAAACTGTGATCATAAAATAATAATCCATATAGTTCAAAATGTGGTTAAGTTTTTTGTGGAACAGGAAAAAAGAAATAAATCTCTTACTTTCACCATTTTGTGTATATCTGATAAGGCAACAAAGAAATCAATCTCCTACTTTTGGCGGGTTTCAAAAAACAGAAAGGATTATAAATACATTTTTGCTTGCGAATATAGGTAATATATGGCAAGTTATGTATTCGTACAAAAATCGAACTCGAGATTTTGATCAAACTTGACATTACGATGATAGCGAAGACGAAAAAAGTGGGTCTCGCAAAAACGTCCGTCTGTCTGTCTGTCGGTTCGACTACAGCCTTAACGGATGGGTCGATTTTCTTTAAACTTGGTACCTAGCGTTTTTCTGACATTCCCCCCACCCGTTTTTTTCTCTTTTTTTTAGGACCAAAATCACAGATTAGCCACATGAAGATGAGAATCCCCGGCAGCCATTTTAATTTGCCTACAAGCTTGTACTGACAGATATCAGATACAAAATGAGAATGTGTGTATAAAAACCTCACACATAGACAGTAGGGATCTTCAGACACCTGGTTAAATTGTTGTTGCAATTCACATCTATTCCTCGACGCGGGAAGAAATTACAAATACAACAATGTAAACAAATGGGTTTTGGAGGGTGAAACGTACGAAACATTCTCATCTTCATGTGGCTAATCTGTGACCAAACTTAACAGTAGCTGCCATACAAAATTTCTTGGCCAAAAAGGAAAAACTTATTTTTCTCAAATCCAGCGCAACCGAATTTGTTTTTAAGAACTCAATAAATTTAAATAGCTATAAGTTGCCGTTTAGTAAAAAAATGGTTCCAAAAAATGGTTATTAATGGTACCTCCCAAAGAGCCATTTTTTTGATTTTCGCTTTTCTCGAAAACGGTTCAACTGATTCTGATCAATTTTCTTATGAAGAATTATTTACATATTCTAAATAATATTGTGTACCAAAATTTTCAAAAAAAATAGTTTTTAGATTTTTAAAAAAAGTTTGAAATTTTTTTTTTTGAAAACTCAATATTTCAAAAACGACTCCGTCGTTTTTTATCAAACTTGGTAAATAGCAGTTTTTTAACTTTATCTAGAAGATTTTTGACAAAAATTATTCTAATACCTAAAAAGTAACGGTGCCTCCCCTACAAATGTTTAAAATCCGTTTAGAAAAATATTTTTTTTTTCTCAAAAACAACTCCTAACAACTCCTACGATTTTGATAAAAGTTTTTTTGTGGGTTAAAATTAGTACGATCTACCATTTAAAATTTTAAAAGTTTATATTTTACGTTTATTAACAGTACCTCTCATAAAACGGTTTCATTGATTTTTGACTATCTCAATATCTGATCAACCGAATAAAATTAGATTTTTTATACAAAAGCTTGTAACAAATATAAATAAAAGTGCGTAGCAAAATTTTCTAAAAAATAATTTTTGGAATTTTGAAAAAAAAATTCAAAATAATTTTTTGTGGCTCCGTGGTGATACTAATATAAGCTGCAAATCGCCGCTTTGAGGATCTATATTTGGATCCGTATGCGAAGTCGTCCATACGTTCTTGACTACGTGCACGGATCCAAAATGGACTAGTTTGAGAAGAATGTTGAAAATCCAATCATACAAAAGTTTGAACGCTACCATTGAACACACAATTTCTGAGCGCACCAATTCACTCTCTTGAACTGTCACTTCTGCACATTCCTTGCAGACTGTTTTTTTTTTCAATTTAATTTTCAATTCAAATGTCAGCAGTTTATATTCTCATCGAGTTTCTTGCTAAATTATTAGTTTTTCTTTACTTGCTAGAATATTAAATGAAAATCTTTTAATCTTAACCAAATACAAGTATATTAAAAAACTGAAATAAAACTTCTATAACTCGCTTCAATATTCAGCAATTTACTTGACCCGAAGATCATCAAAACTCTTATGCCATGTTTTACTTCTAATTAGCATGATTTTGCTTAAGTTTTTGTTCAATATTATTTTTGTTATTTCATGTAAACAAATAAATAATTTAGCAATAATGGATGAAGTGTGTGTGTCGCATTTGTCGGATATAGAAATTGCAGAAAAAATGCGTAGCAGTAACTACGAAAAGTTCAAAACTCTTGTAAGGATGCACCTTTCCTTTCAGCTGGATCTAAATACGGACGAGTGAGTTTGTGCAACTTCGTGTGTAACTATAGCCCGCATTTTTGTTTGTTAATTTGGTTCCTTTTTCTTATAATTTTAGATTTGATTTACCGTGCCATGAGGTTATCTACTATGAAAAGGGAAAACTGAAGAAATGGAATCGATTATCAAAGAAAATGAAGAGCTGTACATCTGGGAAAGCTAATTCAAGTCCCCCGGAGATGAATCGTTCTTCATTAGATACTAACTTTATAAAGCAACTTAGGCATTTAAAAATGTTTATTCTGATGGAAGAAAGTAAGTATACATATTTTAGATAAGAATTAAACCTCATTTACAAGCTATACTTAAAAAAGTCACATTGGTTGCTCTGAACTGCTCTCGATAAAGCGACGAATGCAGTGATGTTTTCTATCATGTCACTTTCGAGTCAACCTTTCAATTAAAAATATAGCTGACTGAATAAGTTAGTGTGAAACTATTAGGAAAATGCACTTGTACTTGATTTATTAAATAAAACCCAATATCTCTTCCAGATGTAATTCAGGAAGGTATATTTCGAAAAACAGGGTCGGCCTCCAGACAAAATGAATTGCGTGCTCTCATTCAAAGCCAAAAGCAATTGGATCTGAGTAAAGGATATTCAGTTCATGACTGTGCAACTGTCTTTAAAAGCTTTCTCGCTGAGCTGCATGAGCCTGTATTAACTGACGCACATTATCCAGCTCATTCTCAAATTGCTCCCCTGTGCAATGCTTTGCCGACTGCAATACTCGACAAAAAGAAGGAACAACACATATTAAACTCAATGCAATTACTTCTTCTTTTGTTACCATATGAAAATCGAATATTACTGCAGGATATTATTGAAATGCTTCATGTTGTTTCGAGCCATGAAAACCAAAATAAAATGTCTTCGGAAAATCTCGCTACATTATTTGCACCCCATTTAATTTGTCCACGAAATTTACCACCTGAAGCTCTGCATTATGTGGCCCAAACTATGTGCGCCATCATAACCTACATGATCACGAAAGGCTTAATTGTATTTGAGATTCCTGCTAAACTAGCTACAGACATACGAGCTTACTTCCTCGAACGAAAACGAAAAAAAACTATGTCTCCCGAACAAACGCTTGATGAATCGATTTCAGACATTTCCACTGTAAATACTGTCTACACATTTGTTGATCGGGAAAAAACTGCTGCGGCTCATAGTTCGAATAATACAGACACCGAGCTGGCACAATTGTACGCTCATATTCAAACACTTCCCGAATCATCAAAGAAACGACGATTAATCAAGCAGTTTAATAAACAAAATGGACAAGGTAAGTTCTTTTAAACTCTGCAAGGCTTTAAAACAATTTTTACGTTTTTTTTTTGTTTGCAGGGACTCCACTACAGTTGGTGACTTTAAATAGAATTAAACATGCGGAACCCTCACGTAGTGGTAAATCAATAAGTGATTCCATAAAGAAGCATATCTTCCACAAGGGAATAATATCAAGGACACCAAAAAGGACGGCTGTCGCATTAAATTCTCAGGGTGTGAGTAAAACTATAATGTTTTTGATTTTTTGTTTTGTACTAAGTGCACGTTTTAATGTATGTCATATACTAAACCATAAACCTAAATACATTTAACCCAAGTCTAGTTAATTTTAAAAAAGAAATCGCCTAGTTAAGAACCAAGTTGTGTTTTTATTCTATCCAAAATTAAGACCTTGACTACCTACGCAACGACATTTGACCAATTTTTGATAAGCTAAGGAACACCTAGTGTTGTTGTGGCTTCATCACTGGTTTTCTTTTCATCAAATAAAGTTAAATTCATTATTTTAATCTTGTTACCATATTTTGTTATTTCTATAAATTATAGCCCAATTACTAGAGTAGTTGCGTCCCTCACTCTTTTGTTTAAATTATTATTTTTACTTCCTGTTTGGATTGGATTCGAATCAAGTACGAATTATAGTCTCATTGACTCGAAATAGTATCTCTAGATTAGGAAATGTCCATTTAAAATGCATAGTTAATGAAATTAGAAAATTACATATCCATAATATATTGTTGTGTTATTCTTGTTTTTTTTTTTTTTTTTTCAATTCGATATAGACACCCAACTTCTCGACAAAGAATCCAAAACTACGTGTCCTCTTTCAAAGTCCAATTTCGAATATACCCTTCCATAAAAATTCAGGCACACCATCTAGTTCATCACCATCATCATCTAATATATTTTCAATTAAAACGCATCCTTTGAAAAAATCTATTTCTTCATCTTCTCTATTACTAACAAATTCGTTGAATTCCCACCACGATCATACATCTATTTCGGCACCAGTAAGTCGAACTACTTCCAGTGAATTAGAGGAAGTTTGTTGCACAACTCCATTGAAAATTGTTTGTGAAGATAAATCTTATGGAACCCAAACACCGGTTCCAAATATCCTAGAAACAAAATCTATATTATGGAAATCTACACCATTGCAAAAAGACGAAGCACCAAGTAATCCATTAACTCCAATGAATAAGCAAAATCAAATAGAATATCAGTCAAGGTATAGATCCGAACCGAATTTGAGTCTAATTATAAAAGAGCATAAGGAAATCCCAATTGCAAAGAGTAAATCATTAACACGAAAGCTAATAAAGGGTGTGAGCATGGGAAACCTACGATTACCATTTGCCAACGATTCTGGTAAAAGATTTGGACGCTCAGCGTTATCGTTAAAGCGTGATGTAAGTGACGAAAGTGGAACTTTTCAAGAAGAAAACGAATCAGATTATGAAGTGGAAAAACCCATGGAAGAAGAAGAAGACGACAATGATGACAATGATACAATTGAAATGGCCGCATCCCATTTGTCTTACTATCGAAATTTGGAACTCATAACAAGTACTCCATCTATGATGCTCGAACGAAGATCAATGTCTCCAATAACTAAATCTACACAAAGAATGCCCAAATCTATGCAGGTAAACTCTTAACTAATTTATTAATCCAGCGGTTTATTTAATTGCATGCATATTTTAATTGATTTCTCTGTCTAAATTTTGAATTGTTTATTAAAAAAATAGTTTTTTTTTGTTCAAAATTAGGAATCTATCATGACACCACGTTCAAGAAAACCTGTTATGCTTACGACAACCCAAGGCTCATCGGAACAAAATCAAACATTTTACCAAAGTGATTTATCTAGTTTTCGAGAACAAGACGAGGATTCAGCTGCAGGTGAAATTTCTTGTGGTCCAATTCATGAATTTCCGGACAAAAGACAAGAAGTTGAACAAGGCCAGGCCGAAGGAGCTCTATCCAATCACTTCAAGTAAGACTTTAACTAACAATCACTTTGAATTTATAATTTATTCCTTCACTTGCAGGGATTACCTTCTCAGTCGTAGTGTTTTAACCGCTAGCCCCGTGGACTCGTCGTTCTTCAGTCAAACGGATGACTATGGTTCTACGCAGGATATCGCAGATTTAGAAGAATCTCAAATGAGCTCAAGTTTATTATACTGCCTCGATGGTAATCGGCCGGTAGAACTTCAAGATGAAGGAAATCTGCCAACATCGAGTACAAATTCTGTCAGTCGCAAACGAGCAGCTTGTACCGTAGAGAACAAGGAAAACAACATTAGCAAAACGGAAAACTTTTTACTAACAAAAAAATTATTTATAACCGAGTACGAAGGAAATACAGGAGGAGAAACTTCGATATGACGATTAAGACTTTCTTTAATGTAATAAAAAAAAACAAATAGAAAACCAAACATAAAACATATAATTAAAATTATATTTGTTCTTATATATATTTATATAATTAATGGAATAAGAAAGAGACTATATGATTAAGTTTTTTTTATATTCAAATTCTTTTTTCCCCTTCTTTGTTTTATATATCCACGTGTTAATATTGTGTGCGTGTATACCAAAAATGCTTTGACAAATAAATGTTTCTTAAAGTGATTCATATTTTTCATTTAATTTGAAAACAGAAGTTTATTTCAGTCGGGTTACTCTTTTCAGACTTTCTTTGAAGGTTTAGGGGGCTTTGTATCCTCGAAAATGTGACGTCACCATTCCCGTTTTCTAAAAGAATCATCGTGAGTTAGGCAGACGAAAGGTATTCGACGGATACCTCGCTAGAGCTGATTACTATATTTTTCGAATCATACAAAAAATGTGCTGCCGAGTTGAGTTTTGAAATTGGTTTGTCAATTTTCGATCTGAAAAAGAGACAAGAAATGGCAAAGTTCTTGCAGAAAACTCTGGATGAAATGTCGGTTCAGCACAGTGACCACAATAGTGAATAGTGATGAAGTCAAAGCATTCGCTGAGCTCTTCCAAAAGATCCAAGCAGCTGACGATAGGGATATTGCCCGTAAGGGAGTGATTCTGTGATGGGAAAAGTGGATAAGGTGCTCAATGATTTAAAGAAAAAAGCAAAAAACTTTAAAAAGGCAATGCTGCCAGACCCCTTGTTCATGTTTCGTTGAGCATGAAAACGCTATTACATTGGTAAGTTTTACCTCTTAAAAACTATATTATATACAAAAAAATGTGTTCGGATGCTTAAAACTTGTAAACGACAGGACAGGACCAAATTTAATACTTCCTTCTGCGGGTTTGTTCGTAACTGCTTTAGGAAAAATGAAAAGTCAGAAAATTCTCAACAGGTGACGCTGTAGGGGTTTAAGAAATGGGTTTTGGGATATTCTTTTTCAACTTTTGTTATTTGTAGGGTGAAATGGGGTAAAAACGAAAAGTGGCATCATCAAAACAAAAATTGGTTTTTGATTACAAACATTATTTCTGTGTTGGAAAAGTAATAAAGGTTGGAGAGGATCATGTTTTTACATATTTAGCCATTCATAACGTAAAGAAGGTTAAAACCCATAAAGTAGTATAAATTATATGTACATATATTTTTATTTGTATTTTTTATGCGAAGCTTAGGGTTGTCTACCCGTGCGAGGCCGGGCGGGCCAGCTAGTAATTTATAAATAGTAAATAAAAGAAGACATATTTAAAAAGTTGGCTTATTTTTTATTTCTTCACTCTTAACTATAATAATATAACGTTTTAAAATTGTATTATTTATTATTGGATATGTTTATTCTTTCGGAATATAACGTGTGTGTATTATTTGTGCTTCATTTGTAATGGCATATGTTTTTTTATACCTGACATAGGTAGATTTTTAAAAAATAAAATAATTTGTTTAATAAGTAAAATTATAATGATAATATAGTAGGTACATATATAAGTACATAATGATTTTAAATTATAATATAAAATATGTACTCTGTAGGTTTACCTACTTGATTTAATATTATTTACAGAAACTTTATATAGGAAACTTGGCAAGTAAATATAATAATAAACTTAATTTATTATATAAATATAATAATAGAACATAACATAGAAGATACATAGATTCTTGTTCGTGTATGTAATTTAAAAGTGTACTTATCTTTGTGTTAGTGTAAAATAATAGAAATGTATCAATAATAAGTGCTTCAGACCAAACAAGAAGTATTTTATTATTTACGTTAAACATATATTATTGCATTTAAATTAAGTAGTATAAGTACGTAAACACTTAAAATTATAAATCCAGTCAAATGGAGGAAAAGCATAGAGAATTCGTCTGAAAGTTTCAAAATTTGTAAGATTTGGTTTCACTTGATATACATATACGAGTATCATAGGAAATTCGAAGATTTCGTTTCCTCTAACAAATTTCAAAGCTCTCCACAAATTACTACATTTTTTTTTTAACATACTTCAATAGTTTTTCTTCGTAATTTTAACACAATCAACTGGGTTTTTCATATCTATTTGTGAGCTTTTGTCATCTTTTAATAATGGAAGTGACTCTATACACGCCAATTGTAACAGTTTTGGATTGTGCGGTCCCGGAAACCCTGGGCCCTCCACCGGTGGGCTAACTTCGGACACCTCGTTTTTTTTTTTCGAGTCGCAACCCCACTTTTAATGGCGATAAACTGTTATAACTGTTATAAATTGGCATGTCTCTAGTCTCGTCCTTCTTAAAAATATCTTCTAATAATTATTTTCTTTTATTTTTTTTTTATTAAATGCAAAATTTCCTTAAATACTAAATGGGTATTTACAAATCATTTTACTGACTTAATATTTAGATACATTGCTTTACACTCTAAGCGACAAAATGGCTAGATTTTGTGCGTAGGAATCATTATTGAGCTTTTTGCATAATATATAAATCCTCACAACTTTGATGGATCATAGTTTTCTAGATGCCATTTTTGCCAAGGCCGATTTTCATCACATTCCTCCATTATTACTTTGTCTTTTTGTTCATTGATTGCAAGGCATTTGTCAGATGAACCATGGCGCAGTTGATTTGTATCGGCTTTATAAGTCCAGAACTATGAAAAAAAAAAATAAAAACAAATTTAAATAAAGATTAATATCTTTTTATTTTTGTTAAAAATTAGTTTGTTTAAACTCTGACAAACTTTGTTTTGAGTTTGCGTGTTTCAACTGACAAACTTCCCAATTTTTTGATACTTATGTACCTGTATGTACTGACCGCAGATTTTTCATCATAATAAGGGTATTTCTTACCTGATTTCCTTTCGATCCGTGGCAAGGATAAAGCGTCACATCGCTTCCAGCATAATCGAGACATGCTTCGTCTCGTCGTATTTCACCAGTTTTACTCAGCATAAAGTACTATATTTTCGTCAATAGAAAAAAACATAAGTTAAATAAAAAATAAATGTAATTAAATATATTTCTGTTCGAAATCCTTGCATGAAATCCATTTTCTTAATAATGAATAAGCGGCATTTTAATCTTCTGTCAACAAATAACATCCTTCAAAAAAAATTTTGAATAACATTATATGAATTCAAAAGCGAATGCATAAAAGGGCATAGTACAGTTTAATATTGACACTAATGTGTGTTTGATAGTCCAGGCATTAAGATTGTTATTAAAATTATTTATTTTTCATATAATTTTAATAAAAATCATAAAAAAGAAATAATTTACCTTATAAAGGTTTTAATTAAATATTATTTTAACATGCCTGGACAATTAAAACACTACGTTTTTTTAATTTCAAGCATATAATATTTTATTTATGGTGGAACCAAAAGTGCAGACTATGTTCTTAAAACGTAGTTATATATTTTTATAAAGTAATTATTGAAAAATATAAAATATTGTTTTAAATAATTGCAATGAAATAAATTTATTGAAATAATGTACTTTATGTTTTACTTAATTAATAATATGTATTTAGTTAGCTTAGCGAAATTAAAAAGATGAACAAAAAATCTGCACTTTTTTTTTTTGTAAATTTAAGCAAGAGTTTACAATGCCTTAGTTATGTTTGAGTATGGAATAACAAATATAATTAAAATTAATATTATGTAAATTTAAAATAAAAACAAAAGCTTTGCCACCAGCTCCAAATTAGTTGGTATTTTTTTTATAAATACAAACATATTGCAGGAATGTGTTTAATATTATTATTATTTTTTTTTTTATTTATCCTGAAACTTGTAAACGCATGCATTTTTGTAAATTGTATGTAAAGTTTGTAATATACAAAAAATAAAATTCTTTGCACTCGGAAAAAAAATTGACAAATTCTCTGTATTAAAGAAAAATGAATCTTTAAAATAAATTAATTTTGTACTTAGATTAAATTTTATTTAGGTCTTAAATATTTTTTTTATCCTGTATCCAACGGTTCAATATTTTGTCCTTACCAGAAGATTGAAAGCATTTTTATACAAGAATTA
Organism: Leucozona laternaria; assembly: GCA_932273885.2. NCBI lineage: Eukaryota > Metazoa > Arthropoda > Insecta > Diptera > Syrphidae > Leucozona > Leucozona laternaria. The sequence continues at coordinate 22,851,141 of OW026369.1, read as the reverse complement.
TTAAGAAGTCCAGAAAAACTCCAATATCTCGCAAAACTTAACTCCATTAATACTTGTCTTGTTCTCTTTTAATTGAATGGCTGTAATGAGTGTAAGCAGTGACATCTTTAGGCATGGGCCCGGTGGGCCAGGCCCAGGGCCCCGGAATGTTGGTGGCCCCAAATTAATACAGTTCAATTTGCGATTTAATTCATACATTTATTTCAAATTGCATTGCAGTTCCAATAAATGTATACAAACCAATATGGTTCATACACGAGTGCATTATTATCACAATAATTGTACGGAATGCAAGTACCTCGTATATTTTGTAAGTTTCTTAGGCAGGGCCACTCACGCATTATAGTTTTTTTTTATTTTGGATAGAAGAAATGTACATATATATGTATTAGGGTGGTGCTTATTTTTGAAAGTTTTGAATTTCATTCGACCCTTTGCCCCTTAAAGGAGAGCAAGGTTAACGTTAACACGTGCCGGCAAGCACTTGAAATTTCCCATACAAAATATCTGGAGATTTCTCAGCCTTTTGTTCAAAATTTCAGTAAAATTTTGAAAGTGGATGGTACTTGGCACATATGTATGTATGTATAGTACCATAAGAAGTATACAAAAAAATTATTCTCAATTTTTAAACAATATTTACCACGTTAAAAATATATAACAGCAAATATCGTTGTTTTTGTGTATTTATTTATTTAAACTTCTTTTTGTAATCGAATACTACTTTCTGGGTTGTAACCCACTTCACTTTATGAATGTAAAAATATGATCCTCCAAGTCCAACACACAAAGAATTTTTGAACCCTATAAATACCAATTAAATCCCATTAAAAAAATACCCCTTAAGCCATTAACTCAAAAAAAAACCTTTCAAATACAAAAAGAATTTCTTATATTCGTTATTTTTTTTAATTTTTAGCCTATTTCACCCTACAAATAACAAAATTTAAAAAAGTAATATCCCTAGAGGCATTTCATAAGAAAAACCTTTCAAACAAAAAAGATTTTCTGAAATCGGTTATTTTTTTTTTTGATGATAGGCGGCTTGGCACCCCTTGAAACAGCTGTATCTCTAGCCAAATAAACGAATTTAAAATTAATTCGTAAACAATTGGTGGTAAAACCAATGTTGTTGTTGTTCAAAAATTCAATTCTTTTTTACATTTTTACCCCATTTCAACCTACAAATCTCAAAATTAAAAAAAAATATCCTTGAAGCCATTTTCTAGCAATAACCTTTCAAACGCAGGTAGAGTTTTTTTTTAATCAGAGACGTCTATTTTATTTTACCCCATTTCACCCTACAAAGTGAATTTTTTCGATATTTGTATAGTTATTCTGCTATTCGGGCGGAAGAATCCAACCATACAAAGATCAATAAAATTGGTCCAACCGTTCTTGTTACTAAACTGACTTTGTTTTATATATGTATTAAGATTTAGTTTTAAATACCTCTATGTGTAATAATCTTTCGAATCAAAGTTACTCTTGTTTAAAATATTAACATCTGTGTTTTTTTTTTTAATTTCTACTCGAATTTTTCTAATTTTTTCAGCACAACAGCATATTCAGAAAAACTTGATTATTGCTTATATAAATGTGGACTTTTGCTCCAACAAACTTATCAAGTACTAAGTTAAAAAATGATTTAACCGAAAAAAAACGCCCCTGTATGTAAGGAAGTCAATAACATGGTCATTTCCACCATATTGAAGTATTTTAATTATTTTTTAAATTTTATTCTTTTATTCTCTAAAAAAAAGTAAATAATACATATACCTATATTTTTTGTATAACGATTTTGTATCGAACTGCATGAGTGTGAAACTCTGCAGTCGATGTATTCTGAGAGGGTATTTTTAAACTATATAAAACTTAACGAAAGATATTCAAATGTAAGAAAATGAATGACGAAAGAATTAGTTTTGCTGAAGAGCTTGTCCAGGAAGGACTTTTTAATAATAAAGATAGTGGTTTTTTTGAATACTTTTTCCACTTTAAAAATCTTTAATTTTATTTATCTAATTAAAGTGACGGATATTTTATATAGCGAAGGAAACACTCCACCAGGAGTGCGGTTTGTACATTTTTATATTATATTTACTGAGCTACGATACAGATTTGTCCGTAAATTCTAATTGTTATTATTTGATATTTCATTACCTTTGTACCTACATACATATTATATATTGTCTTTGAACTGGAATCTTAGAAAATAGCTCTTGGCTGGCACTAATTTATGCCAAACCTGAAGAGTAGACAAACTTTGCTTGAAAAAAAAAATCAATATTATAACCACAAATAATTAAAAACTAAGCTCACACATACTATGATTACTATAAATGAATATTATGTATTCCTTGGACAAACACAACAAAACACAACCCAACAAAAAAAAAAAACAAATACTTTTAAGCATAGCAATGTATACACAAAATATACATATCATTTTGAAAAAAGTCCGTTTTCCAAGATTTTAAATACCACTAGTCTTACAGTTACAAATTAAAGAGCGTATAAACACCAACATAATTAATTAAAAAATATGTTGGGTCAATTTTTCTGCTACAAGGGAATACCCTTTAGGAGATGAAGTATAAGGTTTGTTCGGTATCATTTTCCAGTAAAATGTTTAAAACCTGGCAAAACACTGAAGTGAGATCGAATTTCTCAAAAATGAAGAAACTAACAATAAATTTAACAAATGCATTGAACCATTTTTGGGTACAAAACGTCAAAATCTCACTCCTAACATCAACAATCACATGCGAAAACTCCGGTTTTGTTTACAATTTGGGTTTAAGTTAAAAAAAATTACTTACATTTTTAATTTCCCAAGTTAAATGGAAAACAAATATTTAAAACAAAATGGCAACACCTATTTAAAAATGGTTTTATCTTTTTTATTACAACTTATTTCCATTAATATTTTTCAAAAAAAAATTACTTTCGAACTCAAAACTGCTGAAACACAAAGAATATGTATTGATTTTTTCATAACTTGAACTCTTTTTTATTTCGTATTCAATCAAGCATTAATAGAGTGATAGTGAATACTAAAAGCGAATTTAGAACATAGTTTTTAAAATTGTAAAAAATCACTTCAATTTTTTGTTTTTCATCATTTTGGAGTTTGAAAGTAATTTTTTCGAAAACTATTAAGTCCCAGTTTTTCAGTGATGAGTTAAACTAGAGTTAGCTAACTCAAGAAGTAAATTAACCCGCAGTTAACTAAGGAATCAGTGTTTCGGTGGAGAATGCACGCGGAACGACTAAACCAAATCGTTGGAAAAAAACATCAAAAGCATGTGTGCAGTTTATCTTGAGTTAACTCACCAAATTTGATGAGTTAACTCGGGTTTAACTTTAATCTCGCACTGAAAAACTGGACCTTATAAAAATAAGTTGATTTAAAAATAAAACAACAGACTTCTGGCTTTCAAAAAAGGTAAAACACTTTAGTAATTATTGTCATTTTTTTAAATATTTTTTTTTTTTCATTTTAAATACTATTTGAAATTTTGGCGTTTGATATGTGAAAATGAACTATCTTAATAATAAATAACTTGGAAAATAAATAATTTAAGTATTTTATTTTTAAACTAAACGCAAATTGTTAACAAACCCAGAAATTGATGTTAGAAGTGAGATTTTGACGTTTTGTATACACAAAAGTGGTTCCTATGCGTTTGTTGACTTTCTTGTTAGTTTCTCCATTTTTGAGAAATTAGTTCTCACTTTAGGGTTGTGACAGGTTTTACACATTTTACTGAAAAAAGATATACAGTGTTGGCCAAAACTAAATCACGGAATGAATTCACCTTGGAAAAATATATAGATAATTCAAAATACCTATGATAGTTTTATAATTTTTATATTTTTTCTAATAATAATATGTATGGCTTTAATTCACAAAAATTAATTTTACCATAACGCGTCACTCATTTAAAAATCGAGAAATAATTAAGAACTAATTAAAAAATAAGTGGACACAACTAAAGCACATGGACCTTATTTTAGCAAAAACTCGCCTTAATTTAGTCAATTTACTCTTACTTCAAATTAAATTGTTTCTTTCTACTCAAGCATGATCTAAATAATAAAAAAAATAATTAGTTGTGGGTAATCGGCCCCCTTTCAAATCGAGTATTATTATTTATATAAAAATTGATAAAAATTATTCCAACCGATTCAAAGAAAAAGCAGTGTCTGATTTCAATCACGGTGAATCAATAACATCTACTCGGTATGAGTCGTATGGTTATTTCGCAAATTATATAGCTCGATTTCATGCATGGGGAAATGTCAACACGGTCCATAGTGGCGATAGACCTTGTAAAACTATCAGTTGCGGAGATGAAAGAATCATCAGGGAAAAAATATGCAAAATAAAAAGGCTTATAGAGATCTCAAGCAGGATTATCTGCTTGAGATGCTTGATGATGCCATTCTAGTTATCTTATCGACTATTAAAAAGCCATTTATTTCTGAGAAAAATCGATATGCAAGACTGGAGTTTGCGAAGACAGACTTAAACTGGACTGCGGCAAAATTGAAAACGGTTATCTTCTCTGATGAGTCCATATAAAATTTATAGGGATATAAGGTACGCACGCCAGAGGGCAATCGCCTAAATCTTTTGTTTCACAAAGAGACTAATTGAGCTCGGTGGAGGCTTATTATTGTCTGGGAATGTTTTTCAATTCAAGGGTACGGGCCAATTCACAAGGTAAATGGTGTAATGAATCGTTTCATGTATCAAGAGATTCTTCAAAATGGTCTGCTTCCTCATGCTGAGAAAAATAAGTCATTGTGAAGGCTCTTCCAACATGACAACAATCCCAAACATACCGCTTAACTTGTGAAATATTGACTAAACGAAAACCGTATTGTTGTTATGGAGTAGCCAGGATAATACCCTGTGCCTACATTCTGTAATTCTCGCATCGATAAAATCAGTCGAGAAACGATAAAAATTGATACAAATCGTATGAGTTTTGTTCCATTTTCCATCGTTTCTCGACCAACTTTAACCATGCGAGAGTTACAGCACGTAGACACTGATCTCAACTCCTTAGAGACTCTATAGGAAATTTAATTCTGAAAATTCATCGTACGAATTTCGACAATTTGGAATTCATTCTTCAACGATCTCAAATTGCCTGGTAAATATCCCCATGCATAAAATTGACAACCTTTTCGACTCCATTGTTCGTTGATGTGCTGCAGAAATTGAAAAAAATTGCTATGCCACTAAATATTAGCATAAGAACATGTTTTTGTGTTTATTTTTTTATGAATTCAAAAATGTGCTTTAGTTTTGTCCACCTAGTTTTTAATGAATTCTGAGTTATATTGTTGATTATTAAATAAGGTATGATTTATGTTAAAATTATTGATTGTGAAATAAAGTCTAATATACTTTGATTAGAAAATAATTAAATTATGAGATTATCATAGGTTTGTTTAATTTTGTACATATTTTTCCACAATGAGATAATTTCGTGCTTTAGTTTTGGCCAACACTGTAGATGCCAAACAGACCTAATCTAATTGTGTCTCCTTTTTGATGTGTAAACCACAGATTAGCCACATGAAGATGAGAATCCCCGGCAGCCATTTTAATTTGCCTACAAGCTTGAACTGGCAGTTATCAGATAAAAAATGAGAATGTGTGCATAAAAACCTCACACATAGACAGTAGGGATCTTCACACACCTGGTTAAATTGTTGTTGCAATTCACATCTATTCATCGACGCGGTAAGAAATTACAAATACAACAATGTAAACAAATGGGTTTTGGAGGGTGAAACGTACGAAACATTCTCATCTTCATGTGGCTAATCTGTGGTGTAAACATCTATGCTGGTGGTAGAGTGAAAAAAAAACGTGGACGTTCGTGTGCAAGATTACGTCGTGCAACGTTACGGTGTGGAACGTTACGATCTGCATACTAGGATGGGTGCGTTCAGTGAAAGAAATCTTAAGATCCCCTTCAAGCAAAAACAAGTCCGTTTTGGATCCGCGCACGTTGATGTTTACACATATTTACCGTGAGTCCCGGCACTCACACAATTTTTTTGTTAACAGAATTTCCCCTTATTTCGGTTGCAGAATTGCAAATTAGAAAGTAGGTATATCTAGGTATTCTTCTGGACGCATTAATTTATTTAATAAAACATTATTTAACTTTTTAAACTCACTGACCCAATCATTTATGTACCTGTATTTGTATTATAAGTAAGTATTTCCTCGAGCAAATTTGGGTTTTGTTTATTAAATGGCCCAATTTATTTCAAATAAACTTACCAATAATCAAAACCAATATTTAAGTTGATTCATAACAGTACACCCTATACATTATAAATCTATACAAGGGTACGGGTAAAATAAACTTAAAAAAAAAAAAAATATAAACAAAACTAGATCAATCCATAACCTCAAATTATAGTTTATATCAGAAAGGTTGGGTGTGGAATGGTATGTGATTATTATTATTATTGTTTAAGTAAATTTAATTATAAGTTGGTATAGGTAATTAGTTTGGTTTATCGCTTGGATGAGTGAGCACCGTGCCAAAGAGCAACAAAAAGAACCAAATTCATTATAAATAAAGTGGACAACAGAACAATTGAGCCAATGTGAATGAGAAAATATTTTTATTTTTTTTGCTTACAAAAAAAAAAGCACTTAACCAAAAACATAAAAAAAAAATATAGGATGATGGTCAATGCGCTTGCAAAAATAATTCACCTATATTGTATGTATGTAGTTGTTGTCATAGAATTTAGCTTTTATTTTTTTTTTTAATCATAGTCATAATGTATCTATTGTTTAGATAATAATGTAGGAGTATTATTTTTATTAACTTGTACACGTTCAGGTATAGGGTTGTGAGTTACCATAAACTTTGCGTGGAATTCAGCATAGACTGTGTGAATTTTTATCAAACAACGATAAAGTATAGAAAACAAGATAAAAGTTTGTTCTTGTTGATTCTCGTAGTTTTAAAAAAACTAATAATCTATTTAAGCTTTACTGGCTAAATAGTGAATGCAATGGCGTAGCTGCTATAGCACTGTAAAAGTTGAGAGGTAAGAAATTAGTACAGGTACCTTACCTATGCCTCTTCTACATACTGTGAAGCTGTAGCTTTAGCATTAAATATACCTACGGAGTAGTAGAAGTTGAGTCAACTTCATTCCATTATTGTTAAATGAGGTTTAAATAATCGATCATAAGAGATCAATAATCATGAATTAATGACGTTATAATTTTAAATTAAATTTATTTTAATTCAAATAATGCTCTCTTCTCAAATCTCAATGGATGCAGTTATAATGAGATATAAAATTTGAAAGTTATGTTGCATTTGCATTGTTTAATTTCTTAATAGCAGTAATGAAACTGCTGACAAACAGATGATATTAAAAAATAACCTTACATTTGTAATATTTTGTGTTCTATGAATAAAAAAAAGCTTTATTCTATGACAAGCAATGGGAATAATGGTCGACAGAAAAATAGGTCTTATTTAAAAAAAAAAAAATACCTGATTTCCACCATCCCCATGGCACTGCCAGAGGCCGATAGCTGGGTGCGCGTCCTCGCCAGCGGGTGGTGAATCAAGACATAACGATGTTAAATTGTTTCGTATCTGTAAAATTAATTTGAATCATATTCAATCGCAGACCTTTTGATTTTTAGCTTTATCCCCATTATTTTTATTTTTGATAAAATTAAATTTCATATTAAAAAAAAAATAAAATATTTCTATAAATTTGGAGCTGGTGGCGGTCACATTTGGTTAAAAGTAGGTAGTTTTGTTTTCTTTCGTAGCTTGACAAACCTGATTACCACCTTGGTTATGGCAAGGATAAAGGCCAACAGATTTTTTAAGATCCTTCTTTCTAGCTGGAGAATCCAAACAAGTGCGACCGCCATAACCTAAATTTCTCATCTAAAATTGTTTTTGTTTTTTAATTGAAATGTTAAAAAAGATTTTTGTATGTTTTATTAAATAGTTGTATCTTCTGATATTATAGAATATTAATTTACAAATACTTACCTCACCATATGCAACTGATTCGCCAGGTATGAAAAGTTCAGGATAAATATTGTCCAAGAACCATTTGAAGCTTTTGCAACCCAAACGTTTTCTGAAATGGATTTTAATGAATTATTTTAAATTTAGATTGTATTTTAAAAGCCTTCATACCTTAATTCCCTTCTTCCTGTGACATCTCCAAAGTCGCCTTTGTCATTACCAATTCTTTGGTAATAATACTTTGCATAGTCATCCAACCAAACTTCGGCTAAGCGGACCGAATTTTTCTTCAAAACATTGACTCCAGATCGCCACTAAAAAAAGTTTGTTTAGACATACAGAATTAGCTCATTACAAATTAACGACAGAATTTGTTGTCTTCGGAATTATAATGCTTATAGAATTCAGCCGAATTCTGCCTCTTCGGAATTCAAAGCGAAAATCCGAAAAAAAATCTGGAGATTAGGTTTAGATTTAATACTCACTTTATACGGCGACCTCTTGCGGAATATATGGCCAACATGTGAGCATGGTATAATCTCTAGAGTTCCACCACACATCCATGTTTTAAATGACAGTTCTAAATTCTCTCCGCCCCAAATGTCAAAACCCGAATCATATGTGCCAAGGAGTTCGAAGAATTTGCGGTCGATAGAAAATAGTCCACCCGCCATTGTTGGCGAATAAACAGGCTCAGCAGAGTTCTGAAAAATAAAAAAAAAAAAATATTTTCAATGAAAATATTTCGAAATTTATTTGAATAACTTAATTAAGCCCAAGGGTTCACCCTCAAAAAAAGATTAACGGAAGTTCTACCATTATAGGGTTCAAGTTTGTTATTGTTTATTAATACATTTTTGAAATTTAAATCATGGTTGAAACTCGCACTTAATCACTGGCTTAAGATCTTGATCCGTTGATTAACCACGTTTGTAAACATTTAAAAGTCTGATTTACTATTTATTTTTCTTAATTCTTACATTATGACGTTTTCGTTCTTTCTCAGGAACAGCATGCCAGTTAAATTGTAAATTCCAATCGAAGCCACCAACATTAACGCCTCCTGAATCATGATAATGGTATTCCATTGTTGTGTCGTCGATTACATCGATTACCGGACACACAACGGTTGTCGAATTTCTAGCAATGCGATCGAGTAATGGTTCCAACCATCCTGAAATATGAAAAATAGATCAAATTACAATTAATAAATGATACCTTAGTAATTTCAGTGTCTGACCAATTATATATTCCTATATGCATGTAGACAGGTACACAAATCTAAGGTTATATACTGCGCAGGTTGTCAAAATTGAAAGTGTCAGAAATTAAACTTAGTTGTCCGAGTGCCCCCAAAAGCTGCACACCAAATAATAGGTCTTGTCGTTTACTTCACAAAACTACCAATTTCTATGATTTTTAATTCCAATTTAATTTTTTTATATGAACTTTGACAAAGCTCTATACCAATAGGATTTTCCATTGCTAAAATAAATCAATTTTTTTTTTCATTTGGATCTGTCAAAAAGCCAATTTTGACCATTTTTGCATTCCATTGGGCAAAATAAATTGATTTATTTTTTATTTACCCCTTCCTGTACTAACATCAACATAATTTACAGCTGTCATTTGGCAAATGTGTTTTTTGATTGGATTAATGTAAGTATTTCAAGAATGAAATTTGTGTTGAAAATAAGTGAGAAATATTCGATTATAAATGGAAAAGTTTAAAAACAATCGGTAACTTCATCGAGCTCATCTTTCTCTTCTAAACGGGACGAAAATTGTATTGAAATATTGACAGAAAAACGAAAATACACAAATACAATGATAAAAATAAATCAATTTGAAATCGTGTTCCATTCGCCACGAAAAAAAAATCAATTTTTGAATTGAAATCTCAATTTAACAATAGAAAACCCCATCAAATTAGTAGAAATCGGCCGCGTTCAATTGACTATCCAAGGCCAGATAGGTTGTATTTCCTTGTTAGACATACAGCTGATGACAGATGATGCAACAAACAAATCAAAGATTTGTGAAAATGTTTGGATAGGTAGATAGCCTATTCGACTACCACCCGAATGCGGGCATTGGCAGTTTTGGGAAGTAAACAAACAGAGGTTTTGACATTTGAGAAGTTTAGGGACACTGTTTCGATGTCGAAAGTTTTCGAACAAGAGTGCGTTAATATAACTTAAGAGTTGTCGCGACCACTCATAAAGCCTAGTACGATGCTGATGCGAAAATACCCAGTGAAACATTTACTCATAGGTACAAACACGACTTTAACTCAAATAACACTTTTCTGCATTCAATTAATGGTCCAGGAATTCAATTCTTTACGACAAAAGAGCGGAGACCTCTCCAAATAATATGCTATACTATTATCAATTTCACAGCAATCTGCAAAACGAAAAGGAGAACGAAATTTTTCGTTGTGACATTTTTGTATGGTATTTTTCGTTTCGCATCAGCAGCGTACTAGGCTTTAAGCTGGAATGGATTAAAGAAGGAACATTTAAATCAAGCTTCTCAAATTCATGAAGAGGTGCTTAAAAGAAATACATAAAGCTTCTTAAGAAATTTACAACTTTCAAGTAAAAAAAAAAGATTTATCAACTTGATAAATGGTTTATTTTGATTACAGAAAGTTCAATTACTTCCTACCCGGAAAAATAATCTATGTTTTCTTGCAATTATTAGAGAAGCCAGACACACCTCTTATATACCTGTACCTAGGAAGTATGCCTTAAACATTAATCAGACCTCAAAAACTTAAACAAAGGTTCTTAATATCTCAACGAGTTTTTGATACCCGTGTAACTAAATATTCATGTACTTACCTTCGGCACATTCACAATGTGAATCCAAGTATGTTAACACCGGTGACTCGGCATGCCTTGCCCCGAGTAGTCTCGCCCTGATCAAACCTTCTCTCTTTGGCGCCCGAATGATCTTCACTTTAGGATATGCTTTGATATAATCTTCCAACTGCGTCTTTGTGTGTGCTTTATGACAAGAGTAAGTACACAAAAAGTAAGAAAAATAAAAAAAAAAGAGTTTAACTCAAGTCAAGTATAATTGGTCCCTATATATCCAGAGACTTAACTACATGTAATCAATCTTTCAATCAATCTGTTGTCTTATTTCATTTTAGCATTAACTTACGCATATCGGAGAAGTCATCTACTAGAATAATTCTTCCAATAAGATGTTCCGGAGAACGATCCAACACCGAATGCACCGTACGCAGTAGAACCGACCACGCTTCGTTGTGGAAGCAAATAATCACATCTGTGGCAGGTAGATTCGTCTGATAGCGACCGGGCTCTTTACACCTGATGAAGACATGCGATATAAAGCAATACAAACATCATCAGAGAAATCAAGGCAGCACATATGTATCAAAACGAAGGCAATTATCGGATTTATACATATATGCGATTGAGATACTCACATTTTTAAAACAAAGATAGGTAGGTACTTACCATGCGTCTCTGGGGTCAGGGAGGCTACGATGCACCGAGATGAGGTCAGACGCGTACTGATTGAAAGCATTATTCGTCCAGCCTTCGTCGACGGTCTTTTTCAATTCAGCAGTTAAGTTAGCTGGCAGCACAACTGGCTTGCCCATTTCACCTGGAGCATCTTCAACTACACCAGGGGCACTCAGAACACCTTTGTCTATACATATAATAAAAAGAAAACATTTAAATTGCGAACACTCTTCAAATGCACACTTTGAATAATTTGTAGGTGATATTCCTCAAATGCTTTTCATCAATTTATGTATATTTATTCTTCACTTTCATCAAAGTGTTTTAGGCTTAATTTCATTTACAATAATTAGGTACAGTTTTTCAATGCGATATTAAAGTTAAACCCGAGTCAACTCATCACATTTGGTGACTTAAGTCAGGATTAACTGAATAAATGCTTTTGATCATTTATCCACAGATTTTTGTTTAGTCATTTCGCGTGCATTCTTGACTAAAAACTGCTTTCTCAGATAATTCTGGGTTAATTTACTCCTAAAGTTAGCTAACTCTGGTTTAACTCTTCACTGAAAAACTAGGCTTAAAAGTAAAAAAATACATTAATCTTCAGTTAATCCAGAGTTAATCCCAATTTTGAGGGTTAAGTCCGCTTTAACTCGAGATTTCAATGGAGTGGAAAACAGGTTTGAAGAGTTTGATCGAGTTTAAACTCCGAACTCGGACGATCTCCCACTGAAAAAACTGTGCCTTAAAATTATAATATCAACAGTGACCGAAGAAACGTTGACACGGGTCTTCTAGTTTTGATATTTATGACAGGACTAACTGTTCAAACAACGTTATCGAATGATGATCAACTAATATAAATGGAATTTTATGAGTTCAAAATGACAAATTAAGCAAACCATTGGCAGGACAACCCAGGTAGTGTAATGAACTTTAGAGTAAAGCAATTAATGTTTATAGGGTGGATTCCAGAATAAACATTGATGAATATTGTGTCAATATTTGATGATATTCACAATAAGTGTGGCAGAGTATAATATATTTATATATTTTCTGAAAGCACTGTAGTGTATTCGTAGAAAGGTGTGATCATTTAAACAGTTGTAAAAATATTCATTTGCATCATCACCATCGCCACAGCGCGCCTCTGAAATTGCGACAAGTCAGTGACGATGATGATGAAGCATAGAGGGCGGTTGTGTACGATGGGTTGCAATTTTTTGCTTAATGTACCAGTGCCTAAGTAAATATCACGATAGCATAATAATCTCTTAGCAATTGCACAACAGAAGTTTTTTGTTTTGCTCATTTGTAATATTTCTTTTCTTTGGAAATTAACAGCAAAAGTCAGTCAGAGTCATCGTACTTAATCATCATTGATTTAAGACTTTTTATACATCATGCAAACTTAACTCAAGTGATGCTTAAGTGACAATTGTTTTGAAATCCTCCAACTTATGCAATTTATGTTTTTGTGTTGTTTGTGTGTTTTTTTTTTTTTTTTTTTTTTTAATAATTGCGCAACATGAACTTTTGATCTATGACTTACGATGTGGATTTAAATATTTTATGCAAGGATTTTTTTTTTTTAAATAACAACAAATAAGTTATTCATTATTAGTGTTGCATTTTCGTGTGTTTCGTTTATTGATGGAAAGTATTACAGTTGGCGCAGTACATTTTCCTGTATTAACAAATTTTATTATGTGTCAAGTTGAGGGCCTTTAACTATCTAAAATGAAAACACGATTGGCTACTCACAGTAGTGTAGTGGATAAAACAATAAAACAAAGTGAAACAAACAAGCAATGAAAGTCATTACATCCACGCAGTCTAAACATATTATAATACGCAGTTTAAACGTGTCGCAAATGCCCTGTGTGAATCAATAAAATCGGTTGATTCAGAACGCACCCTAAATATGTTCTGATCGACTTGAACAAGAGCTTTGTAAAATTCAAACATTTTTACAGTTTGTCAGTTCACGTTTCTGAGATAACACTGAGAAAACTCCCGTCAGTTTGACTGACCAGTAAGAAAAACATGAACAAGATTTCACAGCAAGAAGTCAAAATTGATTAACTGCGACAAAAAATAATGGAGCAAACGAACCCAAAAAATAAACGTTCTCAGCTTTTTGACAACGAGAATGAAGCTTGATTTACAATGCGGCGAGAAAACGCGACGGGAGCGTGACGAGAACTCGTTGTAGTTGTCAAACTAATTTCAACCAATGAGAGTATACCAGAGTATACACAATAAAGCGTTTCTCATCGTTACTTAAGCCGCCGGCCGTGACTTCCACAGCGAAAAAATGACAATTGAAAGTGTCACCAATTGAAAAAAAAAAAACACACCAACCTAAAAAATCACATAAAGCCATGCTGCAATGAAAGAAATAACAAATATAAACACAAAACAACCTCAAATGTCACTTTTCTGCACACAATTAATGGTCCGTGCGAAAAAAAGAGCGGAGACTTCTCCAAATAATCTGCTACAATTATCAATTTCGCTCATCGAACAGCGTACTGCAAAAAGAAAAGGAAAACGAAATTTTTGGTTTATGGATTCGTTGTGTCATTTTCGTAAGGGATTTTTCGATTCGCATCAGCAGTGTACTAAGCTTTTATTGGTATTTTTTTTCAAGACATGTTCATAATCTTAGAATCGTTTATGCCCAATGGTGGCGTCATGTTACCTCGTGCCCTTCTCTCCTAAAAACTGCTGGTTGCTGGTTTCATCGTGTGAGAAAGGCCAAAGGAAATGATGGTCTTTCTGTCTCTCATTTTCCTTAAGTCCGTGCAAGTTCTATAGACTTTTAAGAGTACCTATAATATATCGGCTTTTTTGAATATTTTTACTTGCGATATAGGTACTAATTATATGGGAAGTTATGGATTCGTACAAAAAATCGAACTCGAGATTTTGATCAAACTTTACATTACGATGATAGAGAAGTCAAAAAAAGTGGGTCTCGCAAAAACGTCCGTCTGTCTGTCTGTCTGTCTGTCTGTTCGACTACAGCCTAAACGGATGGGTCGATTTTCTTTAAACTTGGTACCTAGCGTTTTTTGGACATTCCCCCCACCCGTTTTTTTCTCTTTTTTTTTAAGGACCAAAATTAACAGTAGCTGTCATACAAAATTTCTTGGCCAAAAAGGAAAAACTTATTTTTCTTAAATCCAGCGCTACCGAATTTGTTTTTAAGAACTCAATAAATTTAAATAGTTATAAGTTGCCGTTTAATAAAAAACATGGTTCCGAAAAATGGATGGTACCTCCCAAAGAACCATTTTGTTGATTTTCGCTTTTCTCGAAAGCGGTTAAAATGATTCTGATCAATTTTTTTATGAAGAAGTATTGACACATTCTAAATAATATTGTGTACCAAAATTTTCAAAAAAAATATTTTTTTAGATTTTTAAAAAAAGTTTTAATATTTTTTTTTGAAAACTCAATATTTCAAAAACGACTCTGTCGTTTTTTATTAAACTTGGTAAATAGCAGTTTTTTAACTTTATCTAGAAGATTTTTGACAAAAATTATTCTAATATCCAAAAATAACGGTGCCTCCCATACAAATGTTAAAAAACCGTTATGAAAAATGTTTTGTTTCTCAAAAACGACTCCTACGATTTTCATAAAAGTTTTTTTGTGTGTTAAAATTAGTACGATCTACCATTTAAAATTTTTAAAGTTTATATTTTACGTTTATTAACAGTACCTCTCATAGAACGGATTCTTTGATTTTCGACTATCTCAAGATCTGATCAACCGAATAAAATTAGATTTTGTATACAGAAGCTTGTAACAAATATAAATAAAAGTGCCTATCAAAATTTTCTAAAAAATGATTTTTGGATTTTTAAAAAAAAAATCAAAATTATTTTTTGAAAATTCGATATTTCGAAAACTGGTAGCAGATTTTTTTGTGAAGTTCAATTTTTAACGCAACATTAATAAATGCTTTAAATTGGCGTACCAATTATTTTTCTCAAAAATGTTAAAGAAATTTTATATATAAAAAATTAATTATTTTTAAAACCGCTCCTACGATTTTCAAAATTTTTTTCTCATAAATAAAGGTTTATATAAGAAATCAGATGGTGTACATCGCGTTGGGTTAAAACGGATTCAAAGTATTTTAATCAATTTCTTTCTAATTTTGTTGATTTAAAACAATTTACCAGTTTAAATAGTATAATTTCTTTTTTTGCATATTGCATATGTGCAACACTAGGCTATATTGTTAATTTTTGTGTACTCACATTATACCACCTGCAACTAAACTAAGTTTTGGCAAATGGATAAAATATAGATCCCATAGCTAATTTATTTCAGACTATAGAACTACAATGTGATCGCATATATGAGCAAGTTCGTGCGACCCAGTCGTGCATATTTTTTTTTTAATTTTCGCTAAAAAAACCCATAACATGTGTTCTATTGATTGGATCGTAAAGTTTAAGGTCTTCATAGACTTAGGGGAAATGACAGAGCATCATTTACTTAGGTAATTAAAAATTGTTGTTCGTTAATGTGTCTGATGCCTAAGTATACATTGTCCGGTAGGCAGGTTTGGTGTTTTTTTTTTAAGGAATGCGAAACACTTATTTTTGAGCAAATTACAAAATTAATTGTGCCACTTTTGGAATGTTGTTAAGAACCATGGCACCTGAAATAACGCCTATCACAGAAGGATATACATACATATGTATGTGTGTATAAGAAAACATTCTTTAACCATTTGTTTCTCCTCCAACCCCTCTTCTTTTGACAGCCTTTTCAAAAATAGCTACCATATACCTATACACTGTAGCTCCCTGCCGGAATTTGTATAATTATTTTAAACGTTCTAAAAATGTTAGTTTTTTCAATACGATTTAAAACGACAAAATCTTAAATTTTTAAACCTTGCAAAAACTAAGGGAACAATTCGATAGAAAATTCTTATCGATTTCGTTAAAAGTTGGCATTTTTTTTTTGCGTTCTATTTATAATTATATGTAGGGGTATACATTTATTGTTATTCCCATATCGAAACCGGAGTGTTAGAATGGATGGCAAGCACGCAAATTATCCAAAGAATTTTATTCACTAAAGACTGAATTTAATATGAGGCACAGTCTGACAATTTGAAGTTCTAGCTGGACATAAGTAAAAATTTACACTGTAGACCTTAGTGTACCTATTTACATATATTTTGTTAGATTGCTGTCTGTGATAAAAATAAACTACACGACTGGGTCGCACGAACATGCTATAATAAAGCTACATGAATTGAATTTTTGTTTTAATGGGTTTAATAGGTTAAAAATTGACTATATAATATTTTTAACAAGAAAATAGTGAAAAGGTCAAACTTACTAAACAAAATATTTATTTCTTTTAATAATTTTTGTTTAGAAAAAAAAATAATTTGTAAAAGTTTTAAATGTTACCTATATTTATGCACGTATATAACACGAACACCAGATCCACTGTAATGTAAGCTAGAGCTTAAACGGGTGAGCCGATTTGCTTTATATAGGACTTTTGTCATTTTTTTCCTTAGAGATATGGTTACATTATTGAACAATTAACATGCAACTTCAATGTGTTTCTATATTAAAATTGTTAACCCACAAGGGGAAGTTCGTGAAATCCATCAATCGTGCATATTTTTATTTTGCACCGGCAATCCCCTATGCGAGGCAGAATTGACAAATGTCAAAAGTATTTCTGGTCATGAAAAAGTGCCTCTCACCTTAGGGATTGGGATTCGGCAGAAAATTGTAGGCCTTCTCCATTCCTGCCGACATAACGCACACAGTAATATATGAAAGTTGTAACTTGTATCTAAGTCCCAAGGCCCTGTGGTTCTACATGAGCTGTCAGGCCACCAAATGTATGTATTTATATACATATGTATACATTTTCAGGACATCTAATTAATCATGAGTCATGTAAATACATTCCATTGGCTCGACGTCACCGTCGTCATTAATTTGAAATCTAAATGGCTTCCAACACCTACATACAATATTAATTAATTTTTGTTTTCATAAAATTCCATCAACGAACTAATTATTTCTCATTAGTCTCAATAAATCATCACTTATTTAAAAGCCTATCAAAGTATTACAATTTTATCCAACTAGTTTTGTAAATTCTTACACTGTACAACACGACAGACACATTTTAAATGATTACAAAACAAAAAAGACATAAAAAAGGTGTATCTATTTTATATATTAATACATATGTATGTATCTATTTTATTTATACATACATATGTATGTATATATTATATACATTGTAGAATATATAAGTAGATATAGATAAATAAACATGTAGGACTCTTTTCGTCGTCGTTCGTTCTAATCCTTGTTGTGCATAAACTTATGTTTGAAAATAAAAAAATGTTTTATCTTGGTTCAACCCTGAAGGCACATCTTTGAAGGATATAGCTATATATGGAGGTCTTTATATTTGCTGTTTATTATTCTACTACCGTTGATATTTTAATCATTAGCTGTTATCAGTCATATTATTATATGGACTTCTTACAGGGTTGTCTTAAGTTAAATGGGAGCCCAAAAAATCATAAAATATATGGATGTTCGCTTAGGATATCAAAATCAAAGAAACTTACATATGTACATTATGTAAATAGGTATTTAGGTATAAAGTTAAAATAGTCTAAAGATTTAATTTATTTGCTGAAAACTTTTCTGGTGTGAAATACTTATTTTAAGGCGACCTTAGAAATTGGATCAAAATCAATTAAGTGCGATAAACGAGAACTAAGAATTAAATAAACCCGAATTGAATTGAAGAGGTTTGGAATTTGACTTAACCAAAACGTACAATAATGGTTGAAACAGATGTGCAGCGTCTCTGCACGCATCGACGCATGCAACGCTGCACACAGAACACATGTGCATGCTCTTGGACATTTTTGATTCAAAGTTCTGTCAAAACGAAATGACAAATTAAAATGACTTTTAAAATGCATGTTGTCAAAGTAACAAGAACAAAGCAATTTAGGATAATTTTATAGATTTGTTTTTCTTTCACCAACTCTATTAACTTTTCTTCTAATGAAAATCGAAACAAAATAATGTTTTTTTTTAAGAATGACAGGTACGGTCAATATCAATTATTATTCTTTCACTTAAATGGAGCTTTAACCCAGAGTGTACACGAACGCGTTTGGTATCAAATGAAAGATACATGAGTGAAATATTTTCAAAATCATTATATACAATATATTTTTTATGAAATTAAAGGTAATAAAACAAGCTTTACACTAGAGCTAAAAAAGTACATGTCATCACTGAATTTTTTGAAATATCGTATTGGCAAAGACTGCGCAAAAAAAGTTGATTTTCTGGAAGTTTAAACTCAATATCTCAGAATATGTTTAACATATCAAAATAACTTTGATAATATTTTAATTTAACAAGAAAAATACCTTTCATTTGATAATCAATATCATTTTTTTACGTCAATTATTTCGCCCATTATGGACAATTATTTGGAACAAAATCTAAAATCCTTATTTTGCAACAGTCAACTTCAAGCCTAAATATCTCGACTTTCCCATATGAACGATTTTGAAACTATTTTACTCATGTATCCTTCCATTTGATACCAAACTCGTTCGTGTACACTCTGGGCCAAAAATGGGCAATTCCCTTTGTTCACTACCACTAATGGGAGCGAGAGCCCCTTAGATGAGGAGCCTTGAATCCTTTCCAACTAGCCTATGCCAAAAGATGCGGTACCTACTGCCAGGAATGTATATGTATATGTTCTCAATCGATTATCACAACACGCACATTTCAAAATAAAAGCACCGAAGGAATTCAAAATGTATCACGATATTATATTAAACACATAACCAAATCATGGGGTAAATGTAATCAATAACCTTCAGAACTTACCGTCATCTACCTGATGCTTCTTTGCAACAACACCATTATTCTCTCCTCTTTCTGCTGCCGCTGCCGCTGCCGGTGCCGGTGCCACTGCTGCTGCTACGGCTGGATGTTTTTTGAGTTTTATAGCCCCTTTTTCATGCGGCAGCACTGCCATATTATTGATCACAGATTCGTCTCCATTATTAATATCACGTTTGTTGGAGTCAATGACAGTATCAACGGGAGGTATTCGAGCTTTGTCACCATTTCTGTTAACCGCAATTGGAACGTCAGCGGCAGCACCTGCTCCTCGAGCCGAGTAATCAAATTCATTACCACTTGCTCGGCCGCCAACTACTTCTCCTGGAACACCACCGTCACTTCTAAGCCCTAAGGATATTCCATTCCATTTGGAAGCGCGTCTCGTGTCATCTGTATAGAGCAGGAAGGCAATGGTAAACCAAATTACCGTCAGAACTGCGACAATTTTCACAATCGACGTTGAACGACGTCGCCATATGAATGCCATATTTCACAGGTAGATGCCTGCGATGTCTCAACTTGTTAAGTGACTCCTTGGTGTGCAAATTCTTTATTCACAATTTGTGTATTTTTGTGCAGAGGCAGACACGAATTGGGTTTAAATTAAGTTAAAGCCTTTTTCTTTCGGAAAAGTACAAAAAGGTTTTTAGGTTTCGTATATTTTTTCTGTTCACATAATTTGGCTTTTTTTATGGAAAAGACATCCCACAATCGTCATGATATGGCCTGCAGAATTCTTTTGTTAAAATGTAGAACTTTAAATGTTGTTTGGTCTTAGTTTTAGTTTCCAGTCCAATTGTTATAATATGTTGCTCGTAAAAAGATAATTTGATATGTCCTTTAGAAATAAAATAAAAAAAAAAGTTAGTCTTTAATTGTATGCGTGAATATGTCTTGGTAGCGTTTTTTTTTTTTTTTTTTGTTTATTCAAAATTTATTTGTAGCTCTTTTCGTTTGCTACCAAGTCTTTCTGCTGTTTTCATTTGATATATGAATATTCCTCTCTCTCCCCGGGATTGTTCTTGATGATTTCAATAATTTCCGAGTGTGAAATTGAAAACAAATTATTGATTTATTATTTAATGTTTCATTGGAAGTATCTGCAAATATATAATAAGAAAATATGAATTTATTAGTCTTATGTTCATATGCATAAAATTTAGCTTAGACATGCAAAGTTAAGGGACTGCAAGGACCTACTTACAAGTCTACTAGTCAAGTCATTCGACTTAATTAGAGTTCAACTTGACAAAGCAAATGGTTATACAATTTTGAAAAGTTCCCTTCGTGAAATCTTTTGTGAAATTTAAAATTAATAGGATTGAATGAAACAACAACAACTTGAGTGATCTACCATCAAGTCATTATAGGCTGGAGTTATAGCTATTTCACGGCTACCAGGACGATCACCAGACTCCTTTTATAGTGGTGCTTATAGTCTATTACGTTAAATTTTAATTTGAAAAAGTTTTTGCCCAGCTGGGACTTGAACATAGACCAAGCGTCTTCAGAGCCATTGCACTACGCATTGCGCTACCGAAGTCACGTGATCAGGTGCAACCAGCAATATTAATGTGATGGTGCGTGAGCTTTGCAGCCTAATTGCGAGCATGTTATCACTCAAAAACCAACTTTCTTAAAACTAATAGGCGGTGCCGAACCTGGCCTATAGGCAAAACAGGCAATTGCCTAGGTCAGTACTCGAATAGGGCGGCAAAATCAGTACAATAATTTCAAAACGAAATAAAAGTTACACATCCGTCTACTTCAATAACTAATTCCGTAAACTTTTTTCTTTTTTTTTGCTGTCCATTCTATAAGGGATTATTACAGATGCCTTAATTGAAATTCCAAAAAGTTCGTAATTCGATGAAATTTAAATTTTTAAAGCAACTAAACTCGGAGAACGCGAACACAATTTCAAGTTTGTATTGTCAACAGTAATTTGGACCGAGTTTTTATTCAAAATAAATTATTCTTTAGAAAATTCTTCAATCAAAATCAATGAAATTTTTGAACTCTTTGGAGCATTTAGATTAATTGAGATAACACTTTCAGATAAACCATTCTAGATAATCTTTTTTTGAAACATTATACAAGAACGCTCAAAACAGCAGCCGTTTTCAGTCTGAACAATCTCCTGAAACAATCGACCCAAAATTGAAATTTAAGCTAATTTTTTTGTACGTTATTGATGTTACGTTATCTTCTCTCGGTGAGCGCTTTGCGCAGTATCAATTTCTCAACCATTTGGGATTTCTTTGCAATATTTCAAAGAAGAAGGAAAAATACTTCGAAGCAAGGGTTACTATTGGCATTCTCTAGGCCCTCGCCAGTAAGTTATGATATATAGTCTTACTTAGAGCTGCCTTAGCAATTGACAATAAAGTTCAAAAGGATATTATAGCTAAAGATCTCTTGAATGAAGTTAATATATTTAAACGAACTTCTTCTGCTGTTAATTTCAAACTTCTGTCAATTTTAAACTATTTAGCTTGACATTTCTTACTTGAATTGTATCCAAATTTATTAACGGTATTAAGATACTATTTACGTTTCCTGTAAGTGTTGCATCAGGTGAAGCTAGCTTCTCGAAACTTAAGCTTATACAAACCTATCATCGCTCAACAGTGACCCAAGAGCGATTAACCGGTCTTGAAACTATTTCAATTGAAAAAGACATTCTTAATCGCATTGAAGAAAAAGAACTCGCTACAAGATGTGCAAAAATGAAATCGCGCAGAGCAGCATTTTAGTTTCAAAATTTTGTAAACGTGTATTTTGTCGAAAGCCTTTGATTGTTATTAAATAAAACCCTATATAAATGTTAATTCTGTCGTTAGCTTCTTTTTTTATTTGAGGCGGCAAAATAAGATTTTTTGCCTAGGGCGGCAAAATGTCCAGGTTCGGCACCGCTAATAGGTTCCATAAACTTTTTCGCCCCGTGGGAATTATTAAAAAAAAACCTGGAAGAATATAATATGCCAGAAAAAGTAGATAAAATAAAGGACAAAGTAAAAAATTCTGATAAAGATCAATTTCGAAGGTGAGCTTTATTTTTAATTTATTTTTTTTTTGCTAAAATGCTGTAGTAGCTGTAGAGTAGATTTTGTTACGTCTGGCAACACTGGCCACAGAACACAATGAGAAAACGAACGCTGTGCATAAAAGTTTTTTGCTCCAAAGAGTGCATATATCCTAAAAATGACGTTTCCGTTGATAAATGGAGGTTTACGTTTAGTTCTGTTTCCTGGCGTTCAAATGACGTACGAAAATGTTTTGCCACCACGTATTAAAATATACGAGCATATTATAGATAAGCAAAAACCCGATATTTTTGACACTTGACCTTAAATAACTTTTTATTTCTTATGTCGGATTGACAAAGACTTTACTCAGTTCATTCGTTATGATTAAAGAAAGGTATCTTCTTATGTGTTGAATGAAATAAAATGTACAGTACATATTTTCAAATGAACTAATTAGAAAACCTAATTTTTGCATTCGTGTGTGTTTCTCTTCATAAATTTGTCCAACTCAATGATATTTTCTTTTGAATCGAAACGAAGAATACGATATTAGTTCACTAATTACAGAAATTAGCTTCGAATAGGTACATTTTATAATTTAATATTAACAAAAATGCAAGTACCTTTTTATCAAAATTTAACAATGATTCGAGATGCAAAAATTCAATTTAATTGGTACCTACGTAGATAAATGTCAAAATATTTTGCTTAAATTCAAAATTAACGAACATTTTTTTTTATTGGATGGAAAACGAAAGTTGATCTGAATCCAAAAATAGACTTTATCCATTGGAATTCGGCATCAGATAGTAATCATGTTGGCTGCAATGACACATATCACCTTTTTTTAACACTTTGCATTAAACAAATAATCAAGATGAAGTTCTATTTTGTTGTGGTATGTGACAAAAAAGTTGATTTTTTTCTTCAATTTATTACAATGATAATGGTAATCCTGGCTAATGATGACGAAGAAGAAGAGACACGCAAGCAGGAATATTCAAAAGTATAGTATCTAATTTTCTTTTTATTTTAATATGATTTTTTATGCCACGTATCAACATAATAATTATGCTTATGAGTTACTTTGGCCATTAGTTAAAAGGATATCACTTTAATCGTAATTTTTTTTTTTTCACAAAATATGTAGTATTCCAGTGTTCATCTGATAATAAACCAGACTTTATATTTTTCTTTTGCAAACTTTGATTTTAATCGCCGTATATGGACTTACTTCACTATGATTTGCCGCGTGTAGACTAATTTAATCTATAATTTTTTATTTTCAATTTGGTTTATATTTTAGCCAAGAACTTTTCCTCATATCACTCTCTTGAGTTGAGACAGCAAAAACGCAATGATATCAAGTTAATGTTGTTGACTTTTCTAACAAAGGCTGCACAGATAGATTATTACAGCTTTTAAATTAAAATTAAAAAAAAAAAACAAGAACAACAAAAAGGAAAGATAAAATATCGAAGAATATCGTTTTAAGAATAAATAAAAACAAAAAAAAAAAACGAATAGAAAAACTATAAATTGGCATTGGAACTTTTTAATTGTTGAAAAGAGAAAAAGTTAAAACATATTTGCAAATTTGATCAACATCGACTGAACGGGGGTTAACGAGACATTTTGAAATTTGACTGAAGCCCAATTTGATATCGTTGTCGCAAATTTAAGTCATTTAGACCCGTTTGCTGATTCGAAACATAAACATATTTAAGTTAGACTTAAAGGCCTATTTTCAATGACAAACGTTAGTACTTATTAAGTTTCGTTTTAGCAAGTTGGTCTTAATGCAAAGTCTAAAAATTAATTTGAACAAGAAAAATCTTTTGTAGGTAGGTAATCATATTTTTTACAAAAACTTCTCAGATTTATAATTTAAGCTGGTGTTGTATCTAGTGCCTCTATCAATTTTTCAAGAAGTGTCACCATGCCGTTCCATTTTTTATCTTATAAGTACCTGCTACATATCGGCAGTAAACAAAAAAAAAACTATTACATTTTTACGTTTTTATCATTACCAAAAACAAATCAATATTTACCCTATCGAAAAAGTCAAACATTTACTTACTCCTGTGCCATTTGATAAGATAAAAATCTGAGCTTTTTCAGTTCAATTAAAAATATTGTCAACGTGTATATAGGATGTAAGAGTTATTGACACAAGCATTAGTTCGAGACAAGCTATCTAAATACATTTTGAATGATTTTGGAACTACGAGGAAGAGGATGTACTATTTGAAAATGATAACGAAATTCAATGGAATTTTGGATCTCTTTCGCACAAGCACCCCAGAAAGATATTAAATAGTCTTGTTTCACTATCAGTATAGGTACAAGAATCTTGAGATATGAATAACTATTTGTTTTTTTTTTTTTCTAAATATTTAGCATGTTTTTAGAAAAATAGAGCTGCTTACATATATATTAGAAACGGGAACTCATAAAGAAGCGACCATAGTTTCAAACTGACTCCGTTATTATGTATAACTGAGTGAACTAGAAGGTACATTATCAATTGAAGAAACACAAAACCCCCATCAGGATGTGATGGCATTAGGCGTTTTTTTCTTTATTAGTTCACAATAGAGCTCTGAACAGAGTCCGAGCATGTTCTGAACGCCCTCTGAACCACAGATTAGCCACATGAAGATGAGAATCCCCGGCAGCCATTTTAATTTGCCTACAAGCTTGAACTGTCAGTTATCAAATAAAAAATGAGAATGTGTGTATAAAAACCTCACACATAGACAGTAGGGATCTTCACACAACTGGTTTAATTGTTGTTGCATTTCACTTCTGTTCATCGACGCGGGAAGAAATTACAAATACAAGAATGTAAACAAATGGGTTTTGGAGGGTGAAACGTACGAAACATTCTCATCTTCATATGGCTAATTTGTGCTCTGAACACTCAGAGCGAAAAAAGAAACACAATTTTTGATGTGTAAACATCTATGCTGGCGGTAGAGTGAAAAAAAACGTGAACGTTCGTGTGCAACGTTACGTCGTGCAACGTTACGGTGTTCAACGTTACGATCTGCATACTAGGATGAGTGCATTCAGTGAAAGAAATCTTAAGATCAACTTCAAGCAAAAACATCCGCGCACGTTGATGTTTACAAATATTAACAGTGAGTCCCGGCACTCACACAATTTTTTTGTTTTAGGTACGGTTTAGTTTAAATGGAACTGATCAGTTCAAAAATTCCGTTGTGAAGTTTTTAAACCTGAATTACTGGAAAGGTCTGCAGTAGTAGGTACCACAAGGATCGATTTTCAGCTATCCGAAGGCCAAAGAGAAGTGGGCGTGGTAATAGGTGGAGATTTTCCAAAAAATTACAAAATACATACAATCATGTCATGTCCTAGATTCAGTAGAGCTGAATTACAAATTACAAAATTAGATGAACAAAAAGGGGTGTGTTAGCAGACGGATTTCCAAAAAATAAAATTAAATTAAACTTTAAGTTCAAGAGAGCTTAGAAGCAAATTTTCAGCTTTCTAGAGACGTTAAGGCCTGGCAAACAGAGATATAGCGTTCTTTGTAAAAAAAAAAACAAAAACAACAACAAACTGACCTTAGAGTTCTTTTATTGCTTGTGAATTGTTGACCACATTCTGTTTGACCAGTCCTTAAATGAGGAGAAAATTTAAATATAAACAAAATGTGTGTGGCAGTAAACGTATATGGCAAATTACTTTCCAAAGCTTCCCAATGTAAAAAAAAAACTCTACAAATTTCAGCAAAATTAGTTTCTTTTGTTTAATAATTTGTATGTCTACAGGTACTGTATACATAACATAAATGTTTTAAGATTTTTTGGTTCAGCGCCATCTTTCGGAAAACTTGGAAACTTTTGCTTTGAATGTTATTACAAATATACTAATTATATTGTGTAAGTTTTAGCTCAATCGGAGTTAATTTTATGTATGGAGGCGGAGGGTAATCCATTTAAACCTTCGTCATCTGGCAATTCTATAACTTTGACATCTATAAATCCAAGTCGATTTATGAAAGCCCGCGTTCGAGGGTCGCGTCGCGATAGTGCAAGCGAACTTGTGCCATTGAAGAGTGCACGACACCACAATAAGCACCTTTAATTGTGCAAAAAATGATCATGGGCGATGAGGCTTATTTTTCTTTGAATAGGACCCCCGTAAATTAGCATACTACAATTGTGGGATTAACAACAAAAAAAAAACCCTCAATTAACTCATTAACAACGAAACGCGTGACTGTTTCGGATGGCATTTGTGCGCATAGAATCATTGAACCGTTCTACATCAGAGACGATGCGTTATCGGGCCATGATAATTTATTTTTTAATGCCACTTTTGACTGATAACTGCAAGTACAAAAACCTTTGGTTTCAACAGAATGGCCAGCGCACAGTGGTCTGTTTGTCAAATTTTCGTAAGAAAAATCGTTGAAGGAGATAAATGATATTTGGTACATGTAGGTAATAATTTGGGGACGCTGAATTTAGTGGTATACTGCCTATTTATTTGTTTGTATTTAAAATGGAAGCTTCAGAATAAATTTTTGTCAGAATATGTAACGAAAATTCATAAAAGAGCTAATTCAAAGTCAGAAAATTATAGTTAAAATAATGTTTTAAATGGCTAAAAACATAATTAAACACAAAGTGAAAATTTAGAAAAGCGAGTAAAAAAAACCTCGAAAAATAATTAAAACCAATAATACGTATGAAACGTATGAAAATGAAACAAAATCAAGCAAAACAGGCAGGTAATAAAATACGAATTAATTCTGGTAGAATCGCAGAAATAATATATGTATGTATGTGACATGTGCATAGTTCAAATATTATTCTCCTCTATAAAATAGTAGGTACATATATTTATTTTAAATATTATCCTTTTCAGTCCCAACAGTTTTTGTCAACCATTTTTTCGGAAGTAGAAGCAAATATGGCAAATATAGTTAGAGTTAACTAAGATAAGAAAATAAATAAATGTTTTTTTTTATGAAGGTACATATATATAATATAATTATATAATAAACATTCTTTTATATGTATATCTAAAACATTATCTGAAACGGAAGTCTAAATAAAAATTTTCTCAACAAACTATAACTATAACCAAAACAAATACAAACAAAATTTTGTGGTTAACCTTCACTAAAAATTTAACAAACGAGTAAAATCCACAAGAGCATACAATTTTTCAAGAGAAAATGTTAAAAAAAAATAAAATATAAGTAGAAAAACTTGAGCGTTTGAGAGCCTTTTATTTCAAAACAGAACTAAAAACACATTGATTAATCGGCTCACATGCTGCAAAACTCAAGTACGTGTGGAATAAACGTACCTAGATACTTTTACCAAAAGATTTCGATTTAACCTGCGGAGGTGGATTTCAGGAATACTTGATAAAATAAAAAAAATATCTTCTCAAAGATAAAGTGATTGAGGGAGCAGCATGGATTTTTTTTTTTTTTATATAGACATAGAGAGTTATCCAATCCTTTTGGTAGAAAAAAATAACAGTTTTATGTTCGGAAAAGAGAATTTGATGAGACGAATTCTTTTTTATTTTTATTTATTTTATTTTTTTGCAATTAGTTCAGAGTTATTTCACTATATATCGTAGTTTTTATAGCTGAAAGAATTTTATTTCTGCACTCAAATTCAATCAATATAAAATTGTGATTTTGGGTAGAAGAAACAAAAAAAATCAATTATATTTCTAGCAATACCTGCCAAATTAGGTACATTGTTAAAGTGTGAACTGCACTTTATTTAAACAGAGTTCATTTGGATTTTTTCGGAATCAATTAAGATGAAATAAAAATGAAAAGAAGTTTTTTGGAATATGTTGCAAAATGATCCATTTAACATTAAATCATAATCCTTAAAAATTAAAACAATTTCCTTGGGGTTTGCAAAAAAACACGGCTTTAATAAGTTGTATTCATGTCAACAACAAAATTCGGACTGAGTCCAATGTGAACACTGTCTTATGGGGAAGAAGTTAGAAAATGACAAATTGCATTAAAAAAAAAAGAAAACTTAAAGTCAACATTGGACATCCCAAATGAAAGTCCTCACTTTGAAGTCGAATATTTCGATGTGTTATTATGAAGTTATCTTTTAAAAAATCCTTTTACAATAATTTTTGTAATTTTAAGTTGAAAATGTTGTGCTACAATTGACACTAAAGATTTCTTTAGTGTCTTTTGTAGTTCTGTTCTTTTACTTCCTAAAACTGATAATTTATACTAACTTTTGTCGATTTTGATTATAAAGGGTGGTTAAATTTTAAGGGCCGATGTTGAATGTGAACCACACCTAAACGTCAAGTTTTTTTCTGCATTTCATTTGACATTTCTCAATTTAAGACTAACTCAATTTGAACCATTGAAAGATACACTATCGACCAACGCGTTAAAGTTATTCAGGCTTGTTATGAAAATGGGCGTTCAAATCAAAATGCATATCGTGCACTTCGTGATTTTTTTGGTCAGCATACTTTCACTTCAGTGGATTCGTCAATAGGCAGAATTGACGTATTGGGGCGAATGATAACCCAAGAGTGATTGTCGAAAAACCAATGCACCCACAAAGAGTGAGTGTTTGGTGCGGTTTATGGGCTGGCGGCATCATCGGGCCATATTTTTTTCCAAAATGAGGCCGGTCAGGCAGTTACTGTGAATGGTGTTCGCTATCGTGAGATGATAACGAACTACTTATGGCCCGAATTGGAAGATATGGATGTGGACGATATGTGGTTTCAAGAGGGCGGTGCCACTTGCCACACAGCTAACGAAACAATGGCTCTTTTGAGCGACAAATTCAATGGGCGTGTTATCTCACGTGGTGGCGATGTCAATTGGCCGCCAAGATCATGTGATTTGACACCTTTGGACTTCTTTCTTTGGGGTTATTTGAAAGTAAAGGTGTACGTCGATAAGCCAGCAACAATTCAAGAGCTAAAGGATGAGATAATAGAACCTCAATTATGCCTCAGCGTCATCGAATATTTGGACCATCGGATGGAGGTGTGCCGCCAAGGTCGCAGCGGCCATTCGGCCGATATTTTGTCCCATACATAATTGAACCACACCAATATTATCATTATAAAAAGAAATGACAATAATTTCCTAAATAATTTGTGTTTTATTCAAAATCAACTTTGGCCCTTAATTCACCCTTTATAATGAACTTTGACAGAACTTACTTAAAATTTGTAGAAATTAGAACGTTTTGGAAAGTAAACGAACAGAGGAATTATGAAATTTTTATTTTTAGCATAACTAGTTGTTTACTGATGGAAAAACATCAGTTTCCCAACTATATGAGATTTAACCAGGGAATATTAGCTGCACTGTTTTGTTTTATATCGCCCAGTTCTCGAAATTCTGTTCTGCACTACAGGATGACAGTTTTCTTTAAACGTCAATATTTGTTGTCCGTGCATAATTTTTGTTTAGTTTTTATTTTTCGGGGTAATTTCTGAGAATGTTTCCCTACGTCGAAAATTTGAAACGCTAATACTTTTCCAATACACTACGTAATCTCGAATTTGGCTTATCGAAAAGATGGCCAAACTTCCCTGGAAAATTAATTCCTGATACCATTAAATTCCAATGGAAAGTTTCGACCATTATGGATAATCTAAATTTTCGAAGGAGGGAAATATTTCCAGGGAAATTTTGTACGCGATAGCCCCCTATATTTATTCGTGTAATTTGTCTAGTAGGTACCAAAGATCTTATGTATGATTCCTACAGGAATTTAATAACTTATTGGGTAAGAGATATTTTTTTTACAATTGTCAGACAACTTTCGTTCACTGAATTTCCCTTGTTTAGTATTATAATACATGGAATTTATACATACATTGTATAAAAATGTCAACCTGTTGACAAACGAACTGTGGTTATATTCGTAATAATATTAAGAAACAACAGAACCAAGCGACTTTCGTTTTCATTATTTATTAACGTAATAAAATACACTTCCAAACTCACTTGTCACACGAAGCCTTACAGTAAAACCTGCTTATTAGCAAACTATTTTCTGGTAAATAAAATTTTTATTTTTTTAATTTGTAAAACTGAATTGTAAGAAATATTAACAATTAATGACAATATTTGTTTATGATTAATTTACATACATATTATACAAAAAAGGTTATATTGCTAGAGAAACGCGTTGTGCAGAAATTACTCTATTGTTAGAATGGTAACACTTATCAGCTATAATAACTCATGAGTGCATGGATGAATACATTTTTTTTTATAAGTCATTATCTTGAAACCCCATTTGTTACTGAATGCGTGTCATACAGCATCACAATGTTTCTTTTAAATTAAACTCATTCGAATGTTTACCAAAAAGATCAATTGAAAAGAACTAAATTCTAATACGTAATTCAAGAAACCAGTGAAAGGTTCCATACAGATTATTATAACGGGTGATTTTTTAGCTGGTTTGGTTTTGGCAACACTGGTTTTGACAGCTGACGTGTGTTTAGTACCTTGTGTCACTGTCAAACAGCTTCAGTTTGGTTTGCAATTTAACCATGGATCGTCTTACAAATGAACAACGCTTGCAAATTATTGAATTTTACTATCAAAATTCGTGCTCGGTTCGAAATGTTCATCGCGCGCTGCTTGTGTTCAGCGATGAGGCTCATTTTTGGTTGAATGGGTACGTAAATAAGCAAAATTGCCGCATTTGGAGTGAAGATCAGCCAGAAGCATTGCAACAGCTACCAATGCATCCCGAAAAAGCCACTGTTTGGTGCGGTTTATGGGCCGGCGGCATTATTGGGCCTATTTCTTCAAAGATGATGCGAATCGCAGCGTTACTGTCAATGGTGAACGCTACCGAGCGATGATAACAAACTTTTTTTTGCCCGAAATGGAAGTTCTTGACTTGCATGATATGTGGTTTCAACAAGACGGTGCCACATGCCACACAGCACGCGAAACAATGGCGCAATTGCGAGGCGAGTTTGGTGAACAGTTAATTTCACGTTTCGGGCCGGTCAATTGGCAGCCTAGATCGTGCGATTTGACACCATTAGATTATTTTTTGTGGGGGTATGTCAAGGCTAATGTCTATAGGGACAAGCCCGCTTCGATTGACGCACTGGAAGCCAACATCCATGCATTCATTCGTGAGATACCGGCCGATATGTGTGAAAGAGTATGCCAAAATTGGACTCAGCGGATGGGCTACCTGAGACGCAGCCACGGTCAACATTTGCATGAAATTATCTTTAAACATTAAATTGCAAGGTTCAAACTATCGATTCAAATAAATATTTCATTCATTTTTTCGAATTTTTTGTGTTTTTTTTTTAAAAAAGTTCTAAGCCTCTTAAAAAATCACCCATTATTTCGAAAAGGATTAAAATGTGTTTATATTGTCACAGATATAAGATACTTATATCCTCTTTTAGGGCCAGTTTTTCAGAGCGAGATCAAAGCTTAGGCCAAGTTAACTCATCAAATTTAGTGAGTTAACTCAGGATTAACTGAACATATGCTTTTGATGATTTATCCACCGAGATTATATTTAGTCGTTCCGCATGCATTCTACACCGAAAAACTGCTTCCTCGCAGTTCACTGTGGGTTAATTTACTTCTAGAGCTAGCTAACTCTGGTTTAACTCATCACTAAAAAACTGGACCTTAATGTGAAAAACATCCGGGTTCGACTGTTAACGCTTAAGTATTAGCTATACTACAGATGATATTTGAATAATTTCATTGATATTTTCTTTTGTTTCTATGTTTTTATACTCTCTCTCTCTCATATATGTACATATACCCATACGAAGTTTCTCTTGAAAAAAAAACCTTACTTTCATTAATAAAAAAAGGTAATAAATTACCGGATTAATTAGTAAACATACACTCGTAGGTTATGTATGTATGTGGTCAAGGTCGTATGACAAACTCCATACAAAATATTTTCTCTGCAAAAAATGTCTTCAAGATTGTTCAGAGAGTTACATTACCATCATTTTGTTAAGGGACACAGAACAAATGATCACATTTCCAACAAAATGTCTGTATTTATAAATGAAGATTGAAATACTAGATTGTGTCGAATAAAACACAAGAACAACAAATTAAAACAACAACAAAAACTGACTGACTGACCACCCAATCATTATCCCTCTGGCAGAAGCAGAAAGAGCGTACATACGTTTTCGGCATTTCAATGAATAATTGAAGTTCCACAAATAGCAAAATGTCACCTCCAGTAATGAGTAAGTGTCCAATCCAGTAGAGTTTCCTCTCCTTCCAGTCTGCATCAATTATTGTTAAGATTGTATCTTTGTGGATGTTTTTTGTTTTGTTTTTTGTTTATATCGTAAATGGCGTTGGTGATGAATGTCAACCTGACAACACAATGCATTCCTAATTCTTATGCCCGCGAAGGACCCTATACACTCTTATACCTCTATACGGAACGTAGGACTTTATACGACAACGACGATGACGACGACATGTTGTCGGCAAACCGCAGCGAAACCATCAACTACCGACGACGACGATGAAAACGAAGACGATGACGATGAACATCTGTAATGAATAATTCACGAGGAATTTAAATTGTATCCCAAATGGATGCCAACTTATGCTGGGATTAAACTTAAACACAACACTTTAGCCGGACAGGTAGGTTAGGTACCATTTCCTCAGCTGCCTACCAGCCGTCAATGCTTTGGTAAAACAATTTTAAACGTAAGCAGGTTCGCTGGGTCAATCACAGGCACACTGCGTTTGCGTTGACTGCGGAACCTGCAACTGCAACTATATCTACTATACTTTTACACTAGACAAGGTATGTAGGTAGTTCTGCTGCTTGCATTAGCAGGCTTGCTACGACACGACTCCTGTGTGTTGGCATAAGCGCTGATGGTATGTAAAAACTATAACGCATCAGATTCTGGAGTCTTTTTTGTAGGTATATACGGCCAGGCCATCCATATACTTATTCGATCTGACAGGACAGGCAAAGGCAATCAAAAATGTACTGCGGGATGACATAAAAATGAAGGAGATTCGCGGTGCACATTAGCGCAGAAAAAATGCACGCATCAGCCGCGCCGGAGGCATTTGTGGAATGGACTTGCGATGATGGGAACGTATGCAACGAGGGCATGCCATTGACCGTTTACTTGAATACTAAATGATTCTATGTCCAATGTCCATGATATTCGTGCAGCGACCGACCGGTGAGATTATATTATAGACTTGCACCACGACCGACGACGCGAAGGCACATAACAGCTTGAATTTAAAATCAACAATCACTAGATTGTATGAATTGCATCAATCATTGGCGAAGTGAAAAGGGACCTATAGGGGCTTTGAGCGCCCATATACCTACATAGGTGCGAGATTGGTGTAATTTATATTTTTTTAGAAAATTGTCCCTCCGGCCTAAACACTGGGAAATAAACCCCCCACCTAAACGATTTGTATCTTGCCTTGACCCAACCAACACGTCCAAGCCTTTTGTCGCATCGTATGAAAAACAGCTTGTATAATTAAAATAAAGATTTTTATAAAATTTGCAAAGCAACGTGATCACGGGTCTGCTAGTAGATTATAAAATTAATGCTATTTTGAATAAATACCTTAAACAAATAAATGTTTATTTAGAAGCCTACTTATTAGCATTAAGAGCATGTGTGCTGAGTCATTTTTAGATATCAGAAAGATATTAAAAGTTTTTTTTTCAACGGAATTAGTCTCTGCTTGAATTGCAAAAATAAGTTGTAGGCGTATTTTATGTTCTCCTGAGGTTTTTTGTTTACCAAAACGGGCTTTTTAAAAATAACCATCATAAATAATTGTAGTTTAGAAAAAAATGTATTTGGGTCAATTTGTATCCATAAAAATGCCTAACTGCATAACACTACTATCGGAGGTAGAGATAAGACAATATTTAAGAGTTTTTATGGCTTTTAGTTTAAGCATGAATGTTTTGGGATGATTCTCCTATTTTTCGCGTTTTTGTTCTCAAAATTGAAAGGAGAAAGTGCGAAGAAATTATAAAATAGGTCGGCAATTTATTTTCCTTTTTTAAAAGTTTTTTTTATGCAATATTAGAGCTACCTGACAACTTTAGATTTTTGACGAATACATAAGTGAATTTTTAGCAAAAATCTGAAACTCAGTTTTTTGTTGCATTTGTATATATTTATAAAGGGTGTTTTTTTAGACGTGTGGTTGTTAATCTGGCAATACTTTTTTCGGAGTTAGTCTTTTTGACAGCTGTCACTTGATTTATGCTCAGTTTGGTTTGCATTTCATAAGTAATAGACTTACTCCTAAAAAACGTTTGCAAATCGTTCAAATTTATTAACAAAATAATGGTTCTGTTCGCGCGACGGATCGCGCGCTGCGTTCAATATTCTCGCATATATTCGAGCAACCATGAATCGGTTTCGCACCACGTTTACTCTAGTGGATAATGCGCATCCTCAGAGACGCCGTACAGTGCGCACCGAAGACGCTATTGCTACTGTGGAGCAGAGTATCGAAGAAGACCCGAATGAGTCCATCGCGCTCAATAATTGGAGCTGTCGAAAATTGGGCCTCCCGGCTGGAATTTATTCGAGTCAGCCGCGGCGGCCACTTGCCCAAAATCATTTCTAAAACATAATGACAAATCTTTATCTTTATAATAAAGCTAAATTTTTGGCCATAACATTAAATTATGTGCGTTTTATTTCTTCTTGAAAACCACACACCTTAAAAAACACCCTTTACATGGACGCCACAGATTAAGCTATGTGTACACGATTGGCAGATCTTACAATGTTGTCAAATCTGTCAGTGAAAAACATGCTTACAATGTCTAACAACCGTGTAGTCTTACAATTAACTGTCAAAAAATTTGTCTGACAATTAATTGTAAGATGATAAATTCTAAGGTATTTGATAATCACAAAATTTGTTATCAGACCAGCCAATTTTGATCGTTGTCTGCCGTTTGTGTCAGTGAAGAAATTGTCAAATTTACAATTTTCCCTCAATGTCTGACAATTACCTACCAATAAGCTGACAATTATAGTTGTGTGTTTACAGTTTACACGTCTGGGAGATAACCTACTAGTCTCTTACAATTTATTGACAGGTAGGTATTCATTCAACTATCTGATAGTAAATTCTCAGGCATCCCACTTCTGACATTAAATTGTAAGAGATTGGTAGATTTTCTCGCAACCGCTTGAACACCAAACTTCTTGAGCCTGATTACACGATTCCTTTTTTCGGTTGTTTCGTCTTTAGTCATTTTGACAGACAGGGCGATTGGTATAGAAACGTAGCTCCATTCTCCTTGCATTCCTACACCTCCCACCCAATCTGTCAAAATGATGAAAGAGGAAACAACCGAAAAAAGAAAACGTGTAATCAGCCTCTAAGATATTGGTAGACTTTGCCTCAACTGCGTAAACACACAACTTAACTGTCAGCTCAATAGTAGATAATTGTCAGACATTGACAGCTCTTAAGCTGAGTACACATTAACCAATCAACACTGCTTATTTATATTACCTGCGACCCTGTTCCGCATTTAAAAATAAACAAAAGAAAGCACTCACGCGAAATTAAAAATTCTAGAAGAGAAACCATGAAATAGGTACATCAAATACCCTACGCCACTGCACAAATCGAAATTTATTTCTATTACCCTGTCGAAGCCCCGTAACATTGTACAGTACACTGCTGCTAACCAGTGACCAGCCGCTTCAGTTTAAGCCAAGACGATGTATGTATATAACCTGCTTTACCGGTTAGTTTTAAAGAGAAATGCAACACGATCAATTGCTGATGCCTGCTTAGTACGAATACCAAGATCCAAGACCAACCAACCAACCAACCAACCAACCTAACTAACTAACCTAACAACATCGAACAAAGTTGATAGTTTGGTGTTTTTGTTGTTGTTGTTGTTGTTGTTGCTGTTCCAGGTTGGTGTGGTGCAAACAAACTGAGAATCTCAAGATTCTCAAACACCCATCGATAAACCTTTAAAACGTGAGCTGTTAACTCGTCGACGGAATTCTATGAGTTTAAGAACCTTGATGCTATTTTTATTTTTTTATCACTTTTTTTTTCTTTTTTTTTGTACATAAAGTCTAAGTCTAAAAGCGTTAGATGACAATAAGATATTAATTTTCATTGCCATCAGATTCATGAATCAGAAAAATTATCGTCTCGCTCAGAGTCATGTTAAACAAACAAAGTGCAAAATTCATAAAATTGGCGAATAGCGATGGCGGTTATAGAAATCTATTTGAAATGGAGATGCCAATTTATTTAAACAATAATTAAAATGCACAGGCACACAAATTTATAAAATTGCTTTTGAGTATTCGATATGAATATATTAAATAAAAATAAGTAAATATTATTGTAAAATTTTATGTGTGAACAAACTTTGAGGCGGATGCAATTTTTTGATTTATTATACCTTGCGCTTGCATGGTTTTTGTTCTTTTCTTTTTCATCAGCAAATAGACTTGAGAGGTAAACGATTAAACCAGTTTTATGAGCAATTTATGAAGGAATCACAGTAATTTTGATATATAGTACCTAACTATAGCCAATGCCATATAATTTAATACCAAAAACAATTGATGCGTTTCCACCATCAGGTGAGGTAAAGAATTTGTTTTTTTTTTTTTAATTTGTAGAAAGTGGCGCAAAAGATTTATCTTCGGCATGAAATTATTGGAGGTGCGTTAATTTTTGGCATCACGTTTTGAATTAAGATAACATTTTTCTATGGTGTTAATTTGCAATGGTTTTGGCACCAAAAGAAAGAAATTTGTTACAGTGTTACAACTTAAGCTAAATCGTAGTAAATCCAATACGCTTTTTTTAATATTTTTGTAAATCTTTTTAAGAATGCCTTAAGGCTAAATATTTTGAATTGTGTTTGAAATTTTAAACATTGAAAATTGTTTAGATAATATTTCTCAAACAGCTATACCAACAATATAACAAAATTTCGACTTCAGAGTTATTGACATTTCCTGCCTAACATACTATCATATTAGCCGTGTTCTGGTGAAAATTATAGCAAGCTCAGTAATGAATAATGAACAAAACGCTAATAGTCACTTATATATTTACCTACTTTTCTTTTGTAATTTCAAAGCTCGTAATCGTACCAAATTCAATGACATACGACGTCAAAATAAATTTCTTATCTGTCACAAACAATAATCAGTGACAAACATAAAATTAACAAACTTTAAGAATTGATATGATGGATAACAAAACAAAAGAAGTAGCAACATGTATGTACCTTACAATAAACTTTTCAATTATACGTCTTATTACATATGTATACCTAACAAAAAATTAGAAAATTTTTTGAATTTATTTTTTGCTCCGGAAAAATGCATTTCAGGGAAATCGGTTGACATTTGGAACAAAATATTCTCCATACGATCAAAAATAACTTGTTTCCTATTTGTCAAGTTATCAATTGTCAAATTCCATTGAAGGATGGCTACGATGTCAATGGATTAAAAAAAAAACTCTAAGAATTTGAATTTTTGACATTTTTGTTTTGTTTCGGAAAGAGACAATTTTATAACATTCTGGTGTTTTTTGTAAAAAAAATATTCTACAGACTAGAAGTCGAGCAATAAACTGTCAAATTTCATTGCAGAATGTCTATATGATGTCGATGGACGATGGATTAAAAAATCTCTAAGAATTCAGAGATTTTATTTTCTGAAAAGCCCAATTTTAGAGCTTTCTGGTGACTTTGTTTCGAAATATTCGCAAACGTCAAAATAAATGTTGTTCCCTATCTGTCAAGCAATGTCAAGTTTCGTATAAAAATGAATTTTTTGTTCGAAATGAAATGCCTTAACATAATATGCATGTCTGAGAAAAAAAGTCAATGCAGCCGAGTTTTTTTTTAAGTTTGATGTATTTAAGAACACAACCCATTGTAAGGCCCCAGTTATAGCTATGATTGGAAACCATCATTGAAAATTTTAATGATTGGTTTTAAGGGACTTAAAAAGCAAAATCAGTGCATATTTTGATACCTATATGAAGGCGGTGACTTTATTATTAATTTTTGCCAAAAAAAAAAAATCGTTTTGGCCCAACCGTCCACATAAAATTACTTTTATTATTTCAATGATTGAACTACCTTACCATTGACCATTGAGAAATTAAATTTAATTGTATGGCGAAGTTTGGGATCGAATTGATTTTTTTTTTCACTAAAGTAATAATTCAATCCATCAGCTTTATTTTTGCATCAAAATAATTACTGATTTTACTTTCTACACGTCTCAAATTCAGTCATTAAAATTTTCAATGATGGTTTTCAATGATAGCTATAATTGGCACCTAAGTCAAAAAATCTATGGCTATGGTATGGTAAAAATTGGCTGATCACGCCTTTTGTAATATTTATTTATATAGGTAGGTATATATTTATTATTTTGTTTTGTTTTTCACGAAACTCTAAAATTTTTCTACCGTCTTTTTGTCTATCTAATGTTAACTATAGTTAACTTCAAAAGTTCCTTTATCAAAAAGTCGTTCCAAAACTTCATGTTGAAGTGTCAGAAAGTAACTTTTACTATTATTTTCAACTCATCTCGCCTTGATTGATATGAGTTGAAATGGTTAATCTGTCAAACACAGATGAAATTGCAATGTTTTCATTTTGTGGTTATATTTTGTTTATTTTTCGTTCATTTAATCTGAAAATGCATTAATTTTATAATTGTATTTTCAATTTACCCAATTTTATTTGTCAATTTCGATTTTAAGAATTGTTTTCTGTTATTATCTGATTTTTGTTCTACATTTCATTCTATCAATTTGTTCATTTTTTTTATTGAAACAATTTGTCCACTTAATGAAACTTAATTGCACACATTTATGATTCGATTTTTTGGCAAAATTAAGTTTAGCCGTGTTCCTTTGGAGGAGAACATACAGAATTGATTTCCCTTCAAATCTTATTTACTCGTCATGAAAGCACGACTAGTTGGTATTTAGTACTAGATTATCTTTTGGATCTACTCATGAGTAATTCGCCACCTAAAAAGCAACACGGCTTTTATAGAAATTTAATTTGCAAATTGTTTCCATTTTGGAGATGAAAATAATAATGGTTGTAATAAATTGAATGCAATCACGATTTATTCTATATTATTCATTCAAAATCCTTTTCAATTTTTCAACCCTTTTCGTTTGACAGATTAACCAATACATTTTTAACTTTAATCGTTCTTTAACTATGACATTTCAACTTTTATTTTTTTTGACACATCAACCATAAGTAACTTTAGTAGTTACAAAACGAACGCACCACAGCTAGTTTAACAACCTTATTTGGAGTTATCTTTTGATGGTGATGTTTATATTTAAAATCTTAAAAACATTTGTAGCATTAAACTTCTCTGGTTAACGCTATGAGTTTTCTCACAAAAGCAACTTTTCATTAATGTATTTATTTTATTTCATATTAAAAAGTACATATACCTATAATACTTTTGTACTTTGAGCTAATTATAGTGCAATTTAGATCACTTAATACTTATATAGAAAAACGAGTTTGAAATTGAAAATATAACTCAGTAAATTAATATTTATGACTTTCAGGAATCTACATTTCAAGATTTTTTAGATGACTAACAATTATGAAGCCAGCTTGCGGACAGTCTTTTGTGTAGTTTTACTAGTAACCTGCTGGCTTGCTGTTACCTACACACAAAAGTAAAAATGAAACTATAATTGAATATGGAATAAAAGGTGTTTTTTTAGGGTTATAGAAATTTAAGTTGGCAGCAGTGTTTTCATTTACAGTTATTTTGTCTTCTGCCATGTGATTTATCTTTAGATTAGTTTGCCATTTCATCATGAATCAACTGATGCCTGAACAACACATGCAAATTGTGCAGATTTATTTTGAAACGAGATTGCTGTTGATCCCAATTTTCACAAGAAAATTTTGTTCAGTGATGAAGCTCATTTTGGGTACGTCAAAAAGCTAAACTGCCGCATTTGGAGTATAGACAATCCTCAAGCCATTGTTGAGACGCCACCGCACCCCCGTTAAATCCAGAAAAACTGACAGTTTGGTGTGCTTTATAAACTGGTGGAATCATTGGTCCTATTTTCTTTAAAAATGATGCCGGCCACAGGGTTATAGTCAATGGAGACCATTATAATGACATAATCAATGACTTTTTCGTTCCTGAATTGAATCGCCATGATGTGGGGGAGCTGTGGTTTCAACAAGACGACGCAGAATGTCATACAGCTCGTGCCACATTTGATTTATTGAAGGAAACGTTTGGTGAGCGCGCATAATTTCTCGTTTTAAACCTGTGAGTTGGCCTCCAAGATCGTGCGATTTAACGCTGCTAGACTATTTTCTGTGGGAGTATGTGCAGTTTCTAGTCTACACCGATAAGCCAGAGACGATTGACGACTTGGAAAATGAAATTAGCCGCGTAATTGCCGATATAAGACCCAAACTGCTGCAAAGAGTGATCGAAAATTGGACATCAAGATTGGACTACATCCGAGCCAGCCACGGTGGCCATATACTAAAAATCAAAGTCAAATAAAAATCCCAAGGAATTATCTTTCAAATAAAGTCAATTTAATGCCAATTAATACAATTTGTCTGTGTTTTATTTCATTTAATAGTTCTATACCTCTAAAAAAAAAACACCCTTTATAAGCAGGACATTGGCTATACTGTGGTGAAATGTCTCTTTGATTTCTCATGAAAGGCAAATTCTTGCTGTAGATTTTTGGTGTATATTTTGGATCGATTTCATCATTGAGAAAATGATAGACTACGTTTGTCAAGTTCGGCATCACTCATTAAATCAAGTGGTTACTCTTGGGAAAGTAATTATTATTATATTGCGTAATTTTCATGTATTTGTTTGTGATTTTATGAACAAGGTAGAGTTATTAAAACAAAATATATTTTTTATGAAAATATTTAAAGCAAGTCAATACAAATAAAATGTTTAAATAAAAATTGAAATGAGGAGGATATGGAACGTATTTCTTTGAATCCGACAATTTCTTTCGATTAACCAAACAAAAAGTTTACTTTTAAGTTTGATCAATATTTTTTTCTGGCCAAATATGTTTTCAGTAAGCACCACATTAACACAAAACTCGTAATTGGCAAATAGTCTTTAAAAACGCAAGATATGAAAGAATATTATTCTTCTTATCAAAAATGGTCAAGATTGTTTTTTTTTTTAATCAAAAATACGGATTTTATTCGCGAAATCGAACCAAACTTCCATTCCAGATAGCGGCAACCCTGCAAGGGGTTGATGCGATGGCATTATTCCGCATTTCAACTTTTTACATGAAACCCTAAAGAACAGACAAAAATTGTGTGAGTGCCGGGACTCACATCAACAAGCGCGGATCCAAAACGGACTTGTTTTTGCTTGAAGGGGATCTTAAGATTTTTTTCACTGAACGCACCCATCCTAGTATACAGATCGTAACATTGCACACCGTAACGTTGCACACGAACGTTCACGTTTTTTTTTCACTCTACCGCCAGCATAGATGTTTACACCACACATTAGCCATATGAAGATGAGAATGTTTCGTACGTTTCACCCTCCAAAACCCATTTGTTTACATTGTTGTATTTGTAATTTTTTCCCGCGTCGATGAATATATGTGAATTGCAACAACAATTTAACCAGGTGTGTGAAGATCCCTACTGTCTATGTGTGAGATTTTTATACACACATTCTCTTTTTTTATCTGATAACTGCCAGTTCAAGCTTGTAGGCAAATTAAAATGGCTGCCGGGGATTCTCATCTTCATGTGGCTAATCTGTGGTTTACACATCAAAAATAATTTTTAACGTACTGAACTAACGCACGCACTCAATCGTGGAATTCAACCAAATGTCCAATGCAATGTTTATCTAGGATGAATGATTGATGAACTACTAACATATAATTTTTCAATATTATTTTTTTTTTTTACTTGTTAACCTTTAATATTTACTGCCACTTAATTTGTCATCATTTGTTTGTATATATAGATTGTGAAACCCTGTACTAATTTAACCCTCTATCGGCCACACATGAACGAACTTCAACATCATTGACCTGAAATATACAATTTTGTAAATTTTTTTGTATTCATGCATACCTACCGACAGACAGACAGACTAACAACAATGTTAACTCAAAATAAAATTTAAAAAAAAAAGATAAATATTTATACCACATTGCCACCATTATACGAATCGAAGAGTAGAAGCCACACGCATTTAAAATATGAATTCATCCGCGAAAACATCGGATAGGAACTTTGTGGATTCCCTGCGGAGCGGAGCCCGCAATTGACATTTCCACTGTGGCACTGTCCATAGTCTATATGCCGCATGTACAAAGATCTGCGAGAGTATACCAGCGTAAAGAGGCTGGTAAATATGCTATGCATGCGCCGCATGCCAGCGTCAGATCCCAGAATGCCATTGCCAATGTCAATTGATTGCTGAAGAAGTTTAAATCAGTGAGTCCAAAAAAAAAAAACAAATCGAATCTACTATACACCACCACCGGAGCCGAAGTCGAAGTCGAAGCCAAAGCAACAACCAATGCTAGGAAACAATCAACCTGGTAAGACAACATAGTCGGTGCTCGGTAGGTAGGTATGTATGTATGTAGGTAGGTAAGACAGGTGCGTCTTACGAATCTTTGGAATTCATCTTGGTCACTTGAATCGGAACAGGTAATCTCGAACGATCTCATTTCATGTCGAATAGATAGAGAAATAAGTGTGTCGCGCAGAGTATGTATGTCATTATTATATCATTAGCAAACTGGTCAATTAAGAAGGAGAAGAGAAGTAGTTGTTGAATTCTAGCTGTTAAGT
The DNA here is from genome assembly GCA_932273885.2 of Leucozona laternaria. Classification (NCBI taxonomy): domain Eukaryota; kingdom Metazoa; phylum Arthropoda; class Insecta; order Diptera; family Syrphidae; genus Leucozona; species Leucozona laternaria. Next base: position 22,807,673 of record OW026369.1, on the reverse strand, counting down.
TGCCACGTTCGGATACAAAAAGGGAGCATAGAGTGGAATTGCTCTCCCCTAAACCATTTATACATCATTATACAATTTTAATTTAATTTATCGCTTTCTGACACGTTTACAGATGATTAGAAAAGTCATGTTGTCAAAATAAAAATATACAGCCCAATTAAAAAAAAATACTATCCGCTCCTTAACACTTGTATTAATAAACATATTTTTGCTTTATGATATCTTTCGAGTTCATTAAAATTTTGCAACATTCCAATACACATCAGTCACATACAGGCAATGATTTATAAAAACTATGGTTGTAGTAGTAAACGGTTCTATGAGATGAATGCATGTGTGTGTAAAGAAATCTCTTAAATGCCAAAGTTAAAGTTATCTACTCACTATCACATGTCAGAGGCCATTCCACATTTCCACAAAGGAATTATAAGTTGATAGATGTATAATTACTATCTCGCCGTTGTTCGCTATTTATTTATTGAGAGGAAAGTGTTTGTCTTCGTCATGACGCTGCATTATAACGCATTAACACGCAATACAAATTGCCATAATTGCATCAATTTGCTTGCTGTAAATGATCTAATCGTGTAAATGTACCAAAATCTGCTATTATATTTGTCATAAAAAAATGGCAATTGAAAGTGACTTTTAATTTTACCATTATACTGACACCATTCTGTAAATAATGAATGCACCTGCTCATTCTTGTCACTATAATGCCAGAGCCAGAGATAAGATTTGTTTGACTTCGTGTAAATGCATGTCATTAAGTCAGCGACCGTATTCATTATTTTGTCACTTTTCTAACAAAAATTATGGCAGCTAGTCACTTGTGTAGATGCGGCATTACATGTGTGACAAATTGTCATAAATTCCATGTTTTTTACGTTTTGAATTTTTCACTCCACATTCACCCCATCGTGTAAATGACAACTGACGTTTAATATTGCAATATTGTACTGACTCCATTATAAAAAAAAAAAATTGCAAACCACTGACAAAGTATATTATGTTGGAGACTATGACGGAGGTCACCGAATTCATGATCAATGAACACAACTTATGCTACATTTACACGACTGACAAATGCCATTTTTCTGTCACTATACTGCCAAAAAAATTAATTTTTCCATTGTTCTGTCATTTTTTTGACAGTTGAATGCCAGAAGACTGCCAATTTGTCAGTCCAGCATTTACAGATGAAAATTAGACAATTCCATGGCCCCCGTTAGCTAAATTCTAGTTCCGGACCTGTACACAACTACGGATCTGTAATCTCTATCTATCTCATCGAAAACGTCCCAAGAAGATTATCGTTGCTTCTTTATAGACTCTATGCTTCAATTACGGGTTTTTAAATCAGGTTTTTGTTTTTCTTTTTTTTTTTTAATAAATGCGATCAAATTATAATCAAGTCCAAGTAGCATGAGTTAGTTGTAGTTAATATCGAAGTCAAAATAGAGAAATGGACTTCGTGATGCTCAGTGAAGTATAATTGTTTGTTCATAAATGGGCACACAATATAAATGTATAAATGATTTTAAAGGAGATTCCGTTTGGAAAGTAAGATATATACATTTTAGTTGTCATCATTAAAATGGGTGTAGGTCAGTTTGGTGCAATTCCTTTTCAATCTATCAAAGCAAAGTATATATTAGAATTGAGGATATACCTGCTAAATGAAGAGAGAAAATAGCTACATCAACAGAAGCTCCTATATTAAGAAGAAAAGTCATTTTACACAAATGCTTTCACATACCTACTTATATTAGGTGCGTTCGCGTACTTGTCTAAAACTACCCGTGTTTCTACCATTTGTATTCCAATTTTGTTTATATCAACTTTGATTGGTAGAAAATGTTTGGGAAGTAAACAAACAGAGGTGTTATTTCTGTGCTAAACCCGATTTGTCAATGTGTTTTTCAGATAATTATTTTCATTGTTTACGGGTTCACTTTAAATTAAAAGTCGATTTAAGAGAGAAACTCATTAGAATGTTCGGAATCAGCCAAAAGAAAGAATTTTGCAAAATTTTAAATTCTTCAATTAAAAATCGATTTTTTTTACATGTCAGAGTTTTCCTAAAAGTCCGACAGGTTTATATACTCTTAGGCCAGGCGCGCACATGCAACCAAACAGTTTTGTTTCCATTTTGAGCACAAAGAAAGAATTTTGCAAAATTTTAAATTCTTCAATTAAAAATCGATTTTTTTTACATGTCAGAGTTTTCCTAAAAGTCCGACAGGTTTATATACTCTTAGGCCAGGCGCGCACATGCAACCAAACAGTTTTGTTTCCATTTTGAGCACAAAGAAAGAATTTTGCAAAATTTTAAATTCTTCAATTAAAAATCGATTTTTTTTACATGTCAGAGTTTTCCTAAAAGTCCGACAGGTTTATATACTCTTAGGCCAGGCGCGCACATGCAACCAAACAGTTTTGTTTTCATTTTGAGCACAATGGGCTTAAATGGGAGTACTCGCCGGTTTATGTGCGCGGACTCTCATATAATATAATAGTTGTCAAAATCGAAACCAAACTTTTTAGTTGCATGTGCGAGCCTGGCCTTAAGCTGGGTACACACCACACGATGTTCGTACTCGTGTTCGTGCATTTAGCACTGACATCGCAGGTTAGTTACACCTGTTTGAATATTCCATGTCAGTCAAGTTAACTGTCGTGAATTTGTCGTAAATTTGTGGTGAAGGAAAAACGTTTGTCGGATTTGTTTTTTTTTTTTTTAAATAACCCCTCGTTATGCTAATTTGACAATCAAGTAAGCATTTCCATCCCTCAAAAAAAACGTGAAATGAACACAACAAAAAAAAAAGTAGTACGCCATTAGTGATCAATCGATGTTTCTAAAAATCGATAAATTTCATTGCGATTGATTGAAAAAAAAATATCGGCTTAGCAAAATTTATCACCCAATAAAATTAGGAACAAAATGATTATTTTCAATAGCCCATCCGAAAAAAATTATTACATATGGTCAACTGTCGTGCCTGGGCGAAACGCATTTAGACTAATGGGGGCGATTTCAGAAAGCCCTTTTAACTATTTAACAGGCTCTTAAATCTTAAAATGACGTTTGGCCCATACAAAATACGTCATTTAAAAATTTAATAGCCCGTTGAATATTTGTAAAACCGAACATAAATGTCCCAAAAAAAAACTTTCAATTGGATGTATTCAATATACATATGTAGTCCTTTAAAATAAAAATTATAAATTTCCTATTTTTTCGCTCTTCTTTTTCATTCTTACGAAATCTAGTTGAGTCATCCAGGTAAATTGGAAAGAGTAGGGGTCTCAAGAGACAACCTTGTTTATGCCTTTAAGCCAATGAGAAGAGATATTTCCAAACTATCATGCGATTTTTTTTCAGACCTCTTGTAAAATCCTTAAATCTTTTACAGAAACTCCAAAATTTCTTCGTTCGAAAATAGAAAGAACGCATTGTTTTTTTTTCGCTTGACTAAATACGTCCGAATGATCCTTGTCAGGAGGAATATATTATCGACTTTACGGAGTTCCTTTTAAAAACCCAGCTTGGAATTCACTTGTGAAATAGATTATTTGGGCACTTCCTCCACAGAGAGTAGACCATACACAATTATATGTCAGTGTAATTTTTTGGAGGAAATAATTCTAAGGAAAATTCATAAGCGATACAACATCGACACTTGCGATTTTAATGTAAGGTTTTGTAAATGTGGAACGGCAAAATGCATTAGATTTTGGTTAGGTCATCAATTAATTTTTTTTTTTATTTTCTTCAAAATGATCAGCTAAAATCAATGGCGGAAAAACAAAAGCCTGATGTCAAGGTATTAGCATGATAGTATTTAACAATTTTCTAACTTTAAAGCTCTTTACTAATGGCGAATTCCTTACAACAAAGAAATCGAATTTTTTCTAAACAGAATCGAATTTTTTCTAAACAAAATCGATTCTTTTCTGTCAAAACAAATCTTTCGTCTTTAGCAAGATTTAACACTGATTTGCATACACACTATGAAGACTTGACTTTTCTAATACGTCAAATTGAAAGTCGCGGAATTTTTGGAAGACGAGTTGTTTATTTTTTTATTGCAACGAATTCTACATACATAAGTTAACAAAGTATTCAACAACATATTCAGTCAATACAGCTATAAAAATAGAAGTTCAAACAAATAAAATGCACCAACAATTCGGCACCGTATAAGCTGGCTAATATCTTTTATTTATTAATTTAATTCTATTGGTAAAACATTTTTCTCACAACAAAAACAAACAACCTTAATAGTTTTGTGAATAATTTCTTGACGTTTTGGGTCGATTGCAGCTATAAAGTAACACAAACACAATCACACCAAAAAAAAATCGATTCTTTTACGAAATACGAATTCCTTTCAATTGACAGAAAAAATTCGATTCTGTTTAGAAAAAAATCGATTTCTTTTTTGAAAGGAATTCGCCATAAAATGTTTTTTTACTACGCCTAAGACAGTGACAGTTCGTGCAAAATAGTAAGCAAACATACCTTTTTCACATTTGTTAATGTCAAAGTGACATAATATGGAGTTAGTATGATACAAAATAGGCATTTGGTGAATTTAAATTTAATAAAATATAAAAAATTGTACGATGCTAACTCGTTTCAAATTTGAAAAAGCCTCTTTTTAACCTAGCATCGTGCTAAAAATGTTTTAACGTCGTCCTAAAATTGTGCGCCAATGTTTCTACTTTAATTCCTTCCGTTTAGCATTTAGCAAACTGGAAGTCTGCAGTTTCCAGAACTACAGGCTATTATTAATGCTCACAAGTATCAATCTACATACTTAAATAATAAAAATTGTTGAAAGATTTTGTGTATACAAAGACTATGTTCCAGTTTCAACATAATGTTTTTTCTTTACATATATTTATAAAGTTCATTCGAAGTGTTGGATAACCGTTAAATACTAAATTTATCAATCATCGTTATGAAATACACACGCGCTATAAAAAAAAATTGTCAAATATAAATCTAGCTGGCGTCGAATTTGGGAATGTTAAAGATAACAAAACATTAACAAATTAAAAATAAAACCCATTCAAATAAATCGTTCAAACAATAGTACCTACATTTATGTATATACATATGTATTTATATGCAACTAATGTATCTTCTTATAAATATTTTTCTGTGGCTTAATTTATGCATGTGTATGTACATTGTACATATCTACAATTAACATTTTATATTATGTACATGCATATACACTTCCCTGTAAAAGTTTGGAAACACTTTTTAAAAATTCTGTTTGTTTTTATATTTATCGCTTCATTCTTTGCGGTTTCAGATCGTTTTATTAAATATGTTTCTGCCCATTTAATTTTTTTTAATTGTATTATTTTGTAAGCATATGTACCAAGCTTTGTATGTACGAGTAAAAATACTGATAATTTTCAAAATTAAAAGCTGTGTTTTCAAACTTTTGCACGGAAGTGTAGGTATCTAAATATTTGCATTTGGTCGAGTGTGGGCCACCTGAAAAAATTAAACGGAAACGTGTTTTTGGGGAGACGCCTCACAACACAATAAAAAAAAAAGTGTTTTAATACAAATTTAGACATTAGACGTATTACGCGCGAAGTATTTATGTTCAATTTTTGATTTGTATACAAACAGTATAATAAAGTATTTAATAATCTTTTTATTTGCTCACGTGTGAACAAACATGACGTGGCTTTAATCAAAATTAACATAACGTTTACGATAAACAAAAATTACACGGATTTTATACGAAGATGTTTGTTTTTTTTGTTTTTTTTTTTGTGCACTTTCAGTCATCACAATTCACAAGGCTTCGAGATCTCGCAGAAAACTGATCTAGTGTGCCGCGTGGTTTTATAAAACACACGATACTTTTCCGAACTACATATTTCAAACAAGCACAGGCCAGAGGGTTTCGTTCTGGAACACATAGTGCGTAAGGCAAATGTTAACACGGAAGGCATTGGCGCAAAATATTACATGATTTAGTACGAAATTAAAGCATTTTTAGTATGATGCTAGGTTAAAAACAGTATTTTTCAAATTTTAAACAAGTTTATATTAGCCGTAATATAATACTAGGCGATTGTAAAATACGGCTAGTATCATACTAACTCCATATGTCACTTTGAAAATTGCAAATGTTAAAAGGGTGTGTTTGTTTACTTTTTATGCAAAAACTGTCACCGTTTTAGGCGGTTTCATTTGAATCTTATAAAGACAATAAGTTTTTTTATGATAATAGTTAAGAAATATAGAAAACTAAGGACTAAAATGTTTTACTTACAAATTTTCTTACTTTAAGGCCCATTTGCTGAAACGAAACTTAAGAGTTTATGTTCTACAAAAGAAATTATATAACAGTTTACACTGAGGAAAAAGTTCAGCATAAAGCGTTTAAGTAGAACATAAATATTTATGTTTCGTATCAGCAAACGGCTAAAGCTCGTAGGCTCATTTGCTGATACGAAACTTAGGGCCAGTTTCACAGTCAGAAAAGTGGCACCTAAGCAGGCAATGTTAAAGATTCAGGCGCAATATCACAGTGCATACTTACTTATATGTAAGTGGCACTTAAGTCTCCGATGTTGGTGACTTAAGTTCCACTTACGCTGGAAATGAAACTTACCATAAAGTCCAACTATGGGAAACTTAAGTGCCTCTTATTCCGGTATGTGTCGACTGTGAAATTGGCCCTTAGACATTTAAGTTCAACATATTAGCTTATGTGACAGTTTGCGCTGAGGAAAAAGGAGAACATAAGCGCTTATGTTGAACTTAAATATATTTATTTAAACTTAAATTAAATCCGTGCGGATTGAAAACGATTGTTCTGATTTCCAGTCGGATTTACTTTTAAGTTTTACCAACTTGATCAACAAAACATTTTCGAAATCAGCTGTTATGTATGCAAGACCTGTCAAAAACGAAATTGTAATCCACCAACAAAAGGATAACAGAATTTAAAACGTCAATTTGGCGGATTGCCGAATCCGCAAAACGTTTTCGAATACGGAATTCGGAACAGCGAAAATTCGAAAACGTGAGGATATAGAATTCGAACGGAAATTAGAACAGCCGTGTATCAACAAACAAACATATGCAACTGTCTAAAGCCTAAGAGAAAATGTCACTATTGAGAGCAGCAATCTCGAGGTAGCTTAGGAATACATCTACCTTGATATATAGATACAAACTTGAAGATATACAATTATTCAGAAAAACTTGTCCACTTTTTATGATCTCTACTAACTTACTTACTGCCCCTTAAGCGATTGTACTCAGCTACGCTATAATAGCTTTTAGGACCTTTTGGTGGGCTGCATGTCAAAGGAATTTAAAATGGTCTCTATTATAAAAGGTCACGAAAAAGAGAATATTTAAAATTTAATATTTGAATGAATATTTTTAATTGGGGTTGCGATAAAAAGAATTTTATGCTGATTTAATAAAGTAACAGCTTCCGCACACACTTTACACATTTTTAAGTGAAATTCATGTCCTGGATGTACATACGTTTGGGTTGTTGATTAATTGAAATTTGTTGTTAAGATAAATTTTTAAGTTTCTTTTTTGTACACATTTCTAATTGAAAAAAAAATAAAATATATTTTTTGTCTAATATAGAAAAACAAATTACAAATACCAAAGATGTAAATTTCATTTAGAAAACGTTTCCGCAAAAATATTGAGTTGTTGCTGTTACAGTTTCGAAATAGTGATGACATTATCCAACTTTTGCTCTGCTGACTTTGTTGTACGAACTTATGCCACATCAGTTATTGAATCGTCTCAAGAAATTGAAAAATAAACTCAAGTTTTTAAAAAAATTGTTTAGTTTACTTTTGAAACACCTTATTAAATATTTGAAAAGCTGGGGAAAACTTTTCTTTAGAAAAGCAAGACTTAAAACAATTAAGTCTTGTCGTCTATTAATAAAAGTGTTGTTTGTGTTATTTTTGCATTGACATAATGAAAATCTGTTTAAATAAAGGTTTGCAATCAAAGGTTTTTTTTTAATTAGGTTATAAAGGCGGCAGTATATACAACGTATGTTAACAGAGCAAGGTGAGGAGAAGACATGTTTTGTGAAAGCATCATTCGATACTAAAGCCCGAACCACACTTCTCTCGTGTGGTGTGTTTGGGAGTAGTGTTGCGCTATCGCTCTCATGTTTTTCATATGCGTAGAGCCATATTTGTATCGTGTGATGTTTGTGTCGAAATCTATGAAATACATTGGAATGACAGCGACACACTACTCCCCAACACACAACACGAGAGTAGTGTGGTCCAGGCTCAATAAGCAGGTAGGTGTAAGATTTTGCTAACTTTGCCTCTTTTTAGTTAATCGTAAGAAAAAGCCGACTTTAAACAAACACCTTTCATTTGCTCTCCTGATTTTTATTTTTTATTTTGGCTTTCTCATTTTTACTGTCTTTTTTTTAAATATCATGGCGCAAAATTTTAGACGATTTAATAAAGTGTTAAATAATTTTTAATATGGTACTACGTTAAAAAGAGAATTTTGCTAATTTTAAACGAGTTTAACATAATACTATCTCTTAACATTTTACTAAAGTTAAAATCGCCAGATTACTGTTTTGTCTTTTTAACATATTACTAAATCCATATGTCACTTTGACATAGAAAAACTTTAAAAGGTATGCTTGCTCACTTTTTTGCACGAAATGTCACTGTTTTAGACGCGTTCAGCTTGAGTTTCGTAAGAAAATAGATTCAGTATGATACTAGTTAAAAAGTGTTTAAAATGAGAACATTTTAACAAAGAGCTTTAAAGTTAGTAAAGTGTTCACTAGTATCAGGCTAAAGCCTTAACATGAGCTTGCTTAAAATTTTGCGCCTATGTCTTTTATTTCGTTTAAAAAAAAAATTGTCTTGTTCTCTCAAAAATGATCAATATAAGAAGTGAGCCAACTTTGATCTTTTTGATCCTTTGATTGACAGTAGTAACAGAAATAAACCTACATATGAATTTAACCAAAATTTCGGCAAAGTTTGCACACATGCCCCAAAAAATATAAACTTAGGTACATTTTTGACTGCTAGGCAAATTTATTCACACCTATGTATTTTGAGCGTGAATAGAAAGTGAACACAGAAAATTACCCATGCTTGCGGAATTGGTTCCAGCACACACATCTAATGTCCATTTCGATCAGTAATCCGGAAGAACAATTTGATACGTGTTAACGCTTCTTCCAGAAGCGAATAGGCGCTTTTATTATTTAGCTCAGAGCAGATCATTGAGCTTTCAAAAAATATCAGTGTTTCAGTGGCACATCAAAGCGATCAACTTGTGTGTTCAGAGCTAGTTCGGAGGGTGCTACATTAACTCAAAATAAAATGACGGAGCAAATCACTAAGCACAGCCAACTTCATATAATTTTCATGTTATTTGTCAGATTATTCTTCATATGACAATTCAGTGATCAAGTGTGTTGCAAAATTAAATCAGAGAGCACTGATCATGATCTGCTCAGAGCTAAAGAAGAAAAACGCCTAATATCTCTTCTTTTCCGAAAAAAACTTTCATTCTGACACTTAACGAAAAGACTACAAGGCATGTTCAGGAAAATGAAATGGAGACCTCAGCAATCTCAGTTTACTGTCAAAATCCTGAGGAAAAACAATTTTATATTCGTTTCCTCAATTTTTGACTGAACGAAATCATAATGAACATAACATAATGCGATTCCAATGTTATTAGCGTAACTACTAACAAATCAACTCCCAAAAGCTCATCATTGAAATTTTAGGACGTTTAAAAGGCAAAATCACTTAATTAACGCTTCTAGCCCTAAAAAATGCATTTTATGAAAAGTGGATGGAAAATCAATTCGATTTTTTTAGTATGCTCATTTTAACTTAATTTGCCCTAACTTCAACAATTATAGACTGCGCAATATACCACATTGTTTAATTTTTATCTTGATCTCATCAGGAAATTAGTTTACAAACGATGGCAAAATTTATAAAATAGACAGACATGAAATTAATTTAATAAAAAACGTGTTTAAATATACGAGTTTAAAAACTTGTATACTGTAGCAATACCAACAATTGTTCAGCTAAAATTCAAAGAACAAAACGATTAATTTATAAATAACGTCATCTCTAAGTTAAAAACCTACGAATGTTTTTGTTTTGTTTTGTTTTTTTTTTTTTTCTCGTATTTAAATAAATATTTGAATAAAATAAATTTATCTGGCAAAACCCTTTTAACTGTAACACATTTAAGGCAATTATGGTGTTTCAGCTAAGTGGAGTCGACTGTAGCTAGCTAGTTCGATCTACAACGGTTTTGATTTGGAAAATTCTGTAACATTTTTCCCGCCAAATAACTCGGATAACTATTAGTTTTATGGTTATCGCGTTATTTGGCGGAAATTCGTTTTGCCGAATTTAATTTAAAATGGCGGATCGTGCTCAGTGCTCACCAAATGACATAAAATGTTAAAATTGCAACTACAACAACAACACCACCTCTTGTAAGGCAAACTACTTTGCTCATGAGGTACGATAAAACAAAAACATTTTTGTTTTGGTGTGTGTTGAGGCTTGGTCAAGCAGAGTGCGGTCTGGTGGTGCGGGCAACAATTCTGCCCGTTGCGGGCTTTGTTTTGGGTTAGTTAAAGCCGCCCAGGAGGGAACGAGACGGACAATTTCAAGTTGCAGATTTTCACAAAGAACGCGTCGGTCAGTTAGAGTTCTTCCAGTTCCCGGACCGAAAGACCGCGTTCTGTTTGACCGAACTTTTAGGTGTGTGTTGTGTGTTTGGTCCGATGTGTTATCAGCCTTAAGCAGAGTTGCCATGCAGTTCCGACCAATTAAAAAGCAATAACCGTTAATTTTCAGTATTTATGCTGGATTCACACGACTGTTAAAAAACTGGCAGAATAATAGACGAATTAATTTTTTTTAGGTAGTGTACTGAGAAAATTGCAAATTTGTCAGTCGTGAAAATCCAGCATTAATCAATTTAACTTATCTACCTATGTACTTATAGCATTTTCTTAATACTCAAATGATAATAGCACGTTCGTTTTCACAATATGTTTCAAAAGTTTTAAAAATTTTAAGTATTATTCTCGTCAGTTCTACATAGTGTGGATAGACCCTTATAATTTAGTAATCTACTCACCTGTCATTCTGTGATAAAAGCGCATTAAATCCACTGAGTCTGTTCACTCTTTCGTTGCATTAATCTCCGATCTCACATGCAGGTAGATAGGTAGGTATGTATGTTTTTTTTTTTTTTGTATAAATTAATTATTCATGTCACATTTGTTGGATAAATATATCGGGTATCTGAATAATATTCTTCTTTTCTTTTTTTTTTAATATCACGTTTAATTTATGTGTATTTATTTTTTTCTAAAGCAAAAGCAATAAATGGCAAATGAAACAATTTCCATTTAGCTCAGGAATCTGAAAGTGATACCAAGAGAGAAAAAAAAAGTAAATATACAAACTATAACCACCGCGCACCGGCAAGAGGAATAATTTATAACGCGATAAATGCAAGATAAACAAAAACTCTGCACTCAAGAGAGAAATATGTAATATAAAATATACAAAAAAAATGTGGCTAGATATGTGCTTTGTATCTTCTATATATACAACACATATTTCAGAAAATAATAAAAATAAAACACATAAAAACAAATTAAGATAAATAATCCCGGATATGACACTCGATATGGAACACAAACTGTAGTGATAAGGAATTCCTTGGTAAAGGGACACTTGGACGCACACTTTCACCGCGACCGCACACAACACACCGAGTGGCGGCAGGGATCGATTTCCACAATTGCACTTGTATTCTACTATGTCCATTCACTTTCCCGTGCTCTGCGTCTCAGATTTCTTTCCTCCTTCAATATTAGATGAATCCACTATCCAGTCGACATTCTGATTCTATGGCCTGCTAAGAATGACGGTTTATCCAAACGATATTTTTTTATGGACACGGACTCTAGACAGCCACAGAGAACTTTTCCGATATGAGAATTGCTGACTTGCTGTGATGTTCAGTAGGTACCTTTTCGGTATTGATTTTTATCACAAAAATGGGTTTAGCAACAAAACCAGCAATATACTAAAAATAAAAATCTTCTCCGATGGCCAAATGTCAACTAGCACAAGCATAAACCCGATAAACGGTGTCTGTGGTAACCTAGAGCGAATAACACTGGAAATGGAAACATGCGTATCCTTTTTCCTTTAATGAAGAAAAATTAATTATTGTCATACCTAGTCCTTGACGTTTCTTTTAACTTAATTCAGTGGATAAATGGTTTAAAAACCGTAATTTGATCCATTGATCCCTACACAAAATAGCTATTTGGCATTTAAGAGATTTTGACAGATGTTTATCTTAAAAAAAAAAAAAAACAACGACAACAAATAAAAAGAAGAATACACAACGTTTTTAATGCAAAGTCAAATCCCGTTTTCGGTTCAACGGTCTTCCACCACCGAAAGCAAAAATTCACTCCGCAAAAGACAACCAAAAACCAACCAGAACCACCACTGTAAAGGTTGACACGCAGACTGATGTGATGAAAAAGTGTTGCTGGTTGTTGGGTTGGTTTCGTTTGGTTTGGTCGAACGTTGAATTGAGAGTTGAGTTGATTTGATACGGAGACGCTAAACGGAGAAGATGATGGCTAGGTTGCCATTGTGCGCATTAAATGTCATTACTGACTTTTTTTGGTTGTTCTTATAGATAATTCATTTTTTTTAAAACATTATAAATAATTGTGGTATTAATAATTATTATAGATTTCCATTTAAAACCACTCATACAAAAAATTCACAAAACCGTTTTCGAAACAAAAAATCTTTGAAAATTTTGATATGCAATTTTATTAAAACTTTTCAGACGCGGCTACATAAAACACTTGATCGAAATCATTTTAGGAATTGACGAGAAGTCAAAAAAAAAGTACCGTCAAAAATGGTTTTTGGTATTTTTTTTTTTCACAGAAAAGTGCCTATACCATACATACCAGAAATTTTTCAAAATCGTTAGAGCCATAGGGCGCATTCACTAATGTAGTTTCTACGTAGTCCAAATTCAACTAGGTTTGTGAATGCAAAATTGAACTACGAAGCTAGTCAATCCTAAACGGTCATATTAATGACAGTTGTAGAGATGTTAAACAAGAAACATTTGTGTTTTGAGAACTTTTAATAAACTTTTTTTACAGTTTAAACTAAACAAAATGTATAAAATGTATATTTTCATATTGCACCATTAATTTCATTTTGAAAATATCTTCTACCAAAAATTAAACTTGTATTTTCATCGAACAGCTGATTGTGAAATGTCAAAATCATTATCCACTAACTTTGTAGCCGAAAATTTTACACTAGGTCGGAGGGGAAATTTCAACTAAGTTCTTAGTTGTTTTTAGCCAATCAGAGTGAGTTGACTACGTAGAAACTACATTAGTGAATGCGGCCATATTCAAGAATAATAAGCTTTTCTTTAACGCTTGTATGATTACCGTTATTTTCAGAGTTAAAAAAGAGCGCGTCCAATTGAGTGGCAGTGTTGCCAGTTGTCACTTCCAATTTAATAAAAGTGGTAGATTTAGCTTCACAATAGAGGTAGATTCAGATTTTTCGTGGTAGAATATAATTAAAAACAAAAAGAGAAAACTATTTTTTAGTTTTTATTTTAGCCCTAAAAAGACATAATGGAACTTATAGAATATATCAGCCTTATTTATAATCGCATTAAAGGGAGTGCATAGTATAATGCCTTTTAACGCAAAAATGTTAATTCTAAAACACATGCAACTTTGAATGAACTTCATTTGGATAATCTCTGAACAAGATAGGCTCAGTAGTTACACCTAAGCCGCCATCTTGGCATTTCTTTCTTTTAGAATTGCCGAAAACTTCCATCAGATTGTGACGTTTCCACGTACAAATTCAACTCATTATCGTCAATAAATAATGGTCAGATAAAATTAAACCGTTTAAGTATAAAAATGGTTCCGCAAAATTCTTATTAATGGCAACTCCCAAAGTACCATTTTTTTGATTTTCACTTTTATCGAAAGCACTTCAACTGATTTTGATCAATTTTTTTTTATGGCGAATGATTAATACATTTTAAATAATACTGCGCACCAAAATTTTTCAAAAAAATTATTTTTGGATTTAAAAAAAAAAAAAATTAAATTATTTTTTGAAAATTCGAAATTTTAAAAATGCGTGGATGATTTTTTTTTTCAAATAAAATTTTTAACTCCATATTCATAAATAAATATTTTCTTAAGAATATTTACAAAATTTTATAAATACAAAATTAATTATTTTTAAAAAGCACGCCCACTTTTAAATGACGAAAAACTATTATAACTGTTATAAATTGGCATGTCTTTAGTCTCGTCCTTAAAGTATTAACGAAAATTAGACGAAAAAGCTAAACATACAAAAAATCCGAAAATTTGAATTTCGGTTGGGAGCTTTATTTGTATGTATGTCTTTAGCCAATCTCGTCAAAATACGGCTTCTATAAAAAATTAGCATACAAAATTGAATTTTCATACAAAATACTTACAAATAAGTATCTTCCTTTAGTTTTGTACCTCTACTTATAACAAAAATTAATGATGAGTACCTACAAGTCCGCTCAGCTCCTTAAATCTAAGTTGGATTTTATATATTTATTTATACAAAAACAAATATCAGTGGAAACCCTGGAGAGGAGGTGGTATACTTATTTATTATCACCTTCTGGTCAAAGAAGTTCAGAAAATAACAACAACAAAAAAACACGATAAAAATGAACATCTTCATCAGATTTAGTATACCATGGAGGCATATGGTTGAAACTAGGCGAAGCATAATATAGCATATGGCATGGTTATGGGTAATGCATACCGAAGAGGAACATCATGACATGGTGACTTTTTGGTAGGAAGACCGGCTTCAACTAACATTTTGTAGTTAGAGACGCTCAATAAAGAAATCTTGATTTAGAAGTTGGTGTTAAAATGGATGGAACAAACCAGTCAACAAAATTACAAACAACTTCCGCCTTGATTTCAATAGTAATTATATAAACATGTTTACAGGAATATTCTTCTTCGAAACATTGTAGTGTACATTGATGGTTGTCCACAGTCTTACGGATTCTAATAGAGTTGGTATAATGATGGGGTTGGGGACTTTTTTTCATTTGTAAGTGCGGTTTATAATGTGATGAGATAAAAGCAGTCATAGGTGTAGAGCGTAGAGGTTGTGTAGAAAAAGAAATAGTCAACCAACATTGTTGCTAGTTGCTTAGCAACAAATTTATTTTATGAATGTTTGCGAGTTAAATTTGAACAGATGCATTTGTTAAGTAAAACCTTAGTTAATTTTTTTCATGCTTATGTGTTCTTAACCCTCAATAAAGAAGCCGTGAAGCAATCAGGTCACTGCATTTATTGAAATTGGGTTGCTGTATTAATACTGACCGAAATGTCGGAATTTACACGTATGTAATTAAATTTTGATGAAAAATGCGCTTAAAGTACAACAGGCGATTTTGTCAAAAACGCAATATAAGGCATAGAAAATAGAATTTTATATCAAGTCGACTTAAACGCTTAGCTGTGTGAAGGCAGAACCACGAACTACAAATTTTCGGGGGGATATATCAGGTTTGTTTGTCCACCCTTAGATCAAAAACTATTCAACTTTTCAATTTTATAGCACCTAACACAACAATTTCAAAACTCGCTTAGCACAATCTAACCATGCGCGATCTTAAAAAGCATTTATTAATTTGACTTATGAAAATTTTGTACGGAAAACGAATTTTCATTAGTAAAATTAATTAATGATTTTAAAAAAAAAAAAAAATATTATTTCAAGTGTTTTCTCATAGAGTTGTATCCTTTTGATTTGTCAAATTGTAAGTTAACACATTAAATTATGGAAAAGAAAATTTTTACTTACGAGTATTTTACTATACTCGTATATCATTATGTATTCAGTTTCTCAACATTTTTTTCGCCTAGCTTTCCTCTACTTAAAACTAACCAGGAATCCCTAAAATGTGAAAAAAGCAATTGCTTCAGTTTGTGAGTTTGTGAGTTTGTTCAAAAGTTCCAGTTAATTGGAAAAAAAAAACTTATCTACATATGTTAAAAAAAGTAAGGTCTTTATATTGATATTTAGAATTGCCTAAAGTACGATAAACTATACAATGCTTATCAAGAAACAAAAACCGAATTGATGTACTTCATAGGTGATTTTAATGCTAAAATGGGAACACAAGAAGAGGATGAAGAAAATATATTCGGAAAATTTGGTTATGGAGAAAGAAACAAAAGAGAAGAAAGACTTATAGCGTGGCTAAAGGAAATGAACCTCACTTTTGGAAACACGTTTTTCAAGAAAAAGCAAAAAAAAATAAATGGACGTGGAGATCACCAGACGGAAGAACAAAAAATGAAATTGACTTAATTTTAACAAACAAAATACATACAATAATGGACGTTTCAGTTATAAATAACCTGAAAATCGACAGCGATCATAGAATGGTTAGAACAAAAATAACTATAACCATAAGTTATTATAAAGAAACAAGCATAAATTGACAATACCAACAAATATATGTGACGAAAATATACATCTCTTTAACGAAATGCTTTCAAATAGGCTAAGAGAACACAATTTTAACGACTTAAATAGCAATATCCAAACCATCTATAACACTCTCGAATACACCATAAAGACTACAGCCAAAGATACCATACTGAAACCAACATCCTGCAAAATTGACAAAATCTCTACGGACAGAAAACTTCTCATCAACTTGAGAGAAACCCTAAGAAGAAAGACAAAGCTAACGGAAGATGAAAAACTACAAATCTCAAATCTAAGGAAACAAATCAAGACAAAAACAAGAAACGACATTCAAAATTACAATGAAAAACAACCATCAAAACAAACAATTGAAAATACAAAATCGATAAAAAAGTCAAAAACATTTTTGAATAACAAAATGGAGTGGATAGTTTCAATGAAGGGAAAATCAAAGAAAATAAGCTTAAGAAAAGACATTAACGAAGTGGCAACTTGTTTCTTCGAATCCTTGTTCTATTCAGACTGTGAAAGAGACAACAACCTTAGCTTAAGTTCAAATCTTAACAATGATAATGCATCGACATCGACGATAATTTTATGGAAACAGGCATCGCAGAATCTATTGACGATTTAAAAAAAAGAAAAAAGTGCAGGAAATGACGGTATAGAAGCTGAAATGCTTAAATATGGAAAAGACACTCCAACACCAATATTGACAAAAATATATAATGCAATTTTAGAGACCCAACAAATACCACAACAATGGCAACAGAGCACCATAATTATTAATAAATAAAAAAGAAAATAAAGATGACATAAATAATTATAGACCCATTAGCCTGATATCAACCACTTACAAACTATTCTCAAAGACATTATACAAAATGACCAAAAAAGCGCTTAATGAAAAACAACCTCGGGAGTAAGCCGGTTTCAACTTCCGATCATCTGTAGGCAATCAATCAGCTCATCGAAAAACACAATGAATATAAAAAACCACTGTATCAGACTTTTATTAAAACAATGAAAAACATTTATACAAGAAATACCGCTAAAGTTAAAACAGACAAGATTGGAAGGGAATTTAAAATCAAAAGAGGAGTTAGCCAAGGAGATTATCACCAACTCTTCACTGCCGTTCTAGAAGATATTTTTAGTCAACTCAACTGGACCAACAAATACGGATTTAAAATATCTGGGGACAAAAACTTAGTAATTTAAGATTTGCAGACGACGTAGTTCTTCTTTCTGACTCATTGTATGACATGCAATCAATGATTACCGAACTTGCTTCCGCTAGCAAACAATATGGACTTTGCCTAAATCTGACGAAAACAAAGATTATGACAAACCATACTAAAAATGACATATTTCTCGACAGCACCAAATTAGACTATGTAGAAGACTATATATATCTAGGCCAGTTGAAATCTTTTATAAGCCAGGATGAAAAGGAAATCGACCGAAGATTAGACAACACCTGGAAACAATACTGAAATGTTAAGGAAATTTTGGACTCGAAGCTTAGTGATGACATGAGAAAATAAATATTGGACTCCACAATCTTACCAGTCATGACATACGGACTTGAAACATTAGGGCTTACATCAATATCACATGAGAAACTGAGAATTTGCCAAACAAAAATTGCTAAAAATTAACAAGTGCAAAGAATAAGAAATGAAGATATCAATAAGGAAAAGAACGAAAATAATAGACGTGATACAAAGAACAAAAACTTTAAAATGGAGGAGGGCTGGACACATATCAAGAAAAGATGACCAAATATGGACAAAACATGTGACCAAATGGATACCCTTTGACGATAAAAGACCGCGAGGACGACCGAAAAGAAGATGGGATGATGACCTGAGACAATCCAATCGTAACTGGAATAACGACGCGAAATACAGAGAAATATGGGCAGCACTGGGGGAGGCTTATGCTGGACAATAAATAAATTGCGATATTACATTCAACACTTAACCCATTTTGCTGAAATAAATGTTAAATATTAAGTTTTTAACATGAAGTTACATATTTAACTTTTAACATGATGTTAAATAATAAAATGTTGCTAGCCCCATTGCAATCATATATATATCTATACATATCTATAATTTAGCTTAAATTTGAATGTGAAAGAAACAACAAATACAAACACGAATAAAACTCAAATATCACTTTTCCGCACACAATTAATGGTCCGGACAATTATTTCAGTGCGAAAAAAGAGCGGAGATTTCTCCAAATAATCTCCTGCAATTATCAGTTTATTTCGCTCATCGAACAGCGTACTGAAAAACGAAAAGGAGAACGAGATTTTTCGTTTATGATTTCGTTGTGTCATTTTTGTATGGAATTTTTTGTTTCCCACCAGCAGCGTAGAAGGCTTTAAAACATAACACCGATGAGGTTCATCGAGCCGATATGATACAAATTTTCAATTTATGCAGCAGAATAGAAACGGAAGATATACATAACTTTATTGGAATAAAAGCTATTTATCTCCAAACAGACTTCATAAAACCTACATTTTGCTATTTCATTGAACTTGAAACAAAAACAAAGAACAAATTAAACGCGGAAAACTCGATTGATGAAATACCTACATATGTGTGGGTACCTAATATAAGAAAAAAATACAAAGTTCAAAATGTTGGCAAACTCTTTTTAAAAAACAAAATTAATATTTTTTTTGTATTGCAGCAAAACTCAACAATATATCATTCTTTATTTTTACCAAAATAATCTTTGAAAATTAATAAGTTATTTAAATTTATTTGATTTTCTCATTTTTTTTTTATTTTATTTATTTTTTTTTTGTTTTAAACAAATTTTTATTTTTTTATCATTTAATTTAAAACGCTGCTGTTATAGAATATAGATATACACAGGTAACAATATCAACATTATTAAGAGCAAAATATAATTTTAAGTTATAAATTTACAAACGTAAAACTTTAAAGTATTTCTAAATCACAATGTCGCAGTTCGGGGAACTTTTTCTGCACCGAAAAAAAAAAATAGAGAATAGAAATAGAGAGTTTTTTTTAGCAGCAATTCAATAAAGATTTGGATTTTTTTTTTTTTTGTCAACTTACCCTTAGCTTCATTTCTATTCTGTCAATTTCTCCACCCATCAGGTCAACTATGTTTTCACCATGTGTTAAAAGAAATAGTTCTAGTTCTTCAACCGTTTGGAATGATTTCACAGCCTAGAAGTTGAGTCAAAAAATTTGTGTTTTTTTTCAACATTTAAAATGTTTTTTTTTTTTTTTTTTGTTAAAGAAGCCATAAAATACAATTAACAATTTTATTAATATTAACAAATTTGGTAGCTTAGTTAATATGAATTTGAAAAATTATATCCTTGACAGATATTGCAAGATTTTTGCATTAAGGTGGAGTATGGTCGAATTTTGGCTGATAAAAAAAAATTTTACTTTTCAAAAGAAAAATCCGAGTTTTTACATTTCTAGTTGATATACAAATTTCGACCCGCTTCTGCAGGTTTCTCACAATTTTTCGGCGTACTTACTGTTTCAGAATAATTTTAAACGCTACTTCTTTCGTTCCTATTTCTTTCGTTCCTATTTACTTTACTTTTTCTTGACTTAATAGCGTTTCTAACGATGGACGATGGAAATAAGATTTTTGTATTGGACGTTGTTTTAAGTTCGAATCGAAAGAGAGAACAAAGCTATTAAAAAACTCAAAATGCTCCTTAAAGCTACACATGCGCAAACGGAAGCGATGGCGGTGGCGATCGCGATAACAATGTGGATACAGCACATGTAAATCAATGGAATGGCACACATCTAAGCGGTATGTGGATTTGGTTTTCGTTCAACTGCTGCGTTCAGTTATGCGAATTTTATAGAAAGCAGCAAAAACCATTTGCTCTCCGTCGCCATATTTCGATTGAAGTTAAACCTGGCAGACTGTTTTGTGAAAACTCTGTTTCTCCTTCTGAAATAGGTTAGATGCCGCCTCCACTGGGCATGAACGATGCTCGAATTATGAACATGCTTGGAAAAAAAAAACCAATGGAAGCCCAAAAATCCATGTCATGTGGTGAAATATCAATACAATTGTGATTTTAGACTTCGTTCATGTCCAGTGGAGGCGGTATGTGACGGAAGCAAGACATGCAAAGTTCTTTTCTTATTTATTTTGTTTGTGATGCAAAGCTAAAATAAACAAATACTTCATTTATATTAATACACTTACCTTTAAAAGCTCATTGAGCTCTTGTTTATCTAAGTAAGATTTTGTCAGTTCACGCCCATCAAAATCAATCTCGGCCTAAAAAAAATAAAACAAAAAATATAGAATATAGGATATTACCATGAGTATTGCAGTTTATTTTGTAAAATAAGAAAATATCTAAAGTTGATATTTTTCTAAATATTTATTTAGTAGAGTTTTAGTTCCGAAATAACGCAATTTATGCGACACGCAGAAAAGGGATTCTGTCATCAGCATTCATATTTAAAAAACTTCGTCAGTTTGAATGAGCAGGAGGAGAAACCTGAACAAGATTCCTCTCTCGATTTTCCTTTTTATAAGAAATAAGCGAACCAAAAAACATCAGTCTCAGCGAAAGTGTGGAATTGCGTTTAGATTTCTGAGATTGCTGAGATCTCTGAAATCTCAGAGATTCGAGAAACCCTCAACTGCCTGAATAATGTTCCTAAATTTTTAAAAAATTGAATATAAAATTACCTTATATCTAACAAGTGAGTTTCCCATATCGATTCCCTTTACATCGTGTATAGCCCTGATCATAACATCAGTTTCGAGCTCGGAGTTTATTCTATTGAGATGCTCCTGTGAAATGGATCTACAGAAAAAAAAAAAATGCCATAAGAACTTTTGATATTAATAAAAACTAAATAATAACTTACTTGCCCACCAGAGCCGCAACGTTTGTATAAATTATAAACGATGCCACCGCTCCTAAAATACCACCAACTAACAATGATCCTACAGCATCTGGGACATGAGATCCAGATATTGATGACAATGTCATACATGTTGCAGCAACAGCTACGCTACTTACTGCAGCTGCATCTTCTGTGAGTACTACATTAACACATGGATCTTTCCCCCGCAAAACTAAAATTATAAAACAAAACAAAAATAATGTAATAAAAATGATAAAGATAAAGAGCTTCAATTGTAGCACATACCGTAGTCCTTGAAGGTCATTCCAGTATTCGCTGCAGAACGTCGTATTTCATTTATAGCAACCATGAGTGTGGCACCTTCGGAAAGCATTGATCCACCAAGAGTACAAAAAGCCCAAAAGTAATCCTGAACAGGTTCGGGATGTATCAGGCCTGTGATGCCATGATATATTGATAGTCCTGTTCCAACACAGAAAATACCTACTCCAGAAATTAGAGATGACACATACTTCATGTTGGTATATCCGTACGGATGGTCGGAATCAGCCATCTAATAAAAATAAAATATTTTACGAATTTGTTCTCGCTCTCTCGGTGGAACTTAGACTGAAATTAAAGTTACGCTCAGTACCTGGGTAGATTTATGAATGCCATAGGCTAGAATCAACTGGTTAATTGTATCCGCCAGAGAGTGTATGGCTTCAGCAAACATACTGTGTGACCCAGATGATAACCACGCGAATGTTTTTACAATAAAATTTGTTGTATTTCTAGAAGAAAATTTTATTAGCAACACTTCAGAAAGTAAGCTGTTTCGCATACATTCCAATTGCAATTAGAACAACCCGTCCAGATTTGCCTCTTAGACCTGGTTCATCTTCCATTACCATAGTTCTGCTACCAATCTCCCTACGGTAGTCTCTCAAACGTCTCTTTACTGTAAATATATCTTAAAAAACAGACGTAATTTGGTTAGTTGTTTGCGTTTCATTTCAATGGAAAAAAAATCTTACTTTGTTGATATCTCTTTCGTTCGATTTCACGTTTAAGACATTCGCGTAGTAAATTCTCTTTTGAACCCCAAACTTCAATTGCTTTTGCTTCGACATCTTTACGCCAGTATACTGTAATAGGTGGTTCTTGTTCATATGGAGAACGACGTTTGATTTTTGGCAAAGCTTCGAGGTCACTTGGTTTCAGAAGAAAATCGGTCATAGCCCGTGCAGGTGTAATGAAGTTTCTTTCCAACGAGGAACGATTGCTATCGAACTTCGTTCGCTAAGAGATACATATATGTGCTTTTACATTTAGGTCGAAAATATAAATACCTACAGAATTTGACTTAAGACAAGAAGAACATTTTTGTTTAGTTTTGCAAGTTAAGTTAACTTTTTCACATTTACCAAAAAGAATATCATAATTTACCTTTGGTGGTATTTGTTTCTTCTCCTCGGGAACAACTTTTGCAACAACACTTGCCACAACATTGGCAACAGCTTTAACTGCAACCTTTGTAGCTTCTATTGCTTTCACATTCGGTTTGGTGATTTCCTTCTCGAAAACAACTTCATTGAGTTTAGAATCTTCAATTGTAGTTGTGACCGAGAGAATACCCTTTTTCGTTTTTACTTCCAATTTGGTTGTTTGCTGATTGCTGGGCGCTGGAGCGGCTGCTGATGTTGGTGACACAGCAGTGCCAGGCGATGAAGCAACCGCAGGTACGTCTGCCTTTGAACTTTGATCATTTGAGGTTGCATAAAAAGCTGCCTGCAAAAAGTAATTAGTGTCTCAGAAGCAATTTTACACCTATATACAGATTCATGAGATGACTCATCTTTCGACGAGGAGAAAAGTGAAAAGGTTGCTTACATTAGAGTGTTTTATTCCTATTGGATAGGATTTAACTATCAGCGATAATCGAGCTTCGCAGTTTTTCATCGGATGACGGCCTGAGAGAATTGATGAGTAAAGTCTTTGGATCTGCAGTGAAACCTTGAATGATACCAAAAATAAACTAAAACGCATATCCGGCAAAATTTTACAACTTACATCTCGATTATTGTCATTGTTTAATATCTTCGGCACCTGATACCGGAGGCGTAGAATACGACCAACTTCGAGACTTCGCTGTAACATTATTATTTTGATCTGATGACCAATAGTGACGGAATATTTCGAAGTTCTCTGATCGGTCGGTCGGCAAAGAAAGATGTACAAACACCCCGATCAAGTTACTTTGATTTGTGTTTTAAGATCTTGTAAAATTGTGATTAAATTTATTTCCTTAGTGACATTTCTAGTGGATGGATGGTTTTCGGTTAAATTTTAGGACATTTTACTTTTTCATAATTTTTTTTTGTTTTATAAGACCATGAATAATTCTTTTTTTCTTTTCAACAACGTAAAATGTTATTTGTTTATTCGAGTCGTGCGTCGGGATATTTGGTAAAAAATATAACACGAGTTTAGTTTTAACTTGGCAGTAAGTCCAAGAGTTTTAGTCTTAAAATACTTGGAGGCACTGGAAATGAAAAGTTGGAAATTATGTATTATTTTCTTAGCTAAATATGTAAACGATAATTGTTGTGCACTTTTTTATCTGAAAGAATATTTTTTTTTGAAAAAAATTATTTTAACTTGACACTTACAGCTGATCTCATAGATAAATTTATACAAATAAGAGAGACTTCAAGAATTCCATTGGAGTTCCAGTTTCTGTGGAAAAATGGCCACGTTCGGGTGCCAATCCGATAGGCTATCCAAGATACCTTAGTATCCGATATGTTTTCGAACGACCAAAACCAGATAGGTTATATTTGCTGTCAAAAGACAAGGCAGCTAATTAAAGGGAAAACTATTGAATTTTTAACGCGACGATTTGATTTTAATTTAATTGCAAATCCCTTCTGAATCATCAATTAAGTATTCAGTACCATTTTATATCACACTGGTATACATTTTAACCCTTATTTGTTAATTTATTCTTTAAACAAACAAAATAAGCCGCGACACCAAAAAGCAAAATAAGTAGTCGGCTGTAGGTATAATCAGCTGTGATCAGCTGTTCCCCAAATTTCCATCGGATAGTTTAGTATCGCGAAAATTTTAGGATAGCTTGGGATTTGTTTCTGACAACAGCTGATTGGTTTATCAGCTGCATTTTTCTATGCGATTACAACAACACAAACCTATCCGGATAGCTTTGGATAGTTGCCCGAACGCGCCCAATAGTGAGACGGATAATCTCTCAGATATTCGTACTGATTTGGTAAGTTTAAACTCGGAGACGACAACGAAATATTCGCCTGGGGTGCGATGCAAATCTTTGAACATTGTAAGTTTTTTCGCATATTCGTGTAAAAATATTAGTTCTGCCAATAGATAAGTATAAGCCAAACATCTCAGTTCCCATTAAAATCTTACTTCGGCCCTGCACTGTACCGGATCACGTTGAATCCAAGTTTAATTTTTGACACTAATAACTTGGAAACGTCAAAGTTGTAACACGGTCTATTTGACAAACTTGAGATAATTTCAACCAAATTACCAAAAGATTAGGTTCGAAATAAGGCGGAAACTATTTAACGTGTACAAATTGAAATAGAATGGAATAGAAAACATCTAAAATAAGTCAATATCGGCAAATTAAAAATGAAATGAGAGTTCACACAAAATGATTAAAACATTTCAAAAGAAAACACTTTTTCTTAAGGCTGTAATTGAAATTTTAGTCAAATTCACACATGGCCCTAATTTTTGACAGTAATGAGGTGAATCTGTAGAAACGCCAAAATTTAATAAATCTATGTAAAATTAAAATAAAATTGAAAAAAAAATTATTTCTATCCGAGATTTAATATTGAAGCTTCCACGTACAGATTCACCTCATAAGTGTCCAAACATAATCGTGGGGTAAAAACGCTATTTTTTTTAATCCAATTCGCATACGGCCTAAAAGCAACCAACTTATGGTGAATTTACATTCATACATTACATCATTGGAAATCCATCTTACCTCATGGAAATTTTAATTCGGTAAGCTCTGTTTGGTTCCAAGTTCTTGGAAAGTTGATGTGTTCGTTGTCAAAAAATTGTATACAAAATTGTGAAAGAAAAAGACAAAAATTGAGGTTGCTTGCTTGCGCGTTTGCCGCTTCGTAAAGCTGTGGTTGATATCTTTCTCTTTTATGTCATATTTAAGAAGAACGTTTAATTTATAAAATAAAACCTAAGTTCTGTTACAAATTATTTGTTTGATTCTATTTGTTAAAAAAATATATAATATTGAAAAATGTCTAACGAAGAAGAAACACCTAATCTAACTGAAGCGAATGAAAATTCGGTGAGTGAAAAAGTATACTTAACTCATGCACTGCCATCAGCAGTTAGCGTCTAAAAAGAAATTAAAAAAAACACAATTTCACAACTTTCCAGAATGAAACTACTTCGGAGGAGACAAACTCATCGGCTGAGAAAGAAGTCGAATTCGATAATAAGATCGAGACAGACCGCAGCAAGAGATTTGATTTTTTGCTGAAACAAACTGAAATTTTCACACATTTCATGACAAACAGTGCAACCAAAAGTCCACAGAAATCCAAAGCCGGTCGCCCTAAAAAACCAAAAGATCCAAAAGACCCAAAAGAAAAATCTAAAGAACCCAAGAGCGATGATGGGGGTAAGGACAAAGAAGGTGCAGAGTAAGTTAATATTTTGAGTTTTCAATACGTAGTGACTGTGTTTCACCATAAAAGTAAAACTTTTATTTGTAGTCATCGTCATCGCAAAACAGAGCAAGAAGAAGACGAAGAACTCCTCGCAGAAGATTCACATTCCAAGGATGTATTTCGATTCGAATCATCTCCAAGTTACATTAAGAATGGCGAGTTGAGGGATTACCAAGTTCGGGGACTTAATTGGATGATATCTCTGTATGAAAATGGCATCAATGGAATTCTCGCTGACGAAATGGGTTTGGGAAAAACTCTTCAAACAATATCGCTTCTTGGTTATCTCAAGCATTTCAAGTAGGTATTTTATGTAAACAAAAAATTCTAAATACAAGCAAACACAGTTTATAAAATAAGAAGAAACTGAATGATATATTTGTTAGTAAAGTATTTGTTGTTTCTTGCGATATAGGTTGGTTATGGTAGGAAGAGTGGTTTGCTGCAAAAAAACATGAATATAGGTTGATAAAGTGTATCCTACTCTTTAGTCCTTTTTGGCTCTTCATTAAACCATCGGTTTGTTGTCAGTCTTCAGGGGCGGCAACGAGTTTTGGGGGAAATAAATTTAACATAATAATAAGTTTAACATAACCTCAAAAATAGAGAAAAATCGTTTTTTTTTATTCATTTTTCCGTTGGTCTATTTCGAAAACCTGAACTGAAGCCGGAACGACACTAACTTGTCTTATGTGATGTGGTCTATTGTTATTGTTTAAATATTTTTCATTTACATTTTACGTGCGACTAAAATGCCACCTGTTTCGATTGCACCAGACCACGCTGTGTCGTGATTAATGGATTCAAACGCATTCATTCTCAATTTCGAAATCAGAAGAATCGTTGAAAATTGTTTTATTAAAAGTTGCATAATATCTTTTTCTTCTCTTCCAGAAACCAAGCTGGACCCCATATTGTTGTTGTACCAAAATCCACACTCCAGAATTGGGTGATTGAATTCAAAAAGTGGTGTCCATCACTACGTGCAGTTTGTCTAATTGGTGACCAAGAAGCGCGTACGGTTTTCATTCGGGAAATCCTCATGCCCGGCGAGTGGGATGTCTGCATAACCTCATATGAAATGTGTATTCGTGAAAAATCAGTATTTAAAAAGTTCAACTGGCGCTACATGGTCATTGACGAGGCGCATCGTATCAAAAACGAAAAGTCTAAACTGTCTGAGATTCTGCGTGAGTTCAAAACAGCCAATCGTCTGCTTATCACCGGTACTCCGCTTCAAAATAATCTCCATGAATTGTGGGCTTTGTTGAATTTCCTGCTGCCAGATGTCTTCAATAGCTCAGAGGATTTCGATGCGTGGTTCAATACGAATACGTTCTTCGGTGATAACGCTTTGGTAGAGCGTCTGCATCTAGTGTTGAAACCGTTCTTGTTGCGACGTCTCAAATCCGAGGTGGAAAAACGTCTTAAGCCCAAAAAGGAAATCAAAATATTTGTTGGCCTTTCGAAGATGCAACGCGAATGGTACACAAAAGTTCTCATGAAAGACATTGATGTTGTCAACGGAGCTGGAAAAGTCGAGAAAATGCGGCTGCAGAATATTCTCATGCAACTGCGTAAGTGCACCAATCACCCATATCTGTTCGATGGTGCCGAACCTGGCCCACCATACACAACCGACATGCATTTGGTAACGAATGCTGGTAAAATGGTTATTCTGGATAAATTGCTGCCGAAATTACAGGAACAAGGTTCACGGGTACTTATTTTCAGTCAAATGACACGTATGTTGGATATTTTAGAAGATTACTGTTTGTGGCGAGCCTACCAATACTGCCGCTTGGACGGCCAGACGCCCCATGAAGACCGAAACAGACAAATCCAGGAATACAATGCCGACAACAGTCCCAAGTTTGTATTTATGTTATCCACCCGTGCTGGGGGTTTGGGAATTAATTTGGCCACAGCCGATGTAGTTATTATCTACGATTCCGATTGGAATCCACAAATGGATTTGCAAGCTATGGACCGAGCTCATCGTATCGGTCAGAAGAAACAGGTGCGCGTATTTCGATTTATCACTGAGAACACCGTCGAGGAGAAGATCGTAGAACGTGCCGAAGTCAAGTTGAGGTTGGATAAGATGGTCATTCAGCAGGGGAGATTGGTCGATAATCGCACAACACAAATGAACAAAGATGAAATGTTGAATATCATTCGCTTCGGCGCGAATCATGTGTTTGCTTCTAAGGATTCTGAATTAACAGATGAAGACATTGACACGATCCTGGAACGTGGCGAAGCTAAAACCAACGAACAGAAAGCCCAGTACGACGAGATGGGTGAAAGTTCACTGCGTAACTTCACAGTTGATAACAACGGCGAAGGCGCCTCGAGTTCGGTGTATCAATTCGAGGGCGAAGATTACCGAGAGAAGCACAAGTTGAATGTGGTAGGAGCGTGGATTGAGCCGCCGAAGCGTGAACGTAAAGCCAATTATGCTGTCGATGCTTATTTCCGTGAAGCCTTGCGAGTATCAGAGCCAAAGGCACCAAAAGCACCTCGTCCACCGAAACAACCAATTGTCCAGGACTTTCAGTTCTTCCCACCAAGGCTGTTTGAGCTATTAGATCAAGAGATCTACTTCTATCGCAAGTCACTCAACTACAAAGTACCCAAGAATCCCGAGCTCGGTTCAGAGGCTTCAAAGGCACAACGTGAAGAGCAACGAAAAATAGACGAAGCTGAGGCCTTGACGGAGGAGGAAATTTTGGAGAAAGAGACATTACTGACACAAGGATTCACCATGTGGACTAAGCGTGACTTCAATCAGTTTATCAAGGCCAACGAAAAGTATGGACGCGATGACATTGAGAATATTGCTAAAGATGTCGAGGGAAAAACTCCAGAAGAGGTTATTGAATACAATGCGATATTTTGGGAGCGATGTCATGAGTTGCAGGACATTGAGCGAATTATGGGACAGATTGAGAGGGGCGAGGCCAAAATACAAAGGAGGTTGTCCATTAAGAAGGCACTCGACCAGAAGGTATGATTCCTAATGATACTAAGTGTAACTTAAGTATATTTATTTTATTTTATTTTTTTTCAGATGGCTCGTTATCGTGCACCATTCCATCAATTGCGCCTCCAATACGGCAACAATAAGGGCAAAAACTACACCGAGAATGAGGATAGATTCTTGGTTTGCATGCTGCACAAGCTAGGTTTTGACAAGGAAAACGTTTACGAAGAACTGCGCTCAGCTATACGGTTAGTGTTGGTCTCACATCATCTCTTATTCTCAACGCAACCGATTTCTGAAATGGCTTTTTTTTTTGTTTGGTTTTGTATTTACAGTTTATCGCCACAATTTCGTTTCGACTGGTTTATCAAATCGCGAACAGCTCTTGAATTGCAAAGGCGTTGTAATACATTGATTACACTAATCGAACGCGAAAACTCGGAATTGGAAGAGAAGGAGCGACAAGAGAAGAAAAGAAAAGCAACTAAAGGACAAGGCACACCACAACAGACCCCAACGGCATCGAAATCCAATCAAAAGCGTAAAGCCGAAGTTATTTCCACAGAGAAAGCATCAAAGAAAAAAAAGAAGTAAACAAAAAGTTCAATAAAAAAAAAAAAACAAGACAAAAATTATTAAATGAACAAAATTAACTTTGTCTCTTTTCTTCATACGCCGAAATAAATGTCATTCATTTTTTTTTTATACTCAGTCAGTGTCTATAAGTTATTGTTAAATTTCATACTTAATCAGCGGTTATAATAATAAAATAACCAAATGTAACATTTAAATACTTAAAGTACTGTTTAATTCAAGGTTCTTACGAACATTGATCGCTGGATAAAACCATTTTCTGGAATAAATACAAATGTATCAACCGAACTATATATTTGTTTATTTGTAATGTGGATCTTTTGTTTTCAAGTCCTCTCAAATAGTAGACGTGCTCGGAACATAAAACTATTCACTAGCAGATGTTGGGCGCTTTTGAATTTGTTCTGTACGTATGTGCGTCCTAGTAAATCAAGATAGAACCTAAACGGAGTTCTACAGAGTTTGAATTGTCAAATAACTATGTACTTCTTTTATTAAATAAAAATTATTGAAAAATTACCTATACTTAAGAAAAGGAAACAATTAAATACATTTGTTTGAAATATTTAATTGGCACAAATATTCTTAATTCTTCTGATTGAGAAAATGTTGATCTTCGATTTCGAGTCAGAATCCACTGCAGAAGCAGTAATAGATTCAAACTGAAACTCCAAAACAAACAGCAGTGTAACATGATGTTTTTTTGAACTATTAATTTTAATTGAAACAGGGATCACATACTCACTTCTCACTTGAGCTATCGAATTGGTATGCTTGAATTAGCAACAGCCAGAAAAAATGAAGATCGGTTGCGAATTAGACTGTGGTCTCAAGAAAATCATTTAAAAACTTAGTTCAAATAATTGCCGGGCAATTGTTATTAATAACACCGCTCTTGATTTGTCATATCTGCCAAGAATTAAACTTGAACAATAAAACATCTTGGGGTTATTTTCAACCAAACGTTATCTTGGCACAACCATGTGGCATGTGCTATTGGTGGAATTTATGCTGCTCTGCAAGTTCTGCATCTTTCTGCAAAATGCCTTCTAGTTCTCTTGTCCTTCCAACCCTTTTCTATGGAAGCCCAATTTTCTGCTGCTTGGTAGTGCTAGTAAGCGCAAACTTCAAGTAGCGTTTAACAAAATTGATCGTTTTATCTATGGCTTGCGTCGTTTCGATCATGTTTCTGTACAGGCAGGTATCAAATATCTGGACTTTTTAACATTAAAATTTCTTTTTAAACTTATTCATGCCAAAGTTCCTTACTATCTTTTGCAAAAGCCTAGGTAATAACAATTGTTGTTCTAAATATTTCTTAAAACTAGCTTAAATAATTCAATCGTAACCTTCACATTCTAAGGACCAGTTTTTCAGTGATGAGTTAAACCAGAGTTAGCTAACTTTAGAAGTAAATTAGCCCACAGTTAACTTAGGAAGAAGTTTTTTGGTGGAAAATGCATGTGGAACGACTAAACAAACTCGATTGATAAAACATCAAAAGCATCTGTTTAGTTAATCCTGAGTTAACTCACCAATTTTGATGAGTTAACTCGGGTTTAACTTTAATCTCGCACTTAAAAACTGGACCTAAGTATTAGAAAAAATATTAAATAGCGTTTAAATAACATATTATATTATGTATATATATTCTTACTTTGATACAAAAAAGGTCTGTTGATAAAAATAATTCAATATTGACCATATCGTGTTATATAAAACTTAAAATAAGTTATTCAACAAACACGAAGCTATGGGCATTATTTTGTTTGCTTCAAGATTCTGCATGAAGATTAAATAAAGGAAAATACCCTTAAAGGAGAAGTAAATAAGAACACAATGCTTATCACCGTCAGCATACCTTCTGCATTACAATTAGATACAGGGTGTTTCAATATAGGTGATTGCACAGAGGTTATTTTTGAATTGAGTAAAAAATGCCAAAATCAAAGAATTTAAAGGCATGAGGTGCAAAAAAGCATTTATGTGAGTGTCACCCGAACAACACTCTACCCGGAAAATTTGACATTTCACTCTTTGCCTATTGTGAGTTTATCGCGAAATTCCATGATCGAAAAATTCCTTTTATTGTGAACAGTCATTTCGGGCGGAATGTAATGTCATTTTCACTTCTTTTTTGTAGGCGAACAAAATTTCGTAGGGTGAAACTCACAATAGCTTTGAACATTCCGGGCGAACAAAAAATTTTAAGGTTAAATATTTTTCGGGTGAAACTCACAATAAGGCTGTGTCTTTTTTCGAACGACTTTTATTTTGTCGCTTAAGCCTAATACGCTGATTATGCGAAACGTAATTTTTCGGTGGTCTCCAACACGACAGCGAAATGCTTATACGGAAACCACAGCGAGAAAATGACAATTGAAAGTGTCACCAATTGTAACAAAAAAAAACAAACACAAACACATAAAGCTCACAAAAAACCAAGCTGTAAGGAAAGAAACAACAAAAGAAAAAACCTCAAATGTCATTTTTCCTTTTCCGGACAGAAGCAATTAGGTGCGAAAAAAGAGTGGAGTGGGTACTGCGCGGAGAACGAAATTTTTCGTTTATGTTTTCGTTGTGTCATTTATGGACGAGACTAGAGACATGCTAATTTATAACTGTTATAACAGTTTTTCGCCTTTTAATAGTGGGCGTGCCCGGAAGGCCCTGGCCCTGCAGGGTCATAAATCCACAGGAGAAAACAAAATCAGAGTTTGTTTTTTGACCAACGAGAATGGTTCTAAAATATATATTTTTCGTAAAATTTTAGACTTATGAACCTGTGCCAATATTTATGTTTCGAGTAACTCAACAGAACTTTACTAAGACATTGTGAATCAGACCCTAAGTACAGTAAACTGCTTCCAAGTAAATATCTCTTATACAAACCAAAAACAATATTAATTAAAATCTGTGGTTTGAAGAGTAATTTTTATAAAAACCTAGATTAAAAGAATATAATGGGTGCCACCACAAACCAGTTAATTGAATTTCTCCCATAACACCCTGTAGGTGCGTGGGTTTATTTATACATATGTAGATACTCTAAATTTACATAGAACCATTCTGCTGATATACATTCAGAATTCCGATTGAGATATTTATATTGGTTAAGCCGAAGCAGCAGTTCGCTGTTCCCCATTAACTCGATCGTTACAAAGCTAGAATTGCTGTCGATGCTGCTTTAATTCGAGGTTTTGCAAATTCCTGTAGGTTTCATTTTTATTTTTGACTGAAATAAAATACAATACAAAATATAAAATTCGGGAAGAAAAACAAGTTTTGTTTTTTTTTTTTTTTTTAATATGAGTGTCAGGAGTCAGTGAATTATCTTTTCTTAAAAACCTTCTTTTCAAATTTTAGTGTTAAAGTATATAAGTAAGTATCTATCTATCAACGAAATCTATATGTAGCTTGTCCTTATGCAAATATTTGTTTTGATTTGATTTGATTCGTCGAACCAAAAAAAGTTTTTTTTTTTTATTTTCTATCCAAACGTACCTACCTATAGAACATGCCATATTTGATCAATTTGTTAGTTGTCGCTGCCGATATAAGGCAAATTTAATTAAAATCATTTTAGTATCAAGAATGCTTACAAAGCAGACCCGTGCATTTGGTTTATGTATTTATGGTATTTTTGCGATACAATGTTTAAGCAAAGTGAAGATTCTCTAATCAAAAATTATCAAAAATGGTAAAAACTGCTTGGATGATTTTTGTTGTTTGTCATGAAGTACTATACAAAGTTTATACGAAGTAAAGTTTTAATGAACACATATTTATATTTTATTTAATTTAATAAATACAAAAAACAAATGGCAGAGTATTACTATTTAAAGAAGTTTTTTTTTTAAATTTAAATCAACATATCCACTTAAAACACCAAAAACTATAAACCCTTTAGTTGATAGCCGCTGCTTTTTTGTATACAAAATAAAAATGCGCCAATACATAAACATATATACATACAATATACAATATACAATAAACATATTTTTCTGTCAATATAAACCTAACAAGAACAAATGTATATGTGATCATATGTTCATATTATGTGGGTTTGAATCGTTTAAAAACAATAAATATCGTCAGCTTAATGTTAGAATGAAATCCGACTTAGTGCATCTTTATTTTTATCATTGATTTATTTCAAAATTGTCTAAAAACTATAAAAAAATTTATTTCAGTTAGACATTTTTCTTTTTTTGTTTAATTTCTCGAAATAATTATTATGAATAACTAGCTGGCCCGCCCGGCTTCGCACGGGTGGACAAACCTAAGCTTAGCTTAGAAAAAAAAGAAAATAAAAGAAAATATAAATAAATATTTAAGCAAAATTTTTTTGGAATCGAATACTACGTTATGGGTTTTAACCTACTTCACGGTATGAATGGCTAAACATGTAAAACATGATCCTCTGAGTCCAACCTATATTAATTTCCCAACACAGAAAGAATTTTTGTAATCAAAACCCACTTTATTGTTTTTATCCCATTTCACTCTATAAAAATAAATTTTTTAAAATAACCTTTTTAACACAAATAATTTTGAAATCAGATACCACTTTTCATTTTTACCCTATTTCACACTATAAATGCCAATTTTCTGAAAAAAAATCCCCAACTTCATCCCATAAAAAAAACAACCTTTCAAAAGCCAAAAGAATTTCTTGAATCGGACAATTTTTTTTATTTTTAGCCCGTTTTACCCTACAAATTACAATATTTGAAAAAGAATATCCCAAAGCTATTTCCTAAAAAAATAAAATAGAATTTTCTAAAACGGATTTTTTTTAATTTTAACCCGATTTTACCCTACAAATATTAAAATTTTGAAAAAAAATACCCATCCTAAAGCGAAAAAAGAGTTTCTTAAATCGTACAATTATTTTATGTTGACCCCATTTCACCTTACAAATAACTAAAGTTGAAAAAGCCATTTCCTAACCGCCTACAGTGCCACCTGTTGAACGGTAATTGAATTGAACAGAAAAACGAAATATTTGCCTACAGCGTCACCTGTTGAGAATTTTCTGTCTTTTTTTTTCCTAAACCTTCGCGGAGCTATTACGAACAAACCCACAGAAACTGGACCGATTTGGTCCAGTCGTTTTCCAGTTTTAAGCATCCTAACACACCACGATCCATTTTTTATATACAGCTGCGAGCAAAAAACTAGCAGCGCAACGAAAAATAAGTTTAGACAAAAATGAAAAATCAAAAGAAGTTTGATTTTAGAAATCATTGTTGGTTAAATTTTGTACGTTTTTTTTTAATAAAATGAATGATAATTTATTGATCATTAATGTAGTAACTATACAAAAACAAAATATGTTCGAAAAAAATGGGAGCAAAATAATAGCAGTGCTTGTCTCATTGTGTATAATTAAGTCCAAATAAGGGTTCAAAAAGTTCAATTTATTCTAATTTTAGTTAGTATTTAGTAGCATGACCATTATTTTTTAACACAGCTCCGCAACGACGCTCCATTGAGTCGAAAACCCCCTCACATCTTTGCAGTGATATTTATCTCCAACCCTGCTGAACTACGGTCAATATCTTCTTGTTATTTTTTGGTTTGGAATTCGAGACTTCTTTTTTATGTCCGCCCAAAGATTTTCAATGGGATTAAGGTGCGGAGACTGAGCAGGCCACTCCTAGACCTTAATCTTCTAGTTCTGAAACTATTGTTTAGCTGTTCTGCTGGTGTGCTTTGGGTCATTATTCTGCTAAAAGACCCATTCAAGCGGCATTTTGAAGTCTGCATATGGAAGCATGATGTTCTGCAAAATTTCTACACACGAGTGTTGATTAATTATACTTTTGATCCAATATATTGGACCAATAACTCCATAGTATGAGAAGCATCCCCATATATCATGATACGAGATCCTCCGTATTTTATCCTTTTGGTGGTGTAAGGATCATATTCGGTATTTGGTGATCATCTTACATACTGCCGAGATCCTTCATTACCATAAAGTACAACTTTAATCCCGTCAGTCCAATGAATATTCCTCCATTTTTAGGAACCCATCCCAAATGATCTCCGGCAAAATTTATTATTTTGGCTATCGGCATTTTCTTCAGAAGTGGGGCTTTTCTTGGACTTGAAGCATTAAAGTTGTGATCCCTCAATCATCTTCTTACAATATGGATACCGCATGGTAAATCAAGTTCACCCACAATCTGTGTAGCTGCCGCAGTAGGATGCATTCTTGAAAACCGAACAACACGATTAATGTAAGATGTCGTAAGAACTTTTTTACGCTACCGTGTTTCCACTTTCCCTCAAATGTTATGCCATTTCTTGCCATTTTCGCCGAACACCCAACAAGTTCTTGAACTTCCTCATAGTTGTTGCGTCCGTAATTAGGTTTTTAATGAGTTGGCGCCTTTGTGGTGTCCAGTGTTTACCACGACGCACTTTATAAGACCAAATTATTATTTTTTTTGAACAAATTCGGTTGAAATATGAAGTAAAAGAATAGGGCTTACCTTTTACCTTTACGATAACACTGCTATTATTTTGCTCGCTTAAAATACGAAAATACACCAGAAAAAGTGACATTAAATCAAAGCATTAAGAATAAACCGTAAAACTATGACTTCAAATGGTTAACTTTATATCCATGAACACCACACTACAGTAGAAGTTGGAAAAAATGGCTGCATTATAAAGATATGAAAAATTATATTTTTGTACAGATTACCACTGCAATTTTTTTGCTCTGCACTGTAATAATATAATATATATCTAATATAATTATATATGTATATATGAGAAGCTTTGTTTTTCTCGAAAATGGCTCTTATATGATTTGTATATATTTGGTTTTGTTTGAATTAAATATAGTTAATTGATTTTTACCAGTGCAAAAGTAGGTAGGTACCACGCAAGTGAAATAGGCACAATTATCACTGTATTCCCCCTTTTTAGTCATTTTACCCCATTCATAGTGTTCACAATAGAGAATATAGGATCGTGTTCAATTTTGAATAGAATTTTAAATAGTTAATTAACAGCTTTTGTCAACAACTGTATTTATCTTTTGGGTAATTGAAATTCAGCGATAAAGTCAGTAGTTGAGCAAAAAAAAAAAAGCTGAAATAATAACATAAAGACATACGAACATCAAATGTAACCCATCAGTAGAGGTGGGAAAGAATAGATCAATTACTTTTTTTCAATGGCCTGATAATATTAAAGAGGTATAATAATGTAGTAGGTATGTACAAATGTCGCATTCTGATTTCGATGTTAAAATAATATAAATGTATGTTTTCGTATATATTAGTGCGAAAAGAAACTGAGAAGCCACCAATTTTCAGTTCTTAGTAAAAAAAGGCACGAATGAGGGTGAACCAAATTTCCTCCGTCAGTGAGCTGGGGAGATATTTCTGCAGTTGGATTTGAATTCAAAACATTGAATTTTTTTTGAAAATTTCAATCTAGTTTCGGAAGTTTTAAATTAAATGGTATTTATTTATGTTCCACAGAAAAAAAAAAAAAAAAAATGTTTTCGGGCCCCGGTAACGTGAAGTAATATAAGAAGGGGGCGCCGATATTCAAACAGACTATCCACTGGCTTTAAAGATTTTTTTAAATTTCGTTTTCACATTACATTTACAAAAGAAGTACCTAATATTTTTAAATAAATGTAATTTAGAGATCAAAAACACACACCTTACCTTATTTTAAGGCAAGGAATCAATGTTAAACCTATGTAACATCAATGCGGAAAGGTATCATTCCGAAGCGATGTGAAAAAAATGTTGCCGTTAGCATAGAGGTAACAAATTAGGAACTACCAATATATCACCCTCTGAAATTAGATCTGCAAAATTGATTTTATATCAAAAATAAATCAATTTATTTTGCCCAAAGGAACACAAAAATTGTCAAAATCGGCTTTTTGACACATCCAAATCAAAAGTAAATTGATTTATTTTACCAATGGAAAACCTCATAACAAAGTTAATACTGGTCGACTGATGGTGAGGTATGTTTCTATAAAAAGAACACATTTTGTAAATAAAATTATACTTAAAAGTCAAATTATGAGTAGGAAAATAATGATTCCCGCCCATGTGGAGACACCGCACCACAGGCGAATGTGATGCAATTATGCACCAAAGACATAAACGTCTGGGTTTCTACCAGATAGAAAAGAGAGCAAACTACCCTCTCTAAAAGTATTGCAAATACTCGAGTTCCTTAAAGAAACTAATTTGGAGGATGATCTCCTCCAGCTCTAGATGGGGGCACAAATGCACTTATACCCAACAATATTTGTTCATTCATTCAAACAGTTTTCTAAAGAATCGCCTTTTGTAATTTTCCATCTGTAAGATTAACCAAAGAATTGGCTGTCACTATTGACTTTGACAGTTCCTCTATTGTGTGAATTTAAATGGTAGAAATAAAAACTAAATACAAATTACAATAGTTCACATTGGATTTTTGTCAAAAAGTTCATGTAAGTTGAACTGAACTTAATAAAAATTGCGTATTGACAAGGCACTCACTAGTCAACTGATGAGTCCAAGTGAGATCGCCGGGACGAAACGCCAATTTTTATGGACTAAAGGCCGATAAAAGCTATTTTGAATCAATAATTCAACAAGTCCAATTAAATAGTGCTAAGTCTTCTACTTGGCTGATGTATTTCAGTAGTATATAGAATTTGTATTATAAAAACCTTCATATAAAAACTAAATACAAATTTATTTCCGGGAAACAGTTAGAAATTTTAATTTCATTTTTAAAATTGTCTCTTATTGAATTGGCAGCATCCCTTAAACTAAAAGAATTTCAAACAAGATCATTAAAAGGATAAAGCTATGATTAGAATCAAAGTAAATGGTCAACACATTGACTCTCTGACGTCACCAAAAAAGTCATCAACACTGCCAATAGACCGTCAACGTTGACCATATCAACACATAACACATTGACGATCACACGGATGACGCTAGTCCGTCAATGTCACACGGAAGTCAATGCAGACTACGTTGACGTGGCAGAAAAGTATGCCATGTCGACGTTGAGATTATGGTCAACGCTTTGAGTCAATGTGTCCTAACATTTGCTCAGCGTGATTACATGTTCAACGTAAAAACAATGTCAACTACGGAGTCAATGCAGCCGTCAACGCATCGACAAGATTTTGTATTGACGATCACACGACAAGACAACTTTGGGCCGGAATTTGACGTCATTTGCTCTTATGCAAACTATCTCAAAAACCAGTAAAACGATTTCGATTAAACTTCGGATATTTTATTTTTAAAGTAATTTTAATACACTGTGCATGTCATGTTTATATGCTTATTACTTTTTCATTATTATATTGAAATTAAAAACCTTTATTTTAGACTATTAAAAATGTCACCCTTTTATAATCTTGAACCATTAGAATTAGACCAAACTTCCGACCCAGCCGTGCATTTTATTTTAAAATCTTTTGATTAATTAATTATTATATTTACCTTATCTATACGAAAGTTTGTATCGCTTGGTGATTTGGTCTGTCTTTTTTGTATTATACTGATAAAATTGCAAAATATTTCTGCAGATAAATTTTACATGTTTTTAAATACCCTTTATTTTAGCCGAAATCAGCACCAAGCGCACGATGGTTTGCTACAAAAAACTCGTCCTTGTATTATTTTTATTCATAATCGGGCTGCTGCACATTAGCTTTTCTAAGAGTTACAAACAAAGACCTCATATAATTTTTATTTTGGCCGACGATTTGGTGAGTAAAGAAAGTTTATAATATATCGATATTTTTTCTACCTCCTGCTCAATCAAAATTCCCAATAAACTCACAATATCTAAGGGATTCAATGATCTTGGCTTCCATGGATCTGCGCAAATACCGACGCCAAACATCGATGCATTGGCATACTCTGGAATAATTCTGAATCGATATTACGTCAATCCCATTTGCACACCTTCAAGATCTGCTCTGATGACAGGAAAATACCCGATTCATACCGGTAGTACCTATATACCTACATAAAGCTTATTTTAATTCTCTTACACAAATCTCCAATCTCTATCATCATCATCATCATCATTCATCAGGAATGCAACATGGAGTAATTTACGGTGCGGAACCCAGGGGGCTACCACTCAGCGAAAAGCTTATGCCCGAATATTTCAATGAATTGGGGTAATATTTTACATCAAACTTTAAATAATTCAACTTGATGTGTTTTAATGAGAAAACAATGTAAAATTTATAAATCTATAAAGATACTCTTCCCATATTGCAGGTAAATGGCATCTAGGCCATTACAAGCGAGTTTATACGCCTTTGTATAGAGGTTTTCAAAGTCATGTGGGCTGTTTCACCGGTCATCAAGATTATTTTGATCATACAGCTGTGGAAAATCCCTCATGGGGTCTTGATATGAGAAATGGTATAATAATATAATGTTTTTGCATAATTGAATATTATGTGTACTTCTTTTTTTTGTATTTTAAGCCAGGTGTTAATTATGGATAATTTTACAGGTTTAGATGTAGCCTATGATTTGCATGGAAAGTATAGTACTGACATCATAACTGACGAAGCCGTTCGAGTGATCAGGAAGCGAAATACTTCTATGCCTTTGTTCATGTATGTCGCACATGTTGCAGTCCATTCGGGCAATCCATATAATCCCTTACCAGCTCCGGATGAAGCAGTTGATAGAATTAAAAATATTTCAGATTTTGGTCGCCGTAAATATGCAGGTAAGTTGAACTTAAAATTAAGTTTAATAAATAGAATATCAAATTGTTTCGATTTTTGCTAAAATGGCGCCCAACAAATATTAGTATAACCTGTTTTCACCACACAAAAAATGAGTTCCAATAAATAAGTTATCAATTGACAATTTTGACACTTTGTTTCCACTTGGGTAAATAAACAAAACCGTATCCTCATAACATAGGTTCTGTCAAACAACCGCAACAACGGTGCCAGAGGTAACGACAAGAAAACATAGAGTTGTGTACTTTGAGTTTTTAAATTAATTGAATTCACGTAATTTTAAACTTCAAGAACCAGTAATATCTGAATATGTAGTTCTTCTTTTTGACAATAAATTGCTGAAAGATTGTTGCTCAGATAAATGCTTACATACATACATACATAATGTATGTCGTTTTTGCATGGACGTTTGGAGCAGGTACTCCTTTTATTTATTTCAAAATTTTCAAAAGTAGTAAATGCTTGAAGAAGCTATTTTTTACAATGGTGACGTTAAGTAGTAAATGTGTAAATTTGGGTAGTCCATGTTTTCGTATTCGATTGGAATCAAAAAAATAAGTTGAATAATAGTCCGAAATTCCAATGGAAAACGACATCATTAAGATATTTGTTAATTCTTTAGGCAAGTCCAAGAAAACGATTTCTCAGATATTTCAGTTACATAAATAGGATACCTCAGCAAAATTTTGCAGTTGTCAGCTGTCAAAGAATGAGGAAAAAAAAGTTTTTGATTCACTTATTGCTCACTCTTTGACGGAGCGATAAATCTCTGAGATCACATTTTCCTGAACGTGTCTATTCTTATCGAATGCCACGTTTTTTTACATTTAAGTCATTTCCACTTTTAACTTATTACAATTATTGAATAAACTAACAATCATTGACAAACGATATCAGTCGGTTGACAGCTGTCAGTTGTCATTGGAA
Source organism: Leucozona laternaria (assembly GCA_932273885.2). Taxonomy (NCBI): domain Eukaryota; kingdom Metazoa; phylum Arthropoda; class Insecta; order Diptera; family Syrphidae; genus Leucozona; species Leucozona laternaria. The sequence continues at coordinate 22,766,111 of OW026369.1, read as the reverse complement.
TTCCTATACTAGAATGTGCATTTAAATCGCTCCGAGGTTGTTATATGTTTGAAAGTAAGAACGTGGCAAACTGTTTTTCTTTCATTTTATTTTCGATTTTATTTAATTTATTTCTTTTTGTTTTTAATAAATGAACCAACCTATTTCTTATTCTTTAGTTTTCTCTTTATTAAATCGCCTGAAAGTGACCACGAACATTACTGGTAGGATATTTAATACTCTTCAACACATGTTTTCAGAAAAAAATCTCTGTTGGGCGCCATTTTGCTCAGGGAACAGGATAGAAAATGTTTTTTTTTTTAAATAATTAGACAGTTATGTAACTATAATATATTTTTTTTTTTAATTCAAGCTATGTTATCAAAGTTAGACGATTCAGTTGGAGCAATTGTAAACGAGCTCTTCAAACAAAATATGCTTTCGAACTCAATAATAATCTTCAGTACCGATAATGGTGGTCCAGCCGAAGGTTTCAATTTGAATCATGCCTCAAATTGGCCATTGCGTGGTGTCAAAAATACTCTATGGGAAGGGGGTGTTCGTGGTGCTGGTCTAATTTGGTCGCCCAGATTAAAAAATACACAGCGAGTTTCTGAACAAACAATGCAAATTACCGATTGGCTTCCAACACTCATGACTGCCATTGAAGAACCTATAAGGTAAACTATACATTTAAAAATTTCTTTACCAACAAAAAAAAACATTGTTCACAATCTTTTTTAGTCAGAAAGACTCAAAACTCGATGGCATAAGCATCTGGGATGAGTTGTCATCTGGCGAAGAATCAAAGCGAACCTCGGTACTTCACAATATTGATAATATTTGGGGTATTGCATCGATTACTGTCGGCGAATGGAAAGTACATAAGGGAACAACTTATAAAGGTGTATGGGATGGATGGTATGGACCAGCTGGTACGAGAGATGAACAAGCTTATAATTTTACTGCCGTCCTTAATTGTCAAGCGGGCAGAGCTTTGTCTTCAATTAAAATGATGCCAACGCAAACAAAAATATCTCAGCTAAGAAGGAACGCATCGGTAATCTGTAATGGTAATGAAATTGATAAGCCAAATCTGATGAAAGGATCATCTTGTGAACCTTTGATAGCACCATGTTTATTCAATATCAAGCATGATCCTTGTGAACAACTTAATTTGGCTCAATGGTAAGAAACATTTTAAACAAAATATTTAAACAACTAATCTAATATATTTTCCAAAAATTTCTGTCATCTGTCCGTCGACCAAAATCAATTAAATTAACCCTTTCATTTCTGAAAGAATGGTAACACTGTTTACTTTTCTATATATGTATAAGCTTCGTATCACTCGAAAACTAAGCCGAATTTATCTATCCTTTAATATAATATTATATTCTCAATTATAATTGTTCACCCCTATCAGATAATTTTGGGAATGAACTAGAGGGGCCAGTTTGACTCATTTTCGAAAAATTTGCTGTTAGTAAATTCACTGATGGAAAATTCAACGAATGTCGGTAACTTGACCTGCACCACCGACATATTGTTCAACTAAATTGGTATTAATCAAATAGCAAATCATACAAGTTCTGTCTTTACTCATTCGCGACAATTTTGTCACGAATCTGCAAATGGATATTACCAAAATGTTATTTAAGATTAATAATGTTGAAGTTTAAAGTGCTTATTTAACATTTTCTGAAGAGCAATGACAACTAATCGCGAACAGTTCAAATAAATGCAGGAGGGGATGAAGGAGCTTACAGCGCATCAGATATGTATTTAGAAAATACGTTTCGCTTTGTACCTTATCTCCATCCGTTCTTGCAATGTTCGAAAATGCATTGGTATCCATTCTCGTTCATATTTAAATTGTTTCTTATGTGGCTTTCGTTTCAACCAATTCAGATTTGGGTGTCAGATCTTAAATCTTACTGGCAAAACGAACACAAAACGTGATTTTATATTGTTTTATGATTGTATGAGTGCCTTTTTTAAAACAACACTGGTAAAGTCACTTTTCTTTGATGAGTGTGCAAGTGCCTGTGTAAATCTTGATAAAAATCGAGATCTGCAAAATCGACTTCAGATCGACAAAAATTCTATTTTTTTGGTCGAAAGGAAAGGATAAACTTGTCACAAATCAAAAAAATCAAAAAAAAAATCGATTTTTTTGGTCGAAACGAAAACCACATTAATGACGTTTAAGTGTCAACAAATGACAGCAGGTAGGTTCAGCAGACACAAGGGACTACATAATATGTACTCAAAGGCATTCATTCAACGCAAATTTTACAAACGAAACTAGTTATTTTTTGAGATGTCATTAATGCCAAAATTTGGAACTTTACTTCCCACCTCTATCTTGCGTTGATAGTGCAGATAGTATTTATAGTAATATTTTTATCTGAAAAAGACACCACACAAATCAATTGTAAATTATAATTTTTCAATACCTCTTACTAATGGTGCATTTTTTATGTGTAAACATCTATGCTGGCGGTAGAGTGAAAAAAAAAACGTGAACGTTCGTGTGCAACGTTACGTCGTGCAACGTTACGGTGTGGAACGTTACGATCTACATACTAGGATGGGTGCGTTCAGTGAAAAAAATCTTAAGATCCCCTTCAAGCAAAAACAAGTCCGTTTTGGATCCGCGCACGTTGATGTTTACACATATTGACCGTGAGTTCCGGCACTCACACAATTTTTTAATTAAATCTTTTCTATAATTTTGATAAAGAACTCCTCCGCCCAAAACAATAAAACAAACGTGAAAAGAAGAAGTCACTGTACAATGAAGTTCGTCATCAGCTTCTGATATTTTGACTTTCCAATTAAAGTTGCCTTTTGAAAGGCAATTTTGCGACAGCTGGCCAATCAGAGATGAGAAACTTGCCTTGCCTTCAAGTCCCTACGTCTTCTGAACGTACCCAATTTCAGGAGGCGATATTAGCCGTATTTAATTATCGCCGATGATCCATATAAGCCGTTTTTTATTATCAGAGATGACCCATATAGATTATCAAAATACATGCATTACAACAACAACACGAGATCCTGCTCTCTATCGGGATCACGTTTCATGAACTAAAAGTTTAGTTCTTGCTATTGCTTCTCAGCTTTGCAAATGGTTAGGAAATGTGGACTGTATAGTGTAAGGAAAAAAGAAAACCAATAAATGAAAAATAAATAAACGTAAGGAAAAAAGAGATAGGTATACAACACAGTTGTCACTAAGATCCGTATTGTTTTATTTTCATGAGATGATCTATAGGGATCATCGGCGATAATAATATACGGCTAATGGTATTTTTGTATTTTTAAAAATGCTTTTAAATAATCCATAATAATGTTTCAAGTACCTTTCCGGTTGTCACTCTTATGTTGGTTTTACAAATATTTAACAGGATTTTAAATTTTTAAATGACGTATTTTGTATTGAACAAACTTCATTTTAAGATCTAAAAGTCTGTTAAATAGTTAAAAGGGCTTTATGAAATCGGCCATTAGTCGATGAAACGGTGATGACTGCAAATTAATGCATGAGATTTATGACCTCTGACCAGTCTTTTATTTTATAAACAAAATATCCAGGGTTATATAAAAAGTAGGGGAAATAAAACAGCAAATTATTTTGCAGTATATATGTATCTCATATGTCTCTTAAAATAATGTTCTCAAATTCAATTTAATTAGGTATCAACAGCAACAAGAACAAAAACATTCTTTTGATTAGTAACAATTATTAGTATCATTAACAGCATTTGAGGTAAATTAATGCAATCCAATGAATGAGAGGAATGTTAATTCATCAAAACGATTGCGCATGAACCTGAGTACCTACCGTGCGATGATCGACATCCATGATCTCCAACTACCAACTTCGATTCACACATCCATCTACTTCTATACTCAGTATTTGGTGAACAATAATTTTGAACAAATTTCAAAAGATATTTTACTTTTTTTTTGTCTTCTGTCTTAACCTAGTGATTGAAATTTCATGTCGTGTGTTCAATCTAATGCAATCCGCAACACAATAGTTTCCATATATTTTTTTTTTTTTTGCAAATCTTTGTGGGAATTTATTTATTTATGTTGTTGTTGTTATTGTAGAGTCTGCTAGCGCAACCTACCTATTTATATCGCAAGAAGAAATACGATTTTTTTCACGACAATTTATGCTGTGTATAGCTATTGGATAGATTAGACAAATCTTAAGATGCAATAATTAGCATATTACAACGTAGTGTATTTACTTGCGTAAAAAATGAAATATTAATTAATAGAATATGCGCGCTCTGCAGACAAAGTGCATTATATTAATTATAATATAGTTAGTGCAATTGAATTAAATCAAAGATATTTACATATTTATTTCCGAATAGCTTACCCAACAACTTTGTTCTTTATTATTGATGAAATTGATATTTAGCATGCATAAGAATAATGGGTTCTCTATTAATTTTTTTTTTTTTAAATTGTTAAATAAATTCAATCTTTGCGCAGACCCTCCAAGATTAGGAAATTTATTAAATGAAGTTTTTTGTCATTGAAAAACGTTGAACTATCTTCCTACTTCGTATGTGCCAATATGTGTGAGAAGAATTTGTTTATTTATAAATTACAATTTACTATTTGTTTAACATAAATCTTTTGATACAGTTATGTAAAAAATATTTTTTTTTTTTAAACAAATTTAACCTCTTAAATATTTAGGTATCCAAATATACTCAAGGCCCTTCTATCTGAACTAGAAGCTCTAAATGCAACGGCTCTTCCTCCCGGCAATAAACCCATGGACAGTCGCGCTGATCCTCGTTTCTGGGACAACACATGGACAAATTTTGGAGATTTTAGTATTGAAAAGTAAATATGTAAATTTAAAAAAAAATTAAGCTACAAAATAAAACAAAATTACCAAAAAATAATTAAATATGACATTTAATTTTCTATTAATAAAAAAAAAATTGGAACATTTTAATTATATTCTAATACAGTTCAAAATTCTATAATCTTTGAAATTCTGCTTTTCAAAATTTAGCTCTTCTAACGAATAACATAAAAGGTAGGTTATACAAAAAAGAATAAGCCATTATAGCTAAGTAGTTATTATGAACAAAATACAACGAGCCGTAATCGACATTTAATAGAAGATAAGAGACAAAAATAATAATGTTAAGGAAGCAAATGTTTTTCCTCAGCATTAAACACATTCGAATCTTGGTTGAGCGATATATTTTATGAACCTTAACACAAAAATTTAATTTAATTTTGACATTAATTCTCAGAAATGTTGGTCTGTCAAAAAGGACATTTTGCGGAGGAATTCTTTTCTTCTAACTGAGAATCTCCGAGATCTCATTTCCCTGAACATGCCTAGTGAATTTCAAAGACAAGAAGTTGGAATGAGTTGAAATGTCAAACGAAATGTCACTTTTTCCTTGGCCGACACAGAAAATGGGTCTTACTTTCCAAAACTACAAGTTTTTAACATTTTTAGCCCAATTTAATTTTTTGTAGATGAACTCTTTGGCAGAACTCTGGACTAAAATTGGTAAAAATCGACAATTTTTAGAATTAAACGAACAGACCTAATATGTTTCCTATTCATTGTACCCTTTGCCAATTACAGGCACGAAACAACGGCTAGCTCTTTGTTGAAAAGTGTTTTCCAGTATTTTTCTGCAGTTGCAGTTCTGATCTAGAAAGTACACCAAATAAATCAATAATAGTTAAAGCGTGATTGTTTACTTTTTGCAAAAGTACGGGAACGAAAATTCACACTACGTATTTTAATTAACCGCATTTCGTATTACCAAATGTGAATTATACCTTTGAACTGTGTGTCCACAGAAATTTCTTGGCCAGAATACAAGGTATATGCAATACATAGTATGATATTGCACATGTTGTTATCCTATCCCTCTCACGCATATTGTCACCGAGTGACGTAATTCACTTCAAATTTGTTTTTTATCTCTTTTTTTTCTGTACGCGTTTTTGTCAGCAAGTGACGTAGGTGCGAAGAAAGAACTCAAATTTAAACGTTAAATATCAAACCACGTATCTTTCATACCATGGGAAGAAAATCACAGATATGGGGGGAATTTTCTACTCTCTTGTGAAAGATATCTTTTGTGAAAATCTATGAATTCACTGAAATTAAAACAATGCAGTTTAAGGGAACGGATCTTTTATTTCCTCAATGACGATGTCCGCAATCGCCAAACTCCTCCTACTTTTTTGTGGCCACTGATCAGTGGGAACGAGATAAAGGTACCGCAATAAAGTAAACAAAAATCTGAGGAGACAGTCTAATGTGAACAACGTCAAGGAATACTGACAATGACGTTTGTCAAAATTTTATCTAATAAACTGTCATAGGTGTTACCTCTTTTGGTTTACTTCCAAAACTGCTAATATCAACCAATTTGCGTCAAAGTTTATATAAGAAAATAAAATTGGACTAAAATTAACAGAAATTGTTAGTTTTGGGAAGTAAATGAAAGAACCTATTATTGTGCTGTTAAACAAAAATCTTGAACTGTCCAATTGTCAATGCAAAAACGCCAGCGAAAAATTATCCAAATGAAATCGTTTGTCGGCCAGCACGTAAGGGTACTCAAAGAAAAAGTAAATATAGAAATTAGTGGTAATAAAAAGGATGTTTTTTTTTTAAATAGATTTTGTTTTTTAAATTGTTAACACCACTGTTTTTAAATGACAGCTAGTTTGACAACTGACAGATGATTTGTGCACAGTATATATGTATTTTACCATTTTTCAAGGAATATACTTACGTTAGAATAACACTTAGGTACAAATTGAATTTTGCCGATATATATGAACCTGAGTCCTAAAGCTAATCCATAAAATGTCACCCGAAATTGAACAAATGCCACAGAAAACTATCTTTTAAATAAATCCATTAACCAAAATTGTAAACCTCTAAGAAAAACACCCTTTAGAATTTGTTTGAGAAGCTATTTCAAATGTGTCACATCCCAATTCCATCGCATATTAGTTGAAAAAGGGGTTTTACAAAAGATTCTGATCTACATTTATCTCCGGAACTGTTATAAATATTTGACGGGAACGTTGTTAAAACGAAAGTTGTATCTAACTAAAGTAATCTAGTCGTTTAAGTTTGAGTTTGTTTTTAAACTTTATAGTATTATTTCTTTTTCGTTAAGAGCTAAGAAGCTTTCATAAATTGTTTTAATCATTTAAATTGTTGAACACAAAGTTTCAAACATTTAGGTCCAGTTTTTCAGTGCGAGATTAAAGTTAAACAAGAGCTCAAAATAGAGCTTTAAAAATGATAGGTGATAGAAATATAACAGATACAATTACAGCTCTGGAACACCGCCGCAGTGTTTCATGTCTATCTTTGTTCTATCGTTATTTTTACAAACAGTGTTCTAGCGAAATAGCCAGTTACATTCCTCCCCTAAAACAATTCCACCGTAATACTCGCGCTTCTAGGAATGCACATAAGCTTACCCTTGAGCCCAATTTCGGACGTACAGTCAAGTACAGAGATTCTTTCTTTAGCCGCACAACTCGAATGTGGAATGCTTTGCCTAGCTCTATTTTTCCCTCCCATTGTAATATCCAGAAATTCATAACCAATGTGCATCGGTATCTCCTATTAAACCCTACCCTATTTTCCTAAACGCTCGCACTATGTTTATCATTATAAAGGTAGTCATAACCCCTTGAGTGCGCGCAAATAAAAAAAAAAAAAAAAAAAAATTAACTGAACAGATGTTTTTTTTGTAATTTTATCTACCGAGTTTGTTAAGTCGATCCACATGCATTCTCCACCAAAAAACTGCTTTCTCAATTAACTCTGGGCTAATTTACTTCTGACTAACTCTGGCTTAACTCACCACTGAAAAACTGGGCCTTAGAAATATTTTTGCAGATGTTGTGATCTTGCAGCTTAAAGTTAAAACTCTAGAAAAAACAACATCTCTATAAAGGGCAGAGAAAACTCAAGCTTTCGTTTCACTTTTAAGGCTCTCCCAAACCAACGCGAATATTTCAAAGCGACGACGAAACTTTCGCCTGTCTTAATTTATTTACATGGAGATTAATGGGAGCACCCATACTGGCGCTATGCGAATCTTCGACCTTATTCAGTCGTCGCATATTCGCGCGAATGCTTCGCGTTGGTTTGGGGCAGCCTTTGAACAACTTCATTCCGACTATATATCATCGTATATTAGTTTAGTATGTGGGGGGACTTTGTCACTTGTGTCCCGTAATGACCTAGCGACGTGTCTGCTGAATAATAAAAAAAAATGTCACTTGAAGGCTTGTAGTCGAAGTTACCAAACCAATTTGAAAAGCTTGACGCGTTCAAGAACGCATCAAGACCTAAAATTATTTCTTTTAAAATTGATTTATTTTAAATTCGAATCAATAAAAAGCTAAAACTAATTTTTTCTCAAGAAGTTTTCTAAAAGTAGGTTCCAATTTTTTTGAACAAACGTGGAACAACCCCTTTAGATTTGTGTTTAAGGCTTTGTTTTTTTTTGTATGTCTTTTTCGATTGAATTTTTGCACCATTCTATTTTGATTTCAATCGAATATGAAAACATCGACTTCCCAAATTTAAACACACACTACTGAAGACTGAACGCCGCCATTTAACAAAATGGCTTCTTAAGGAATTCAACACTTTTGACAAGTAGTTCGACAAAAAGCTTGATGTGTATGTGTGTGTTACTCGTCTATATTCCTTTATGAAACTGGAAAAAGAAAATCACTACAACTAAAACCCAACTTATGAACAACTTATGAGCTGATTTCCAAAGATAAAAACAAATATACAAAAAACTGTTAATTTAAATATTTTTTTATTTCGAAATACAATACAAAAGAAACTGGCAGTGGTTAGGACAACGTTTTATTTCGAAAACATTTTTCGTTATTGTTGGTGTTGGTGTTTATTTTAATAATTCATTTTTTTTTTATTTCTTTAGATTTTTTAGATGGGTCTTTTAGCGATATGGAGAATGACTAAAATTGCATTATTATTTCTTCAACCTGTCATTCAGTTTTCATAGGTCACGTCCGCATGGAATCCAGTCTTCCAATCAGCAGTATATCGCACAACTTGGGTACGTCCATTGGGCAATGCTACACGATATTCACCTTCCACGACATCTCCGTTGCTACTTGCTTTGTGTGAATAATCATTGGCAGTTGCAGCATCCTTCACTGAGTAGTCAAATTCGTATGGATTTCCTGGTACATGTACATGGTCCTATATTATAGAAAATAAAACATAAGAATAAAAAGTATTTTTTTTTTTTGAAAATGTTGTAAAAGCGTTTCTTAAATCTATTTTTAAAATTAAAATTGAAATGCTAAAATAATAAATGTGAGTAAATTGGTGTATAAAGTTATTCTATGTTTTCAGAGCATTGACACTTCTTGCTTCGCATAGAATACAAAATGTAAGATATGTGAGAGATCAGAGGTTAGCATTTTAAGTGTCCCATTTTGACAAATTTCAACATTTTATGCCAATTTGACAATTGAGCTAAATGATTTAAATAAAACAATAATTATTCTTGCTGCTTACATCTGGTGGAGATCCTGGAGGACCTGGTGGACGTGGTGGACCTGGTGGACGTGGTGGACCTGGTGGACCTGGTGGACCTGGTGGACGTGGTGGACCTGGTGGACCAGGTGGCTTAAAAAAAAATACAAATAGTGAATAGTTTTTTAAGTGCTCAAATTTCGTAGAAAAACTTTGAATAAAAGTGAGTTTTTTAGCAAAATATTTGTGTACTTTAAAGTTGTTGTAGGAAGACTATACTTACTGTGAATGGAGTTTTTGGTGTTGGATATGAGTATCCGTTAGTAGTTGGTGGTAGATATGTGTTTGATCCAGGAGCAAGCTGTGCACATGCAAATGAGAGCACACTTACTGAAATGACCTGAAATTATATTAAATTATTTTTTTACACTTTATTTTAAATCGAAATTCAAAATAATTTCAAACATTTATTTGCATTAGATAGAATCTCTTTCATATTGTTATTGTATGTAATGGTTATTGCTTTGTTTTTTTGTAACGGTGTTGGTCTGAGATTAAATATCAGCGTTTTTCACCTAAACAAGGGGTACTGCCGTCTTTTACGAGTAAGTGACAAAACCTCCAAAAGTATATCACATTATGGAAAATGGTTTTTAAGAAAAATCTCAAGGAATTTCTTGTTATTGTGACTGATTTTATCTGTCGAATTTAAACCCTAAATGACGTTTAATTGGTCAGTTTATATTTCAGAGTCCTACTCACTTATATTTCTTCGTCAAAAGTTGAGCAGGCGCATCCAAACTTTTTTTTCTCAGTATTTGACACAAAAACTGAGACATCCTGCCTATCTTTTGTGTGATTACTTAAATCTCGGAAACATAAACTGACAAATGTAGCGTCTCAGTCGATTAAGTGAAATTTCAAAAAGTCGATAAATTTCCTATTGTTTAATGGCGAATTTAAATTTAATGGATATTAAATTAATTGGGGCTTAATAATTTGAAATAGTTTAAAACAATAGTTTTAAGTAATTAAATATTTGCAACGCTATTAATAAAAACACTTATTCCACCTTTATTCCACGAGCTTACTAAACCATGGAATAAGAGCTGGGGGTTAAAATTTTCCATTAATAAAAACAAAATATTCGTGAAATAGTAAAGTGAGGTTTAAAAAAAAAATCTCTTAGGAAAATCTACTACAATAAGTAAAATGCCTGTTCGGTAACTTGAAATTTTCACCAAGTTTCGAAAACTTGTATTTTTTCGTATGGTTTTTGACAGCAAATTGTGATAATTTGTAAACAAAAAAAATAAATATCACGTCACCAAACACACCTAACAATTCTCTTGTTAATATCATATCTCTGTCAAAATTATTATCATTTTTCAATTGTTTGTGTTGTGACTAAACAAACTCGGTTGATGAAACATCAAAAGCATCGGTTTAGAGTTAATTCACTTAATTTGATGAGTTGCACTGAAAAATTAGACCTTAGTGATGTAGAATAACCTCAAATATGAAGAAAAAAGCATTATTAAATCAAATTCCAAATCTGTATTTTTAAAATTTCCAATTGATTTGTTACATTTATCGTTATATATGAAGATTAACTTTTTAAAAAGGGATAACAACGCGTTGTCATTAAGAATACTTTCAGTCATTCCTCAGAAAATGAAAAAAACAAACCAAGAAATTATTTGAATTTCTATTATGGGTATGTATTATGATTTCTGATGGTAAAACCCTGTTTTTGGAGTCCAATTTATAGGGTTCAGTTTGTGCATGGAATCAATTTGAAAACTTAATTTAAACAAGTGAAAAATGATTTTCAAAAGTCAACCCTTTTATTGTATAGGCAATTATTATTTTGGATGTACATTTTTTTTCATTTTTAATTTCCCCGATGTTGAATTAAGCGTTGTGATACCACTAATTTATTTCTTCAAATGAGTACACTTTCCTGAACGCACTAGATCATTTTGTAAGTGAGCTTTAAAACAAGGATGAAGATTAATAAGAAAATAAGTTCTTAGTATTAAAAAAAATATGGTAAAAAAAAACCTTCAAACATTTTATATTCCGAGAAATTCCTAAACCTTTTACTCAATAAAACTACAACCATTTTTGTTTTTTCAATCTTCTCTTCAATCATTTAAAATTATAATTTCTATGACACTTTCCTGAGTTAAGGCTTATTTTTTTCAAAACTCTATTTTGAAAAACAGCCTGGTTCCACTAAAGCAAACTTTCCTTGTATCTTCTATAATAAGCCATATTCTGCTAAACGGGGGATCGACCGTTCGATTGAATTTGTCGATTTACGTTTGCTCGTCATCTCAATTCTTCTTAATGGCGGAGAAACTTCTTAACCAATATATATTTCGAATATAAGATAAAATTGATTTGAAATAAGAAAATGATAGTTATTTATAGGCCAATTAGTGTTGCGATATATGACAATTCTAAAACATATTCGGGTGCATATTTGTGAGTATTGAGCTTTGTGTGATATTTGCAATTCAGATGATCATAAGATTCCTGAAGTATTCAACGTTCAAAAACCAGAGTTCCTAAACATCATAACTACATCACAGTGTTCGAGGTAGGAATTGAAAGCGGAGCTCTTGTATAGAACTGATGATCGGTTCGCTCGTTTACGGGGAATGGTTCTTTTCCAAGTATATATAGTAGAATACAAATTGATGATATTCAAAAATTCATTCCTCGCTACGACGTTTAGCAGAATATGGCTGAATTTAGTGATTATCAAAGAATTCAATCTCATTCTAATTAGGCTATTTCTACATTTTATTTAATTTTACTTATACACACTGAGCTACACAATGATTTAAGCGCTTCGTTACACTTAAATTTGATTTTTAAATTTTACTCTCAACCCTCCTGAAGAAGTTTTCTTAAAAAGAAATTAAAATAGAACATCAGTATTTGCAGTTTTTTGGAGAAAAATATGTGATAATTGACTTGAATTTCTTACACTTATAAGATGTGAATTTAGTGCAGATTGCGAAAGACGATCGATTAAACGATCATCATTTTGACGATTAACTCTCTTTATTTCCCTTAAGATTGTCAAAATGCGATCTGACCTCACAGCATCAACACCTTTGAAAAAAAAAATGTTTCGACAAAATAGAACTGAGCAGTGTTATCATAAAAATACAATCTGTTTCATTTCCATATCATTTGTTTTTTTTTTTATTAACACGATTTATATTAAATTTGTTTTTGCACTTGGATATACGCTTAAAATTAAAATAAACGTGTGAAAATAAACACAGAAATTAATAAATGTAACACGTTCTTAAAATTAAAACATTTCAACCCAGAGACATTTACATAACTTAAAACCCATTTGAGAATTAAAGTTTTAAAAATAATAAAATAAAATCTTATTAATATAAAAACTATCAACACTTTCCTCTAAATAAATTTGGAGCTATAAAAAGTTAAATATGATTGTACCTAAAACTGTTTTATTATCTAATCAAAATAAAGTCTTCCTGTTATTTTTATTGCATTTTAATAGCTAATTTAAAGAGTTAACATATTATTCGTACACTTATCAATGAAAAAGAATTATTGTCTGATGCAAATAATAATAATTAACTTCCAACTTGTTGCTTATAAATCTACAATACTGATTTATGATTTATATGATCAATTACACTTTACATATCAGATTAATAAAATTAATATTCATAATGTATTTCGTTAATAAAATCTGTGCAATAGTCTATTTGTCACAATTTATTTATTATTCATCACTCTTGTGTCAAGGAATTTTTTTTCAAATCAATTTCTAATTAAAATGAACATACTATGGGCAGACTTAGCACTACTAAAGAAAAGTGTGATGATCGGATTGGCATCCATGAAATAGCTATAATTAAGTCTATAAAAATCATGTTAGAACACTCAAGTTGTTGTTGTTTCATTCAAACCTTTAATACTATGTTTTTGTTTTGCTTTTGTCTTTTGGTTTCAAGCTACCCACTTTTAGTTACCTCTTAGTTATTTTTTTAAAAATGTTGTTTAATTTCGTCTTTAAACATCATATTAAATATATTCATTGAGATTTGATAGAAAATAAACACAATCAGCCCTATTCTGCTAAACGTTCGCGTGAACGTTTGCATTCTGCTATACGCGGGAAGGAGGTGAATGTTCCATAATGCGTAAAAATTGTGGTGAAAATATAATTAAGACAATAGGATCCTCTTAAGAATTTCAAAATGAAGTACTGGTTAAGATTTGCATTGGAAAGACATAAGTTTTATCTAAATAATTTGAGGTAAATGGAATGAAAAATTCACGTGAATCGAAAGCTTCGATCGAGTCGGATAGCAGAATAGGGCTGAATATTAATAGTGTAAAATAATAATATTAATACATAAGCAGTAACAGAAAAGTAATTAGCCACTCGGGCGTATACGCAACATTTTTTTTCTTCAATCTTAATCATAAAGCATGTGTTAAACTACACGAGTATAAGGTTTTGGAAAAAAATCTTAAAAACGTTTCTGGAATGTTTCTGTCAAGTTTACATGCACCGGAATAAAGTACAAAAAAGCAACATTAAAAAGAATTTATGTCAAGCTGAAGTTATTGAGAAGAGAAAATAATTAAGTCAAAATTCAAATGCGAAGAACAATTTATTTCATTTACATACATTTTCTGAAGAGCATAAGAACGTGCAAACCACGAAAAGATTTAAATGGAAGTTAGATGAGCATGTATTTGCGTTTTTAAAATTTTAAATTTAATGCAGCACTATGTTCAGTTAATATGATTTCAGAAAAAAAAACAAGAAATTAATTGTATGGCAATTTATATAAAGGTTCCTGACAAAAATGAAAGGAAATTTTTGTAACATCCTTAACACAATATTATAAATAATTAAATTTTATCTAAGACATTAGGATTGACAAAAAGGAATTTATTAATAACGTAGAAAAAACAATAGGCATACTTGACTAAAATTTTGATTTGTCACAGTTTTCTGCTTATACTGAAAAGGCAGAAATACTAAAACTCATTTTACAGAAAAGAGTATAACATTTAATGAATATTTTTGTTTTGATTTAAAGTGAAAACGTGTTGTAATATTTTATATTTTATAAACCGATACTTTTCTTTCAACGTTTTAAGTAAAAATGTGTGTGAAACAAAAAAAAAAAAAAACAGTTCCTATAAAGATATCCTTTGTGTGGTAAAAGAAATTCAATGTCCCACTGCAAATCACTTGCGATTTTGTTCACATCCTTTAAAAAAACATATCTACATAATAGAAGTATTTAACAAATGAAAATATAGAGAGATCTATATGTATATAGTAACATTTTTGTTTTTATAATTTTTTTTTTTTTGACAAAAACCGAACACTTTTTATTGAATTGCACATTTCTTGTTAGAAGCAATACCTATAATGTATTTCTCTTTTTTTACTATCAATTATATAATTAAATTTACTCACAATGCAGCCAATTAATTTCGAAGACATCATTTTAATTTAATTTTAAAACAATATCAAAAATATCATAAATATGTTATCCTTTATTATTTTCTTATTGTTTTTTTTTCTTTTATTTTTATTTTGTATTTTTAATGATCTACATTAAATTCACAACGAAATAAAATATATTAATTGATTTTGCTGAATTAGACAAATTCCTGTAAGGTTACAATACTCTCGCAAGCCAAAAAAAAAAAAAATTAAACTTTAGCAGTAACGATTAATCCCGAATCACGACTTGAATTAGGGTTCAATAACGCGATGCAAGTCTTTTTATAAAGATCGTCACCAAAAGCACTGGGGATGAGCGCGCAAATTTGTGTATAATGTTATTGAGAAAAAATAAGAGCTTCATATAAGCTAAAGTTGGATGCTTCAAACAATACAGAAAACTATCTAAGAGATCACACAATTGCATAGCAATTGTTTTGAGCCAAAGTACTACTCGCAAAGCCTTTATAGCAGTGTTGGATGGTCTAGGGTGCGAAGTAAGTGATGTACAGAGGCGCCAGTTCTTCAAAAGCTTCATAGAGCAATGTTAACCCGGACTAAGTGGAATTGATCAATGTAAAGCCAGACCATCCATGTCAATTTGATATATTATTCATGTATTTTTCTGCTACTTATCAGTTGGAAGTTATAGCTGCTTGATATTGTCACCGTTTCTAAAAAAGGAAATTACATTTTAGGTCTAGTTTTTCTGTGGTAAGTTAAACCAGAGTTAGCTGACTCTAGAAGTAAATTAAACCACTGTGAACTGAGGTAGCAGTTTTTCGGTGAAGAATGCATGCGGAACGACTACACAAACTAGTTGGATAAATCATGAAAAGCATCTGTTCAGTTAATCCTGTGTTAATTCACCAAATTTGATGAGTTAAGTCGGGTTTAACTTTAATCTCGCTCTGAAAAAATGGACCATAAAATAGAGTAGATCATTGTAGCCAATTTGGTGCAGCTCTGCGGGATCTACTCTTACAAGAGACCTTCAAATTGAAGATGATCAACGATTAAAACGATCAGACATCTATAGTAAAATACAATTAAGGCACACTAAGTTTTTAATTCCAAAATCTGTAAAGACTTTTCATAAGGCTATATGTTCAGTACCTATTTTGGATTCATGGATGTTCAATAGGAAGAATTGTAAGATAAGTCTGGTCCAGCTAACTTTCAATAGATGATTTGTGCCTTCGAATATCTGCTGCAATGTTGACTCTAGAAATCTTCTCGGAAAATACGAGTTGTGTTGGAATTCTACGACTTATTCTTCGATACTGTTATCGAAATATGTGTCAACTAGAGAGTGAGTCTCATAAAGTTCCAAAAGTAAAAAGTTAGCTCTCCACCAACGACTCTTAAGATTGTGTACACTTGCGAATTTACTCTCGAGAGCTGTTTGAGAGCTTGTTTGCAGCATTTTACTCTGGAAGACATTTAGAAAGTATATAAAGTAAGTAAACTTATAATATTTTCAGCGGGACAAGAGATAAGAAAGAAGTAAACAGCCGTTCCATATCTTTACGAATTTAACCACTTGCCCTTCTACAAACAGGCCCTACCTAGGGTCGAAGCGCCCCTGAGCCTTTACTATATAGTCGAGTATTAGCAATCCCAGAGCCGTGATAATTATCTCAGTCATAATCATATTCATGACTATCTTAAACATAACCATCAGCATCATTATCATCAATGGAAGTTAGATGAGAATGTATTTGAATTTTGGGCACAGCTTGGGTTGAATGATGCGACAGCGACTCTGCGACGCGACGATGACTGGAACTCTGATGGGATGCACAATATATCTACATATCTAAGCCCGGCGCGCGGTGGCGGAGTAAGAGTATCTTGTAGTTGTGAACTGTGAAGTGATGATCAGAATTTTTATGGTCGTCTTTGTAAAACTCTTTTGTTGTGCCAATTGAGGAATTTTTTTCTATCTAAAGATTTTCCACCTTTAAGTTGAATATTTGACGTTTTATACAATTATATATATGTAGAAACAGCAGAAGGGACGAAGGAGCGGGTTGTTGGACTCTCAGTCTTTGAGCTTCCAGCATCAGTTGGAGCAAAAAAATTTCAAAGAGTGAGAGAGCAAATATCATGGTTGTAATTAATTGAATATAGATTGCTTTCGTATGTTCACAGCTAATACTAGGCTAGCACACACAAGATATAAAAATTATATTTACACATAACTAGGAAGGTAGACAAAAAAAAATTGATAAGCTATCTAGAAACATACTAATAAAAACAATTTTTACTTCAACACCAGGTTTTTGCGATCGCATATATGAACATTGTACAGTGTGCATATTATGATGAGTTAGTCGTTTGAAGCTGGAAAGAGACTGAGTATTGAACTTGAAAACGGAAAAGGTTACTTTTAAGGTCATGACATTTATACTTGTTCTTCAGCAGAAAATGTCATTATATCGAACATTTCAATGAACAAAACTGGTCCAACTCCAATAAAATGATGTTGAGTTGAAGATTTAGATTCGAATTATACGAAAATAAAGCTTACCTTTATGATAAATGTGATATTTAGATTTAATGCAAGAACTCTGGATTGGATGTGCAGTGCATACCTATATTGCAAGTTAGGAATAACTTTATATACTTACTTTGTACTTTTTGCATCTAGATATCGAGGTAAGTTCAGGTTATATGATGGAGGATGTGCTTGTGGATTGCATGGCATTGTACAGGCTGGTTCATTGGTAATTATGTGAAAAAATATAAAAGGAAAGAATGCGCAAGAAACCTACCTATACCTACTGATGTTTACTTCTTCTCGAGGAGATTTGAATTTGAACTTCTCGATAAATTTGATTTGCATTTTTTGCTAATCGGAAAATTAATGCGAGTATCAATGTTCGATAGTGATGAAGAATCCACTGACAAGCTACTATACTTGTATATTGCATTTAGCGGGTTTTACTTAGATTTTTTTCCGCATTCTTATTAATGATGATGGCAGGTGTTTTGAGATTTAATAAGAAGAAGATGATATGAAATTATGAGCAAATAATGTAGAACTTGTGTTTTAATTATAAAATATCGAATAAATAAATATGAGTGAAGCCGGTGTTTTGTGGGGCAAGAGTGTATTTGCAATTTTGAAAATAAATTTAGACCTGTTTTATTGATGAATCATAAAGAGATATTTAATTAAGTTAAACAAAAAAGGTCTAGGAGAGAGGTACGATAACTACGGCGGCGAGGCGGTGAAATATAAAAACTTGTTCTTGCAGAAATGTTAAATACAAGCATTTTTTTACTATAAAGGGGGGTCTATCCCGCCCCCTTTTGGGCAGGAGGGGAATTTTCAATAAAAAATACTCAAAACTACAAAAAATATTTAAAAAAAAAGACCCGAAAAAACAATATTTCAATATGTTCTTTTAAATTAAGTTATTTCTTACCATAGTTTTCAAAAAATTACTTCCAAACTCAAAATTAAAAAAAAAAAAAACTTGAAAAAAATGCGTAGATATCATGATTTTTTTTCGAGATTTTTGAAATTAGATAGGTACTGAATATTTTTATATTACTCACTGGTCCCAATAATTTTTAATACAATATTGAAAACTAGATGGTTCTTTGTGTATTGGTTTTTGAGAAAATTGAAAATTACGAAATCTACTTTCTTTATTAGATATTGATTTTTTTTTAGGTTATACGTGAACTTATAAATAGAATGAATAAATACTTTGAACCTTCGAAGCTACTCAAGTTTTATTTTACAGTAAAAATGTTTGTTTTGGCGCCTGCCGGGCAACTAAACATACTCTAAGCACAGCAACACAGTTGCGTGAGTGGGGTGAGCACCCGAAAAAACGAGTTTAAATCTCATTGAATTTTTGAACATTGAGTTTAAATCGTTGGAACCCGCGAAGCGGTCCACCCAAGGTACTATGTTGCCCAAGAAAACTGTTGACATTGGCGCCTGCCGCTACTGTTAAGTTGTTATAATTTTTTCAATACCTATTTTATTTTTTTTGGAGAAACTGCCAATAATTTCAAATGTGATCTTAAAGTTACTGTATGTATCGCGTTTTTCAATAAGAGCGCTACAAAAGTTTTTTTAGATAAAACAATGAAATTCTTTATTCCTGTGAAAGTGCGTTTGATGCCATTATGTATGGATTTTGATTTCTTTGCATACCTACCACGGGCACGCTTGCAGAAGTCCAGACGCTGAACCCAATTTTCGACGGTTTTCAAGCATAAATCGGCCGATACTGCTGCAATTTCACGTTCGATATTCGTACGAAGTTCATCAATCGTCGCTGGCTTGTTTGCATAGACCATAAACTTGACGTAGCCCCACAGGAAATAGTCTAACGGCGTCAAATCGCACGACCGAGGCGGCCAAGCGACTGGACCATTTCGTGAGATAACACGTTCTCAAAACTTGGTTTGCAATAAATTGATTGTGACATTCGCTGTGTGGCTTGTGGCGCCCTTCTGTTGGAACCACATGTCCTCCGAGTCCATATCATCCAATTGGGGCCAAAAATATTCGGTAATCATTGAACGGTAGCGATCCCCATTCACAGTAACGTGCCGGTCTTGATCATCACGGAAGAAGTACGGCCCAATGACGCCGCCGCCGGCTCATAAACCACACCAAACCGTAATTTTTTCGGGATGCAATGATGACTCATGGAGTATGTATGGATTGCTGCCATTCAGCCAGAAATGAGCCTCATCACTGAAGATGATTTTGTCGATTTTTAGCGCTCTTAACGTTGAGGCCACTGACTCCTAATTTCGGTAGTAAATTTTAATAATTTCAACTCGTTGTTGGCTCGTATATCTTTCCATCATGAAATGGCAAACCTTACTAAAGAGAAATGTCAAAAGAGCGGCAAGAAATATGGCGTCGTTTGCTGTCCCTGTTGCTCTACTTTTGTAGCGTCCCTGTTGAAAAACCCTTTATATATATGTATAGGTACTATAGGCCAAGTTATTCATTCGTAAAAAAAATCGAACCCGAGATTCCCTAGAGAAAAAATTGAAATTTTACTTTTAGCATTTTATATGGTCAATAGAGTGATAGTTAGCCACTTGGTTTAAATTTAATGTTCTGAACATTTAAAAAAAAAAAAGTAAAAAAGAAACACTTGTTTATTCCACAGAACAAATTAGTTTAGGGCCAATTTTTCAATAGCCAGTTAAGCCATCAGTTAGTCCTTATTCTTCAGATAGACCAAAAATCAGTTTTTCAATCATCAGATAAAACTAATTCCTAGGAATAAATCTTTTACCAGTGGAATAAAGTTATCTGCGCATTTGAGAGCGGGATAAGGAGTAATTCTTAGGAATAAATAAATCAAATGTCAAAAAAAACTAATTCATATTGTTTTGAATATTATATGAAAATGGACTGCTTTGAAGCTATTGACGATGTTATTATGAAGAAGAAAATGGAAATGGTCTATTGGAATCATCATTCAAGATAAAAAGGTCATTAGAAATAGATCAATTTTCGGAATGGGAATACATACGTGGATTTCCGAAAAAGATTTATGTTACAAAATATGTGCGACTTAATCGCAAGAACTTGCTCTTGTTGTTAACCACTTTGTGTAACCACATATTGAAGATGCAACATGTATATATTTAACGAGAAAAAGAGTCAAAATTACAGACTAAAAATTTGATTTTTTGTTATTAAACCAATATTTTTCAAATTTTTTAAATGCAATATTATTTAAACCACGGAAAAGCACCAGATTGCAAAAACAAAATTGGTCGAACCATCAAAAAGATATACCTACTTGAATAACCCAAAAATAAGACCATTTTCTTAAAAAACGTTGAATACCTAATTCTGTTATGTGAATTTTGGAAAAAAAACGTGGTATGCAGTTTTCTTACAAAAATTCGAATTGCAACTCTGGCGAATCACATTAAAATGCGCTTTACCAAATTTGAAGCAAATCGGTATACCTATCCGTTTAGGCTCTAGCTCAAATTACAATGGGCGCACAGACGAACAGACAGACGGAATGCATTACGAAACCCACATAACTATTATTTTTAATATTTCTTATATTTTGCCATTACACATCTTTAAAAATGCACTTTTTTAAAAATATAATTCAAATACCAATGGTATTTGGTATAAAACAATAAAACAAACACGAAATATGAGTAAAAGTGACTTTTTGATTTGAATATTTTTTTTTGAATTTGACATCATCTGCTATTATTCTATAGAATAATTAACCGAGTATTTATTTTTGATTGAAAAATTCAATGCTGCTATCTGATCGTTTAAGAGTCTAATAACTTTATTCCTCTGACAGTTAACTGACTCTTTAACTGATGATTGAAAAATCGGCTCTTAATCTCACAAAAGGCCGACGCGTTTCGTCTTCTTAGGACATTTCCAGGGCACTAATAAAACATAAAAATAACGGCACCTGCCATACAACTGTAATGACAAAAATAATTTATCTCAGAAACGGCTCTAGTGATTTTGATAAAAAAAATTGTGCCCACTATTGTAGATATAATATGCATTTTAGTAAAAAAAAATAGCAATAACTATTATTAACGATACCTGTCAGAAAAGCTTTAGATTTTAGCCTTTCTCGTTAACGGCTTGGCCGATTTCGATCAAAATTTAAATACAAGCGCCATTGAACCTATTGAAACAAACAATAACATTGCAGCTTTCAAAGAATACATTTAATAAGGAAAAAACTCAAATAAGGAGAAAACTAAAACCGAATAAAAGTGGCCGTGGTAGGATCCCAGAAACCCATTTGTAATTTGTCATTGTCAAAATAGGTCAGCTAGTTCAGAAATTCACCATCAGCGATTTTTAACTCATTTGTTGGATATTCTTAAAAAAATATACCATCTGAAAGGCCTTAGTGAACTCATAAAAAGTCAATTATTTTCAGTGATTGGTCCATAAGCCATAAGTTTTTAATGAATTTTTAAAGATTTTTTCGAGGTCCTATACATATAAATATTAACCTTGAAAAAATCTTTAAGAATTCATTTAAAAATAACCTTTGGCTGACAAACTGCTGACCTTTTATCAGGATTTAGTGACCTTTCAGATGTTATAAATTTTTTCGAATATCTCACAAATGAGGTGCTAAAAATCGGTGATTTTTTTTTTCGAATATACCCAAATGTGGTGCTAAGACCCGGGAACCATGACAGTTGACGTTTTTTTTTTTCTCAAACGAAGGGTGATCTGCAATAGATGCGGCAACATAAGGTTGGCGTATTTTTAAGAAAATTGAAAATTACGAAACCGGTTTATTTTTTTGTTTTTTTAAATAAAATGCACAATTGGATCGCTTCGCTACTTATTTTAGGAAGCTGCGATTTTTGTTTGCAAGAGAATTCGATATGGGAGATATTGGGGCTACAATGAAAAATGGTCCCAAATTTAAAATTAAGAATGGCTTCGAAAATGAATATAAAATCAAAAACAAAAAAATGGAACAAACTTTGTTAATTGGGGTGAATTTATATGTTTGGGGGCCTTTTTTTTCATTTTTCATTTTGGGATTAAGGGGAATTTTAATTTTACTATGGATCCTTTGCCAAGCGTGTATACGAACAAATTTGGTATCAAATGAAAAGTGACGTCGAGCTTGTTATATGATGAAATATTTTCAAAATTGATAAGGCATAGTAAAGTCGAGATATTTGAGCTTGAAGTTTTCAATTGCAAAATAAAGATTTCATTGTGAGAAATAATTGACGGTATTTTAAAATATCAGTGACATTGTTTTGTGCAAAAAAATCTAGTTTGCGTTCCACGAATGTTTTTCTTCCGGAAAAAATTTCTTTCTCACCATCAATTTTTTTTTTGTTCAAAAGAACTGTATACTAAGCTTAAGTTTGTGCTATATTTTTCCATTTTGAAAATGGGTCCATTTTTCGTTTTTTTTTTCGTTAATGGTCATTTTTCTTTTTGTAATTGCAAGATTTGGTTATCCAAGGTTTTAAAAGCGAAACTTTGAAATGCTGCCACTTATACATAACTCCTGTAAATGTCAGTTGGTTTAAGATGCCATCATGCGTCAAATTTGGTATAATTGGTAGCTCGTAATGATTATTGACATAATATAGGTAAATATATACATACATATATACATGGTATAGTTAATATAACGATTTTTCTTTTATTTGAAAAGGCAATAAATTGTTTACTTCTTATGCACTAATATTTTTAGATGATTTTCATATTCAAATGTTATCTCTTTTATATCTTAAAACCATACAAATGATTTGAATGTCAAATGGACTTAATTCAATATTATCTGATTTAAGGAATAAAATTATTCACCTACGTTATGTATGTATATGAGATTGATAAAGAATAGAATTATTTAAATTCTAATTTAATATAATATCACCCACGCAACATGACTTTGTTTCATCACGACTCAAAAATACATATCATAAAAAATTTATTTAATTGTGTAAAGCTATGAAGTCATGCGCGATTACTTGTTATGTTTGTGTATATTATATGCTCATAATTTGATTTAAATAAAGATTAAGCACTATAGATTGTCTAAGTGCAGATGAATAAACGCATTCAGGTCGGTAAAGAATAAAATAGAATTATTTTGTTGACAAAATTAAGGAAAAAAGAAGTGTCATGGCACACTAGGGCATTTCGTCCGGGGGAAAATGATGTTTAAGGCAAGAGAACTGAAGGGTGTGGAATGAAACTAATGGCAGGCTCTTGCTTGGTTCTTTATTTGGAGGTGAAAGAAAAATCTTTCCATACCACACACAAATTTAATCGATTCTCAGGGGAGACCGGGGACAAAAGTAAAATTGTTATTTGTGAATATACATACATATAGGTACTATGAGGCAAGTTATGACTACGTACAAAAAATTGAACTCGAGATTTTGATCAAACTTGACATTACGATGATATAGGGAAGACGAAAAAAGTGGGTCTTGCAAAAACGGCTGTCTGTCTGCCTGTCTGTGCGGCTACAGCCTAAACGGATGGGCCGATTTTCTTTAAACTTGGTACCTGGGGTTTTTTTGATATTCCCACCAACAGTTTTTTTCGTTTTTTTTTAGGACCAAAACTAACAGTAGCTGTCATACAAAATATTTTGGCCAAAAAGGAAAAACTTATTTTTCTCAAAATCGGCTCCACATATTTTTTTTTATTTTTAAACTCATTAAATTTAAATAGTTATAAGTTGCCTTTAAATAAAAAACAATGGTTCAGAAAAATGGTTATTAATGGCACCTCCCAAAGAAGCATTTTTTGATTTTCGCTTTTCCCGAAAACGGTTCAAAAGTTTTTCATGATTTTTCTTATGAAGAAGAATTAATACATTTGAAATAAAATTGTGTACCGAAATTTTCAAAAAAAATTATACATATTTGAATTTTTAAAAAAGTTTGAAAATTGTTTTTTGAAAACTCGATATTTCAAAAATGACGGTCGATTTTTATTAAACTTGGCAAAAAGCATTTTTTTAGCACTATTTAAAAGATTTTAGACAAAAATTAATCTTATAATTAAAAATTACCTTACCTCCCATACAAATGTTTAAAAATCGTTAAGGAAAACTTTTTTTTTCTCAAAAAACGACTCCTACGATTTTGATAAAAATTATTTTGCATAGCGGAATAAGTAAGAATTAGCATTTAAAATTATCAAATTTCATATTAAACAATTTATAACAGCACCTCCCATAGAACGTTTTTCTTAGTTTTCGACTACCTTATTATCTGAGATTTACCGATATAAATTTAATTTTTTAAACAGAAGCTTGTAATAAGTTGAAATAATATTGCATATCAAGATTTTCAAAAAAGTAATTTTCGGATTTTTAAAAAAAATTTCAAAATTAATTTTTGAAAATTCGATATTTCGAAAACGGGTGGAAGATTTTTTTTTGAAATTAAGTTTTTAGCTTCACATTAATAAATTCTTATGATTGAATTAAAATTAGTTATTTTTAAAACCGATCCTACGATTTATAAAAATTTTTTTCTTATAAATTAAGATTTAATAATAATAATAATAAGAAGAATTTTAACTATATGCCTGTTAGATTTAAGGTCTTTTAAATGCCAAATGAATTGCACGGCACTAGTAAGAAGGAATAGAAGGATAGATAGATAGATAGATTGATTGTCTCATCGCATCCCACGGGTGGCGTCCAATTATATAACTGGGGGAATATAAAAAAAATGCTGCCTAGAGTGGAGCTTGAACCCACACCTCTAAGTTTGCAGTCAAGCACTACATCCACTACGCCATTGCCATATAAGAAATCAGATGGGGTGCATTGCGTTCAATTCAAAACAGTTTCAGAAGTATTTTTATCAATTTATTTCTTGCTTTGTTGATCTAAAACAATTTTCCAGTTTAAATAATATAATTTCCTTGCATGCATATTGCATGTATGTATGTGCAACACTGGGCTATATTGTTATTGTTAATTTTTGAATACTCACATAATACCACCTGCAACTAAACTAAGTTTTGGCAAATGGATAAAATATAGACTCCCATAGCTAATTTATTTATCAGACTATAGAACCACAATGTGATCGCACATAAGAGCAAGTTCTCGCGACCCAGTCGTGCATATTTTGTATTTAATTTTCCTGGGCTAAACACCCATTTATTTCAAAAATGTTTGAATAAATCAATCTTTGCAGGCAATCAACTGTACAATCTTTCTACACGATGCGTACATCATCAAACGGTTTGATTTTATTCAAACAAGTCATAAAAGTTAATTATTCTTCGATTAAATTAGATAATAACTTTTACTTAAAGCTTCTCAATAAATAGATAGTATACGTACTCGTATAGTAAAAAGTTTCATTGATCGTTTTATGATGAACTTAAAAATATGTTTGCGATTTGTTTCAGCATGGATGATGGATGCAGCCAGGCCATAACTCATGTTACTCGTCGATTTTAAAAACTAACCTTCACAGAATATTTTATTATAATCACATTGTTGTGGTTTTAACAATAAACACAAAAAAGAGTCACTTTCTATTTCTATCCGCAAGATTTATCTTCAGATTGTTAGGCTATTTATAAATAATTAAAGACACAATGAGATTTTGGGTATTATGCTTATGGATTAAAAAATAAATGTTATTGCGTTTTGGTGCAATCAAATTTTTGTTGTTGTTGTTGTTGTTTTAAATCCCACCTACCTTTTGTCTTCTTTAACAATTTGCCTTATAAATCATTTTATTCAAGGTTATGGTTATTTCTATGTTATTTTATGGGAATGATAGGCAATTAATTTTGCAATTAGTAAAAAGCAAAAAAAAACCCAAGAAATAAACGCCAAAAGCATATTTGTAATATGATTTTGGGTGTGTATTAAAATTGTTAAAGATGAAGGCTAACTTAATGGGTAATAATGCTATTATTGAAGTATAGGTACTCTGTAAGAAGAAGAGTCTAAGAAATGACTTATTATTAAATGTGGGTTTAAAACTCAGAGCGAACATGTTAGACATAATACTTTATGCATCTTGGCTTACGTAAGCCAATCAATTTAAGTGCGTGAAATGAGAAAATTATCTCAATCCTCCAATACAAATTATGTTATTGGGTTTTGGTATTAACTTCATCTCACTTCCAGATACATTGTGGGTGGTAATGGTACATTCAGTCGATGACACGACTAAAGTGCTGACTAGGTGTGATTTCAAATCCCCACTCTATAGGCAGCATTATTTTCTAAACATCCTTAGATAACTGGACGGCAGAAATGGGATTTCATTTGATATTTCATGGAAATTCTGAGATTTTAGGAGGTGAATTTTGAACCGGACTAACCCCAGATTAACTATTGCTTCCTTCAATCGCAGATGGTATAATACGCTGAAGGGAAATTGCTTATATAGGGGAGACCGGAGCAAAAGTAACACTAAACTATGGGGACGAACGTTTCATGTTACTTCGATACTAATTTTTTTGATTGTAAAAAATGTTTAAATGCATTATTTAGAAGCATAAGATTGCAAAATTATAACAAAATCGGTCTATCAATGGCAAAGATATACGTGAATAACCCAAAAATAGGACTATTTTCTCAAAAAACGTGGAATACCTTATTCTGTTATGTGAATTTTTTGAGAAAAACCTGAAACGCAGTTTTCTTATAATTAACTTGGTTATTGCAGGTACGAAATTTAATCAAAATCGTTAGAGCTATTTTTGAGAAAATTTGAAAAAAAAAACAAAATATTTGTATGGCAGCTACCCGTTGTAGGTGAGCTAAAACAAAAATTCGAATTTCCCCTCTAGGGAATCACATAAAAATGCTCTGTTCTAAATTTGAAGTAAATCGGTCGACCCGTTTAGGCTCTTGGTCAAATTACAGAGGACGCACAGACACACCGACGGACGGCATTACGAAACTCACTTTTTTGGACTTCTCGATTATCGTAGTGTTAGTTTTTATTACAACCTCAATTTGATTTTAACACGAAACCAATACTGCGCTATAGAGTATGTAAAAATGTTACTTTTGTCCCCGGTCTCCCCTATTAGTTTTTGCCCATATAACCACGGTACGGTGTAATTTAATACTGGCCACGTTTCCTTTAATTTTTCTTAACGAAAAAATTTGTGTTAATATTTTTTTGTGTAGAAGTAAGTTGTGAAACCTACAATATTTCTTCTAAAAAAAAAACCTGATAGTTTTTGAGCAAATTTTCAAATAAAATTATTGTTTCTTTTTTCACTCTACAAAATCAAAAGTAAACGAGGGGGAAGTGCTAAAGGAGGGAACACCATACTTGGGTATCTTATGCTTAAGACTAAAAGGCCCTTGCGAGGAAGTGACAAGTTCTCCAAAAGACCAAGAGTATATCTTGTCATGGTAAAGTGCCTCTCATCTTAGTTGGATTCTGCACAAAGTTATCAGCCATTCCTGCAACTCCTTCTATTCTTGAAAAAGTTTGATAATAATCGTTTAAAATTTTACTTTTTCATGAAATCGATTTTAATATTTTGACTATGTGGCTCACCCGGCTTCCCACGGGTGTGGACAAACCTAGGCTTCGCATACAAATTACAAAAGAAAATATATATAAATATTTAAGCTAATTTTTGTAATCGAATACTACTTTTTGGGTTTTAACCTACTTAAAGTTATGTAGGCTTAATATGTAAAAACATGATCCTCTAAGTCCAACCTTTATTACTTTCACAATTTTTGTAATCAAATGCCACTTAATTCTTTCTATCCCATTTCACTCTATAAATATCAATTTTTTTAAATAACATTGCCACTTTCATTTTTACCCCATTTCACCCTATAAAGTTAATTTTCTGAAAAAAAATCCCTAACTCCATCTACTAAACAGCAACCTTTCAAAAAGAATTTCTTAAATCAGAATTGTTTTTATGTTTACCCCATTTCACCCTAAATATATTAAAATTTTGAAAAAGAATATCCCAAAAAAAGAATTTCTTAAACTGGACAATTTTTATTTTACCCCATTTTACCTTACAAATAACAATATTTGAAAAAGAATATCCCTAAAGCTATTTCCTAAAATAAACCTGGTAAAGAAAAAAAGAAATTCCTGAATCGGACTTCTTTTTATATTTGCCCCATTTCACCATACAGATAACAAAAGTTGAACAATTTTTATTTTTGCCCCTTTCACCCTACAAATAACAAAAGTTAAAAAAGAAGATCCTAAAAGCCATTTCATATCTGCCTACAGCGCCACCTGTTGAACGGTAATTGAATTGAACAGAAAAACGAAAGATTTGCCTACAGAGCCACCTGTTGAGAATTTCCGGACTTTTCTTTTTACCTAAATCTTCGCGGAGCAATTGCGAACAAACCCACAGAAGGAAGTATCCAATTTGGTCCAGTCCTTTTCAAGTTTTAAGCATCCGAACACACTACGATCCATTTTTATATTATATAGAAGAAGAAGATTTGAAAATTTTAAATTTTTCTCAGATTTTTGTTGTTGGAATCTTAAGCTATTCTTATTTTATTGATATCGAAAAGTGTTTGTTCCGCTGAAAAAAGCATCTTATCCGATTTATATTAATGTCATCCAATCCTAGGACTATCCACCTTAAGATATATATCACAATTCCGGGATTAAAAAGATTCAAATAAATCAAGGTCTTACAACCTTAACGAAAGAGAAGTTAGCTCCTAGATCAAGTAACATACAAATGTATGTACAAACAATTTTTGTGTAACTCTAGAACTTTGCTCTGTGTGTTCTTTATGAGATTTATTTTTGACATTGATGGCCTTAAAACAATTTTTCAACAATGTAATAACACGAATTAATAGTCCATTAAAAGTTGCTTTTCGTTCTTGTAATTAAAGTCATGTAGATCTATGTACAGTACATATGTATGTGTCTGTAAATGAAGTTATGCTGTTCACTTTGTGGCTCATCAGTCAATTACACTTCCATCAGGAAGCACTTAGACAGATCCAAGGTTTCATATTATTATACTCTCGTGTCGTATACTTTAACAGATAGTTGAGATGTTGATGATAATGGTGAATTTTCAATTTTCAAGTTTTCATCAATCATCAATCATCCGGATGTTCGAAGACCATCGAGATCGACGACGCTGACGACGGCTGGGTATTCAACATTCCATCGAACACCACAATGAGTACTATGGTCATTTGACCTCTTGATCTAAAGACCATATTTGTCTTGTATTTTGCTAACACGCCATGCTCAAGCTGCTGACTGTTGCTCTTTGTTTGGAATAATCATTGATCACTTTGGATCACAAACTAAGCTTAGATTTAGCATTTTTCAATTACGCTCTCCTCGCGATCCGTTAAAGGTAATCTGAGGATCAACTTTAGATCGATAGTGTGCACTTTATATATGATTTTTTTTTATTCGCATAAACAAATCGAAATCGTCGAAGAGCTATTTCTTTAATTCATGGGAACTTTGCTTTGTAGAATTTGAACTGGTTTCTGCGTACATGTGCAGCGCATGCAAACATCCACATTTCCACATGCGGGGCGAGTCAATCATGAAATATCGTCGACTTGGCTTAAGGTTTGGTTTTAAGTTTAAAAAAAAAAAAAAAAC
Organism: Leucozona laternaria; assembly: GCA_932273885.2. Lineage (NCBI taxonomy): Eukaryota > Metazoa > Arthropoda > Insecta > Diptera > Syrphidae > Leucozona > Leucozona laternaria. Next base: position 22,735,935 of record OW026369.1, on the reverse strand, counting down.
GTAAAAAAAATACGTGAGCGACTGCTGAAACTTTGGTATACATAGGTAACATGGGCACCAATATTGAATGCCAACCGTAATTGTGCTATAAAAGACGACCGAGGATGGCATCGCGGCGGCGGCGTTGGCATCAGGAGAATTTGAATCTGGTCCAATGATTGGAGTTTGGCTTTGGAGATTGGAGTGTCGCAAGTTTATATGCAAGCGAAGGAAAAAGCCAATCATATTCTCTTATATAAAGAATGATAAAGGGCGAGTTGTATATTTTTATAAGCTGTATGAGGTGGCAGTGGAGTGGCAGGCAGGTGGCTAAACGATGATCTGCTTGCCTACCACGATGCCGATGGTGTTCTGGTTACCTTTAAATGGCAGATGAACTGATTGTGAATGCTCGAACAGCCAGCGTTACAATCTTTTCACTGAATACAAATGCATTTCAAATGAGTTTCATTATTTATTTAGATATGCAGGTACCCTATACCCATACCTGCCTAAGATGCAGCGATGAAATTTATAGCTATATCTACAACTTTGTAATAAAAGGAAAAGTGGTGATTTTAATTCATTCATAATATTTATTCCTTTCGTTATGAGGGTATCAAACACTATTTAGGTTGTGTTGTTGATAGTTTGTAGAATATTAAAACTATATAAGCCCAACGATTCACATATTCATTTCACAAGTATTTTTTTATAGAAAGAGATTTTCGAAAAACTGATATGCATTTCTTTAAAAAAAAATAAAACTGGAAAAATGCTTGTAATCATGTATCTGTACCGCTCTCCGTTGACTGTTACGTTCAGACCATAATCATTTTTGAAGACATTTAATATGGACCAATTATTCCACCGGCCAACCCATTAAGCGCACCACGGTGACTTTTTCTGGATTGATTGGTGTTTAGACCTGTGCGGATTGTCATTGCTTCGAATGTCGCAGTTCTGTTTATTGACGTTACCATTTTACCAAAAGTGTGCTTGAGTACCATAAAATGGACGCAATGCCCGATGATGATGAGTTTCTCGAATCGATACATGTTTTTCAAAATAAAATTGAACAATTTGCAAAATTTGCTCCGGTCGGTAGCGTGAATCTATTCATGATGAATTACCACACCAACCAAACCACCGAAGAAGTGTCAAATTAGCCGTGCCAGACAACAGTGTTGCCAATTTTAATTTTTGTGCCTCTAAAAAGAAACATACAATCGCAGGCGTGTTTTATAATAGGCGTATTTTTTTTGCAAGTCCATATGGATTTTTCGAAAAAAACAACATTGGAACTAATAGTTTTACACTTAAATACAACAACAGTTTAAATCGATATGGATAATTATTGTGACTTACAGTAAGTCGCGATAAAAACGGTGATGCCAAAATAATAATATATTCTATATGTTATCGATAATTTATTGAGAGACGTCAACATTGCCGTTTTTGTATGCTGGTTGAACAATTAAATTTGTGAATTTGAAAAAAGATGATGGAGGAAGGCAAACAAAAATTGTGTGAGTGCCGGGACTCACGGTTAATATGTGTAAACATCAACATGCGCGGATCCAAAACGGACTTGTTTTTGCTTGAAGGGAATCTTAAGATTTTTTTCACTGAACGCACCCATCTTAGTATGCAGATCGTAACGTTGCACACCGTAACGTTGCACGACGTAACGTTGCACGACGTAACGTTGCACGACGTAACGTTGCACACGAACGTTCACGTTTTTTCTTCACTCTATCGCCAGCATAGATGTTTACACATCAAAAAATTGTGTGAGTGCCGGGACTCACGGTTAATATGTGTAAACATCAACATGCGCGGATCCAAAACGGACTTGTTTTTGCTTGAAGGGGATCTTAAGATTTTTTTCACTGAACGCACCCATCTTAGTATGCAGATCGTAACGTTGCACACCGTAACGTTGCACGACGTAACGTTGCACGACGTAACGTTGCACGACGTAACGTTGCACACGAACGTTCACGTTTTTTCTTCACTCTATCGCCAGCATAGATGTTTACACATCAAAAGTAAATAAATATGTATTTGTGTCTGTAATAATTCATTGACTATTAACCTTTGTTTCCTTTTCTTTGCTTTTACTTATAAATTTGTATATGTGTTGATAATTTTCTTCTTTTTTCGATCTTATTATTTTTTCTTAAACAGCTGATCAACAAATGTTATAGAGTACAAAGTGCTGCCAATTTTTACGAAAGAAGTTTCTAAGTCCCGATGTCGTTTTTTTTCGACAAAACCACATGCACTTGCAAAAAAAAATACGCCTAATACCAAGAAAAGTGCTTAGTTCATTCAGGATTTTGTCGTTTGTATATATATTGGTAATTTGGAATTTGTGTTTCGAGATTTTTATAAATTGTGTATTGAATTACGATACCAACCCGTTTAACGAGCTTTGTGCGATTTTATTAAATAGCACCTATGGCTTAGCATCTTTATTCGCATTGTTTTTTGTTTTTTTTTTAATTTTTAACACCAATGTGAATTTGCCATTGAAGGCAATAGGTGAATCAATCCCACTGGACGCGCCCAATTTTCATTTTATTCCACTTTTATTTAACATGGAATGAAAAGAATGCGTTCCGCAAATATTCTAGAATGAACAACAAAATGATTTATTCGGAATATTTAATTTGGTACACTTATGTAGGCCCAGTTTTTCAATGTGAGATTTAACTTTAATGTGATTTAACTCATCAAATTTGTTGAGTTAACTGAAGATTAACTGAACAAATGATTTTGATGTTTAATCCACTGATTTTGATTAATCGTTCCGCGTGTATTCTCCACTGAACAACTGCTTCCTGAGTTAATTTACTTCTTAGGTTAGTTAAGTCTGGTTTAACTCACATCTGAAAAACTGGTCCTCAAATCACTTAGGGACGGTGAATTCAGTGCCAACACTAAAATTAATTTTTTTTTAAAGAGGACTTTAAAATTATGGTTGAAAAGTGCTACATAAAATTGAAACATAAAAAAGAAAATATTTCCAAAGTCAGATATTTAGTGAAATTGATGTCTGAAATATCTTTAAATATATGTGCTTTTATATTTGTAAGTGATTCTAGTGCATGTTTTCCGTTTTGTTCTACTGGTTTGATATTTTTTCGAAATGACTTTAAAATCTGTAAATATAACAGTTTTGACTACAAACTTTTAGATCAACCAAATTTGAAATTTTTGTTTGTCCAGTGTTAGCGTGAGAAATGTGGGAAGAAAGCAAAGACATACATAAGTTCAAACAGCTGCAAGAGATGCCCATGGCATAATCTGCATTGATAAATCTTTAAGAAGCTTTTATAGCTTTTGGAAGATGAAATAATAAAAAAACAAATCCATCAGTGCACATGCCAAAATCAATTGATTAAATCTTCGAATTGGTTCCTCCATCCTCACCTTCTACTTCCCATATAACATTCGAAATTTGAACAATGACTCGACGGGAGAGTAACCAATCATCAGGTGATTTATGAGGTTGATGTTTTTTTTTTAAAGAGATATAACTATCAATCAATTTTACTTCAAGATCGGTATCATAAAATATTGAGCATCGCTGAGAAAAGTGCTTCGATCTTAATTGAGACTACGTCGAGAAATAAAGACGAATTTTTCAACAACAACGAATGGGTTCTCGTTGCTAGGTTGGGAACTTTGAAGTTAAGATAAAGCAGCACAGACCATCGATTGGAACTTCTCTAATTTTTAAAGTTCAGCGTGATAAAAAAAAAACCTTTTACGAAACATTTTATCAAATTAAATTATTCATTGTAATTGTACAAATCATCAGTGTTGCCATTTTGAATTGTTTCCAGTCTGGATTTGATCGCCGTTAACTGAAAATAAAATGCATTTTCAGGCGACTTGTTTTTCGTCGATTCAATAATTTAATATGCGCCTTAACTTAAATGAAAATTAATTTTTAAAATACACTTAAACTTCAGCATAAACCAAGTGTAAACTGTTATAATGCAATCACCGAGTAAAGTGTGCAGACTAATGTCGAATTCCTTTCAACAAAAGAATCGATTTTGTTCCGAACTTTTTGTAAAAAAATTGATTCTTTTCTGTCAAAACAAATCTTGCATTTTAAGCAAGATTTTACAGAGATTTGCACACACACTATAAAGATTTCACATTTCTAATATGTCAAATTGAAAGTCGGCAAATTTTGGGAACACAAATTGATTTTTGTGGGTGCAACGGATTCTACATAATTAGACAAAATATTCAACAATATTTTCAATATAGGTAAATATAAAAATAATTAATTGCTGCTGTCAAGCAAAATACACACAATCACGCAAGAAAATTCGATTCTTTTACGAATTCATTTCAATTGACAGCAACAAATCGCTTCTGTTTAATAAAATATCGAGTTATTTTTTGAAAGGAATTCGACTTAACACAGCCATTTTGAAATTTCTCTGACAATGACAGTTGACAACGACAACCACCCAAAGTGACAGGTTTATTCTCTGGACGGTGTTCACATTGGACTCACTCCGCGCGACTCATTTTGACATATCTTTCATTTATCTCACTCCAACTCACTATACGAATAAGTGAGGCAGGATTTTTTGATTTTTTGAAAAAATCTTGCCTCACTAGACTATCTCTTTCTCCTCATGAGGTGGAGTGAGATAAAACAAAGAAATGTCAAAATGAGTCGCGCGGAGTGAACACCGTCCTGTATTAACATATTTAAATAAAAAAAACTGGTAGGCAGACATATTCATTCCGTTTTTTTTTTGCGATTTGTCCGTATGAATTTTTTAAACATCATGCACTCCAAATTGATTATAAAAGAAAAAAAATTTAATATTTCATTGTTCTTTTTTAATACAAAAAAAATGTCCTTATGTTTTACTGGAGAGACAATAAATCCATTCAACAAATCAGATTTGACTAGATTTAGACTTTTGAAACTGGCAACAATGTTAATCACGTGACATGCTGAAGTGATTCTTAACAAACTTAATACGATTTAAAACAAAAACTGCACGTTGAAGTGCACACAAATATACAGAATGTATGGTATTAACTAAATATTTATATTTATTAATTCATTTAAACAACAATAATGATTAAAGAATCATCTTTCACATTTTTCAGATATATTTCTAACATTCAATTTATGGTCGGATAATATTCATCAATAAATATTTATTTATGATAATTTAACATTTATTTTATCTTACAAAAAAAAAACAACTAGATATGCTATTCTAATTATGTACAAGTCCTTTTTCACCAATTTCAATGGAAGGAATAAGTGGAGGCCTAAAACCGTATTCGACTCTCAAATTCCTGCGGAATTCCGGACTCCTTTTGATATTATGATTCTTTACGGCACGTTTCTCCGGTTTACTCCATGGATAGCCTTGATGATCTAACGGTACTGGTCTATTGTAATCATCGAGCAAAATAAATTCAACATCATCGGGGATAGTCTTATAGCTTTCATGATCGCCTTGATCTACAGGTGGTGGAACTAGTTCAAGTAATTCTTCAAGATTTATTTTACTTTTGTTTGTATGTGCTGCTTCTACTGCTGACGAAGCATGAGACTCAGATGTTGGTATAGACTTTTTGGTTGCAGGTTTTTTTGGTGCGGGCTTTTCAACAATCCTTTCAACTTCAATCGGAATATGTTTTTCAATTATTTTCTCCACCACCTTGTCCACTGGATATGGCACGTGAATGGGTTTTTCGATAATCTTCTCGACAGGATAAGGTCGATCTATGTATTGATGAACAGGCACTGGAACTGCAACGGCAACGGGCACCCGAACTGCGTATGGTCGATCTATGAAATGGTCAACTTGAACGGGATACGGTATGTGAACTGGCCTATCGATAATTTTCTCCACCGGATATGGGCGATCGACAATTTTCTCCACCACTTCTCGCACTGGATATGGAACGTTTATTGGTTTCTCAACAATTCGGTCCACAGGAACTGGAAGCTCGACGATTTTTTCTACAATTTCCTTAACAGGCACTGGATATGGTTTGGGGACAAGTTTCTCAACTTTAACCGTATTGTACCGGACGAGTTTCTGTTGCTTCTCGTACTGTTGCTGGTGCTCTTGGTGGTGTTTCTGTTGCAGATCGTTTTGTTGTTGTAGCAGTTGCTGCTGATCTCTTTGGATTTGCTGTTCTTGTTGATATTGTTGCAGCTGTTGTTGCTGTTTCTGCAAATGTTGCTGATCTCGTTGTTGTTGCTGAAGTTGCTGAAATTGCTGTACGTGTTGCTGCTGTTGCAGCTGCTGTTTCTGCAGTTGTTGTTGTTGCTGATCTCGCTCTTGTTGCTGGACTTGCTGATATTGCTGCAGTTGCTGTTGCTGTTTTTGTTGGTATTGTTGCAATTGCTCCTGTTGTTTCTGCATTTGTTCTCGTTGTTTCTGCTGGTATTGTTGCTGCTGCTGATACTGGAGCTTTTGCTGGTATTGCAGGATTTGCTGTTGTTGAAAATGGTCTTGTTGCTGATTCAGTTGTTTTTGCTGATCTTGCAGATATTGTTGCCGTTGCTGATAGCTCTCTGGTATAACATAAGTTTCACTCTGTTGGGAGTCCTCCGGCTGCGCCACTCTGATTGGGTTTTCAGATAGCAGAGGTTGTCCTGCTGGGAAATTATAATACACATAGGGTTTGGTGTGTTTTACCTGCCGCTCTAGTGATTTTTGTATCTCAACTAAATCTTTTTTCTGATAGAAACTATCAGGCGGAGGAGTTGTTGAATACGAACAATCACCGTTCTTTAACTGATCATTCGTGCACAAGTAAGTTGTAAGTGTGGGTCTAAAGCTTGATAAACCTTGACCATATTGGACTGGTTTTGGTGTACTCCAAAGTTCGGGCTGAGGAATTCCACCTGACTCAGCATTAGAAACTGAATTACTATTGTTGTTTTTGTCCTGCGAAGAGAAGATGTAAGTATGAAGAAGGCTCTCTGGCTTCAAACTAGTTGAATAAACTTGGTATGTTTTGTCGGATGACTTCAGAGACTTTTCATCTCTAATTTCACCTTGAACATTGTTTTCATTATCAAAAAGGTCCGCGGAATAAATATTGGTATGTAAACCATTGCCTGCATTATTTATGATTTGGTTTGGAATGATTTTAGCACTTTCTTTGGTATCGGAATTCTTATTTGGTGCAATCCAAGACGCAACAATAGCTCCAGGCTTAGGAGTGCCCCCAGACTCAGCACTTGATACTGAGTTATTATTGTCAAGGGCAGAAGAAAAGATGTATGCACGAAGTAGGTTTTGTTGTGGTTTTACATTCGGATAAGGTAGAGACAAATTTTCGGAGTTAGGAGACTTTTCTTCAATAATTTGGCCTTGGGAATAGTTCTCGTTATCTGATTTGCCGTTTCGTGGTTGTTCTTTAAGAGTTGTATATCGTGGCCAAGAACCGGCTGCTTCAAGTTTAAAAGGCCCAGTACTTGCTGAATCTGATTTAAATCCTGCTGAATAAATATAAGTATGAAGTTGACTTTCAGGTTTAATAGGACTAGGTTGCGACTGAAAGTTTATTTCAGGTCTTAATGTACTAGAGACCAATTCAAAGTGATTTACACCTTTGAAAGTACTAGATTGTGTTGGGAATTGAATTTCTGAGTTCGATTGTTGCGGCGGCTTAACATATTTTCCTTTGAAATGCTTTAGGAATGTCCTAGAAGCTGCCTCCGAATCGATTCGGACTTCATTGTGATCGAATTGTTTTTCGACTTCTTTCTGAAAATCATCCAGCTGTTTTTCTGGATGATAGGGCAGCTTTTGTCCAAAATCTTTTGTATTTTCTCGAATGATCTCCTCACTTGTCTGACTTCCAGTTTCAGAATAAAAGATGTCACTATTGCGAATTGAGTTTAAATCACCATCATACGGTTGCGGTGTAGGATAGAACAAATTTTTTGGCGCTTCTCTTGAAAAAGCCACCACATTATCATCACCCGTTTCAGAAAGTTGATCTACATAATCCTCAGATTCAACACCGCAGTTATCTTCGCAATTAGCCGGATGAATATGGAAAACATTCCTTGATTCCATAGGGACGACTGCTTCGAATGGAACCTCAGATACTTCAGCAGCGCTATTTATGTCAAAAACATCTTTATTAGTCATAACCGTTCCGTTTTTGTTTTCTTCGTTGTCTATAGTTTCAGGTGTTATCGAGGGAACTGATTTAGCGATTGGGATTGATGGCGGGGTTTCCGATAACGGGGGCGGGGCGATTGGTAATGGTGGGGTCATTGGTGGAGTTATCGGGAATGTTGACCGCTCAGTGATCATCCTTTTGTTTTGATATGTAGGATTTCTATTGACTTGTACTCTTGGGAGCTCATTTGACTTCTGTGGTTCAGCTGAAACGCTCAAATGAAAAACATTCAAAATTCCCTGAGGAAATATGCTTGAAAAAAATGATTTCCACGATGAAGGACGGGGATTGGTGTCGGTTTTGCCCGCCTCAAAATTGAGTTCGGTTTCTGCAATATCCTGTGCAAGATTATGCAACTCAGATTGGATGAATTCTTCTTTTTCCACTGTGGCTATTTGTAGTTGCTGTCGCTGTAAATCGCCTGATTGTCGATCGACAGGATAATGGCTTTGGTCTTGAGTTTTTGATTTATTTCTAAAATTTAAAAGAAAATTTATAATATTTTTTAAGAAAATTAAATCAACAATTTATACCTCTGAGCTTCACTGTTGGTTGTTGAAGCATGAACTATATTTTCAAATATAAACTTTGTTTTACCTCTAGGCCTCAAGAAATTATAATCATTTTGTTTCTGCTCAATATTTCTTGACTCCTGATGCTGCAATTGATGTGAAGTATTTGGAATGACCAACAAGTTTTCTGTGACATAGTTAGAAGCAATCTAAATCGAAAAATAAATAAACATCATTGTGTATAAGAAACATGGTTGCCATTTCAGTGGGATTTAAAAAAATAGAAGTATTTATAATTTTGGGATCATTATACTGCTGTAGAAGTATTTATAATTTTGGGATCATTATACTGCTATGACAAATGTTAAGAAATTTTCAGTAAAATTTATTAAAAACAAAATTATACTGAAAAAAGACAAAAAAAATGCAATATCATTTCGAAAGCCTTACTTTCTTTTGTGAAACAAAAATCCATTGTAAAATTATGAAATAAGTTCGGTTACGTGGGCGAGGAAATAAGAGCGTAAGTTATAATTAAAGGTCGGGAGGAAAGGAGAGGGCCTACAGTTTTGTACATAAACAAATTTTTGTATTAATAAAATTTTATTATAATCGCAAAATAATTTTAGAATAAAAAAAGTATTTAATAAATTATTTTTGTTTGTATTAACTTGAACCTCGGTTGCCTCAGATTCCCGGGTGGTTGTATTACCAAAGGATGTTGATAAAGCATCAGGAGGTTGTAGTGATTGCACTGTTGTTGAATTTTCTGCAGCTAATAGGTATTTAATAGAAACTAACAATATGGTCGTCACCGTAAAAAACATATTTGCTCTGAAATTGAGAAAGAAAATTATGTATTATACCTAATTCAAGCAAATTATTTTAGAAGAAGTTTTAATTACGCAATACAGGAATTTTTTACAATTTTGTTGAAGTTATAGTTAGATTTTCAATATTTCTTCAGAAAATTGTAGAGAATTTAATTCTTTACAAAAACTTACTAAAATTTTCTTTGTGAGACTTAGGGCCAGTTTCACAGTCAGAAAAGTGACACTTAAGTGGGGAATTTGAAAGATTAATTCCCAATATCACCGTTCACTGTTACCTGGGGTGGAATCGGCTAAGGTGATAGTTGATTATCATTTTTTTGATTGTCGCTTTGACGACAGCTGTCTCTATCATATCTATAGGGAAAGAAAGAGGGAGCAATAGTAAAAACGACTACCACTTAATAGAGTGATAGCTTTAGTTTTACGCGATACGGGCCCTGAATAAGTGGCACTTAAGTCTCCGATGTTGGTGACTTAATTTCCACTTACACTGGCTATGAAACTTAAGCCTAAAGACCTTATATGGGAAACTTAAGTGCCACTTATTCCGGTAAGTGTTGACTGTGAAACTGGCCCTTAGGCCCAGTTTTTCAGTGGTGAGTTAAACCACAGTTAGCTTACTCTAGGTTAGATTGAAAACTTTCCACAAAATATAAAGTAATGATATCTTTAACGAGCCAATGTTAAAAAAGTCAGAAGTAAGTATACATACTAAAAAACGGAATTTTGTTTATTTTGTCTGAAATAAATTGTGTTTTCAAATGCAATATTTGTTTCAACTATATATTCAGAACCGCTATAGATTAAAAAATTATAACAAAATCAGTCCAACTGTTGAAAATATATACGCGAATAGACTCCCTGAAATTACACTAGAATTTTTTTGGCAAAACTGCTAACCCAGAATTTCAGGCATTTTTCCAAAAAAATTCTCTCGTTTTTTCCATTTCCAAAAATGGAAGAAACGCCTGAAGGAAAGATTGAAAAAAATGTCAGAACAAAATGTCTGTCGTTTCTTCCTTTAATGTTTTAGAAAAAGAGCCAGAAATCTTTATTTTAAGATACTACAGAAACAGATGTAGTCTTATGTGTTATATGCCAGGTGCTTAAGCCACACATTGTACTGTTTACCACCAGCGTTGTCAGGTTTAAAAAAAGCAGAATCACCAAACGTCAAATTTAAATCGCCAAATTTCAAAATTGTAATTTTGGCGTACGTCATTTATTTTAGGGGCGAGAAAGAAATCGAATTTCAGTTTTGGGGTGCGTTCAAAATTGAGTATCTCGGTGGGTGCATTCAGCGCAGACAGTGATGAAAAAGATTTAGGGCTTAAGTGAAAAGTAAAGAAAATAATAAAGGGTCATTCATTTTTCGGTTTCGAAAATAAATCACACACAGCTATACACACACAGCCATACATTTCTGCTGAAAATTTTATTTCATTTTAAATTTTGGACTTTGCCATTAAGTTTGAAAAACAATATCATTCAAATGGCGTCCTCGGGAAGATTTGCAGCATTCGATTCTTTTGAGGTAATTTTGAACCACTTCTTCGCACATTTCGGGCGGTATTTCGGCCATAACTTGAGTAATATTGGTTTTTAATGCATCTACAGTTCGGAGATTATTCGCGTAAGCACGGTCTTTTTCGTAGCCTTACAGAAAAAAATCTAACGGTGTCAAATCGCATAACCTTGGTGGCCAATTGACATTGCCAAAACGTGAAATTACGCGACCAGGAAACTTCTCACGCAATAAAGCTATAATTGGTCGTGTTGTGTGGCTTGTTGCCCCGTCTTGTTGGAACCACATATCGTCCAAATCATGATCTTCAATCGTGGCCAAAAAAATCGGTTATCATTGGACCAATTGCAGCTAACGCCGCGAAATCGATAAATTCGGAGCATCAGCAACACTTGCACTTGCAGCAACAATGTTTTCGACTGAACGTGCATTACGATGATACTCAGGCCTGACGACATCAGTAACACTTCCACTCTCTTCAAATTTCTGCACAATTTTACCGATTGCTTGCGCCGGTCGGTCAATTATGACAACCATAATCATCGCGTAATGCGCGAAAAAGGGCAACCACTTTTGTAGTAAGTTTTAATAATTTAATCGATTGCTAAGCGATCCATTATCGTAAGTGTGCAAACATTCAACTAAAATTATGACACTTCAAATGACAGCTGAGTTTGGCAGGTTTCAAATGCCAGGCTACCAACTTGAAACCCCGAAATGAATAACCCTTTATTAAAATTTCGATACAAAAAACTAAAATCGTCAAAAACTAAAAAAAATCGCCTTTTTGGGGTACATCGCCAAACCGATTATCGTGTCGCCAAATGCAATTTAAAATCTCCTGTTTGACAATAAATTGGATCCAAAATCTTTGAAACTCCATCAAATTATAGTTGAACCACAAGATCAAGTTCGTATGATCCATTCATTCATTTTATTTGGTTGTTAATTACTAGTAAATTGGTTCGGTTATAGGCTTGTGCAAGTTCGGGCTCTCCCGTTTCCTGCTCGTAACCTAGGTTTCTGTCCTTGCAACTATAGTTTGCGAGTAGGATCCCATAGTTGGAATCTGTCCATCGTTAAATAGTGAATCCTATGGTGACACATGTATTCATGACATATGCGGCCGTTTAGACTATAATGTATAGAGACAAATATATAGAGAAAGCTTTATGCACCGAAAGTGACAGTCACCTGTTATCAAAGAAACAGTAATGATCCACGATTTGTTTTCGATATATCGCCTGACAAACTGGCAATACCTTGAACACAATTTATTTAATAGTTAATGCATTTCTAATTTTTCTACGTTTTTATATTAAAAAAATGTTACAATTTTTTTTTTAATTCTGGGGTCACTTTCAACAATTAGGCACATCATGTTTTTTTTTTTAATTTGAATAGTTTAGTTATAAGTATCAATATAGTTGCACATAAGAAACAAACATTTTAAAAGTAAGAAAGTAATTTCAAAAATTCCATTTCCATTTCTATGTTCATATACATATAATTTGCGATCTATACCTTTTGTACCTACAGAATGTTCAATTTGTATTAATAAATCAATCTTTATATCACAATACGATCTCACGCACTAAATCCTTCAATAATTGTATCACAATATTACATAGAATTGATAATTATTATTATTTTGACATTGGCATTTTATTTACTTACATTTTTAACAAAATAACTTAAACTTAACCGCACCACGATGAGCTGTTACAATTACACTGAAGTCACATGTTCCAACTGAGCCGTGTTATAAGGCACTTTCTCCAAACCATCAAAAACAATTTCGCGACTTCACAGCAATACGCGCGCTTTGGTAAGGAATTGTCGCAATTGTTGTTCGCTAGGAAGCTGCGGATGCTGAAGCTGTGATAAATAAAGCGCAACAAATATTTTCCTGTTTATTGAAGTTTTTTCCTCATGAAGAGTATATGTAGTTGTTAGTGATGGGTGTTGCAGCGACTTGGGAGCTGCACTTCGATATGCAATATGAATGAACTCAACTTTTGATTCGAAATCCCATTAGAACGTTCAATAAAAGGAAACCCGTTTATATTGTATTTGTATGTGGATTGGAGCTAAAGTTATAGTGAAAGACTTTCACTTTTGTTTATGCCATAAGGAGTGTCGAATGTTGGTATACCCAAGACACAACCTGTATCATTGCTTTAATCTTTTGGACATGTTGTTTACAGTTTGCACCAACTTCAAGGAGATAGGTAAAATCTGAAATTGTGAACTAGTATAAGTTCCTATACATTTTTATACTCAGATGGTGAAGTTCAATGACAGGCTTCCATTTCCAGACAGTTTGCACTATTAAATCCTGTGCATAAAAAGTGGCTTTAAATTAGTTGTTTTTTTTTATATGGTGATATAAATGATAATTTTTAAATAAAACTAGCAGTCTACTCTGAATTACTAAAAATATTGTTATGCAGGAAATAAATATTTAACTGGTTACTTGACAATATAACCGTCAGCAAATTTGAGGATGCTCATCACAATGAATACAGACGCTATCATCAGTGAACAGTCTGTTGGATACACTTAATATCTCGGATATTCTTATGTGGTTTTCCAGTCAACCACTTCAGATATTTGGAGGTCATATTTCAGATCAACCGTCGTAACTAGAACGATACGAGATTTTTTCTTTTTGAAAATGTGTAGGTGATTAGTCTCTTTTTACTGACGTAACTAGTGTTAGTATAGGTAGGGGAAAAAAACTTTGTATTTAATAAAAAAAAATGTATTATATTTGGCTTTATTTTCTTGATGAAACTGGCGAGAAAAAATTCTCACTAAAACATATTTTCAAATTATAAAAGAAAATTGTTGTGTTTATAATATAATTATTTTTTTTTGGAATACACAGTTGTATAAAAAAATTGTGTGAGTGCCGGGACTCACGGTTAATATGTGTAAACATCAACGTGCGCGGATCCAAAACGGACTTGTTTTTGCTTGAAGGGGATCTTAAGATTTTTTTCACTGAATGCACCCATCCTAGTATGCAGATCGTAACGTTGCACACCGGAACGTTGCACGACGTAACGTTGCACACGAACGTTCACGTTTTTTTTCACTCTACCGCCAGCATAGATGTTTACACATCAAAAATCAAACCCAAATACCAAGCTTTAGATCTCATGCACAATGTAACGTCAGTGGGGCGTGGCTAGCATGATTGATAAATTGTCATTATTTATTCTTTTGTTTTATAAGAAAAAAACCATTAAGTGTAACTGACTTTTAATATTGACATTATTACTATTTGCAAATTACGATTTACTCTTTATTTGTTTGACTTCTTTTCAATGTGATATTGTACATTATTTTGTTCAAGCAAATTAAAATTAAAAAAAAAATACAAATTAGGATTTTTTTTGATCCGTAGCAGGAATTTTATTTTGTTGGTATACCATCACTGCACAATGACATGATTTGGCCACCGGCACAAGTCGCATCCATTAATCCGCAGGCATCCCGTCCATCCAAATTGGAGGAGACGCTATCGCCCGATGCTGAGGAAGAAGTAGGATCAAGTTCACTTACAAAAGAATTATTATCGAATTTTAATAAAAATAATATTATTTTTACAAAACGCAACAGACCAACCCACTCTTTTCCACATGAATTCCATAAATATTTTTGTCCAACTCAATGACTGTCTGACTCCAAACTCAAGTAGCTAATGCGCTAATGGTTGACGGTTAATTAATAATTAATTTCACTAATTAAACCAATCAACCTCGAATCAATATTGCTTTAATATTTTAATTATTTTATTAAAAAAAAATTTAAACAATAATGCTATGGAATATGAATTCAAACTGACAACCGACAAACGCGACGGACGTTCAGAAATGTCACTTTAGTTTGCTTTGTGTACAAGTGTGTGTAAATCTGGCTTCATATCGAAATTTAAAAGATCAATCGAAAAAAACAGACCCCGAAAAAAATTATTTTGTTGGTTGGTTGGAAAGTGAAATCTGAAAAAGATCAACTAGACCCCCAAAAAAGTCATTCTTTTTAGCTTAAAGTGTTTAAATTTACAATTATATAGTTTTAATATTAAAATAATAATAACTAATTTGCACGAAACTTGGTGAAAAGATTCCTTGGACCAAGACAATGAATATAGGCTACTCTTTTTTTCAAAGTTTAGTTATTTGTAGGGTGAAACGGGGTAAAAAATTTAAAAAATGTCGGATTAAAGAAATTCTTTTTTGTTTAAAAGGTTATTTCTAGGAAATGGCTTTAGGGAAATTTCTTTTTGTGTTTGAAAGGTAAGTTTTACTTACTCTATAGGGCAAGTATTGATTTCGTGTATAAAAAAAAATTGAGTTTGTAATGAAAACTAACACTACTATGATGGAGAAGTCCGATAAAGTGGGTTTAGTCATGGCGTCCGTCGTTGGTCTGTGATGCGTCTGTGATGCGTCTGTGAGTCTGTGCGTCTACTGTAATTTGAGCTAGAACTAGAGAACGGGTGGACCGATTTTCTTCAAATTTGGTGCAGAGTATTTTTATGTGATTCCCTAGAGGAAAAATTCGAATTTTTGTTGTTGTTGTTGTCATGTGTTGTCTTGTCATGTGATCGTCAACGGAGAATACTGTCCATGCGTTGACGGCTTGCATTTGATACGGACGTTGACATTGTTTTTACCTTCAACGTATTGACTTTTTTCGTTGAACGTGTAATCACCCGGAGCGAATGTTAGGACACGTTGACGCAAAACGTTGACCATAATCCCAACGTTGACATGGCATACTTTTCTGCCACGTCAACGTAGTCTGCGTTGACTTCCGTGTGACATTGTGTGTGACTAGCGTCATTCGTTTGATCGTCAATGTGTTATGCGTTGACATGGTCAACGTTGACGGTCCATTGGCAGTGTGTTGATGACTTTTTTGGTGACGTCAGAGAGCCAATGCGTTAACCATTTACATTGCCCGTCTAATCATAGCTTTAGACATTGAATTTTTTTTTATTTATTTCATCTTCAAATTTGTGTCTTTTTAGTATTTTGTATTTTTTTAAATTATTAAAATTCAAACATTTTTTAATGTTTCTAAACTAGGATCCAAGAGAAAAGTTGTGTAGCTGTTTATAATCTTCTCTCTAAGGCCAGCTCATTGACTACTTAATCTACATACATTTTACCATCGGTGGCCAGGCAGCTTTCTAAGGACCTTCGTGGTTGGTATGATTTCTGAAGGGAATAGTTTTCTTTTACTTATCTTAACGAACAACAACTACATACTTCATTCATATTTCTGATCTAAGCCCGCACAGCAATTATTTTGTTCATAAATAAATAATAAAAGTCTTTTGTGTGTGGAGGTTTCCATATACGAAATCAGAAAATGCGCATTTCTCATTTTGAGCTCATTACAATTAATAATCTGTAGGTAACCCGTGAGTTTTGTTTTCTTTTATGTATATTTCCTCAAATTGTATTGTTACATCAGACATATCCTCTTCAAGGTAGGTATATATGAAATACAAAGATGCTTTTCAATATGCAAACAAATAAAAAAACTAACTCCCACCTTGCGATTTTTATTGTTTCGCAGCTTGTTGCAACTGCATTTGAATTAACAAAATCCCGACGCTGGCAGGTCCATCGGCTCAGTTAAAATAAACACATTCAACGGTTAAGACTTACAGTCAAAGACACTCACCGTCAAACATCATCGTCGCACCACAAATAACTATATCCACTTGTTAGTTTTTTTTTTTTTTTTTTTTTGCAGAAAGTGAAAACTTAGCAATCAAGTTTCGTGAATTTATATATGTACATACCACAACTACATTCAAACAGAGAGTTCCAACCGAACCACCACCTTTAACGACCAATGCAACTTTTTCATTGCAACAAAGGAGGAAATCACACGCACTTGTTTGTCATAAAATTACGTGTTTCGCTTCAAGTTCAATGTGAAAAAAACCAACAGAGAAAAACAAGCCAATGAACTCTGTAGCGGCCGCAGAAGCAACAGCAGCAGCATCAGCAGCCTGTTGGTAAATTGGTTGCATCGAAACTGTTTTCCTTTCAAAGCGTTACCGTGTCTATAATTTGAAATTGTTTTTGAAAGTGAAATACATAAATCGAAGATTCCTTCTAACTGCTGTGGATGAAAAGTGATCCAGTTCGAAAGGATTTAGGAAGTAATGGCGTATCTTGTAAGTCGCTTATAAATATTCAGCATTTCAACTTAACTCTCATAAACATTTGTGTTTAAATAATCTCTCAAATAGGCTTTGAATTTGTTGAATTCTTTTGCACTTTAAACCACAGTCTATTCTTGATTGTCTTTTTATATTTTTAACTGTAAACAATTGAACAATGTAAATTTACTAATATTAAAGTATTTATTTAAATTTATATGTTTAAATTCGTAACATCTATACATATCCTTTGAATATCAAATACAGATATGGAAGACCTTGTGGTGCATTTTGTTTATGAAATTTCTCAACATTTAACACTGTGTAATAATTTCAGTAAGCTGGTATTTAGATTTCTGTAAGTTTTGCCAAATAATTAATGAAAGTAAATTGATTTGTTACTTTGTTCTTGTTGATTCTCAGTCCCTGGTATATCAAATTCAATTTCCTTAAGATTTAAACTGAAAAAAGAAAGTTGAAGCCTCGTTATTAATAAAATAATATTTACTTTAAAAAAAAAAGCATTTAAGAAACAATTTTTTGAATTGCATCACGAATTTGAAAATTAGTTTGTGTTTTTAATCATTCTTCATTTAATTTATGAACACGATGTCGATGCCATTAAAACTAAGTACGATTCGCTTAATAGCAGGATCTTCTCTCTCGCTCAGCATTACCATGCCATTCTATAAAAAAAAAAGTAAAAACAAAAGATGTTATGTGCTTCCCCTTTGAATAAGCTTTAATTTCTTCCAATTTTACTGTACTATACAGGTTGATTTGCATAAGGTGTGACAAAATCTAGAGCGTGTGCATCTTGTATAAACGCCTTTCGGTCCATGTGTCCACTTTAATTTGACCTAAAACCTAAACGGCATCCGATTCGCTTCAAATATGGTAAAGAGAATTTTATGTGATTTCCTAAAATTAAAATTAAAATTTTTACTTTAGCTCATCCACAACGGTTATGCTCCCATAAAAAAAAATTAAAAATAATTAAGACTGTTTAAAAAAAAAAAATATATTTTTTTTTATATACATAGGTATAAAATTTTGTCAACATTTTTCAGAAAAAAAATTAGTATGCCAATTTTAACTATTAATTAGTGTGGACTTAAAAATTTAATTTTGAAAAAAAATCATCTACCCATTTTCAAACTATCGAATTTTAAAAAATATAATTTTAACATTTTTTTTTTTGTAATTTCGAAAACCTATTTTTAAAAATTTTTATAGTATAACCATTCCTTTTTAAACTTTTTAGAAGCTTTTGTGTACCAAATTTAATTTAAATCAGTTAAGCGGATAATGGGATAGTAGCAAATAAAAAAAAATCTATGGGACATACTGTTAATAATGGCGTAAAGTAATTTATTGTTAAATCTTATCAATCTTGACACACACAACACAAACATTTTAATAGAAATCGTATGAATCGTTTTTGACCAATATAAGATTTTCTTCAACGGTGTTTAAACATTTGTTATAAGAAACATAAATAATTTGTAATTTTTGTGTAATTGTAATCTCATATATTTTAGATAATGTTAAAAAAATACTTTCTGCAAAGTTTAATAGAAAACAACAGAGTAATTTTTAAATATGGATTTTTTAAAAAAAAAAATATATACAGTTTTTTTAAAAATCCAAAAATATTTGATTGAAAATTGTGTTACACAACACTATTTATAATAAATCAATCATTCTTCAGACAAAATATGATCTGTCTGTATGAATGTCTATGTGTTCCTCGACATTCAACCTAAACGGCTAAAGCGATTTTTTTTAAATTTTGAACTAAACCCTATTTTTTAGCTTTGGTAAAGAAAAATTACCAATATCGGTTATTGATGGTGCCTGTCATAATATTTATTTTTTTATTTTAGCCTTTCTCATTAGTCATTAACGGCTTGACCGGTTTCGATCAATATTTTACGAAAACAACTTCAACGATTTTTTTAATTTTTCCTGAAAATAAAATTTTTTTTCAATAACTCAGATGGCATTCTTCATTTTGAGTATCAAACACTACTAAATATAATCAAGAAGTCCGAAAAAGTTGGTTTCGTCATTCCGTCCGTTGGCCTGTGCGTCTGTGCGTCTGTACGTCTGTGCGTCTGTACGTCTGTGCGTCTATTCGTCGGTCCGACCACTGTTATTTGAGCTAGAGCCTAAACGGGTGGACCGATTTGCATGAAATTTGGTACAGAGCATTTTTATGTGATTCCCTAGAGGGAAAATTCGAATTTTTGTTTTAGCTCATCTAGAACGGGCAGCTGCCATACAAATATTTTGGTTTTTTCAGTTTTTTTCAAAAACAGCTCTAACGATTATTATTAAACTTCGTACCTGTAATAACCAAGTCAATTGTAAGAACACTGCATTTCAGGTTTTTCTCAAAAAAATCACATAACGGAATTAGGTATTCCACCTTTTTTGAGAAAATGGTCGTATTTTCGGGTTATTCGCGTATATCTTTGCCATGGTTGGGTCGATTTTGTTATAATTTTGCACTCTGATGCTTCTCAATAGTTTAAATAATAATGCATTTAAAAATTTCAAAAAAACATTTTTATTAACAAGAAAAAAATCAAACTAAAAATCAATGTTTTAGTACTTTTGACTCTTTTAATATTTTCTAGTTAAATATTATATACATCATACATCTTCAATGTGGGGTTACACACAGTATTTAACCACAAGAGCAAGCTCCTGCGATCAAGTCGTGCATATTTTTTTTAGTAAAAGGCAGCCGATTTTGAAAAGAATAAGATTTTTCTTTATTTTGGACGAAAACTTTGATTGGCAGGTACTGTTATTTTTGGTCTGAGGAATATCCAAAAAAAACCTAGATACCAAGTTTAAAAAAGAAATCGACCAATCCAATCAGACGACAAAATTGCGAAACCTACTTTTTTCACTTTTGTGTAGAATTTAAAAAAAAAATAGTTTTCAAAATATTCACAAACGAACATTTTATCCGTGGATAAATATGGATGAGGGCTACTGTTAATCAACATCATTAAAAAATATGATCAGTTTACTGAAAAAAAAAATGTGGAGATAAAAATTTGATTGTACACAAAAAAGTTTTACCATTTTATTTCGTAGGGGAAATATATTTTGATAAAAACTTGCGCAAACTTGACAGTTTCAGTTTTTTCTTTATTTCAAGCCATGTTTAGAGGTGCCGTGCGAAAAAAAATCGACCTTGACGTTCCAATTATTAGAACTCAAGTTAGATGCTTTGAAAAGAAACTATATTGGATTTTTTTTCAAAATGTTGACAAAAAAAAGGGACTCTTTGCGCAATCTCCTCAATCTCTTGTCGCAAAAATGTACATTGTTCCACAGATATTTAGAAAGTATCTTTTGGAGAAGGTCTTGAGAAGGTTTTTTTTTTATTTTCCTATGTTACACCGTTACCGAGATAAAAATTAAGAGAAAAGGTGTATTTTTAAAGAAGATTAAATTTTTTCTCTATACCTACTTCCTTTTTTCCCGTAGTTAAAAATACAACTTTCTACATACTTTCCCTTGTCTCCCCTATACTGACATTTTTTTAAATTAAAATCTTAGGAGGTGTTTTTGATAAAAAAATCATTTTTCTTAAAAATTATAAACAACGAACGATTATTTGTTTTTTTTTCCAGAGGTTTACTTTATGGATAAGCTTACTATTTTATGACTTACAATTTTTTGGAGCTGAAAATGCTTATGGACAAAGAATACCCGCAGCACAAGCTTTAGAAAATGTTCAATTCCTAAAGGTAAATATTTATGCATTATATCACTTTCTCTTATATTGTTGTGTTATTTTGCAGGAATTGCAATTTGAAGATGAGAATTTATTTCAATTTGAAAGTGCAGAAAAAATAATTGTAAAAAGGAACACCGATGCATTACCAAGTCCACAAGTATTTAAATTCGAATTAGATGATGCCAAAGAACCTGATGAAGAAACGAAGAGATTCATTCAAATGCGAGCAAGAGAGCTTCAGCTTAAGGTGAAAGATGTTGAAGTTGTTAACATAACTGAATCGAAAAGATCAAAACGTGCCGCCACTCAAAAGATCAAGCCGCAATTCATTCCATTTTTAATAAGTGACGCCAAGGAGCCCGATGATGCAACGAAAGAGCTTATTCGGAGAAGTAGAGCTAAAGAGATTTCTTCAACAACAAAAAAAGAACCAAGCAGACATCAGGGTAGACATAAGGATACCTACGAAGCGATTCAAAAGAGAGAACCTTCCATCAGGCAAAGTAGAGGTAAGACGTTTGCTTCGATACCTTCAAATAAAGAACCTTTAAAACAAGGTAGAGTCAAATCTGTTACGGTGACAACTGAGAGTAAGGAACCTTTAAGACAAGGTAGAGTCCAGTCCGTTCCTTTATCATCAGCTACTTATAATGATTCCTTGAGAGAAAACAAAGCTTACGTTGGGACTTCAACTTCTCATCAGAATACAAAACGATCCAAAAAAAAATCACCGAGAAAACGCACTCGCAGATTCGCCCAATTGACAGAGCCTCGTTACATACAATTTGAATTGCATGATGTGAAAGAACCCTCGAATGGGGATACCAGAGCTGATGAAGTCCATATTTTACCACGGCCAATTTATGGCGCTAAAATTTCAAACCAAACGCCCGACCCAAATACATCGCAGTATGACTCTGATTCTTCGGGGCAGGGCAGTAAGTACCGTTATTTTTTGCAACAAGCACCCAGAAAAGCACAATTCGGTCCGTCTCCATACCCAAAACGTTATGAACATAACGATCTAGTCTTCAGAGTAAGTAAGATGCAGAAGTACATTGCAAGCGGTCAAGGTCTTGAAAACATAAACACAAATATTGAGATCACCATACCGCCAGCGGTAACAGCTACTGCTATACTATCCGGGTATCCATCAAAGCAAGTTTATGGTCAGAGAATATGTGCATATGGAAGTCAAGGAGGTTGCCAAATGGGTCCATTAGCTCCTCCAGTTGCAGAACCTCCTCCTTCTCCTCCTCTGCAACAAGAATTTCGGAATCCCGCTCAAAATTTTGTGGCTGAAAATGAAGTTTTACCCGCCGAACAGCATCAGCAACGATATTATTACCATTTCTATCCCCAACCACAACCTCAGGTCAATCAACAATTCATACCTATCACGAAACCCTATCAAACTGTGGCGCAAATAGTGCACGCTCCTGTAGTTGAACAACAACCTCCATCATCACATCAGGAGCCCCTAATCGCTCAGAACCTAATTGACGATGGTAAATTAATTGAGCAAAATCCTTCGCTTAAAGTTGCTTATATTCAACCAACGTACGGCTACGGCCACAAATTATATCCTTACTCATTGGCTAAAAACATTCAAGCTAAGCCATCAGCAATTGACCAATCAGCTATCGGGTCATTTGATGGTGGAAATAATCAAGAAGTGCCTCAGAGCAAAATTACTGACCAAGCTAACCAAATAAACTTGCTTAAAAATAACCAAGAGTTTCAAGAGCTATCTGCATTGATTGGAAAGTCTCCGATGGATCAAGTTCATGGGCTGTCCTATTTATTGGCGAAAGAAATGCAACGACAGAAGGGTCCATCGGCGAATGACCCCCAACGACCCCAGGATCAAACTTCACCCATTCTATTTCATCCAAGAGAAAATAAGAGCATCACGGGCAGCTCGCAATTGGTGCAGAAACAAAATTTTGAAGATCCAAAAGTCGAAAACAATCAAGTATTGCCTTTTCAGCCATTAAGGCCGCTGATTCATAAAAATTCACCCACCACCACTTCTTCTGTTCAACAAGACTTGCAACACCAAGCAAATTCAGAGGTATCTGCGAGCGATGCCAAGGCTATAGGACTTTCACCAAATTACAACGGGATCGATAGCCACAGCAATAAAAATAATTATTCACCACCAAAAATCTACTCACAAACCGAAAATGATTCTAGGGTAAGTTTGTCAGTATCTTTTGACTGAAACGCGTCTACATACAAATTTAATAGGCCACAGTTTTTTGATACAACGAATAAATAAAAAAAAAGTTAGTTTTCACCTGACACTCTGCTACAGGAACGCCGTCGGTAAAAAAATAATCGTTTTGTGGTACGAAACTTAGGAAGGCTTATTTGTTCATATCTGAAAGAGGGCTGTTATAGAATAGCTTAAGTTCAGGTTTTGGGCAACGCGAATTATGCCCTTGTCGAAATCCGCCATATTAGAAAACTCGAATAGATCTATTTCTCCGAAATTTTTGGTTTTACCGGAAAAAATTTCAAGACGAAAGTTGTAAGCGCAACGAAATTATATTTAACTTGTTTTTGTTCCTTGTTCCTTTCTTGCTCCGGAATAAACTAACGAAGATTTTTGTCTTATCATTAAGGCTGTAGATCGCGAAATTCCAAACATTTTGCAATATTTTGAAGATGATTTCTCATATCGAAGTCCCAAGTTATAGCTGTGGAAAGTTAGCCGTGCAAGTGGATAGAAGTTTACAGCTTCTACAAACCTACCGATCCAGCACCTATGTTGATATGGGTTTTTTTTGAACGCTCTTATGCCTAGATAAATTTTCATTGTCATATTGTACATAGGTTTGTTTGGTAACGTGACATTTTTCACAAATTTTCACAATTTTTCAAAAATTTCTGTCAAAACCCACAGAAAAAAAGAAACAACTTTTGTGAAACTTGGTGAACATTTTAGTTACCGAACAGAACAGGCTCATATAGCTCAAGAGCGAGTCCTCTTCCCTTTATTCACAAATGTCAAAATCATCACTTTGTGGAAACTGACACATGTATATTTATTTTTAAAAGTAAAATTTATAAAGGTACTAGCGTTGTGTGCGATAAGTTAATTTAAGGCTCTCCTAAACCAACGCGAATATTTCACAACGACGACGAAACTTTCGCCTGTCTTAATTTATTTACATGGAGATTAATAGGAGCACCCACTGGCGCGATGCGAATCTTCGAACATTAAGGCTGTTCCAAACCAACGCGGCGAATATGCGACGACTGAAAAAAGTTCGAAGATTCGCATCGCGCCAGTGGGTGCTCCTATTAATCTCCATGCAATTAAATTAAGACAGGCGAAAGTTTTTTCGTCGTCGTTCAGAAATATTCGCATTGGTTTGGGAGAGCCTTTATTCAGTCGTCGCATATTCGCGTGAATGTTTCGCGTTCGTTTGGGACAGCCTTTAAATAAAAAAGCTTATCGTTAGTAAAATTACTTTATAGAAATTAAAATTAAGCAAAAACTGCTTAAAAAATAAAAAAGCTCCTTTTCGCTTTGTAATTTGAGATTTGTTAGTTTCAACAAAATGATAGCTGTCACTTTTGACATTGAAAGAGTTCAAAGTTATCACAATTTGTATTTAAATGCAATCAAAAATGATAATGACAGGTTTTTTCAACGTATCTTTATTTCTTCAAATTAGCAGCAACATTTTTAGGGAGATATGATACTGTGACCTAAAAAGGTCAGCGACGGCCGGCGTGAGTAAGATATATGAAACTGTTCTAGGACGTTTGACGGCAAAAAGTTTATAAATATTATGTGTCTATGTATGTCAATTTAATGATGGCCGTGTGTGAATTGGATTCAATTTTCGATAAAATTTTATTCGAGATCAAATTTTGACGTTTCCACGTACAAATTCACATAATTAGTGTCAAAAATTAATTTTCTGATAAAATTTAAAGTGATTTAAACCCAATTCACTCAACACGAATCGGATTAAAAATTTCGTTTAAGTTTGATCTGAGATTAAATTTCAAAGTTTCCATTTACAGAAACGCCCCGCTAGTGTCAAAAATTAATGTTCGGTTAAAATTTAATGCGATTTTAATTCAATTCACTCACGACATAAGTTAATGCTATTGTAGTTGTTTTGTTTGGCGTCAAACTATTACAATTTTCTGTGTTGTTTTCCTTAAAAAGGTGTCTTACGTCCATATTATTATCCACTCACTTAGTCAAGACTAAAAAGTAAATCCAAATTAAAATGAATTTGAATACAATTCCCTATTATTCACTCGTTAAATTGACATTTAAATCCAATTTTTTAAATATAGAAAAATCCAATTTGATTTAAATTGCCCTCAAGATACGCGCTGTTTAAGTTCTTACATTCAGATTATTTTGGAAAAGGTTAATATGGACATAGATAATTTTAATAAATCTGGATTAAAAGTCCATTTAAATCGTTAAAAACACGACATTTAATGCTTTGTTTCGCCGGTACTGTCTAGATTTGTATACAGATAATAAATATATTTATGTGCTCAAATAAAAATAGAGAAGGAATTTCACCTAAAAAAAAACACACAAAACTTTACACAATTCAGTTTTTTTTTAAATAAAACCCCGTTTTTTCTAAATAATACTTTTAAAAAAAAAACGTATTTTCTGTATTGATTCTCTTTTATAGATGGAATATGCATCAAAGTACGCTTTTGGCTATCGCGTACGAGACTTCGAGAGCGGAAACGATTTCGCTCACAAACAAAATCGAGATCAAGATGGAGTAACTCGTGGTCAATATCATATCTTACTGCCTGATGGACGTATACAAAATGTTATTTATTATGCAGATGATACAGGATTTCATGCAGATGTTAGTTATTGAAATTTTATTTTATATTTGTATATAATAGAATAAGTTTTTGCAAAAATATTTTGATTGAATAATTCTTTCAGATTTTATATTAAGAAAATCCCACCTTATACTAACATGACTGACAACTGATGGAGAATATTTTAATCCAGTAAGAATAATAATAATTAACTTATCGATAAGGCATTAAAGATAATTATAGATGTAATTGGATCATTGCAAAATTGTTCTCCTAAGGCCCAGTTATACAAATGTGATCCAACCTCGGTTCAAGATTTTAAACCACCGATTTCGGTCGATTAGCCGAGGTTTAACCATGATTCACGGTTCAGGTATGTAAGTATAGCCAATCACATACATAATGTGCATACAAGGTGGCGCAGAAGTTAAACACCACTGACGAATTATTCCACCCAAAAACACGGAATAATTGTTTCGATTATTTTTCGGATAATAATTCATCGGTGGTGTTCAAATTTTGCCCCACCTTGTACTTGAACGCCACGCGCGCCTCCGGCCGTGCTGGTGGGTTGAAATCTACAACTGGCCCTATGGCATAACAAGAACAAACTTTTTAAATTCGTGTAGCAACAATAGAATATTTTAATGTTTTTACCATTTTCTATAAAAATGTACATATTTTATTTTAATAAATCTCATTTATTTATCTAAATTTTTATTTGTATTTTTATACGTATGTATTTAACTTTGCTTATCTTATTATTTAATATATTTATAAAACAAAGTCGTTTTAGTTACAACACTTATAACTCAAGAACAGCTGCGGTGGACCGATTTTAATGATCTATGATTTGTTGGTTTCGCCTCCGCCCCGAATAGCAGAATTACTATGCAAATATTTGAAAAATGCACTTTGTAGGGTGAAATGGGGTAAAATGAAAAAAAAAACATCTCCGATTAAAAAAACTCAACTTGGGTTTGAAAGGTTATTCTTAGGAAATGGCTTTAAGGGTATTTTTTTTTAATTTTCTATTTGTAAGGTGAAATGGAATTAATAATTCAAAAAAAATGTCCGATTTAAGAAATTCTTTTTTTATCTGAAAAGTTTTTTTAAGAAATGGATTTAGGGATATTCTTTTTCAATTTTTTTATTTGTAGGGTAAACTGGGTTAAAAATGAAAAATTGTCCGATTTAAGAAATTCTTTTTGTGTTTGAAAGTTTATTTTAAAAAAATACTATTTATAGAGTGAAATGGGGTAAAAATGAAATGGTGGTTTTCGAGTACAAAAATTGTTTCTGTGTTGGGAAAGCAATAAAGGTTGGACTAAATTACTTTGCGGGACAGAATATATTGACGGGACACTTGCGGGACAAATGTCGTTTTGCGGGACACTCTCGCGCCTGGCTGGACGTCTGGCATCCTACTCCGCCCCGAATAGCAGAATAACTATTAAAATAAAAAAAATCACTGTAGGGTAAAATGGAAAAGAAGTATTCGATTAAAAAAAACTCTATACCTGCGTTTAAAAGGTTATTCTTAGAAAATGGTTTCAAGTATTATTTTTAAATTGCAATTTGAAGGATGAAATGGGGTAAAAATAAAAATATTGTCCGATTAAAGAAAGTCTTTTTGTGTTTGAAAGGTTATTATTTTGAGTTGATGGCCTTAGGAATATTTTTCTCAAAAATTTGGTATTTATAGGGGGTGAAAAGGGGTACAAACGAAAAATGGTATTCGATATCAAAAATTCTGTTTGTGTCGAAGAGGTTATTTTTAAAAATTTGATTTTTATAGAGTGAAATGGGATCAACGCAAAAAAGTGGTTTTTGATAATAAAAATTCTTTCTTCGTTAGAAAAGTAATAAATGTTGTACTCAGATGATAATATTTTTACGAATTTCGCCATTTATAAGGTGAAGTGGGTCAAAAATCAGTGTGTAGTATTCAATTAAAAAAAGGAGCTTAAATATTTATCTATATTTTCATTTGCAATTTGTATGCCAATCTTAGGTTTGTCTACCCGTGCAAAGCCGGGTGGGTCAGCTAGTAAATATTTATTTCATAGTTTATTTTAAATAAAGTTGAGGATATAATCCAAAGTAGCTTCGAGTAGATAATCAAAAGTAGCTTCGAGTAGAACCGTGTATAAGGAACAAGCCTTATTGGAATAAGTTCACTACTTCTTTTATTGTTGCCCAGTTTTAGCTTGTTCCATAAACCTCTTTGCATAGTGATATGGGTCAAATTTTAATAAATTATCAAAAATTGCATGCATTAAAACTTGCATTCAATAAAACTGGCATGCAATAAAAGTGACATGCGTTGAAAACCTTGCTTTTCCAACTGTCAATGGTGCTGATTGTGACCGTTGTTGTTGTGTCACACCCGTAACAAGTTGGCATTTTAAAAAAAAATTAGTCTTTCTGTTTTTCAACTCATTTTGAGTTTTGTTGTTTCTATAGACACGGAATTTAAAATAATCCTAGAGAAATCTACTCTACATGTGAATGTAATTCAATTTATGTGGGATATTAATTTAAAAAAAAACGCGAAAATTTTGTTCGGAGTGAGAAATGTATGTATGTAGGTATGTATTATCTTTTATGGAAGAAAACCTTCACTTCACAAGAGGAATTCTATTCCACTTCGTGTGAAAAATTGAACTATCTTTTACTATCTTCTTTTTATGCGTTAAAATAAAATCGTACTTGGTCACAGCCGTAACGTGTAACCTGTCACAATCGTAACAATTTAAAATTAAAATTTTTGTGTCTTACAGATGACTCAAGTTTTAGTTGATTAACTTAGAATGCCAGTTAATAATTTATAAAATCATATATGAGAAGGTATAACTGTCACACCCGTTTGTTTTTTCATAACATTGATCTTTTTGTTTTATTTTTTTTAGTATTTGACCACCATAAATATAAACTGAATTAACAAAATATAAATAAAAATGTCTTTTTCATAATTAATTTTAGTTTTTGAAATCTTTTTTCTATATAAAGAGTTGTGGCCCTATCTTTTATAAAATGGCCCCCAAAATGGCCCCAAATATGTTTTTTTAGTGGCAACGCTGGTTGTAAGTCACCACATACTCGTAGGACCCCATTCTCCACGAGATGTCTTGGCACCAATTAGTTTATTTTCTTATTAATTAAATTTTAAACTATACCGATTATAGGTACCTATTAACCATCAGTCATGATTATGATTTTCCATACATACATACCTACAAACGTTTGATTATTTTGTAGTCATGATAAGGTATACATTGATCTCCTTGTCGTTATAACGGGTGATTTTTTAGCTGGTTTGGTTTTGGCAACACTGGTTTTGACAGCTGACGTGTGTTTAGTACCTTGTGTCACTGTCAAACAGCTTCAGTTTGGTTTGCAATTTAACCATGGATCGTCTTACAAATGAACAACGCTTGCAAATTATTGAATTTTACTATCAAAATTCGTGCTCGGTTCGAAATGTTCATCGCGCGCTGCTTGTGTTCAGCGATGAGGCTCATTCTTGGTTGAATGGGTACGTAAATAAGCAAAATTACCGCATTTGGAGTGAAGATCAGCCAGAAGCATTGCAACAGCTACCAATGCATCCCGAAAAAGCCACTGTTGGTGCGGTTTATGGGCCGGCGGCATTATTGGGCCTATTTCTTCAAAGATGATGCGAATCGCAGCGTTACTGTCAATGGTGAACGTTACCGAGCGATGATAACAAACTTTTTTTTGCCCGAAATGGAAGTTCTTGACTTGCATGATATGTGGTTTCAACAAGACGGTGCCACATGCCACACAGCACGCGAAACAATGGCGCAATTGCGAGGCGAGTTTGGTGAACAGTTAATTTCACGTTTCGGGCCGGTCAATTGGCCGCCTAGATCGTGCGATTTGACACCATTAGATTATTTTTTGTGGGGGTATGTCAAGGCTAATGTCTA
This sequence comes from Leucozona laternaria, assembly GCA_932273885.2. Classification (NCBI taxonomy): domain Eukaryota; kingdom Metazoa; phylum Arthropoda; class Insecta; order Diptera; family Syrphidae; genus Leucozona; species Leucozona laternaria. The sequence goes on along the minus strand of OW026369.1, from coordinate 22,706,151 downwards.
TAGGGACAAGCCCGCTTCGATTGACGCACTGGAAGCCAACATCCATGCATTCATTCGTGAGATACGGGCCGATATGTGTGAAAGAGTATGCCAAAATTGGACTCAGCGGATGGGCTACCTGAGACGCAGCCGCGGTCAACATTTGCATGAAATTATCTTTAAACATTAAATTGCAAGGTTCAAACTATCGATTCAAATAAATATTTCATTCATTTTTTCGAATTTTTTGTGTTTTTTTTTAAAAAAAAGTTCTAAACCTCTTAAAAAATCACCCATTACAATTAAAATTGGTTACTTAATCGATCACTGTTAAAACACACCATAAGACGATTCCAAATTCTTTTTCACTGAAAAAATCCTTGAACATTTTTGTTGAAATAAATACATATACCTAGTCGCACTTCATATTATAATGCATCATACTTTCCATCAAAATTGGCAGGACTGGCTGACCAGCAAGGACACTGCCATGCCAACATCAACATCAACATCGACATCGACATAGAATCCTCATCTCAAAATCTCATCCACTCAAATACACAATACACTATTATAAAAATGAAAAGATTTCTTTAGTATATATGAACATTGGAATGAAACATCTACAAGCTTTCACGTGAGAGCAGAGTAGAGGAGCAGAGCAGTGTGTCTGTATAGCCTCGCACTGTCTGTCTCACCATCATCATCGTCGTCATCAACGTATATGGATACAAGATGATAGGAAAAATCACATCAAATCCAGAGTGCCAGCGCCATCGCCAGGCCATATAAACTGCTAGAGATCGAACTAAAATTGAAACATAACACAGAAAACATCCCTTCCGGGAAATTTTCCACATCCCAATCGCCAATCCCACCCTTAAATGTCTGCTTCTGCTGCGAAAACTCACAACTTTCAGAGCAGCACCACATCAGTTAATAGTATACGCCCGAGCCCAAGTCGACTCGAGGCCACAAAAGAGGTTGGTTGCATTGCAATTTTGATATTTGCTCTATTGGAAATGGAAAAACTAAAAATGCTATAGCATTACGTACATTTTAACATTGCGCTCGCCATTGCCATCAGAGCCAGATACGCCATTAGCATTTTCCTGGAAAACGACAACACAAACTCTCTCTCTTCGCTCATCCTCAGTTTAGTACTCCTACTCATATTCACTACTTACTCAGTACTTTGGACATTTTCCTTCGCAGAAGTTGTATACTTATTTAGCAAACCAAAACGACGAACAAAAAAAAAAAAAAAGAAAATAATAATTTTGATAACAAGATTATTAGGTACCATTTACCATTACTGCGAAATAGGTGAAGCGAAAGCTTTCTCCACTCGCGCGTTCTTGTCGTCATCATCGTCATAGTCAGTCGGTCGAGGAAATACCTACCTACTCTTCGGAAAATTCCTTTCCCTTTTTATTTTTATAAAAAAAAAATTTAAAAAAAAAAACCATGTCTCGCATTTCGTTGGGAGGAAAAAACATAATCACTACTAGTATATGAGTGCTGAAATCATTTTGCTACATAATTTTTTCTCACCCTTCTTCTTCTTCTACTATATCTTCTATATCTTCCCTCTGAAACTCTTGGTTATTTTTTCGGGTGTCCGTGTCGATTGTCGAACGTCGTTTGAATTTCATTTAAAGTGTTTTCCATCAGCGTGCGGCGGCGGCGGCGGCGAATACGAATACGCAAAAAGATAATTTTGAAATTTAAAAGATATTATTAAAATAAAATTATAATTATAACATTTTTATCACAACTTGAAACAACCAACCCCAAAAAAGGTAATTGGACTCCTCCGGACTTGGGGTTAAATTTTTGTCCTCTCTCTTCTTCGGTCGTCGTCGAAGGTATACCTTTTGATTTTTCGCAAACTAGGGGTGGTACAGTTTCTGTCGATATAATTTATCTTTTCACATCGTGGAATCTTTTTTTTTTTTTTTGTGTGTTGCCTACAATATGTGTGGTTGGTGTTAAAGTGTATATCAATATTTGTATATATAATATACATGTTCAAAAAGTCCTATTTGCTATACCTAAATAATGATAATTGGAAATATTCGCATTCGTATCGTATAGAGAGGTATACCAAGTTAAATAGAGTGTAAAGTCCGTTTGTAAACGTGGTCCTCTTACAGTCTCGTTAAAGATCCTTGTTAAGGATTCTACTTGTTAAATGTTTGTGTGTGTGTGTAAATTGCTAAGTAGTACAAAAGATATATAATCACAAAATATCTATCATGAGAAAAAAAGATTAATAGTTTGCCCACAAAAAAAAAATTAGAGTGTGACACCCATAGATATGTACCCCTGTTTCCCACATATCCTAAAAGTATGTCACATAATATAATAATAGTGAAATAAATAAAAAATAAGGATTTTTAAATTTAACAAAAAAAATATATACCTAATTCGTGGAATATTAAACAAATATATATGTAGCCTCCTCTCATCAGTTCTGCAAAAAAAAAACATAACTTAGCACACAAATCCAATTAGAGGATTATTCTTAAAATCCAGGTTTGTATATGTTTGGGATTATACCTACTTATTTTTAGATATATATAAATACATACACATTTCTTCAGTCAAAACATATCATATTTATGTATGGTTGATTGCGTTTATTGGTACATTTTAATCTTTTGATTTTCTTTCCACTTCGGGATGGGCTTATGATGTAGAAAACGTAAAATTAAAAATATCTCGTGTGTATCGTGTTTGATTGGAGAAATTATCCTTTGAACTTTTTTTTTTTTTTTTCCATGATGTATTGTATGGATGTACACGTATAGAGTATAGAAAATCATGATTGTTTAGTGAAATGAGAATGCACAATTAATTTGTATAGAAAAGCCTTGAAACACTTTTTTTTGTTGTATCTCTTTTTTTTCTTGGCTTCAATTGTTTAGTTTGGATTGAAAATATAAATAGGGTAAAGCAACTATTTTCAGAGATTTTTCTTTTTAATTATGTAGGTATTTGTGTTTTGTTTTTATTAATATTATTTGAGAATTTAAAAATTGGATAAAACAAAGACTTTTTACGCAAACAAAAAAATATTAATTAAAAAATGTATATTAATATACCACTTATTCATTATCTACATAATATTGGTTTAGATTGCCAGTAATTTGTCGTTTCAGTCAAAGGAAATAATATTATAGCTTTTAAAGCTCAATCAATGGCACTCATATCTCACACCAATCATTCCTAAAATCAATCACTGATGGCATATAGTGCCAAAAGCTCATTGATTGATATACACGTAATACTGATTGACAAAAATGCGATGATCAATGATTGGACTAATGACTAAAGTTCTACTAATACAAAGTTGACAGGCCGCAGTCGACAGGGTTTTCTTCTTGCAAAAAAATATTGACCAGATTCTATAATTTGAATTTTAAGGTGGCTTGTCTTAGAGCCTGAACATCATCAAAAATGTCATAGCTGTTAGTGGGTTATTTTTTAACATCATCGACTCATAACCAAACTTTTTTATTTTGCAACAAATTTTCACTGTAAGACAAAATTTCCAATCATGTCTTACCTATGGAAAACCGTTGTTTTAATCTTCGTTTCAGATCTGCTCTCTTCAGTCCTTCTCAGCTATTAGCAGGGTCCCTCAAGGCAGCCACTTAGGTCCTCTTCTTTTTATTCTCAACATTGATATTGTCATAATCAGTAATTATTCCCAAATCTCACTATCTAAGCGCCAACGATTGTCGACACATGATTCTTATTACTCCTTCCGTATGTTGGAGAGGGTTGATTCAATCTTTAATCTCAATTCGGCCTGCCTAAAACTCCGTCTTTTGAATCATCCTCGCAACTCTTCCCAATCATAGCAATTATAGTTTCATAGTTTTAAGTTAAAATATAAGTTTCTTAGGGCAAGTTGTACAAACCTGATTAAAATTTTATTCGTAGTTCAGGAAATTTTAACTCGCCAAATTTAGCGGATTAACTTAGGTTTAACTAAGGTTCAAGCATGTAGTTGGCTGTTCTCACACTCACATAGATACTTGAACCTTGTTCTATCGTTGAACCTCAGTTCAAATCAGTAAATTGAATTCTCAGAACCATGGATAAATATAATCAACTACATACGTTTGTACAACTGGCCACTTATTTCTTTTTAAATTGATTGAGAACAAGCCGAATAAAGGATTTGAAAATTTTAAAATTTTGCGGCATTTTAAGGCTGAAAGTATTAATCCTAGGATAAAAATTAAAAACTAAAAAGAAATATAATTAAGTTTCTTATAAAAATAATATAGTTATCGTAACGCTTAAACGCGCTTTCAAAATGGGGGCCACCGCTTACAGCGCTCGCAAATGTTTTGATTACTCAGGGCCGAGATAATCCGCCTAATAATTTCAATCATCATGATAAAAATAGAGAAAGAGTGAGGGTTACCGAGAATAAAATTTCCCAGGGAATATTTCGCTCCTTCAAAAGGTGGGAACGTAAATGATGTTCGAAAGTTTCCGTTGGAATATATTGGTATCGGGAATAAATTCTCCAAAGAAATTCAGCTTTTGTTTGATTTGATATTTTTCATTCGGGGAAAATTTATTCAATTAGAGATTAACAATTGCAGACGATATTGGGGGAAAAATAAAATATTCCATGGGTAATGAAATTCCCCTCGAGATTCCCGATAGTTCCCAATATTTCGATTTCTATGTATATTTTCGAAAGACTTCCAAATCCCTCAAGTTATTACTTTTGAAGTTTAGTTTTTTCTTAATTGGTAACATCGTTTCTAGCGACAGTTAATTTGACAGCTAACAGATGATTTTTGTTCAGTGTATTTTTTTATTTTACCATGAATAGACTTATGGCGAATTCCTTTCAACAAAGAAATAGAATTATTTCTAAACAGAATCGATTTTTGTCTGTCAATTGAAAGGAATTTGTATTTCGTAAGAGAATCGATTTTTTTTGTGTGATTGTGTTTGTGTTTGTGTTACTTGATAGCTGCAATTGACCCAAAACGTCAAGAATTTTTTCACAAAACTATTAAGGTGGTCTCTTTTTGTTGTGAGAAAAATAGAATTAAATTAATAACTATAATAATTCTATTTTAATAATAAAAGATGTAGCCAGCTTATACGGGGGCAATTTGTTGGTGCATTTTATTTGTTTGAACTTTTACTTGCACATACATTTTTAAAGAAAATTATTATTGAAAAGTTTTCAATTGCACTGAAAGTTTTTATCTCGTCTTTCACTCACGAAGGGTATTTTTTTGTCTAATTTTTGTTTAATATTGAACAACGCACAATAAATTATTTGTATAGTTATATTGACTGAATATGTTGTTGAATATTTTGTTAAATTATGTAGAATTCGTTGCAACCAAAAAATAAACCACTGTTGGCCTTCCAAAAACTCCGCGACTTTCAATTTGACGTATTAGAAATGTCAAGTCTTCATAGTGTGTATGCAAATCAGTGTTAAATCTTGCTAAAACCGAAAGATTTGTTTTGACAGAAAAGAATCGATTTTGTTTAGAAAAAAATCTGAACAGAATCGATTTTGTTTAGAAAAAATTCTGAACAGAAGCGATTCTTTTGAAAGGAATTCGGCATTAGCAACCTACTTAGTATTTTTAGGCCCATTTGCTGAAACGAGCTTAAATTATTTAAGTTTATGAGTTTATATGTGACAGTTTACGCTGGGGAAGGAGTAGAACATACGCGTTTAAGATGAACATAAGTATTTATGTTTCGTTTCACCAAACGGCTCTTAATAATCCAAGTCTATTTGCTATTGCATACTTCAGTCTGTTTTAGGCGCATACATATCACAAAACATAACGAAACTAGATCCAGTAAATTTATTTCTTGACGTTATCAAATGAAACAGCATGTCCCATAATACAATTAATTGAAAGAACTCATTCTAATCTCTTTTTTTTTAATCCTGTTTCACTATACTTGTCTTATCAGATGTTTCACTTTAGTAAACGACTGCCCCTCATTTATAAAAGAAAAATTGAACGAAACGGAACGAAAAATATCAAACCGCAACTATGGACGCATCATTTGATTTTTTTGTTCTTTGATCGCTTATTTTTGTACTTAAGTTCCCCACTTATATTTATAGTTCTACCTTTAAGTACTTCGTTGTTTATTTTTTCAAAAATAATAATTTTAGGATGGTAACAAAAGGGCTGTTTACCCTATGCAGTTGTAGGACTATTCTTTTATCATCCCGAAGAATTTTTTCAAACATTATTCGCCACCAGGTCAATTAATTTTTAATTATAAGGATAAATAAAATATCATCACAAGGACATATTCCAGCGCCTAGGAAATTTTGATGCGCCAGCATTTTTATTCATCACCTTGACCATTTGCATCACAAGGATGATTCACCACAAGGTCGATTTGGTAAGAGGATATAATAGAGTCAGAGGAGGAGGAGAAGGATATAATTTGTAGAAGAGCCTCCATACCTTATTGCAACCATCAACTTCATCAGAATTATTTATCTTCCCATCAACACCGAACATCAACTTATACTTGGTCATTATATAATAATTTAATTATAAAATGTAAATGGGATTAACACTCCCCAACAGGACAATTTAATGCTTCAAAGATTATAAAAATGAGTCTCAACGGGGTCATAATTCGTCTTTTTAAATTTATGAGCAAAGGTCAAATGTCAAAAGTATGAGATACATACCTAGACTCACATTTGAAACAGCTCATAAAGCAAACAAGGCCAATGGTTTTGCCACTTAAGTGTCAACATGTTTAAATTGTTTTGGAAAAGTTCAACGTTTTTAAACGTCTCAAGTAGGTAGGTCAAGTTTTCAACATTGGGTTATTTGTGGATAGCAATTTACTTTAAAACTTAATAAAATACAAATTTGATTGGGCGGGTATCTGATCAAAAAGAAAATTGAGTTTGGAAAATAACGGAGACCCTACTCTTTGTATTTTTTCTTTCTTGTTTTTCCTTAACGAAAAATCCCATACAAAAATGACACAACAAAATCATAAACGAAAACTTTCGTCCTCCTTTTCGTTTTGCAGTACACTGTTCGATCAGCGAAATTGATAATTGTAGCAGATTATTTGGAGAGGTCTCCGCTCTTTTTTCGAACTCAATTATTTGCCCGGATCATTAAGGCTCTCCCAAACCAACGCGAATACTTCGAAACAACAACGAAACTTTCGCCTGTCATAATTTATTTATGTCGTTTTCGATTGGATTTTCGGTCTATTCTACTCCTTTTTAATTCCAATCGAATATAAAAACACTGACTTTCCTAAATTTACACGCACACTACCTAAAGCCGCCATTTTACAAAATGGCTTCTTCAAGTACTTACCACTTTTGACAATTAATCCAACGAAAAACTTAATATGGATGTGTGTGTTCCTCATCTACTCCAATATGAAATTGGGAACAGAAGAACACTCCGAAAACATTGCTCGGAACAGCCAATCGAAGACTTTTGGAGTAGTAGGAGTGAAAAAGGAGTGCAAAAGGAGTACTCCGAACATCCAAACGAAAACGACATTACATGGAGATAAATGAGAGGACCCACACTGGCGCGATGCGAATCTTTGAACATTATTCTGTCATTGTATATAGTCGCTGCGAATGTTTCGCGCTGGTTTGGGAGAGCCTTAATTGTGTGCGGAAAAGTTACATTTGAGTTTTGTTCGTGTTTGTATTTGTTGTTTCTCTTAATACAACATGGTTTTCTTTGATTTTTTTGCGCTTGTGTTTGTTTTTGTTTTTGCAAATGGTGACGCTTTCAATTGTCATTTTTTCGCTGTGGTTTTCGTAAGCATCTCGCTGTAGTGTTGGAGACCACCGAAAAATTTCGTTTCGCATCAGCAGCGTACTAGGTTTTACTATTGTGAACAGTCTAAAACAAGAAAGGCTACGATCGCACTTGCAATTTCGTTTCACAATGCAAGAAATTATTGCTAAATGCAATTGTGGTTCTCTGCCAACAGTTAAAACAAACATCTTTTATTTAGAATGCACATATTTGCTTCAAACTGATAGCAATTTTTACAAATTTTGGCTATTTATCGATGATTTTTCTGTCGAACAAAAGAGGTTTGAGTACTACACTTCCTTGTAACATTCCTTTTAGCACTGGCAAGACTTTTATTGAAATCTGATTTGATTCAATATTTGCTCAATTTACCTCCTATAACTAAAAACCGCCTATGCGGCAGAGCATCCCTGATGCAGCCAATTTGTACAAATTATTACAATTTTGTAGACCAATTTAATTTGTTTGAATATTATATATTTTGGCCTGAAATTGGAAGAAATCGGTTGTTTTGAAAAGGAAAGGAACAGACGTATTTGGTAGTTTGAAATGTCAGCTGTCAGATTGCAAAAGTGACGTTTCTAAAATTGAACGAACTAATGCAACATAGAACGATTCAACAGTGTAAGGGTCATTAAAATCCTTCGAAATTAAAAAAAAAAAACCAGCATAGCATTTGCTTTGGATATTATATAATCAACATGTGACGTAAATTTAAGCTCAGAGTCAAAAATAACTTCAAATCCTTTTGTTCATATATGTACGTACATATGTAAGTTCTCTTTTAGGGGCAAAATTAGAAATATTTTATTCGAATATATGTAATTGGGCTTTTCAAACGATTAATGGACATAACAGAACATTTCTGAATATTAAGGTGTAAAGAATTATAAGTGCACTATTGAGTTAATGAATCAATGTTGCGTTGAAGTTGCCAACAGTCTGAAATGGATTTGACAGTTACTAGTAACTTGAAATCATCCACAAATAAGAATCGGAATTATAGCTGCAGGCAAGTCATTTATAAATATCAAGAAGAGGAGTGGACCAAGATGGCTTACTTGGGGAACTCCTGAACCTGAGTAATTATTTATAATTTTATGTGAAATATTCTTTAATCTAATAGACTGAGTCCTGTCTGTCAAGTAACTTCCAAGCCACTCTAAAAACTTAGAGTGAAAGTCCATAACTGCCAACTTCTGAATAAGAAGATTAAATGATGTTTAGAAACATTGGACAATTTTCTCTACATATTGGTTGAAACTCAGAAAATAAGCTGTCCCCATGGGTAAACCAGGACGCATGGCAACGCTAATATGCACATAATTTACTTCATCCTTTTGGAAACCCTAGCGATTCAAAATAAGTTCACCATCACAAAAAAAAATACAGCAATTTGCCAAATGTTTTTTAGAGTTTCTGCAATAGATATTACTTGCAGCTTTCCTTTGCTTGAAATTTTAAGCTCATATACTACACCACCCCTACCTATACTTTAAATATATGGCAAATGTAAACCTACTTAACTTTCCCTTTAAAGAAAATAAGGAACAACACATATCACTAGGTCAAGAAAACAAAAAAAAAAACAATGAACATTACAAATTTCTCTGCTTTTTTTTCTGTTCCGGCTAAATCAAAAAATATTTGGCAAAGGAAATACACAGAAGGCAGTTTCACCACGGGTTTGTTTGGTTGCCAACTTCCGACGTTTTTGTGACATGAAATCTACTTTCAAAGTTATACAATATCTACTCAACCAACACCTGTGCTATAAATATTTCTGGGTTTTATAAATAATGTCCTTTAATTTTACAATACATATAATGTTTTGGACGCCAAAATCTTAATCTTCAGGTTCATCAAACAAAAAAATTAAATTCATTGAAAGATTTTTAAAGCTGCATAAAATAAAAATGTATAGGTATTTCGGAATTGAATGAGCTATAAGTTGTTGAGAAAGAGAAATACTATGTATTTATTTTTTTTTACATGCCACAGAAAGTAATTCAACTTTCAACTTAACTTTTGTAAGTTTAAAAATGTAAACAAAGTAAATTCCTTCAAATGCGAGTAGGTTAGGTACATGGTGTCCCGGAAACCGACAACGACACGACACGACCCACGATAACCTCTCGGGTGCTTTAAGGCCTTTCTCTCTCTCATGACTGGCCAAGAATACTTAATTTGACCTTACTAAGAGGTGTCCTTCCTGGTAAAGGTTTGCTCATGCATTATGAATGTATTTCATAATATTCCCTTGGTGTGTAGTAATAATTCGACTGTTGGCTACAAAAAAAAACATGGTTGCAGGTGATTCAGTTTATTTAGCAAGAGAAAGTTTAATTACTATGAAAAAGTTTAAGTTTTTACAATTATAATAACTTTTGAGTAATATTCCTTTTTTGTATAAACTTTATGTATGCAATACTTTCCGTGTATATATATCTCCGTCAAAGTGAGTAACTTATGCAATTAAGAACAGAAAAGTTATTCCGGATATCTATACATACATTTCATTCGGAAGTGCGAGTGTTGTTGTCGAGTTTTATTGATTCTTAATAAATGCGTTCAAGGCTTAGGGATTATGGGTTGAACTTCTTTATTCCAATCAAGCCGGATATTATTTGAATGACTTAAACATAGAAAAGTACTCTTTATAAAATGAACCATGGGTTGTCTCACGAAACCCATGTGGGTGGGTGAATTTCAGTTGCTCATTTTGAAATTTTTGAAAATTATCAATTTTTTTTAATTTTTGGGAAAACGTTAAAAAGTAATGAACATTTATTTCATAGCATAAGTTTTGACTATTGTTCGAGAATATTGCGATATCTGCTCTTTAAAAGAATGTACCTACTCTTCTTCATACTATTGGCGTTTTTCTTTTTTAACTCAGAGCAGATCATAGAACTGTCGAAAAAATTTCTATGTTTTTTTTTTAGCTCAGACATATCAGAGCGTGAAAAGTGTGTTTCTTTTTTCCATCTGAGTTAGCTCAGAGCTTTTTCAATTAGCTCAGAATAAAATGACCGAGCAAATCGAGCGAAACGCTGAGTGAAGCCAACTTCACTTCTTTTTTTTAGTGATTTGACAGACACGCATATGAAATGACAGTTCAGTGCTCAAGTGTGTTTGATAATTAAATCAGAGGACTCTGATCGTAATCTGCTCAGAGCTCTGCTCTAATCGCTCAGCCTTTGCCATATGACTATCTAGGGCCTCGAGAGTAGATTACTGGGCAAGTTTTTCTATGTAATTTTACCCTCACTACGAATTCATTTCACTTTAAGCAGGAGACTCCACTTTTGTATAATTATGTAATTTACTTTCCTACTGATAGGAAGAATTTACATTTCGTGAAATTGTTTCCACATAAGTTTTAAGGAGAGATAGAAATATTTTATTGAAAGTACAGTGGGTGCAGCTGCAACCCATCAATACCAATGGTTGTCACTGGTACAACAATCTAAGACACCCAAAGTCTGTTTTTTTTATTGTTACTAAACTCCTCACACGTATCATGCTTAGTATGCCAAAAAATCTATAATGGAGAACCATGGCCATGTGAGACTACATATAAATGTAAATCAAACATTAAGTTATAGGAGAAGAAATGTTATTATTTCTCTCATGAAATGTTAAATAAGTCTGACAGATAAGCAATAAAATATATTAAGACGGATATTGAATATTTAATCCAAATGTCATCAAAATTGCTCTTTTCCGGAGCAAAAATTAAAATCTCAAAAATATCTTATTTCTTATGTCGAATTCCTTTCAACCAAAAAATCGATTTTTTTTTTCTAAACTGAATCGATTTGTTTCTGTCAATTGACAAGAATTCGTAAAATAATTGATTTTTTTTGCGTGACAGCTGCAATTATTTTTTTAAGCTATTGAATATTTTTTTTTTTAATTAGGTATATAGAATCCGTTGAAACAAAAAAAAACTTTGTTTTCCCAAAATTCCCCAACTTTCAATGTCTTTGAAATCTTGCTAAAAATGCAAGATTTGTTTCGACAGAAAAGAATCGATCCCCAAAACCGCCTTTTTACAGATACAAAATGAAATCTTAAACATTTTTAGAGTGTTTGAAGGTTTTTTTTTTCAGCGACATCGTAGACATTCTACAGTGGAATTTGGTTATTTCTGCCTTTAATGATGGATTTACATGTATCTGCATCTACAAATTTGAAGAAAAGTAGAGCGCGATGAATTTATGCCAAAAAACGCATGAGTGAAAGAGTATACCATGAAGATGAACATGTACGTCTTCATATCTATGCATTATGGCACTTCCTATGAACTTCATTTATGAAGATCTCTGCATTTTGGCCTTTCCTCTCTATTCAACAAATGTTACTTTTATATCTCACACCCCTGTTTTTTTGCAAAGATCGCATAAAACTCTAAACTATTTTTTGACGTATCGGGTTTTTTTAAATAAAACAAAAACGGTTTTGGATATCAATGAAATTCTTTATTCCGTTCGATGCAATTAAGCTGCCTGACCAATACCGCATATTTTGTTTATTGAGAAAGCCATTCAGCCAGAAATGAGCCTCATCGCTGAAGATGATTTTTCGATGAAAATCCGAATCATTTTCAAGTGGTTGCTCGGTCCAATTCACGAACATACGACGCTTCTGGTGGTCAAGCGGCTTCAGTTCTTGCGTCAATTTAATCTTGTTAGGATGTAGGCCAAGATCTTTTCGCAAAATTCGGCACAACGACGTCACAGAGATGCCCAACGCTTGAGAACGACGTGTGAGAGACACATTTGGGCTTTCTGCAACTGAAGCCTCAGCGGCAGCAATATTTTCGACACTACGGGCACTTCTTTGTCTCAGTGGCACGGGAAAATTTTGTACTGTGCCTGTGGATTCAAATTTTTCCACTAGACCCTCAATTGTTGATCTGCTAGGACGATTATGACGACCATAAATTGGACGTAGCGCTCTTAACGTTGAGGCCACTGACTCCGAATTTCGGTAGTAAATTTTAATAATTTCGACTCGTTGTTGGCTCGTATATCTTTCCATCATGAAATGGCAAATCAAGAGAAATGTCAAAAGAGCGGCAAGAAATATGGCGTCGTTTGCTGTCTGTTGCTCTACTGCTGTCTGTTGCTCTACTTTTGTAGCGTCCCTGTTGAAAAACCCTTTATATCAAATATTTTCATCCAAAATCTTTTAAGCCACGTTTTTTCCGGAGGAAAACATTTAATCTAAAAAAACCTCGTTGAAACTAAAGGCTTTCAAACGCATTGCCACAGATTACACGTTAACGAATTTTGGGACAACATTTACAAACTGGCGTCATTCGTGTGTGGCGGGTTCGTGCGTTGTCACAATCTAAGTTATTAATATACTGACGATACTTTTGCTGATGTCAAGTAGTCAACCATTTAATACGTTGACCATCTAATCGTAGCCCATAATCTTAGATAAATTGAAATTAAATTATTTTATTTGCTATTTGGTTATTCTTGGGCATTGTTTTTATTTAGTATAAATAATTATGTTTGACCTCTGTTTTTTCTTTCAGAAACATATGTACTTCAGTTATTAACACCAAAAAAATAAGGAACGACCAAACAACAAATGGTAACTACTTAGTTTTGAAGTCATTTTCTTAAAACCAAATTCGTTGAGTTGAGTGAAGTGTGGTTAAAGGGAAACGCGAAACGTTCCATCAACGGTTTAAATTAACCAAACCATTTGGAAGTTATGACGTCATGAGACCAACATTTGATCGACGCCTCTGGATATTACTGTTCCTTATTTCATTGCAATGTAAGTGTTGCCAGTTCTGCATTCTTTATTGGGCGCCAATTATTAGAAATAATTTATCTCTATAATGTTCTCATTTTATAGGCTTACAAACAACAAATCAGCAAAACATCATCAGAATTCTGAAACAACAGTATCTGCAGCAAGTTCCTGCACAATTGGCAAATGCAAGTGCAACACAAAACGACCAAGATCACTTTGTCGTATCAAATGTCTTAGGTGATATTAAAAAGAAAATCAACAAACAAACATCATTGTCAAATACAAGTATTAAACCCAACTCATGTGCCAATTGCTTAAGAGCCAAAAAATCCAAACATCAAAACGGGAGTCACAAGCATTCACGTCTCGATGACCAACATCGCAAATCAAAGAATCCGCTACCACCACCGCTTCCATTGCATTCCCTTAGTAATACGACGATTTCGTCATCTCATATGTCAATGTCAATGTCATCATCATCGTCAGCCTATCCATCGCTTAAAAATTATAATAAAATCGCAAAAATTTCCTTTATGACAACTAGCGGATTGCAAAATCAATTTCTGCAATCTTATGTCTCTCAACGAGGACCAACAACCACCACCGAGGAAGCAGCTGCTCATGCATTAATTCTTAATGAGACACAAAAACAACAAGAAATACAAATAGAAAAACAAAAACAACGCCAAGCACATCGAAGAGCCAAGCGTGAAACAGATAACTCGCTTGATCTGCTGCTCTCGAGCAGAGGTGAAATTAGCAGCGAGGAACTCCCAATAGATGGCATTAATAACATTAACAAGTTACTCAGCTCAAGTAATATTAGAAAAAGTGATATTAGCATAAACAAAACAAAAATAGATTTATCAACTTCGTCTTCTCTATCTTCATCTAAATCTGCATCTGAATCTTCGTTTTTAGCTGCCGTTCCAACCCTACTGTATTCCCCAATTTATCTTCCGCAAGAATCTTTATCATCGGCGTCATTTGAAGACGTCCGAACTCCTAGTAGTAGCAAAAGGAATAGTAGAAGTAAGAGTAAAATTAATAATAATAATATCCTGCCAATGGCATCTCCATTGCAAATGGAAACAGCCAGCAACAATTACAGTGATAGTAGATCAAAACTGAAAGGATTTCAGTCTTTTAAAAAGAGCGAGCCTATAATTATAATTGACGATGTCGAAGAATTCGACAGCGGGAGAGGTTATAGCAGTGCTGGTGACAGAGACGATGTCTCTCTCAGCAATCCCACTGGAAGCGATGAGAAAAGTGAATACTATTCGAATGGTAAACCAATTGCAATGCCATTGCGACCCATTATTCATCCGTTCGATGAAGACCATGATGAAGAAATGTCGGTGGTGTATGCTGAACAGCATACCGAGGTGCGCTTAGTTTGTGAAGTCGACCTGGATATAGTCAGCAGTTCGTGGTATAAAAATGGATTGGTAAGTTCTTAGAGGTTCTTTGCAAAGGTTTTAAAAAGGTCTTTAGAAAGTTCTCGTGATTAAATGTCAAAATCCGAGTAAAGCGTTCTGCATTAATGTATGCTATATATAAAAGGGCCGAGACTGGACAAATGCCAATTTATAACAGTTGTAACAGTTTGAAAGTGGGCGAACTTTAAAAAAAAACTCTGGTGCCCGAAGTATATGCCAAACATCGAAAGGCCCTTGCTGCATAAACAGTACTTTTAAAAAACAAAACTCTTATAATTGGCATTTCGAGAATCACGTCCATTTAATAAAATAAATGAAGTGTTATACTAGTATGGAAGTGACTCTAGACATACTGTTTATGCGGCCCCACAGGACCAGCGCCTTCCGCCGGTGGGCATACATTAGGCACCCAAGGCGCGAAGCTCTTTGGCGAAAAACTGTTCTAAAGGACTATTCACATGAGAACGACCAACGACCGACGAATGAACGAATAAATGTGAATTAAAACAATTTATGAACATAAATTCTTCACAAATTCTAATCAAAATCGTAGAAATATAATTTATTATTATGTTTAGATACTTAAATCCACTTTTAATTGCTTTAATAAGTTAAATTTGAGAAAACAAATTGGTCGTCGTGAATTGCAATCTGATTGTTACGAATTGTCAAACACTATTCGCGTTCCACATACGGTCCACACTTCAACGAACAAATTGTTCGCGCGCGGCTAACCTCAAAATCCCTTTTTGTTTTGTTTTCTTGGTGGTCGTCATTCGCGACGAATAAAAAGCCATGTGAAAGAAATGTCAAAATGGACGAATATTCGTTCATTCGTTGATCATTGGTCGCTCTCCTATGAATAGTCCTTAAGAGTTATAAATTGGCATTGCTCTAGTCTCGTTGTATTAGTACCTACATATATGTATACGAGACGTAATCGTAGAGGTTTAAATAGTGAAGTGACTCTAGACATGCCAATTTATAACAGTTTTGATTATGTGGCTCCACTGCACCGGGGCCCCCTGCCTGTGGGCATACATTTGTATATACTTAGAGCAGCTAGAGTTTTTTTCAAGCGCTCGCAAACTACTTTGAATATTTTCTATTTTGTATGGCGAAAACCTGTTATAACTTTTATAAATTGACAACTGGTGGAGAACTAAGGCCTAAAATGACTTTTAACAAATCTCAACCATTCCTGTGTGCGTGTCGTTAGTCGGCAGGAATGGAATTGGTTTTGTTACTTTCAATTTGGAAGAAATAACTTTTTTTCATTTCAAGTTGTACACTTTTTGATTTTGTTATTCTTTTTTCCACAGAGTGTTCACGCTATAGAAAGATCTTCCAGAATTACTGATTATCGATTTATTAAAGAAGTCAATGGAGCCCTCACTATTACAAATGCAATGTTAGAAGACGATGGCAAGTGGCAGTGTGAGGCTGAAAATGTAAATGCGTATATTGAAAATGCGCGCCCTGTTAAACTAATAATTTTAGGTAAAATATATTTTTATTTTACTCGTTAATCAATTTGTTTCATTTTTTTTTTATAATTTCAGACCGTCCAAAGGCACCTTATTTACTAATAGATTCACGACGCTTAGATGCGGGAAATATTTTTGTACCTGTGAAGGAGAATTCTGAACTTAACCTAGCATGCATTAGTGAGGGTGGTAATCCAAAGCCAACTCTGACATGGGAAGTTCTTTTGAGTCCTGGTGTAGACCGACACGCACAAAAAGTTGCCGCCGAAGTTCTTGAATTGGAGGAAGTAAAGAAGGATAAAGTAAGAACATATTATACTTAGTCCTAGATACATATATTTACCTATACATCTACTGCTTCCTACGTTCTACTATTCCTATATACTGAATTCCTGTACACAAATAGATGGACTTTTTAAAATATAATTAAATTTAATTTCAGACCAAACAACCATATAAAATAAATGCAGGTGCCAAAAGTGAAGCACGTTTGCCAGCTGTCTATAGAGCACACCACAATGCAAAGATACTTTGTGTTATGGAACATCCAACTCTTAAAATGAGACAAAATGCTTCTCTTTTATTAGATGTTCAGTGTAAGTTTTATTCGATTTAATTGTAAAAAACTAAATATAAGATAATTTATGCGCAATTTCTGCATTTCGAAGTAGGCTATCACACAAAACCTCAAGAGTCATGACTCTTTTCGAAATTAAATGAGTGCGAAGGACAAAAAAAATCGGATTTCACATTATTTGAACTAATTTAATTTCGAAAACAGTCATGACTCTTAAAGCGTCGACGACAGAATTCCATTTTCAATTTCACTCGAAATCGAATTCTATGTCTTACAATTCATTCGTTTTCGAAAATTTCGGAAGTACTTCGAACTCAAAAAATGGGAGGTGCATCCATTTCGAATTGTTTTGTAAAATTGGAATTACACTGTGGATGAAATTGGATGGAAAAATGGTAGCGGAACTCTAGAGAAAAAATTTGGAGAACAATTTTGAGAGGAAAATCTAATATATGTATGTATGTATGTATTGGATTTGCCTGACATAGTTAAGCCTATCGGGAATTCCGTGGGAAACATTTTTACCCTCAAAATTATATCGTTCTAGGGAACACGTTTCTACAATCAGCAATTCCCCACGGAATGTTATTCCTAGCAATCAAGTTTTACCAACATGAAAATGATAAACAAATTTTCGAACATTATTTTCGAAGAGTTTGACATTTGATTCTTTAGTCAAGAAAAAAGAAGAAAAGAAATTTATTTATTTTGGCCGTTGTTTTAATAATTATCTAATTGATAAAATTCAACTTCAACTGAATCTCCCACAGCAAATAACCATTTTACACCTCCACCAGCTGAATGTGAATCCTTTGACAATATCTGTGTTTTTTCCATTCAACTAATTAAAACTTGTACATATTTGTTTTGAGGTTAATGAATTCGACCTTAAAAAGACACCTTTTTAATGTTTTGTAGAGAGCACCTTACATTGCTGTTTCCGTTTTTAATTCTTCTCGTAAAATAACAAAGGAATATTCCGAGGGAAAAACCATTAAATTTCCCATAAGAAATAAGTTCACGATAGGTATTTTTTCCTTCGATTTTTTTCCATAATTTCCAAAAATGTTCCAGATACTGATTTCTCGAATATGGGAAACATTCTGTGAGAAAAGAAGTTCCCGATAATCCCAAGTGCACAAATTTCATAAATAATTCTCAAAGCATAAAGATAAACAATGAACTAAAATACAGAACATCAATTCATTTTTAGAATTCCAATTCACAATAAGCATTTCGAATGAATTGTGGAACACGCAAATTCATTTTCATCATGTTTTATTAGCAGGACATGGCCGTTATAACATATTTTTTGCCCATCCCAGAACCACTGGTACCAAGACAACTCATCCCCGACGACTCACCCCCAAGACCCAACTCGTACCGGGACAACTCATACTGTGACAAATCATCCCAGGGCAATTCATCCCGGGACAACTCATCCCAAGGAAAGTATGAGGCAACCCCCCTGCTTGGGCACGCTATAGGATTTGGGGTAGGTGCGAGGTTGGGTGTATGCAAAGTGCTAAATCACAACAACAAAGCGCTGTTTTTCTTTGTTGAGCACAAAATATCCATGGGATGAGTTCTTATTTCTGGGGTGAGTTGTCCCGGGATGAGTTATCCTGGTACTAGTTGGGTCTTGGGATGAATGGTTGGGGATGAGTTGTATTGGGAACAGTTGTCTTGGGATGGGCTGGGATGACACCAATTAAATGTAATATAGATTTATTAACAGATAAATCACATTAAAATGACTTATTAAAAATAACTTGATATTTTCTATTTCTCAAGATTTTGATTTCCCAAATTTTTATAATACGAAATTTCGATTTGCGAGATTTTAAACTGGGGATAATCCTACTTTTTGTACGCAAGCCACTTAAAATTTGTATTTATGTGATTTATGTTGAATATTTTAGACACACCATCGTTCGCTATATCACGAACACCGGGATTTGGTTATCCATTGCGGGAGGGTATTGAAGTATCTTTGAAATGTGATGTCGACTCAAATCCAGCAAGTGTTCCGAGGTGGCAAAAAGATGATGGAGATACACCGGTAAGTTTGAGTTGCTATACTCATATTATAAAAGATGTGATGTATTTTTGTTTTCAAATAATTCTTCAACTAGATTTTTACATATTCCTAGTGCATCTTTTATTGTTTTTTTTTTTTTTTGTTTACAGGTATCACAAACTGGAGATGGTTTTCTAAATTTTACATCAATCCGAAGAGAACATTCTGGCTGGTACAAATGTACATCTCGCCACTTAAACTATCAGTACTCCAGCATCGGTTATTATTTGAGTGTTAGATGTGAGTTTAAACATATTCTCTTAAGTATATTTCTATAAGTACATGTTTATGCTCTTAAGTTTATATGAGTTAAAAATTATTCTAATTAGTAAATTCAGTTAAATCTAAGTGCTTAAGGTTTTCCAGAAAAAGTATTGAATTTCGACACTTATTTCTGGATTTTTTGTTGTTGTTTTTTTCCGAATTATTTTTATAATTCGCAACATGTGCATATTGCGAATAGTTTTAAAATTAAAATTAAATGGTTAGGGGCGAGGGGTCATATATGTAAAGAGTCTTAGAATAATGTCCTTAAAAAAGAAGGATACCAACAGATAGCTTTAGTTCAAGCCTTTTCAAGTTGCTTCGGTTTAGCGGAGACCTCTCCAAATAATCTGGGACAATTATCAATTTCGCTCATCGAACAGCGTACTGCAAAACGAAAAGGAGGACGAAATTTTTCATTCATGATTTCTTTGTGTCATTCTTGTATGGGATTTTTCGTTTGGCATCATTAGCGTCCTAGGCTTAAACTAGGATTTAAGGACTAATATTTTAATTTCTTATTAGTTAGTTTTTTTTTTTTGTTTTTTTAACTTTTTATTTTGAAGTGTTTTAAGATACAGTTTTATATTTTGAAATTTTTTTTAAAAATTAATAGATTTTTTTATTGCTATTTTAGATGACTCAGTTGATGTTACATCAGAACCAGATGACCAGGATGTATCGGTAGCCGCATCACACAATCCTAACAAAGGACAAATGGAAGTCCAATTGGGCGGAGCGGTGACATTACAATGTCCTCAAGGTTAATGCATATAATTATTTTTAAATATATTGATCTAGTAGCAGTAGTACGTAAACAAGTGTCAAAAATTCGGTTATGTATACTTAAAGTTTATTGTTTTTAAATATTGAACATAACTTGCTTAAAACAATTTTTGGATATAAGTAAAGTATTTTACAGCAATATTTTAAAAATACAAAAAACGTAATGAATTTACAGAATTTTTCAAAATTATTCTACTAATTCCATTCCCGCCACAGGAATGGTTAAGAGTTGAATTGTATACCATGAGGCCCTGTTCGCACTTCTTTGTTTTGGAAGCACAAATCGACAAGTTTCTAATTTGGAATTTGGCATTGGGCGCCACTTAATATTTTTTTTTGTAGTGTCAAAACTTTTAATTCGTAATACATTTCAATGAAAACACAGTTAATGAGCTGACCTTTAACCATTTGGTTTCTTTTAATTCAAAAATTTGTTGCTGAGGTGCAACATCGATGGTGCAACTATAGCTGTGATGATCTCCTTACGGAATCAGCTGCACCTTTGAAATTGAAAATTAACGCTAATTAGATCATCGAGCTAGATTACTACTATGCCTACATCTAATTACAAAAGATAATTTTTCTTTCAATTTATTATATCCAATGTTTTATAACTGTTTTTTTGATAAACAAACAAAGTCATCTTTAACATTTTGTTTTCTTCAATAATTTTCAGGATCGCTTGGTTGCTGGTCGCATCTTGATCCCGTAACAGCTCGATTGAGGGGTCTAGGTCATGGTTTAACTTCACCAACTGGTGAATTTTCCATTAAAGATGCTATTTATCAGGATGCAGGCACATATAAATGTATCGGCCACTCGACAAAAAATAATAAGAAGAGACTCGAAGTGCTTCAAACAGTTGGATTACTTGTGAAAGGTAAGTTTTTTGTATTCAGAAAAAATCACTCCGCCTCAGAAAATTAAGAAAACGAAAAAGTGAAGATATCAGTAGGTAATTAATAATTATAAAATAATGTTCTATTATTATTATTTTAAGGTGTTCCAACAGTAGTTGCTCGCAATGCAACACCAGTAGCATATCCCGGGTCACCTCTTCATCTCTCTGTCGAGTTCTGTGCTAACCCACCGGCACATGCTGCACGTTGGTTGCATGGTGATAGAGTGTTCACTCCTGGAAATCAATATGGAAGCACTGTTCTCGCTTATGGAGTAACGGTAAACAAAAATTATGCTCTTAAATCATTGTCATTTTTCACAAACAAATCAACACATTTCCCCACCCGCAGGACCTTCCTACACCGTTTTGCAAGGAAGCCCGTCTGACCTATGTAAGCATGCACGAGAGGGTTCCTAGAACATTTTATTTCATAGTCTCCACACCGAGTGGTGTTGCAGAAGCCGTATTCAAAGTTAACTTCACTATAAGATATCGATCAATGACCAATAATAAATTGGACAACAACGACGACGAAGAATTGAGCGAACCCGAAGAAATTCAATTCCCAGTCTTTGGAACTCCTGATGGTGGAGCTATATCAAACCACATCACACAGTCACTGATCAAAATAATTATTTTCTGTTTCCTAAGCCGTATATTCATAGAAAATTTAATTTAAACAATAAAAACAAAACAAAACAAAAAAGAGAGCAATTAAGGTGACAGAAATATTCATTACCAAAAATTAAAAAATATAAGTTTTTTGGTTGTTTAATTTTACAAAATATATTACATACATATGTATTATTATTACATTATTATTATTGTATAACGTAAATAAGTGATAAGTTAAAATTGTTCTATTTTCTGTATAAAAACAAAAAATGGTGTTATTTCCATTAAGTAAAGAGAGTACTGTCCCTTGAACATCTCCTTTGTAAAAAAAAAAAAAAATTATAAGTAAGAGGAAAGTGCATTTGATATTTTAATTAAACAAATTTATAAAATAAAGGATATTAATATTTTTTTTAATATACGGGTGGATTTATATACTTTACAGCAAGTTGATCCATAATAATAATGCTGGTAAATAGTAGGACGCATATAAACAAAATTGTTCACCTACTCATAAAGCTTTGGCAAACGCATTTCAATTATCATGAGAATGATGAATCAAATGCCCAGTTGTTTTTCAACGGTAAGTTAAACCAGAGTTAGTTAATTCTAGAAGTTAATTAACCCACATTTAACTGAGGAAGCAAAGTTTTTTGGTATAGAATGCATGTGGAACGACTAAACAAACCTGGTGGATAAAACATCACAAGCATCTGTTCAGTAAATCCTAAGTTAACTCACCAAACTTTAATCTCGCACTGAAAAAATGGACCTTCGAATAAAAAAAAAATATGCCGAATTCCTTTCAACAAAAGAATCGATTTTGTTCAGAATTTTTTCTAAACAAAATCGATTCTTTTCTGTCAAAACAAATCTTGCGTTTTTAGTAAGATTTCACATCGCACTATGAAGACTTGACATTTCTTGGAATTTTGGAAGACGAGTTGTTTATTTCTTGGTGGCAACGAATTCTACGTAATTAAAAAAAAATATTCAACAATATTTTCAGTGAAAATAACTACAAAAATAATTAATTGCAGCTGTCTGGTAACACACACAATCACACGAAAAAAAATTCGATTCTTTAACGAATTCCTTTCAATTGACAGAAACAAATCGAATCGGTTTAGACAAAATCGATTATGTTTAGAAAAAATTCGAATTCTTTGTTGAAAGGAATTCGCCATAAGTGTTAAAGTACAGACAGAGAAAACAGATATCACAAACGAAAACGTCACACAAAAATCCAAAAGTTCTTAATAAATTTAAAAATCCTGCTTTTCTTGGCCATCTCTTTTTCGCCGTGAAGTAGGAGGGAGAAAAAGCATACAGAAGTCAAAGAAAGTCGGTGGAGTCAGTCCAATGTGAACACCGTCTTATAGGTTCTAAACGAATATTTTATATTATAAAAAAGGGTGATCGGATGGAGCACCGGAAATAATAATGTAGACCAGGGTGACATCTATTCTCGATCCAGTAACAGCTATAATCCGATTAGATACTTTACGAATTTACCAATGTCAAAAGTGGCAGCAAAAGAATAGAATAGAATAGATTTTATTATATAACTAAAGCTATATGTTTGTACAAAAGTGACTGTAACGTTTGGCCCTCTTTTTTCGAATTACTTTATTGGTAAGCCTCGTGCTAGAAAATTGTTATATAGGGATATATAGAGAGGCTACTTTTGCTCATAAGTATTATTGAGTCGCTTGAGACGGAGGGTCTCATATATATTTACAATAAAACTATTCTAACTTACAGACTAACTAAAATACTAAAAATACGCCAAGGAGTATATGTTTATATGTGTACATACAGTTTTCATGTTGTAGAGCGAATACGCTCTATGTTTTTACATTATTTCACAAAAAGAATAGAAACTCTTTTAGAACGAGAGGCCCTTTACTTTACAGTTAAATTTGTTTACAGTACGATTTCTATTAAGAAAGACATTTTCGATTACTTATTTTAAATAAATTCACATGTTTAAGTTGCATTAATGAGATGAATTTAATGGTGATGATAGACAGTAGCCGTGTTTGTTTGCAAGCCCCGAGGAAATCGGTCGAAAAAACCAAGTCCTGTCCTGCAATTTACATGTTAAATGCAACAACAACTAATCCCCTTCGGGCTTAGCTAAGCGCGGAGAATTCTCGGGGCTTAACTCAAGCACGGAGAAAAACTGTGTTACCGGCGTGAATATTAGCCCCGAGGAAATTGGTCGAAAAAACGACGTCCTGTCCTGCAATTTACATGTTAAATGCAACAACAACTAATCCCCTTCGGGCTTAGCTAAGCGCGGAGAATTCTCGGGGCTTAACTTAAGCACGGAGAAAAATTGTGTTAACGGCGTGAATATTGCATACTTGTTATCGATAGTTTGTATGGAAACTCCATTTTCTTTCGTTTTTTTTTCAACCAAATCTCCCCGGGCTTGCAAAAAAACACGGATAGTGAACACAGAATTGATTATATAAAATACTTAAGGTAGTATACATTAATAAAATGGATATATATAACTGTTGATGGTAACAGAGAAAAGAACAGTTGTTAACACTTTATCAGATATGTATAATTTTTAAAATAAAAATTAAAAGTTGCACTCAGAAAAATGGTTGTAAATCCACGCTGCAGGTTCATATGTGAGCTGGTGGGTTTCTTATGAGGCAGCACTTGTTGGCTGCGGTTGTTGGCCAAACCAGAGGCGGGTTGGGTTAGGTTGCTAGGCTGTAGGTTAGTCGCCTCGAGGTCAATGGTCTGTTGCTAAGCAGAGACTGGGTTCTGCTTGGTTGTCCGTTTTAACGGGAACGGATGAAACGGTATAAGTTCTGGCAGAGATGCCTAGAACTAGATTGTTGCTGGAGCGCCCTACTACAAGGGTCCCAACCAGGAAGTGTAAAATTAATTGTTATAAAACAATTTATCGGTTTTGTTTAAAAAATAAACTGTACAAGCACGGCTGTGCATGGCACAACCGTCCACGTTGCCGGCCCAAATCAAAACTCCAAGTGACAGCCATTAAATTGATGAATCTGCCAGATGAAAAATTTCGGCTTTTAATCTTTCCCATATTTTGATATTTAAAGTTTACCTAATTTTATTTACAAAATTATTCTTTTTTATAGAAACATATGTAACTCACACAATGTCAACATTGGGGGCTATCGTGAATAAAATTTCCCTGGGAATGTTTACTTCGAAAATTTAAAACGCTAATACTTTTCAACTACACTTCGTAATCTCGAATTACACCGTTATCTCGGTTTTAGCATGCCACCTCCACTGGACATGAACGATGTCCAACATCACAACCATAATTCAATCCACAATTTGATTTGTATGGATATAATCACCACATAACTTGGATTTTTGTGCCTCCATCTTTTTTTTTCATGCCCAGTGGAGGCGGCTCGCATGTAACGGTTTTCATTAAATTTCATACTTACTGGATCAAAATAATGACTTTTTTAACACGGCTCAAAACTAGAAATTAATGTTTCAATGATAGCTCTTTTGTTTATTTGTTACCCAATTATGGCTGTTCCTATAAGTAGTTGTCTCAATGATGGGTATAATATAATTTCTGAGCTACTGTATGTACCTTAAACAAAAAAGCAAGGCAACAACCCTTTCTCTTTTCTCTTCATTCTCAAGTAGCAATGACGATTGAATGATTTTATCTTGCATGTAAAATTAACTATGTATGTAGGTATTCTATATCGGCAAAATAATACACAAAGTGTTCTCATTGATCGATAAGATAACACTGCAAAGTTTGCCATCAACAAAAGATAACCTCAGGTATTCATTAATTGGAATCATAATGACAGTGATGCAGTACAATAAAACTAGAGTCTTGATCTCGAGTAGTTCTTTTTCCTTAAATATATCTATAGAAGAGAAATGGCACATTTAATAATTTTATTAGTCATAATTTTGGAAGCCTCTTCGTTGACAAATTCACAGCAAGGTTTGCAGATTATAATATACATTACATACCTTACATGGTAATGTGAATTAAAAAAAACAAATTAATATATCTCTTTGAATCAGCCCTTACGACAACAAAACAACCAGCAGCACATCAAAGTGAATACCCTTATTGTTTTCGATTTACTTGGCTTGGTGAAAAATTCGACAAGGATAGCGAAATCAAAAATCTGACGTGTGAAACTTTTCGAGGGGATTTAAAGAATGTTCCATGCCGAAAGCCATTGGTTGCAACAAGTGAGTTTAAAATATAAAATAGTTTAAATGTTATTAGTAGCTGAACATAGATCAAGTCTCTGTATGCAATGTGTCGGAACTGGAATTCACTAATTTTGCATATCAAATACAACAAGATAAATTGACAGTTTTCGATTTTGTATAATAATTATTTATATATTTTTCGTGTTTGTGATCGTGACACGTTGATTTTTTTGGTATTTCACGGAAATCACCTTATTCCAATAAACGGATTTATTTAAAATTGAAAAAAAAATTAAAATGAGTCACTTCCATATGGAAATGACAATTTATAACAGTTTTGTTTATAAAGTAACTGTTTATGGGGCTCCGCAGGGCGATGATGGCCTTCCACTGGTGTGAGTATCCTATTGGAGCACCCAGAGTTTTTTTTCAAGCCACGTGAAACGTTCGAATGCACACCCACGTTTAATGGCGATGAAATATTTTATACGAGTAGCTATTATAAATGGAAGCGACCTTAGACATGCCTATTGTAACCTCCGCCGGCCGGTGGGCATACTTCAGGCACCCAGAGCTGTTTTCAAGTCGCGCAAAGCGCGTTAACGCACAGCCCCTTTTAATGGCGAAAAGCTGTTATAACTGTTGTAAATTGGCATGGAAGTGACCATTCCCCATACCTAATGCATTTTATTCTATAGACCAAATTGTTTCAAGTAGCTTTTCGAAAAGGTACATCAAGGCTTATGTTCGGTTTCACAGATATTTAACAGGCTCTTAAACAAACGTCATCATTTTAAGATTTAAAAGCCTGTTAAATAGTTAAAAGTGCTTTATGAAATCGACCATTAAACTAATAAATGAATATGAATTTTTTTTTTAGCTAACAGCAAGGAGCCTAACACATTGCTTATGTGGAAAAATTATCACAAGAAGCCGCTAGAAATTGGATGTCGATTGGTGCGTGGTGAATCCTGCATTAAATACTCTTACATATACAACCAAGCTGGTAAGTTCGCTTAAAATGTTTTTTTTATTTATAAGAAGATTCAAAAATAAGGAATTTAAATTGAGTGAGCGCTCAAAAATATGAGACATAAAATGTTGATAAATAAAATACGTATACGCCACCGTTGCCCATGTTCTTTTTGGGGTCGTTTTCTATATTATTTACGCAAGTGCTGCTACGAAAGGGGTTTTGAGTAAGTGCCTGATTACATGGGTCTTTTTACTGAAGGTCATTTTACTGAACTCGTGATTACACGGTGAAGGAAAATCTTTTCATTTCAATCTACCCTTCCCTATCTCACATCTTTAAAATCAATATATGTTTCACTCACACGTTTCATGCTGAATCCGAAAATTGCATCGGTGAAATTTTGGTGGAATCTACCTTCTCTTTTTTACGCACATAAAATCTACCTGTCTCACCTATGCCCTCTCCAGTAAAATGACCCATGTAATCAGGCACTTAGAGTTTTTTTTTAATATAGATTTAGGCTCCGCACACAGTAGTTCGAGAAGCGATGCGATGTGGCTCCGCACAGTGAAGCGATATTCGGTGCGACGAATGCGAGCTTCTTGCAAATTTCGGAGTCTTCTCGAAAACATACTCTTCTGATCACGTTTTCTAGCGAGTCTATGTGAGAAGAGCATCATTGCTGTTGCTTTTTTACTTGCGATATACATATAGGTACTACTTATATGGCAAGTTATGGATTCGTACAAAAAATCGAACTCAAGATTTTGATCAAACTTGCCATTACTATTACTTAACTATGTTTTTGGCAGATGGATAAAATGTAGGCTTTCATAAGTAATTAATTTCAGACTTTAGAACCAGTATGATTGCACATAAGAACAAGTTCGTGCGACCAAGTCGTGCATTTTATTTTCAATTGTTTTGAAGGAAATCAAAATAATGCAGAGATAACTAATAATTGAATCAGATTATTTGGAGAATTCTTCACCATCATCATCATCTTTCAAAATTTGGAAAAATTGAGTTCCTCAAGCATTTATCGCTTTTGACAAGTACATAATACGAAGAAAATGTTTATATTTGTGTGTGTTCCGTTTCTTCTTTAAATTGTGAACCGACAAACAATCCGAAAACATTACTAGGAGCAGCCAATCGAAGACTTTCAGAGTGGTAAAAGTGAAGAAAGAGTGCAAAAAGAGTACTCGGAACGTGTAAACGAAAACAAAGTGTACATGGTGGCGCAAAAGTTGTCACCCGACGTTCTTTGGCTGTAATTTTTTTTATGAATGAAAAACGTTGGTTTCTTTTTTGCACCACTTTGTATGAGGATTTTATTGTATGGCTTTTGTAAATTTATTTATTCAGGATTTTATTTGAAAAATCCCTCAAATGCAACTATCTTCTTCGCCAGTAACATGATTCTTTATTTATTATCTAATCTAATAACCTTTACCCTTTTCGTTTTAATAGTTGAAAACATAACATATATGTGTGCCAAAGCTAATGTTTCCAATGGATGTTACACTCAAAAATACTCCACTGGACGTGAGGTTGAAGTCTGCGTTTGTGAATCAAGTGCTGGGTCAAATCCATGTTTTACATCGACTGCTGAATCAACATTGAACCAAAGCATAGCAACGATAGTGTATGCAATAATTTTTCTAGCAACATTTTTAAGTTTTAATATTTAGAAATACCAAACAGACATTTATGTATGTATAACTTAAACACGAAATAAATATGTATCAATTTTGCATTTAAGTACAAATTTATTTATTTTTTTCCCCAATAAAATGTCGAGAATAAATCGATGTTCCACCATGCTCTGTAATAAGGGTTTTTTTGTTGAAAATTTCAAGTGCTATGTAGACTTGAAATACCGCCAAATAATAAAAGCATAACAACAACTTAACGATATATATTCTAGATTTATTAGAAAAGAAAAACACTGTCTTACTCAATGGTGGTTATAACTAAATAAAAATGATTAAACTAATATAATTATTATGTTGATGTAAAGTGCACTCTGTGCATTACACTTGCTCATCCACCAGCAGCATAATCTGATCAGCGGTTTCCAATGGACCTCGACCGCACTCAACCTGATGTGAATTCCAATCTTTCTTTTGGCAAAATATCGAGCAGTAAGGAGTTTTTCGGCACAAAGAACATTCAGCTAGTGCCTCTCGATTACAATTTGCACACTAAAATAAATCAACAATGAAAATATGGTGAACAGAAATTCAATACTGAATAAAATCTTGATACCTTTTTCGTTGATAGTAAGTCATTGGTTAACAAAGGCCCTGAGACATTTTGCTCCACCATCGAAGCGTCTGGTTTGGAATTTGATTGGAGTATGGTTTTTTGTTTACTTAGTAGGTCAATTGTTTTATCGTATGCACTTTGCATTTCTGCTATTATTCTTTTGAAATCGTTTGTAGCTTTGGTCATTGTTGAGCAGACATTTTCTAAATTGCTCAGCAATTGGTGATTAAAATGGAGACCTGTTTTAAATGCAAATGAAAAATTAAGTATAATTCTTAAAAGGCTTTTTAGATCTTAATTTTACCTAATGTATTTTGATTTGTTGGGTCTAGAAATATATCTGGATTCGTTACAATATTGCATGTTGCTTCAATTGGTGAAAAATTCCCACAGTTATCATTCAATTTTGCCATTGATTCGACAACTTTGTTTTGAAGTAATTCGTTTCTTTCACTTGTCCTGTTCCGTTTCCTTCGTTTGTAAGGAGTAAATAGTCTGACAGGCCCAGCTGCTTTTAATAAAATAAAAAATATACCCAGCTATTATTGAAGAGCAAATGGAACGCTCTGTTAAAAAAAATCCAAACGTTTCTATTTTATTTCTATCTTTTTTCAGATGGAAGTAGAATATTTTGTATCTCTCTTGTTTCTTCTTAGGGACCCAAATGGAACATTAACTGGCAAAACCAAGTTCAGGGGCCTAGCACGTAACTTGATACAATAGAGTTCAATCGATACAATCGAGTACAGGTAGTTCATTATCTGCCTCAGTCGATTGTTTTTGATTCCATGGAACTGCCTATGCTCGATTGTATCGAGTTAACTCAATTGTATCAAGTTACGTGCTGGCACCCCAGCACTTGACAATACCCAAACCAAATCCTAGGTACTAATGAATCTTTCTAAGAAAATACAGTACACCTAGAAATCTATCTGAAAACTCACGTGAGCAGTAGACGATGCAAAAGATGTGAATACCCCAACCTAGCTAAAGTCGTTTGCAAAAACCAAAGCTGTGCTGTCGATCGTTAAGAAGCTTTTGTTTTTAAGATATATTTTTAAGCTAAATATTAATCAGCGCGTTCATGACCTTGATAAGGTGGGACGAAAATGCAATATCGATAGTTTGACTCGGCTTTTCTTGGGTAATCGCTAGGAAACCCTTGGAGTCGTCACTCCGTCACAAGCACAAATCAACAAATGCATTCGTCGAGATTAAACAAATGTGTGCAGAAAATATAAAGGACAAGGCGCTAGTTGAATATTTAACACTTAACAGAGTACATGTTGTGTCGTTTGGGCATTTTTACAGGTGATTGTATTTTTTTTCCGAGTGACGATGGGGAAAAGCTTTTACAGTGGTTTCACCAGCAACAAAAACACACACTCTAGCACAGAATTCAGCCTAAGTTAATATGATTTGAAATAAACAACAATTTCTTTTACTTATCCAATGCTTGTTCAAAGAATTCAAACATTCATGACTCACCATCACCAGTCAGATCATCACAACAAACATTGCAGCTGCAGTTTGTAGCATGAGGCCTCAAGAGGCCATCGTCAATCAACGACTGTAGACTTCGTCCTCCATACTTGATGGATCGTTTCCAATCCTTGCTGGATCCCCGTCCACAGAATATTTCAAATTCGCTCGGTGTAAACCATTTCTCTTTGTATTTTATACATTCCCCGCGGGCTCCGGAACCCAACTTATTGCGATGCAATTCCGCATTTGTGGTTTTACAACGAATCGGAAATACTTCTGGGCACATACAATTATTTTCGCTGCTTTCGGAGCCATCGAATGGAGGCTGGAGTTCGGTAGTTGTTATAGTTCTGGGAATTCTATTGCCATCGGTAGTATCAAAGTTTCCCGTAAAGAATTCACTGCTTTCAACGTCGACTTTTAAATGGCCTAGATTATCTGAAGCTTCAATATTGAAGGCTGTGCTCGTAATAAAGGTTTCCATGTGTAATGAGGCTGCGGCGGTTCCTCTAACTTCGTCGGAAGATACAACCATTCTGTTTTGTTCGGCCTTGAGAAAATTAAAATTTCATTAAAATAATTTATTTGAACAGTTGGAATTTAATGGTGGACGCTTTAAGTCCCAACGCTTGTCTATCAACACACAAAAACAAAATAAAAACTTTTCACTGAGAATTTGTTGCCTACCTGGTCAAAGTTCGCACCTATTTGTTCAATTTTTAGCCCTTCATGGCTGATGGTGATGATTTCTTGGGCACCAGTGATATTTTCTAGATGTGAATTTAAATCAATTGGTTTCATTCCATTGAAAAACACTTGGACAGATTTGTTTTAAAATTTAAATAAAATTATGGACATTCATCTCTTCTCTGATTAAAGTTTTGATTATCATTTTTTTGACATTTAACGATGTAAAAACGCAGAATTCTAAACAACACACAAAAACTACAAGAAGATAGCGAACGCCATAAACGTCCCCTTGTTCAGAATTCAGTTTAATGAGCGCACTAACAGATTTTTAAAGTTGGTGAATTCACCACAAATCAAATTTTAAGGCTTTGTTTACTTTAGTCGTTTTTTTATCATCAGAATACTTACGGCCATATTATTTACTAGATACATCCAGATTAAAACTTAAATCCAGATGTATTTATATTGAATTTGTATGCTTTACATCTGGATTTAAATTTTTAATCTGGATGAATCGAGTGAATAATATCATCATCATCATCGTCGGCTCGACAACCGGGGTCCGGTCCTGGCCTCTTTCAACAAGTCTCTCCACCCATCCCGGTCTCGAGCCGCCGCCATCCAGTTGCGCCCCCCAAGGCTCCGGGCGTCCTGGTCTACGCCATCTCTCCAGCGCAAGCATGGTCTACCACGCTGTCGTCTACCATAGAATGTACCACAAAGAACTTTCCGAGCAGGTTCCTCTTCGCTCATGCGAGCTAGGTGCCCTGCCCACCGGAGTCTACCGAGCTTAATTTTTGTCACGATATCTGCTTCAAGGTAGATTGCGTACAATTCATGATTGTACCGTCTCCGGAATCGTCCTTCCTCACATATGGGGCCAACAATTCTCCTTAAGACTAATATGTGAATAATATGGCCGTTAATAATACGAGATCCTCTATCTATGGCCGAGTTCAACGCACATCTGAATATTCAGAATTCTGAATTTTTGAAGCTCTTGACTGGCCAGCTGTCAGAAGTCATCTGAATTTTCAGAACTTTTTCTGACAGCTGGCCAATCAAGAGCTTCAAAAATTCAGAATTCTGAATATTCAGATGTGCGTTGAACTCGGCCTATCATTTTCACGTTTCATGCATTTGTTTTTACTTTGGCAGGTAGGTGGATATTTACTTATTTAGTTTTTAATAGTGGAAAACATATAAATTTATATCCCAGAGGGCGTGTTTCAATTGTATTGAATTTTCAATTATTAGTATCCCAACGTTCCAAGTATAGTTTCACCTCATTAGTGTCGAAAATTAAACCTTGTATAAAATTTAAACCGATTTTAATCCAACTCACACACGGCCTTAAAAGCAAAACATGGATAATGACTGACAATTTTGACTGTTGACTGTAGTGTGTCTGCCTCAAGACTCAGTCCATTTGCATTCAAACTTATTTAGGCCGTATGTGAATTGAATTAAAGTTTTACCTGAGATTAACAGCCCGATTCTCCCCTTGTGAGGAGTCACAAGTCACAAGCTCTTGTGACTATT
This sequence comes from Leucozona laternaria, assembly GCA_932273885.2. Lineage (NCBI taxonomy): Eukaryota > Metazoa > Arthropoda > Insecta > Diptera > Syrphidae > Leucozona > Leucozona laternaria. Next base: position 22,673,249 of record OW026369.1, on the reverse strand, counting down.
CCTTGTGACTCCATAACATTTTTGGAATTCTCCCCCAATCATCACAAGAAAGCTGACAACTAAACTCACCACAGCAAAGGTGAATTTTGTAGTGCCATAATTGCAACAGCTGATTATTAAAAACATAAAAAAAGATTCTCAATTGGGCCATATACATTTTTTTTCCTATTTTTTCATCCAATTTTTTAGCAATAAAGTGAGTAACAAAAATTGTTTATATATATGTTTGCAAAATGGAAGTCAAAAAACTATTAAAAAATGTTGTTTTCGAGAGCGAATGAATCATTTGTTTCCTGCGTTAGAAAAAAACTCTGTGCTGCTGTGAAAATCTTGTTTTCTTATTTCGGATGAAAGATATACCGAAGAAGAATCGCACAATAAAATCCCCTTTAATTTTCTCTTTTCCAATCTAAAAAAAAATTCAATGTGGCTTATTAAATAAATAGATTTTGCTATCAAATTTTAAAACCGCATCTAATTTGAGCTATGAAGGAGATCACAATTTCTATTGTTTTTGTGACTCTCATAAGTTGTGACTCTGGGGGAGAATTCGAAAAAGTCACAACATTAATTTCACCTCTTCTTGTGACTTGTGAGGTATCAGTGATGATGGGGAGAATTGGGCTATAAATTTTGACGTTTCCACTTTCAGATTCACCTCATTTGTGTCAAAAATTGATCTTAGTAAAACATTTAAGGTGATTTTTAACCAAATCACAAAAATAATTTAACCTATTCTTTTAAGGTATCAGTGATGTTGGGGGGAATCTATCTGACAGACCCAGTTGAAATATTGGAAAAGTTTCTGTGTGGTAATTGGAGAAGAACTTCGATTAAATTTTGACGTTTCCACTTATAAACTCACCTCATTAGTGTCGAAAATTAAACTTTGGATAAAATTTTAACGCGATTAAAATGCAATTCACACCGGCCTTAAAATTCTTGAAGAGTTGTGAGGTAGAAATCGCAAACGAACGCACTGCTCATAAATTAATTATGGGTAAGTTGTTGATATTGAACGATGCAGGATGAGTGCCTAAAAACCCGCCTAATGGCCTTTTCGATTGGAGTCAGAATGACAGTTCTTCTTCGGAAAAGAAGAGAAATTTGCTTCTGATTTTGTTTTCAGAATCATCCCAGAAGGGTTCACACGTATCAAATCGTTCTCCGGGATTACCAATCGAAAAGGCAAGTAGTCGATAGTCGAAGAACGAACTTGCCAAGGAAGATGCTGATCTGACTACTGTTTCCACATGGAAATACCGCATTTTAAAAAAGGACATCTGTATTTTCAGCAACAGGTTTGCTCCCGCCGTTTAGTGAACCACGTTAAGTAGTGTGTCAAATGCACCTTCCACCTTTCGAACTGATCATTATCCTGCTAAAAAATTCAAGAAACTGTATTTTGGCCATGCGACCAATATTTTTGTTTGATGTTTTACTGCATTGCTGATCTGCATTCTCTGGTATACTGCAGATTGATTTTATTTCTTTGGATTTTCGAAGTGGGGTTGGGTTTTTGATCTGTAAACATCAATGTCGGCGGTAGTGTATACTAAATACGTAAGCCTTACGTTCCGTGCAATACTTTGCATGTCACACGCTTACGTTCAATAGCGCTCAGCACTCTGATAAAATTTGATGTTTACACATCTTAACCGTGATTCGGGTTTTGAAAAATCAGCAACACTGTCATTTTGTTAAATCTGGAAATGGCAAATAAGGGCAAACAGAATAGTTTAATTTATGTTTAACTTTATTTTCTTCAAAATTATCTACACTAAACATCATCTATACTTTTTTCTTCGAAAACGTAATATTTGTTTTGTTTGTTTATATTTTTATATACAAAATCAAATGATTTTTAAATTTTAGGAAAATAGTAAACGCTTAAGTATGCTCCGGATCCTAGAAATGTAAAAAATTTAAATTTAAATATTTTTGTTTTACAAATTACATTTAATAATAATAATTTCTTACTCTTCATAAGCTTCCGTTCCTTCTGATGTTTTTTCAAAAACTTCATTTAAATTTGATATTATGCCTAATTCGTTAAGTTTCGTATATCTTTCTCTTGATCTCGAATCTTTTCGACGCACAAAATTGCCTATTGCGAATAATGTTCCTGCTTGAAGTTTTAAATCCTTGTGGCTCTTTAGAAAAGAAATTTTTAAAAATTAATAATTAAACGGTTAAATCTATTTTAGTGGAAATTCTGCTATTTATGGTTATTACCAGAAAACTACCCAGACGTGTCAATACTTTATCGTCGTCAATAATATAATCTTTAACTTGCGCGCCAGCCGCAATGTTACCCACTATACAGAGTGCCTGCTCTTTAACTTCAGAGGGATGTTGGGAGTCCAAGACCATGTTTACCGCCTGCATTACCTGTGACGAATATTCCGACATAATATCGTCGATGTGTAGAGATTTGCTTAGCAAGTTCCTTAACAATCCAAGAGTTTTCATTATCACCCTCGTGTCGGAATCGTTAAGAAGCTCTAGAATTTTATCGGCTCCTAGACAATTTATAATTTTTGTTTTCACATGTTGTTCAGCTTGGAAGGCCATATTCATTAGAGCCCAACTGCCGTTCAAACGCAAGGCAGGGTCGGCATTCTCCGTTAGCTGACATAACATCTCCACAACTCCCGAATCCAGCATAGGTTCCTTTGCTGGAGAAAACTCAAGCAGAAGATTGCATATTGTCGATGTTACAACTGTTAGTAGCTCATTTGATGGTTGGCCGGATAAGAGGGCCATAAGTGGTTTCCACACCGAATGATCCTTGAATAATAAAAATGCTAAAAGTCATACAAACAACTAAATAAATTCCAATAAGTAAACCTACTTGAAAAGTTGTTCGTAATTGTTGTACTGAACGTGACAGTGAATGTAAACACCGTACTGCAGCTAGTCGTACCTTTTTTGGTTTTACATTTTTAAGAAAATTATTTAATTTATAATAATTTTAAATTAAAAACAAAAATTACCTGAGGATTTGAATCACATAGACCCTCGAGAACTTTCTCCATTAAACCTTTTGTCTCAATTATTTTCTTCCTTATGTCTTCATCGTTGGCTCCAAGCGAGGCGAAACATCGAAATGCCGCTTGCCTCAGCAAAGCTAACTGACTTTGTAGGAGCTCTGATAACGATTTTATTAAATGATTACATATCGCAGCGAGACGTTGTAATTGCGAATCAATCTACTTATATACTTACGATTATGTTTAAACTGTTCGGGAAATATTTAATTTATTTATTTTCGAAGTAATTACCTCGGCTAAATAAGCCAGTGTCTCTGCTGCCGATGCTCTTGTATATTGATCGAAATCATCCGTACAAAGCCTAGCTAAACAGGGAAGGGTTTTGTAGACGATTCTATTGTCTGTTGGGGGAAGAGTGCCAGACCGATGTATATACGTTAAACATCTGGCGGCTGTGAGCTGAATTTCCGGATTTCGAGCTCTTGATAGTAAAGACGAAAGTATATCCGGCATTGACCTGCCTTCATAGCTAAAAAAAAATATGAAAATAATTTATAATACCCTATTCAAGCCATTCAGTACACTTTACAAAAAGAATATAACTTTCTGGACATTTAGTGCGGTCATTTTGTTCGTTTTTTTGTACAGACATTAGCCGGGAAAATTTACAAGTGTAAATCCAAAAGATATTTGTGTCTGTTACTCAAAAGTCATAAAAGACGTATGATAGAAAACGAAAGAGAGAAAAGAAGAACAATAAGGTATTTTTTCCATTATTCGTGACCAGCTTCTGAAACTTATTTATACTCATTTCGAGCCCAGGAGGACAAAATACTTAAACCATATAAGATCGAATCGATTTTGCAATTCCCCCCTATAATAGATGAATATTTCATCGCAATTCTTTGGAAATTCGTGAAATGAAATTCTTAAAATTTTATAAATCTTTAATTGATTTTTTGTTTGATGACTCAGAAGAAAAATCTGTACCTCTTTAAGAATTTGATCGAAAATGTAAAAAATGATAAAACATTCATTGCAAAAACTTTAACAAACAAGTTCCAAATATTTTTTGCTTGTTGGATTAAATGAGATCATATATTATGTGTATGAAATACCAAAGTAATGAGTATTATTATCAAATGAAGAAACAATATTTAAAATTATTAATATGTTGGGATTGATCACTTTTTGTACTAAACAAAAATTATATCTTTTATTTATAATTATTATTGATTTTACTTAACTTACCTTGTAACACAGACATTGTCAGAAACACAACGATTTGTGAAGCACATACAAGCCAAACACCTCAACGCTGGTACTTGAAGAACATCGTGCTGGGAACTTATCATGCGGGCTAAGAATATAATTGCGCCGGCCTGGCAGAGCAGAATCTGTTCGTTGTATGTGTTGCATATTGGAACTAGAATGCTGGTAACATTTGCTTGGATATGCAATGAACTTTCAACAGACGCTAGACCTAGACGGAAGAGAAGAAAACGCATTGAATGCAAACTCTTGAACATTTTATTCAAATCATTATTATTTCTTACTCATGAGATGCGGTAGTGTGGTGTTATTTGCATACAAGAGTCCAACCGGAGCAAAGGGAAACTGATATATTGATCGCAAAGCAGATAGACAATGTGCTGCGATTCTTTGGTCAACATTTGGGATAAGAACTTGGGCAATCAAAAACCTCACTATGTCGTAGTCGTCGATAAGTTTTTGAACTTGTTCTGCAGATCCTTTAGCTAGAGAACCTACAAAATTGAATAATTGATATTGTTATGCATGCATTATCGCTATCTAGAAAATATCCAAAGGAATTTTGTTGCATCGGATGACAGGTTGCCAATGCCAATGTATTATTATACCAACCAATGACAATTAGAGCATTCAATCGGATGTTAATATCCTCATCTGGGTTGCCGATTTTCTCCACCAACTTCGGCACTATTCCTTGTGATATCACATATGCCTTTTGGCGATTACTACCAATTACGGCATCAATTATATGGGCTAGAGCTTCTTCACACTGTAATTTATCATTGCCACTTAGTTGGTCAACATAAGACCCACAAGGAATGCCCTACAAAAAAAGAAAAATGATTTTGAAGACCACTTTTTTTGGCAAGTTAGCGATAAATTTTTTACGGAACTATGCAAATACACAGTAATTTATGTTTTGCAGCGTGTTTTAATATAGACCAATACCTGCAACAATATAACACTGAGCATTTTTATTTTGTTTTAATAAATATTACGATTTAAAGAAATAACAAAATGTATATGTACAAATGAAACATAAATAAAACACATTTAGGAAAATACAAGAATTATTTTTTATGAAGTTAAAAGTCCGGGGAACTGAAGGTTTCCAGTGCAATTCCAAAATGATTCTGACACTTCCAGTTTGGTGTTGGGGATTGCATTCCAAGTTTAAGTAGTAAACAGATTGGTTTTGTTTAGTTTAACAGGCGTCGTTCCTTGAGGCGTTTTCTTTTTAGTTCATAGCAAACCTACACTGGCCAAACAAAAGAATTTTTTAGTTGAGAGCGTTAAATTTTCGACTTTATGTTTGTTTTTTTGGTCCGAGCATGATAAGAGAATGATCGTAGTGCAGTCTGAGTAAAAAGATGAGCACGGCAAGCGTCACATTGACATCCGATCGAATAAGGGAAAAATGATCAACAAACATTGAAATGATAGACGAGAATTTGACATTTATAAGTACTCAAGTAATGTGTTTCTCTAAGCAATCATAATGCTCTGAATACGTTTGGAGAGACAAAAGAAAACAAATTATAGACAAAATTGAAATTGCAGATATGCTGGTGTATTTCAAAAATAAATCAGAGCACTCAGACTCCTTAAGGCTCTCCCAAACCAACGCGAAACATTCGCGCGAATATGCAACGACTGAATAATGTTCGAAGATTTGCATCGCGCCAGTGTGAGTGCTCCCATTAATTTCCATGTAAATAAATTAAGACAGGCGAAAGTTTCGACGTCGTTGTGAAGTATTCGCGTTGGTTTGAGAGAGCCTTAAGGCCGCGCACATAAACCGGAGGACTCTCATATAATCCCGAGTGCTCAAAATCGAAACCAAACTGTTTAGTTGCATGTGCGCGCCTGGCCTAATTCTCTTGCTTTTTCACATTTTTGAATGAATGCCCCTCAAAAAATTCTGATGTGGTAATGTGATTCAGCCAGTGTCATAATCCCATTGAAAGTAAGTTTACCACGTTTACCATTTTCGTTTACAACACAAATTCTTGTCGGAAAGTTTACGATTTGTTGGAAAAAATTTTCCATACAAATTTTGACACTTCGTTTATGACATCGTAAACTTTCCGATAGATCTCAGAAATATTTTTTGTTTCGTGCTGTGTTTTGTGTAGTGTTGTGTTGGAATCGGAATCAATCTTTTTCTATTTGCGTCATACTACGCATTTTGTTCAATGTGCGGGAAGGAGAAATTAATGGTGGATTTACATTGATCGTCATGCGAGCTCTGCAAAAAAAAAAGGGATGTAAGATATAAAAGTTACATTTTTTGTTGAATAGAGAGGGAAGACCAAAATGCAGAGATCTTCATAAATGCAGATTATAGGAAGTGCCATAACGCAGATATGAAGACGTGCATGTTCATCTTCATGGTATACTCTTTCACTCATTCGGTTTTTTGGCAAGAATCCTTCCCGCTCTACTTTTCTTGAAATTTGCAGATGCAGATACATGTAAATCCATTATAATCCTAATACATATTTTATCAAATTTTATAACTTTTTGTCCAATTTGGAGCTTCCACCAGACGACAGTGCCAAACAAGCAAAAAAAAGTCAATAGTTTGACAGTAAAATATGTAGGGAAAACAAAAAAACATGTGCTTGTGATGGTCGTTTGTTTGTTTTCCCTACATTTTTTGATGTCAAAATTAGAAAGAGAAAAGACAAAGATAGTTTCTGGAAAAGCCTAATAATATGGGAAAACATTGGAAAATATTTTCCATAATATTTTATAGCAATGGAAATTTAACCATCTTCTATGCCTCGAATTTTTGACATTTCATCAGAGATGATTAGCAAGCCTACTTCAAACAAATCGACCTTGGTTTGGTATACAGTACACACAGAATCGAAAGTTTATCGTTTGTTAGTGCAGGGAAATAAATTATAGCTACTCCGCTCCCATTGAACAATTAAATTTTCTCAACAATTCTGCATTCGAAAACTGCTCTCCCCCATTTTAATTAAACAAAAATGGGTTTGAACAAAGGAGTCAATTTAAGTGATATCAGTTCAACGGAACAAACCGAATTATCGGAAACATTTTATGTAAACAACAAAAAAAACACAATTTTCCAAGTTTCACTCTCCGAAAAAGGGTTTAGCTTGAAAAAAATTACCAATGGTATTGTGAAAGAACGAGTGATTGAAATTAACGATATAATCGGGAGTCATTGTATGCGGAGTAAGAAAAAGCCCAGGAACAATATCGGCTCGTGTGCTTGTTCCTCGCCCAATGTCAAAGATGTGAAAAGTGTTTTCGAAGAAGGAAGCAGCTTAGAAGCTTCCGGAGGAGAAGACAGCAACTGTGATTCAAGTGCATATCTCTATGTTTATGCCTATGTGCTAAAGAAAAGCCTGCGAAATCAAATGAGACGTGAACGAACCGTGCTCACGTTGAGATTTCGGTCGTTTGATAAATATGACGATAACAACCGCGAAGCCATCAAGTGGCACGCGCATATTAAAAGATTGCGAAACACTCTAACTGGCAATGGCATTAATTCCATGTTCAGTGTACAAAATAAAATGTTGGTTATACTGAATCCGAAATCGGGAGCGGGGAAAGCTCGCGAGCTATTCCACCAAGAAGTGGTGCCTATCTTTGTTGAGGCAGAGATATCTTATGATCTGTATGTAACCAAGTATGCCAATTATGCCAAAGAATTTATGCGATCCAAAGGAATGAGCAACTGGCGTGGAATTATTGTTGTTGGAGGCGATGGCATTTATTTTGAAGTCATAAATGGACTCATGCAACGCCAGGATTGGAAGGAGACCTTCGAAAGAATATCAATTGGAATTATTCCTTGTGGTTCGGGCAATGGACTGGCTAAGTCTATATCCTTCTCGAATAAGTGAGTAATACAAATGTTTTAATGAGTGGTGTTTTTGTGTTGAGTAATAGGTAGGTAGCTAGCAAATCATTTTGATGAAAAACATTTCAGGCTACCCAGTAAAAAATATATCCCGAATTCAAAATCCTTGAAAAACGCAACAAATAAAAATGATACAAGAAAAAGAAACAATATTTTTTGACAAACGAAGCAAAAACCGTTTGAAAATAAAACTAGAAGTTTCTCAAATTTGCCCAATAATATAATACCCGGACTATAGGTGGGCCTTAGGGTACAGTTCATTGAGGATTTAGATTTTATATTTATATGATAAGATGGCGCATTGAGTATACAATATTCCCAATATCCAGCCTCTAGCTTTACGGTAGGTTATGTAGTATAAAAGCAATTACAACATTTTTTACCGAACAACCAAACAGACAGACAGAAAGCTACCAGCTAGAGTCTTCACACTTTAAACAATCTTATTGTCAAAGATAGTTTCTTAGTTTATGTTTGAAATTGGAGAGTTTATCGCGAAGTTAGTTTTTTAATCGATTGCAAAATTTAGATCGAACAGATAGACAGAAAAGACAACAAATTAATTAAAACGTTTCAAAATGAATTCGCTTTGTGTGTGAGACTAATTTTTTTCTCTCGACTTGGGTTTTAAAGGCTTTATTGACAAAACTGCATTATTATCTTTTTGATTGGAATATCGCAATTTTTTGTTTTGCTTTGACTCACTTAACGCATTTTCAACACACAATTCAGATAATTCAATTTGATTTTTTGAAAATTGTACTGAAGTTATAAGAAGTCAAAGAATTCATAAAAATATAGTTTTTAAAGTGTTGAATCACAATTACACGGTAAAAGATAAGCTACAGGGAATTGACGACATAACTTGCCCTTATGATGGAAAAATACCAATATAATGAAAAATTTAAATGAAGATCGTGACTACTTGCATGACTTGATTTTAGTGTTCGGAGCTAGAAAGTGATGGCCTATCAGGTAACGTATTTGTTTTGACAGTGACATATCTAAGGAGAAAGTGTGAAACAATTTAAAAATTTTGACAAAACGTTGGTAAAAGTTGAAACCTAATGAATAAATATAGGTATACGGAAATACAAAATAAATATCTCCATTTTTGTAATAAAAAAAAAAAAACTGAAAAGCTGTTTTATTAAAATCACTTTTGACACTACATAATCCAAGTTTACTCAAAACCGTTAGAGAGACATAACAATTCAGCTAACCTTCGTACGGGAATGAAACTATTGTTTTTTTTTTGGTCCTCGGGAATCAACCGGGAAGAAATTACCCCGGAAAATATTTTGGAAGAAAGGTCGTTGCGTGTTCATTTTCACCAATACCAGCGCATTACATTTCAGTGCTCTGAAGTTCCGAATTGAAAATATCAACAAAATTTAAATTGGTGTTCACATTCAAAATATGTGTTGTTTCGACTTGTCTTTGAATTCAATTTATTGTGACACCGGCGGCAAGCAAGTTGTTTTTTTTTTTTAAAATGATTTTAGCTTTTATTTTTCTCCCGAATTTCGGTTTCCAAATCGAATTTCTCACTCTCATTTCAACAAATTGCCAACTTTCTTCTCTACTAGCTTCCCAATTAGCCCCTAAATTCACTTATTATTTACTTGTTTATAAAACTACACGCAAGTTGCTAAAGTTTGTCAATAACAATTGTTTGTGTATTGCTTAACTTACTACTAAGTATTTACTTTGCAATTTGACCTTAGCGTAAGATGAATTTAAAAGCATTTTATTTCACCTGATTTACTCACTCGTTTATTCTATTTATCATTAACTTGTTTATTTTCATTTTATTTACATATTTAAACGATTCACATATCTGAGATCTCATAAAATTTAAGATCTCAGAAACCAGGACTCGATTGATTGAGTTTTGTTTGTGTATCTAAATGCAATGCAATTTATAAGAAATTTTGTATCTTTAAAAGTTTTTATAAAATATATTTATAAAAATAAATAAACACATTTGGTGGCGACATGTCGTGGAGAGCCAGGCCCTAGTGACTTACACTTCTCAACTTTCTGTGTGTGTGTTGTTTGAGGAAATATATTTAACACATACAAAATAGTAAATTTGAATGATTATCAAGTCTAGTTCATGTTTTAACATATGATACAACTGGGTCGCACTAACTTCTTCTTGTGATACTGTGATACTGATTGAAGATGTACATATGTCAATGGTGCAATAATGTAATGATTTCTTTAACGAGAAAATAGAAAAAATATTTTTTTTTTAGTTTATCTATACATAATAAAAACGAGTTTAACTTTTGTGTGTGACCTTATATCTTGAATTCAGCTGGGTGGATTTTTATAAATTTTTTAAATGAAAAAACATTTGAAAATCCATCCATCCGAAGTATTTGTAGCCAATTTTTTTAGAACTACATCGCAAAAGTCTGTTTTACCCGTGCGAAGCCGGGCGGTAAATGTTTGTTAAGTACTTACATATGTTCCAATTGTGTATCTTGAACACTCCTTCAACATTGTACCTTTAATGTTCTATATTCACATAATGGAAATACATACATGCAGACATAGTATTGATAAGGCAATATTTTATCTTAATTCCGGTATTTCTCGTAAAAGCACAAGGTTTTTTTTTATTTTGAACCAGAAGATCTAGGTCGTGCGATTCACGAATTCCATCGTAATCGGAATCTTTCCGAATCCCGAAAAAAAGCTATCACAGAATCCGTTCGTAATGGCAATTTATATGAGATTTTCCGATACGATGGATTCTGTAATACTTTTTTTTCGGGATTCGTAACAAGTTTTCGATTATGATGGAATTCGTGATAGGGCTGAGTATTATTAACTTTTTCAGCTAAATGAAACCATTAAAAAATAACTTTATTCGGTTTTTGCATGCAAATACTCCCATATGTGGGAAATATGGTGTTGTGAGTTTTAATATAATTTGTTTATAGGATAGACTCGACGAGTTGCAGGACTGGACGAATGGGACGTATTGACGTTTCTTTTTCACACCCATTCAAACTCACCCATAGATATTTCCCATTAAAAATAATTTAATTATGTACGAGTCATTTCCGTTGCCTTGTTTGAACTTGAATTATTCGAGAACTTGTATATGTACTTTTATAACAGTTCCTCGAAGTTTCAAAAAATAATTAACTAAATACGCAGATTGACATACATATTACTTACGGAGAAAACCAGTCATATCAGAATGACCAACGCATAAATATTTTTCGAGCTTTTAATTTTTCGACCCCCCATTAATTTAATGGGGGGTTAAAAAATTAGAAAGTTAATTTCTTTCCCACCCAACAGTGCTGTTTTATTTTATTTCGTATAGTAAAACATTGATTTACAAAAAAAAAATCTTATCTTAAAATTTCAAAATACTTTTGCAGCATGGTTCAAGATAAAAATATTACTTCTAAAAGTCAGACGTTTGACCTTTGAAATTCAATTTTATCTCGAAAGATTGGCGGAGTTTTCTATACATAAGTATATGTACTATAGGGAACAGCTGGGAACCAGTTTATCGACAATTCTACCTATGCGTTTAGTCACGATGTCATACGATTTTGTGCGAAGTTTTTTTTTTTTTATTACAAAACAGATATGCAAATGACAGCAAGCTCTAACTGTTTGATTCCTTACTTATTTATTCGCTGTGAAATAATAATAATAAAAAAAAACTATTTAGGTAACTCGATCTCAATCTGTTGACTTATCACTGCCACCTGTTGTATACAGTGTCGTGCAAAAATATTGGGGCAAACTGTTTTACTCTTTTACTACAAATTGGTTGCTATACAAAACTACAGTATAAGTGTAAGTTTTGAGTAATTTTTTTTGGACATATCTTTGGTGTTAAAAAGAAAATGATAACTCAAAAAATAAATTTTTCCAGTAAATGCATTTGAACGTTTATTATTAAGACGTTGTAAAAAGCTTTCAAAATGAATTGAATAGATAAAACTAGCCCCCCCCCCCGTGTTCGATTGGAAATTGACATTCGTACGAAGAAGTTGCCTTAATTCAAAACGATTCATAAACCGTTATTTTTGCTAAACACAACGACAAAGAGAAACAGGTTCTTTAAAAAGAAATTGTGGGCAAGGTAGGCAAATGGTCACGAAAGGATAAAGAAAGCTTAAATTTTTGAATATTTTCCTTCGTTCTAATTTTTTTTTCAGCAGTGTATTTAAATATTTTTCATCAAATTATCAAAATTTAAGACGTAAAAAACGTATAGATGTAAAACCTCAATAAAAAAAAAAGTTTTACCAAAAACAAGTTTAGGTTGTTGTTATCGAGATTACTAAGTATATATAGTAATGTAAAATCTGAAATCAAACATTAACCAAAAACAACGATAATTATCATTACATCATTTACATGAATACATGAGGTGGAACTTAAAAAATGTTGTTCAAACCTTATTCTCTGACAAAATGAAGCTACTTTTATGTTTACGGTTGCAGCCACGATTATGTGTGTTCTCATCAAAAGTAGAAAATCCTATATTATAATCTTGAAACTTGAACACACATGAACACTTAAAAATCCTGTTCAAAAAATTATTTAAAACAATTTTTATTTTGTCAGCTAAGTAATTTTATTCACATTCAGTCCGATCCGGGGCTTTAATGTTAATATAAATATAAAAAAATCTGGATTTATTCTGGTTTTAATCTGCGGAAGTATAAAACTTACTAATTACTCGTCCACAGCTCCACTTATCGGGCCCAGATTTTGTGGTTTCCTTTTTTGTGTCCAAAGCAATTTATTTGAAGTCATTTTGGTTTATAAATATGTAAAATTTGTTAATAACATAATTATGAACCATCGACTTCACCAAATCTTTCAAATCAGTCAAGTCGCTTAAAAGCTACACGACCACTATTAGACGCATCGTTGTTTCAAAGAAGGTTTATAAATTGAGATCAAAACCGAATGAACAACAACAATCTTGTGTAGGGTGGTAAATGTTTAGACGGTTCAATACATTCGATAACAATTATAACCTACAATGGGATGGAATTGATAAAGTGACTTCGGTATCGCAACGCGTAGTCCCATGGCTTCTGAAAACATTTTGGTATAAGTTCGAACCTAATAAGTGACTGCAAAAGTTTTTTCATTAAATGAACATTACCACACAAAAAGAAGATGAACCGGATGGTTCCCGTAAAATATTTATTTATTTCTACACACTACCATAATAATCTTAAATTGCTAAGTTAGTACAACATTTTAGTGAGCACAGGCTGCATGCATAGTCTTTCGACTTGCTGATAAAAATTTACTATTCTAGCCTATAAAATTGGTGGTAGCACACTCAAGTTGTTGTTGTTGTTTCATTCAAACCATCAATACTTAATTGTAAAAAATTTCGAATTTCATATGGAAATACATATAGATCGATGACTGTTAACCGCCCACTTCTCTGTCACCCCATTTGGTACAATTTTTTTTAGCTATTCCAAGACATAAATCCGTCCATCTATTCGAGCCAGATTGAAAGACAAACTTCCAACCAAAAATACATGCATACTTTCAAATTGATACATTTTTTGTGACCGCTAGACTTTCCAGTGAAAAAAATGACGATTATGATGGTGTACATATTAAGTGAAAGTATGAACTTAAGATCTCTACGTATAGTTTATATCAAATTATAAAACAAAAATTACTTATCTAAAATAATCATGTCAATAAAATAATTCGGCTCATTTAGCCTTGATTGAAATCAAATATGCAAACACGAATTCAATTACAGTCGATGCCACTTATAACGACTACCAGACAAATTTATTCGCAAATAGTACGCGGTCGAATGTCAATGTACCTTTGGAACAGACCTTTAGGAAAAGATTACATTTTTGTTATGGTTTTTGTTGTTGCAAATTGAATATGTTTTTATTCGGATACAATCCAGCCGAGATTTGTAGTACTTAATGTACATTTGTTTTGGATACTTTTTTCTTTCATTTCACCGATTTACATTGCAAGTGACGGAAGTTAAATATTTTTGTTGTAAATTCGTCGTTGCATAAAACAAGTCTTTTTATAGAGGTAGACGATGACGTTATAATCGAGGATACACTAATAAAACCAACAATTGAGGGAAAAAATGACGTTAAAAGCCATCCGTTTTTATAAGCCAGTTTTCACATTCACATTGGAGACTGTCTCCTCCGAGTAAGACGAATGTGAACACCGTCTTATAGGTGTCTCGGTTTTGAATAATCGCCTATGCGATTTGATGAATCGAAACTCGCAGCTTAAGGAATTCCAGTAAGGTTTTTGAAGCGGCTATTCCACTAGTGATAACATCTTTATCCTAAGAAGCATAGCGTTAACTTATCTAGAACAAAAAAAGAAGTAATACGTAATGTTCGTTGACTTTAAGGCAGCCTTCGACACAATTGATAGAAGAGCTTTGTTTTACAAACTCTATAACGCCGGTGTGACATCAAAGTTTGGCAGAGTCTTGGAGAATCTCTATGATGGAAATTACGCTACAATATGGAACGGTGATGAAATGTCGTATTGGTTTGAAACGTCAATGCGAGTAAAGCAGGGATGTCCCCTAAGTCCAAATTTATTTGCTTTATTCATCGACGATCTTATCGACAGTTTACCAGGTGGGATTGAGTTTGCTGGAATGGTGATCAAAGCTCTCTTATTTGCGGATGATGTTGTGCTTCTTGCACCTGTAACATTGCAATTAATGATCAATCAACTTGATGTATACTGCAGGTTGTGGAATTTGACGGTAAATTTAAGCAAATCCAAAGTGATGGTCTTTAAGAAGGGGTCTGGCAGAATATCCAGGAATGAAAAGTGGCACTTAGACAGTGAACGAATCGAAGTTGTTAGGTCCTACAAATATCTGGGTGTTATTATAACCAGCAATCTAAGCATGGAAATACATTTAAAAGATAAACTTATAAAAGCTAAAAGTGCTATTAGCGCGACATGGAAGAAATGCTTCAAAAACAGCTTAATTTCCCACAGTGTTACAAGTACGACATTTTCATTGCAGTTGCAGAATCCGTGACGATGTATGCGGTGCAAACTTGGGGTTTTGAAATATACGAAACGCTTGAAAAATTGTTGGGGTTTTATGTAAAAAGATGTTTCCAGCTACCGAGCAACACACCAAACTACATAATAAACATCGAAACTGGACTGTCACCCCTATTTATCAAAACACTGAAGCTACTTGTTGACTATTTATTGAAAGTGCTTTACATGC
Source organism: Leucozona laternaria (assembly GCA_932273885.2). Taxonomy (NCBI): domain Eukaryota; kingdom Metazoa; phylum Arthropoda; class Insecta; order Diptera; family Syrphidae; genus Leucozona; species Leucozona laternaria. The sequence continues at coordinate 22,657,819 of OW026369.1, read as the reverse complement.
CAAGCGGAAGATTGCCAAAAGTAGTAGCCTTGTATACAATCCAGAAGAAGAGAAATTTGGTATGAAAAACTCAAGGAGCTTGCAGACTATTGTGACGTTAACCTGAATCTAAGCCATCAGATGAACGACAGAAAGATTTTAGCAAATGCCCTCTATGTCTTGATATATAAAGTTGATAAAAAATATAGGGTTGACTGTATCAACAAGGCTACTTCTTCTGTGCATACAGAAACTTACAGCATAATTAACCATAATCTGTGCGAAAAAAATTATTTTCGGGCTGAAAACAGTCAAAGACTAATATCAGCAATACTTAAAATGAGAGGAGAGTTGGTAAGACTGAACTTTAGACCACATCGTGAAGACTTGCCAGTTATTTGCAGCCTGTGTAACCTGGCGGTAAGAGAAGACATCATTCCTTTCATCGGAATATGTTATTTCTTGAAGGAAGTACGAAGAAATTTTCTTGGCTGCGACATGAAAACGGAAGCGGAAGTGCTAGCGATACTGAACTGCGAAGAAGAAGTTACCCACTTATACAGATATTATATAAAAGCAATCCCTTATAGGAACAAAATTTTAAAGGAGGAGTTCTAAGAAACCATAATCACAAATATATTATTATAAGATATTTTAAATATTTGCTTTCGCTTTTTGGATTCTTTTTTATGTCAATCGGGCAGACGGCAAAGCCATGCTCTAACGATTTTTGTAATATATATGTAAATTGTACACTTGGAAAAAGATTATAAAAATCAAATCTAATCTAAAAAAAAAACTAAATCTAAATCTTATACATAGGTGACTTCGACTGTAACAAGTAAAAGTTAAATTTAGTATCCAATGCGTGTATACATGCATATATTAACTAATTGAGAAAGTTTACGATCGTTGATCACGTATCGCACCTTCCTAATTATTTGTTTCTTCGGAATGTACCTATCTAGTGTTGTAGCTTAATTTGGAAATTTCGAAATTTAATTTTTGTATTCTAATACCTCTGTAGGTAGATAGGATAAGAATCACACTCTTCTTCCTATTCGATAAATTTCGTATTAAAAAAAATTGACTGTTTATACACTGAAACATAAAGTTTCGATTGCTATCCAAAAATGCGATTTAGGACTGAAATTCGTAGAAATTCGAAATTTTGGACAGTCGACGAACTGAAATAATATGTATGTATTTTTAATACAATTTTGTATAAACCTTTTAGCCTATTTTAAATTGGAAGTTTGAAAAATGCAATTTTAGAAAAAAAAAAATATATAAATCAGTGTCAAAAAACTTTCGTTTTTACTCAGCTCTACCTATACACTTGGTTTTACTGTTTTTGAAAATTTTGTTATTAGTTAGTGCCTGATTACATGGGTCGTTTTACTGAAGAGCGCATCGGTGAGACAGGTAGATTTTATGTGCGTAAAAAAGAGAAGGTAGATTCCACCCAAATTTCACCGATGCCTCAGTTTCATTTAATATTTTCGAATTCAGCATGAAACGTGTGAGTGAGATATTATATTGATTTTAAGGGTGTGAGATAGGGAAGGGTAGATTGAAATGAAAGGATTTTTCTTCACCGTGTAATCACGAGCTCAGTAAAACGACCTTCAGTAAAAATACCCACTTAATTAATAGAAATTATGTATGCATGTATATACAGAAAAATAAGAATTCCATCTTGGAGGTATAACTCTTCTCTCACACTGAAGAAAATATAATAACGAGATTTTGTACTCAGTACACGTGACAGAATTACTTCTTTGGCGATCTGACATGTTATAAATACTTGAAAATGACACTCATTACTATTTATACCTTTCTTACATATATAAATATATTCTAATACATATATACATTCCTATAGCACACTTTTCTGATTTACAGCAATTTTTGCATTAAACAGCTTAAACAAATTTATATCTCCATACCAAGAGGAGTAAGAAAAAAAAGTTCAATAAATAAGATTCTACCATTAGAATTAATAAAATAGACGTAAAAGCACATTCCCCATGAACAGCTGCGGTAAAAAAAAAAATAGCACCATAATAAAAATCAATTTGAAATTTAATATTTTGTCACATATCCTTTGGCAATTACGGCTTCATAACATCTTGTCATAGAGTTAAGGCAAAAAATCGCAGAACTTTAGCACCACTTCTGGATTACCACAGGGCTGTATATTAAGTCCACTTATGTATATCCGCTATGTTTATTGACGACTTGATCAATTACTTATCCGGAGGAGTAACCTTTGCAGGGATCTTAATAAAAGTTCTCTTATATGCAAATGACCTTGTCCTACTGGCGGAGACTCCTCATGCGTTACAGCTGATGATAAATCAATTAGTAAAATATTGTGAACTATGGGACCTTAATATAAACTTATCTAAAACTAAAGCATTGATTTTAAGAAGGTCTAGAGTACAGCTGGCTACTGAACGATGGACGCTTAGCAACGAACCAATAGAAACAGTTTCGGAGTTCAAATACCTAGGGGTAACTCAATCATCAAGCTTAAGTTTTACCAGCCACATTAAGGAGAAATGCACCAAGGCAAAAGTGGCGATCAACTCAATGTGGAGCAAGTTTTTTGGAGTCTAATAATGCTGTAGTCAATTCCTGTTTATGTTACGGAAAGGAGATTTTTGGATACGTAGAAATCGAAACGTACTAACATAAGCTATTTATGTAGAATCAGGTACTGAAAACATATATACAAAAAACTTAAAAGCGTGCTGCGACTATATTTTGAGAAAAATGAAAGAAGATGAATGTAATCTACAAAAAAAGATTATCGTACGAGATCTGAAGTGTTTGGAGAGCTGTATCGTTTAGCTGATTTGAATCATATTCTGTTGAATCTAGCAGAGAGTTGAATAAAGGAATGGAAGGTAAACCTTTACAATTTAATTACAACAAGTTTTTAGCCAACCGAACCAGAGCTGCCTTGTCTGAAACACGAGAAACATACAAATACCTTTCTCACACCTTAGGTGCAGGAAACTACTTTCAAGTTCAAATTTCAATAGATGAGATAAGCCACATCTTCCAAGCAAGGACGGAAATGCTGAATCTGAATTTCATGCCCTATAGATCAGACCTTCGTGTAAATTGCAATTTATGCAATCTTAACGAAAAAGAAGACATCATTCACTTTCTAGGCAAATGTCCTATCCTGCGCAAATTCCGACGAATATATTTCTCGAAGAACTCCCTAACTGTAAGTGAAACATACGATATACTCAACGGGTCGTACGGTTGGAAAAAGCTTGCAAATTACTGAAGAAATGCTTTGTTGTATAGGAATAGCTTTACGTAAATTAAATCAAAAACAATAATATTGTACTTAAATTTTCAATTTAAATAGTTTTGTGAGATTATACACTTTTATAAGACTTATATTTTATATTCAAAAGCTTTAATTATGGAACGTTCAATCTGGCAGGCGGTAACCATGCCCTGTCATAATTATTTATATACAACGTTAGTTGTAAAACAATTTGACATGAAATAAATAATAATAATAATAGAGTTAATCAAATCCTGGCATCTCTTGACTGGAAGAATTTCGTTCCAGGAGTCTTTCACTGCATTCAAATTAAATTAAATTGGTCGATTTTACTATAGAAACAACTTTTTTGACATCAACCCAGAGGTTCTCAATTAGATTGAGATCTGGTGACTGCGCTGGCCACTCCATGACATTCACCGAATGATCCCCAAACCACTTTTTAGCTTTCTTGCTGATATGTTTGGAGTCATTGTCTTGCTGTAAGACGCATAATAACGGCATTTGCTCTTCTGCATAAGGCATCATCACTTTATCAAAAATATCAACATAGAAATGTTGATCCATGATAACACTTTGATGTTTTTTTTTTTTTAAATTCAACACAAAAGACATTTTTGTAACAGAAACGTAAGAACAGTGCTATTTTTTTACCGGACAAAATTGTTCTTCTCTCTCAAAATTGCTTTACAAAAAAAAGAACCGTTTTCATTTGTATAACAATGATCTTACTTTTAGAGAGTGAACACTCAAGCAATAGTTTATAACAGTAACAGCTAAGAAAATTGTTTCAGTTAATGTTTTTTTTTTTAATAATAAAACTATTGTTGGTGGTGCTATTTTTTTCCAGGAAGTTCCTTAAGATGTGTCCACACCAAAGAAACATTGTTAAAAAAACGTTTCTGAAATGTTTCCCATTTGTATAAATAACATTTCAGAATATTTTTAAAATGCTTTGTTTGTGTGGACATGTATCTCATATTGATGTATCAAAAAATCCAACTTTACTACTTTACAAATTTTTACTTTTAATTTACCGCATACCTACTTAAGCTACACAATGAAGTTAACGTTTCGTTTTTACTTGCAAATATACATACATAGGTACTATATGGCAAGTTATGAATTCGTACAAAAAATCGAACTCCAGATTTTGATCAAACTTGACATTACGATGATAGGGAAGACGAAAAAAGTGCGTCTCGCAAAAACGTCCGTCTGTCTGTCTGTCTGTAAGTCTGTCTGTCTGTCTGTTCGACTACAGCCTAAACGGATGGGTTGATGTTCTTTTAACTTGGTACCTAGTGTTTTTTGAACATTTCCCCTACCTGTTTTTTTTTCTCTTTTTTTTTAAGACCAAAACTAACAGTAGCTGTCATACAAAATTTCTTGGCCAAAAAGGAAAAACTTATTTTTCTCAAAACTTATTTTTCTCAAAACTTATTTCTCTCAAAACCAGCGCTACCGATTTTTTTTTAAGAAGTCAATAAATTTAAATAGTTTTAAGTTGCCGTTTAATAAAAAAAATGGTTCCGAAAAATGGATATAAATGGTACCTCCCAAAGAACCATTTTTTTTTTATTTTCGCTTTTCTCGAAAACGGTTCAACTGATTCTGATAAATTTTTTTATGAAGAATTATTGACACATTCTTAATAATATTGTGTACCAAATTTTTCAAAAAAAATATTTTTTGGATTTTTAAAAAAGTTTGAATTTTTTTGTTTTCAAAAACCACTCTGTCGATTTTTATTAAACTTGGTAAAAAGCAGTTTTTAACTTTATCTGGAAGATTTTTTCCAAAAATTATTCTTATACCCTAAAATAACGTTTAAAAACCGTTGAGAAAAATATTTTTTTTCTCAAAAACGACTCCTACGATTTTGATAATTTTTTTTTGGTGTGTTAAAATTAGTACGATCTACCATTTAAAATTTTTAAATTTTATATTTTACTTACATATATTAACAGTACCTCTCATAGAACGGTTTCTTTGATTTTAAACTATCTCAATATTTGATAAACCAAAAAAAAAAACTTGATTTTTTATACAGATGTTTGTAACAATATTTGTTCGTACCAAAATTTTCTAAAAAATGATTTTTAGATTAAAAAAAAAAATTCAAAATAATTTTTTGAAAATTCTATATTTCCAAAACGGGTAGCAGATTTTTTTGCAAAGTTCAATTTTTAACTTAACATTAGCAAATACTTAAAATTGGCGTACACATTTTTTTTCTCAAAAATGTTAACGAAATTTTATATATAAAAAATTAATTATTTTTAAAACCGCTCCTACGATTTTCAAAATTTTTTTTCTCTTAAATAAAGATTTATATAAGAACTCAGATGGTGTACATCGCGTTGGGTTAAAACAAATTTAAAGTATTTTAATCAATTTCTTTCTAATTTTGTTGATTTTAAACAATTTTCCAGTTTAAATAATATAAATTCCTTTCATGCATATTGCATATGTAAATACAACACTGGGCTATATTGTTAACTGAGTTTTGGCAAATGGATAAAATAGACTCCCATAGCTAATTTATTTCAGACTATAGAACCACAATGTGAGCAAGTTCGTGCGACCCAGTCGTGCATATTTTTTTGTTAGATTTTACATTCACTTAATTTCGCCTTGAAATTTTACTCTCAAGATGTTTGATGTTTCACTTCAAAAATATTGAATTATTTGTTTGGATGCTTTTAAATTTTAAATAAAAACGTATTAATATTTTAAACCCCATAACAAATTGCTTTGAAACCAACAAATATAAAATGTTAGAATTAATTATTTTTCATTTCTAAACATTAATTAACCGAAGCAAAATGTCGTGTACCTTAAATGGAAAACAAAATCAAAAGCTATGAGAATAAATCATCAAGATACTAACATTGCAGCAATACCAGTGACAGTGTTTTTAAATAAATTATTTATTCAATTATTCTATTTAACGAGCTTTGCTGCTTAACGACCCAAAAAAAGAACAAAAGAGTAATTTAGTGAATATTAATGATCAATTACAATGCATAATAAGAATATCATTTTTCTTATGTGAAAAAATTATTTTTTTCTTAACGCACAAAGAGTTGTTGCTTTGTACGATGAATTTAAATAATAACAAAACAAAAGTTTGAACTAATGATTTTTTGGTGATTCCCAAATGGAAAATGAAATTTTGTTTCTAGCTCCAAACATATCGCTACCTGCCATACAACCGTTATGAAAGAAGAGGTTATATACAGTTAAAGCTCCCTTAGCCGAACAGTGACGACGGTAGCAAATCTTTTGACCGTCTAAGAGGGATCACAGATGATATTCTTGTTCGCGTCCGGGTAAGGGAGTGTCCGGTTAAGGGATCATAAAATGTATGGAATTTAAATCCAACATTCACGATCGTGAGAATAAGTCCACTTTAGGGAATTATCCGCAATTGGCGTTTTCACTGTATCTCCGAAACGACTCCAACGATTTTAATAAAAAAAAAAATCGTGTGTAATATTGTAGGTATGATCTGTATTTTGATAAACAAACATTTTTCCGCTAATTTCACAAGAAATTTCGATCCAATTGTTTATAAATACTTATACAATTTTTAAAAAAAAATGTTTGAATTTAAAAAAATATAAAATCTTGTAAACGATAACCTAACCGTGTTTATGACCTTTCAGTAAATTTATTTTAAAATTTCTTGTAAAACTTTTATTCTCATGTTTCATTTGGATAATTTCAGTGAACCATATCTTCCGAAGCCAATTTTGAGTGCAGCTTTGACTGCAGTTCGTGGAAAAACAACACCCATGGATCTGGTTCGTGTGGAAACCCGCTCCCAGGTAATTTTTTGGAATTCCTTTATACAATAAATTTTTTTTTTAAATTTATGAGTCCAGTCAATTGGTTGAAGACTGAGGCGCAACTATGTGTCCCTCGATTCAATGTACAATGGGGTCTATTCTGCTATTCGATTCACGTGAATGTTTCATTCCATTTCAAATTAGTCTTTTGAGTGCAAAGCCGCACCGCTCCTTATTTTTTTGTTTTTAATTCTAAAGAATATACATTTTATACGCGTTTTATTTGAATTTGAAACAATCATATCCCTTGGCGGATAGCTGAATACCAACTTGCACGTACAAAAATAGCAGAATTAGGTTGCCAACAATCGGATTCGCAAAATAAAATTTGCTCTTAGTTCGAAATCCATATGCAAAAGTTATGATTTTTGAACAATAGACGAAATTGGGATTGTAGGGTAAAATGTATTATTTTGCTACGATTTATATTTCAAATACTGAGTAAGGCTTTAGTATTCAATAACTGGGCTCAAAATATTATTAAACCCTTAAGAATATCGACCAACCAAGCATAAATAAATAATATTATATGTACATACATGTATATGTTAATTAATTTTTTAAATGTTACATTTTATTCCAGATAATGTTCTCGTTTCTTTCAATTGGCTGGGGCCTTATATCAGACATCGATATCGAAAGTGAACGTATACGGACTTTAGGCTATCAGAGATTTACTGTTTGGTCGGTACATAGACTAATAAGCTTACGCACATATCATGGAAAACTATCATATCTTCCAAAAACATCTGAAAACGATGAAAAAACAGACAATTGCAATAATACATCAAACGGTTCTCTTAAGCACAACTTGAGCATAGACACGTCGTCATTTTCGAAAACGGACTCTTTCGATTCTACCGATAGTCCAGAATTAAATGAGTACGGCGAAGTTATATCGTTGGAAACATCAGCAGGTTCTGAATTCTTTAGACAACGCGGTAACAGCTGGTATTCGGCTACGTCGCGTAAAAGCGCTTACTTTTCGATTGCAGAGAGCTTATATCAAAGTATCGATGGACAAGAAAGCGGTTCCAGTGAAAAAAGATCCTCCCAACAAAATACATTTCAAACATACGGACCGAGTCCGAATGCTCCATCTTTGATGAGTCCTGTTCCTGATACATGGACAACAGAAGAAGGAGAATATGTCATGGTACATGCTGCTTATCAATCACACCTGGGCACTGATATCTTTTTTGCTCCTTCTGCCAAATTAAGCGATGGCACTATATGGCTTGTTGTTATTCGTAGTGGGGTTAGCAGATCGCAATTATTAAATTTTCTGCTCAATTTGAGTTCGGGAACACATTTGCCATCAAAAAGCAATGAATTCATTAAAATTATACCAGTAACAGCATTTAGAATAGAACCGACCGGAACTGAAGGTATTATAACTGTGGATGGTGAAAGAGTCGAGTATGGTATTATACAAGGGGAAATATTTCCCAATATAGTTAATGTGATGGTACCCTAATGAAACGTACAATTTTTTTTGTTTAGTATTATTGAAAGTATATACATAATTGTTTTTAGTATTAATGTTTTGCCATTTGTTAAATGTAATTCTTAATGGTTAAGGGAGAATACTGTAATATTTCTTTTTACATTCCATATTATATTAAATTCCTTTAAAACAAATATATATAGACGAAATGTTTTTATTTAAATAAAATGTTCTTCTTATTGTATGTATATGGTATGAGAATTAAAATCTGTATTCATGCAATCTCCAGCAAATACATAAGGGTATTTAAAAACATTATCGTATTGAGAATTTATTCGGAGCGTTCTGTTCGATATTAAAATTGGTGGTCTACAATATCAGATTTTTAATGTAAAACACCCTTAAACAAGTGGTTAGTTACTCACCCTTACTACGGTTGTAGGTTTACTAAAACGACATGACTCTAGAAGGTACAATTGACTATAAAATAAAACTTCTCTGCTCACCGCTCTTTACCGTAAACAATAATTTTATCCAGCCCTATCACGAATTCCATTGTAATCGGAATCTTTCCGATCTTTCGAAGATTTGCGGCAGTCAATGGATAAAGATAACATTTCGTTTCTAGTTTTATTGGACTTTTCAAAAGCTTTCGACTGCGTAGATCATTCTGTCTTATGCCGCAAACTTTGTCGAGAAATTTACTTTGAATCTAGTGCTATTAAGCTAATTGATTCCTACCTTAGGGGAAGAATGCAAACTGTCGAAGCCAACAATAACTTCTCTGATTTTTTGTTAACGGCAAAGGGTGTTCCACAAGGATCAATATTAGGTCCTCTTTTGTTTTCTTTATATATAAACGAACTTCCTACCGTTATAAAACACTCGAACACATCTTTGCAATTAAGTTGTCCAATTGGTCTTTTGGAACACTTTGTTTGCTGTCTTAATGAAGATCTAGAGAGAATTTCGCAATGGTCTCGATCAAACGGGCTTTTATTAAACCCATTAAAGTCAAAATGTCTAGTCATATCCAAAAAGCCAGTTGATCTTTCTTACTTTCTTCCAGTGTTATTGAACAATTTTCCAAATGAATATAGTGAAACAGGTACAAATTTAGGAGTTCTCTTCAACTGCAGATTAACGTGGGATACTCACATCAATTATATAGTCGGTAAAACAGTCCAATATTTCACTCCAATTAAAACTCGCATTACGCTTATTAAAACCTTAATAATAGCTGTCCTTACATATGGATGTGAAATATGTTGCTCGTGTAGTTTTGAAAGCTAGAGAAAACTTAACGTGGCATTCAAAAGTGCTGTTCGATATGTTTATGGGCTACGCAGATACGATCCTGTATCAATTTTTTCAAAACAAGTTTTAAGCATGTCATTTAACAGTTTGCTAGAGTTCCGCACCCTAATACTATTCTCTAACATCTAGCTTACCCGTGAACCGTTTTATCTATATGAAAGAATAAGGACGACTTCTTCAGGTAGATCTGGGCAACTCATTCATCCAAGATACTCTTCCCTTACATCTGAACGTCAATTTTTCGTCAATAGTATCCGCCTTTGGAAGTGTCTCAATCGGTATATCCGAAGATTAGGAAACACATTGGGAGTACAAAGAGAAATAAAAAAGCATTTGTCACAAATTTAAACTAAATCAACAAGAGCAAGAAACAATCACACAATTAGCAATAAAAATAATTAAAATTAAATTTAAAATTTGTTATGCGCATGTATAAATATTTAATATTAATTGTTTTACTTTCTTGTAATAGTTCCATAAATTGTTAAATTGAACCTATCACTATTTTATAAGATATCATATCTTACTGCGAATTTAAATAAAATTAAATTAAAAAAATTTCCGAATCCCGAAAAAAAACTATCATCGATTCCGTTCGTAATGGCAATTTGTATGATATTTTCCACTACGATGGATTCTGTGATGGTTTTTTTCGTGATTCGTAAACGTTTCCGATTAGGATGAAATTCGTGATAGGGCTGATTATATTTTGCAACGCCAATTGGAGCTTCCAGAGCCGGGTCGTTTAACAAAAACAACAACCGTAATAAGGGTGACTAACTACCAACCGAGCAACATCATCGAGATACTTGATGGAATTATTTTCAATCATTTGGTTCTGCCGAAGAGAATATGTGCACACGCTCATTCCCGAGTGCAACATAACGCGTTTAATTTCTTCCGTCAAGTAATAGTTGGAGAGATAATTAACGCTTTTGTAGCTTCATTTAAATTCTTCCCAAAACGGATACCTCGAATGTTAGGATTATTCTTTCCTTTCGGAATTTCTTCTGAAAGATACCTCGATAGCGTTGTGGATATAATGTATGCTTAAAAAGTAAAAATTTATTTTTTTTTTGCACATCATTTGCAGATCTTGGAAGAAAGTTAAACCTCTTTATTTTTGATGAACCGATTACATGTATTGTTTATACTCTGTCTGCCTTATGTGGATACCTCCTCGAAATGACCTTTCAAACTTAATACGGAATATAGTTATTGACAATTTCGATGAATTCTCCGTTAAGCTTCCAATTTTCTTGTTGAATTAATCTCCCACCTTTTTTCTTCAAGCTACTACTTCAACCTTTTAAGACAATGAGGCTTCACGTTATGCTGGACTCTACAAATTTATTTATATCTACTAATAAATTGGAGCACGTCCGGGGGCGGCTATCAATCAGCATAATGTCATTTGTATACATTACAAATTTGTATCCAATCAAATTTTAGATGTCGATGTTTACGAACAATCTTCAAACCACCCTATAAGAATAGCATGGATTATTGCTTCCGAAGAAATGATTGCATCAGCGAGAGTGTTTCATGACATTTTTGTTGGTAAGTATCTTCTGATCACTCCAAAGGAGTTTTGGAATTAGCTTCAACTCTGCAAGTTATTGGCATTGTTCTTTGCCAGGGGCCCAACTATGTAACTCGATTCTACTTTTGATTCTATTCGAAAGTAAAATTCGATTCTACATTCAAATGGTACTATGTATGAAATTAGAATCGGATGCCAGTAATGCCAATTATTTCCCAGAAAATGTCCGAATATCGATCGAGTCTCGCATAGTTTTTGACATAAGAAAAAGTAAAAAAAAAAAAAACCATAATGAAAATAGAGGTTCTGTCGGAGCAATAAACATTAGAATTTACTGTGAAACTTTTTATTAAAATAACAATATCGTAATATAAGAAACGTGGAAAGTGTCGCAATTTGGATTAAATCCGAAACAAATTCAACGCACGCGAATTAGAGACAGATTCATTTGTGTTGTTTTGTGCTTCTTTTGTTTAACTTTTTCCATCGGATTACGTACATGGACCTTAAACATCACTGCCACAGTGGACCTTCAGCATTTAAATCATTAAACATATTCTTCCGTTTTGATGTATGTCTGGGGTTCGATTGTTTTGAAATAGCCTTTCCACAAATTAGGTTAACTTATTGAACAAAAATAATCGAACGAGGCACCTTCATTTCAGGGGTTTTTGGCGATTCCCCGTGCAGAAAACATTATATAAATAGTTTAATGAAACATTGAATAAAAGATTAATAATTTTAAATTTCCTTTTACTTAAATGTTCAAAGAAAAGTTCCTTTACTAAATCTACTCGCAAACACATTTGATATAGAATGAAAATTTGCGAATTCGAATGACTTTGACGTTAACTTTCGAAATATATAGTACGAATAAGTTTCCGAATTTAACAAAAAATAGTTGGAATTACTAGATTTGTTCGATTTTCGTATATTAGAACTTGCTATAGTTACAGAGTTCCAATTTTGCGAATCCGATAATTTTAATTGTAGAATCGAATTACATAGTAGGGCCCCAGCATATAATCAGTTTAGGTAAATATTTAGTAAAGCTTCGGATGAGTTGTAGGAAAAGACATGATGTGTAGGTAAATAGTAGGAGTTATTTGTTTGAATGTAAACTATCCAAGAAGATTAAGGGCAACAAATTTGAGAGACAGGTAGAGTAGGTCGTTTTCGAAGACGTCATCTGCTTCAAAAATACATTTGCAGAATGTTCTTAAACGCAAACTGCAAAAGCCTTCTGTGCAGTTAAAAAAAAATGAAGTTGACGAAAGAGACAGACATGGTGGTTCGAGGGATTGTTAGCACACATTCTCACAAAATCTGAATAGCTATTTCAAATTTGTTGTTGCTTTTGTTCGAAAAAGTCAAATACGTTTGCAGTGAGTCAAAAGTCGTTCGTACGTTTGGAGTGAAAAAGTCGTTCCCCGCTGATCATTTTTATCCAACCTATTCCAATCGCATGTACATACATTCGAATAGTAAACTAATTAATAAAAGGAAAACTTTCAATTTTTTTTTTAAGGATAATAAGCATACCTTTTATGTATTGAATTTATTTACTTTTATAATTTCTTTAATATTTTACATTGTTTTATATTTCTAAATTGCGTTAAGTAAATGATAAACAATTAATATCTGTACAGTGTACAACCGTGAAAACCGAAACACTACATCATGTTGTTTTTTTTTTTTTTTTGTTATGTTTGTATTATAAATTATTTAAGACTCATAGTAATAAATTATTTATAAAATTTGAATTCAAAGTCAGTAGTAAAAAACAAACATTATTATTTTATCATTATGCTTATTATATTATTTTTTTTTTTTTTATTCAAATATTTACAACGTTTATTATTATTATATTTAAATTTTTTAATTCCTTAATTTTTGTACGTTTATTATAATTCTGTATTTTTTTTTTTTTTGTTTTTTCTAAACGTATATTCATAAAAATATACTAAGCTTAAAACTTATTACTTTCCTACACATTTCACTTATTACTTAAAAAATACTTAAAAATGAATAGCAAAATTTACACATTAACAAATTATTGATTAAGTTTTTTTTTTTTTATAAATACAAATATTATTATTATTAATATTATTTCACATTGGATGAAGCATTTGCCACTGTTTCTCGAAAGTTTTTAATTTTTTGAACAAAATATCCTTCTACGCTTTCCGCACATTTATAAAATGCAGATTCTTTAGGATTATAATAGCGGCAGTTATCGAATATTTTTGTCATATCTCCAATGAACTCGGACAATTTTGTATATATCTGAGCATTTATTTTCTTTTCAATCTTTTTTAAATCTGACAAAAAAATAAAATCAATTTAATTATATTTTTTGTTTTTAATTATTTTTGTATAATTTACCCATTGGCTCTTTTATAACTTTATAATAGTCCGGTGCTTCTTCCGGATCAACCGGTTCCATAAAAGGCCACGCATTTTTGTGATTCTGTAAATGAATATTGCAAATTTGTTTGGTTATTCTAAATTGATTAAAATGTATTGTATGTGCATCTTACCTGCATTTGCTTCATAAGTTTTTTTAGTTCTTCAAATTCATTAGTGGTAAGGCTTTTCATGTTTGCCATATTTATGTCATTATTACGTTGACAATCCGGACATATATACTCATCGATAAATTCAGCTTCGCTTTGAACAATGCCAACGCAGCGGCCATGGAACCAGTCCTGGCATTTATCACAGCATATATAAAACTGTGATTCGTCATATGGCTGTTTACATGAACAATATAGTTCTTGTGTGTCTCTAGCACGACGGCACTCCTCACAAATAAATTCAGATAATTTTTTCGAAGCTTCTTCGGTAATATCAACACATTCACCATGAAACCAATTGCTACATAGATCACAACCAACATAAAATCTGAAAAGAAAAATCAAATTTTATTTCGAATCCAAGAGAATAGCGTTGCAGTTAGATACAAATGTTATGAAGGGAGGTAAATGATGTAGAGTTTCTCTAATCTAAGAAATAAATTATTTAAGCGAATATGCATTTTTAGTATGTACATAAATATGATAACACAAACTCCCTAGCGAGCTGTATTCTTTACAAAAAAAATTAATTCTGATTTTCTTTCCGCGTAGGTTAGGTTATTTCCATGAAAAAAGAAACAACAGTTTAACAATAACAAACCTATAGGCATTTTAAAATACTAATTGGGTAGGTACTTTTAATAAATATTATTGTCAAAAGGAAATCACTTCTTAACACTGCAGGAACCGAAATCTGAATGTCTTCCGTGATCGTCCTAACCCAGTCGGTGTGAATGGCCGTCTCTTTCTAGCAATACATTGTTGTCAGAATGCAGTACTGCCAAGTTATTCGTTGTTACAAGAGTTGATGAATAAAATTGAATTTATAGGTTTAAAAATTAACTAAAAAAATTATCTGGGAAATTTAGTAGCACGAAAGCTCCTGAAGAACCAAGCTACTTTCAGCCATTCCTGTGTGCTTGTTGTTAGTTGGAAAAAGTGGAGTATTGACGCGGAAGTGGCAAAAATGTTAATGAGAACAAGACGAAGTATGTGATGGTATTGAGAAATGAATCTCAACATCGTCGACTCGGGCAAAACTTCGCGATCGGTAATTAAAGTGAAGTATTTAGTTAAACACTTTGTGTACCTCGGCTCAACTATTATCCCACGAAATGATATCAGTGCAGAGATTAAACTCTTGCCAATTGGTGCTTCTCCGGTCAAAAAAGACATTTATGCAGTATAACCTCTCGAGAAGCAAGGGGACCTTGATTTTCCCGGCCCTGCTGCATAGGGCAGAAGCAGAAGGGATGAAAATTTGTTTGGAGAAGATGGCAAACAGCTGATAATACAGCGGCTGGGACAAGTGAAGCGTATGGACATTGACGTAACTTACATACATTTTTATGATCAATTTAGGTGTTAACAGAAACATTATCAGCCCTCTTCTGCTATATGATTCGATCGATACTTTCGATTCACGTGAATGTTTCATTCGATTTGCCTCAAATTAGTTGTATTTAAAACTTATCAGCCCTATTCTGCTATTCACGTGAATCGTACTTTCGATTCACCCATTCGATTCCCTTTCGCTCTACCTTTCCATTCTGCTATCCGTCGGGTGAACTTCAATATCCCAAACCAATTTGACATTCACGTAAACAGCTGTTCATGTGAAAATCTTGTGAAATTTGGTTAAATTGTTTTAATTAATCATTTTAAATTAAAAAAAAACAACAAATATAAGCAGTTATTAAACTTTTTTCCACTTCCAAACAGAGGAATAAGAAAATCAACAAACAGAGCACTTGTTTTTTGAAAAACTGGATTTTATTTCATTGCAGAAAATAGAGGGATGAATTGATCTCTATTTTTTGTTCTACCGCGAAAAATGATAATAAGCTATCATTTACAGACAAATATTCTAAATTAGGCAATAAACTAGATTTTACTTATATTTTACTAATCACTTCCCAGGCAATCCAATAAAAATGAAAAAATCCGCAACATTTCATATGCGGATCTGCATTGTATAGAGTGAATGCGTTCACGTGAATAAGAGAATACCGCGGAGTATTACCGACTTTACCTACTTTAGCCCAGATTCACTTCGAATGAATAGCAGAATAGTGATTAGTGAAAATTCAAGAAAAATTCCCCCCAATGAATAGCAGAATAGGGCTGTATGTCTTTCGAATGCAAATCTTAACCAATAATTGTCTTAATATTATTTTAAACGCAATTTGTGCGCATTATGGAACATCCATTTCCTTCCCGCTGATAACAGAATGCAAAATATTCACGGTAACGTTAAGCAGAATAGGGCTGTATATTTTATGTTTATGTGGTGATGGCCAAATAATAAAAATACAAATTTACTTACTTAGTATCATCATAAGGTGTCTTGCATATACAATACAATTTTTCACGTTTTTTCGACATTCCGGGGAACTTTGAACCTTTCTTCTGTTTAGTTGACGTTTGAATCTCTTGATTGTTATCACGTGGCGATGGTCTTCGGAAAAAAAAGTAAAAGAAATTAAAATTAAATAATATTACTAATAAACTAAGAGCCAAATCACATACTCGTCTGAGCCTGATTTGAAATTATTAAAGCTTCTGGCCTCATTTTCTTGAAGTTCTGGCATCGCAGATGCAATTTCTCGCTGAATTTCAATGTGTAATACCCTTTCTAGAATTGCCCTCTTTTTTAATATATCTTTCTTCAATAATTCTTTATGTCGATTCAATCGCTGAAAAAAAAACATCATAAAAAGTTTAAATAGTTTATTAATTTGAGAAAGAAAACCTCAAATCAACTTACATTAAGTTGTGCAGCTGCTTTCTTTTTTTCATTGTCATGTTTGCCTTTGTTTTCATTCGAAGCACCAACTAACAATGTATTATTGCTTTCAGCTTTTCCTGCTGCAAATGCACCAAAAGACAAACATAAATTCTTCGATTTTCCGGGTACTTCATCTTCATCTTTTATTCTGCTACTGTTTCGCTTTCTAGTCGCATGAACCACTTGCTGTGATGGAAAAATATTTACATTTGAAATCAGATTTGTAGTGGTTGTTGAATTTGTTGTTGTTGTTGTTGCTGTTGTTGTTGCTGAAGTCGGTTGATCTGATTTCATTTGGCGTTCCTGGTATCGTTGTAGGTTTATGAGTTTTTCTTCTATTTCGGGATTGAGATTTTCTTGTTTGAGCGCATTTTTTATTGCTTAAATGATGAACATACAATTTTTGTTTATTATTTAACTGAGCAATTAAGATATTGAACACAAAAGGTGATAATTTTAAAAATTAAAAAAGTCTAGACAATTCTAAACAAACCAGAATAGTTGTGAAACTAAGATAAATCCTGCCACGAATTCCATCGTAATCGGAATCTTTCCGAATTCCAAAAAAAACTATCATTTCCTTCGTAATGAGATTTTTCGATACGATGGTAGGTAGAAATGGCGGCCATCGACCAGACTAGCTCGCTGACCCTATTGGCGCAAAAAAGATCCGTTTTCATAGCATAACTCGTTTGAGGAATGGGTTTGTAGGACTACCCTATGGTGGAACAACCATACTAAAGCCCCGAGTCAAGATAGCTAAATACCTAAATTCATCTCAGAGCCATTTCGTCGCGTTTAGAAAAGAGATCCAGTCTTTGATCTTCAGTTCAGAAAGTTCGTCAAGGTCGTCAAAGAAAGCCTTTCCAAGTGATTGTATCCGAAAACGGGCTAGGGCAGGGCATTAACAGAAGAAGTGAATTAATTATTCCTTTTCCTGCTGGTTCGCACAACTACTGTTGTAAGAAATACCTAGTTTCGCCCATGCTCTCCTATTGGCCAGTGCCCGGTGCATGTTGCAACGACCCTGGCGATGTCTTGCCTTGGTCTGCAAATTAGATCTTTTGTTTGGGATTTATTAAAGGTGGGCCACATCTTTCTAGGTATAATACAGTTGCTTAGACTGCTCCATATGTCTGAAAGTATATTGCCCTTCATAACTCCGAGAGGAATGTAAACTCTTTCCGCCCTTCATAGGGCTGAGCATTGCCTAGCTAGTTCGTGTGTCCGCTCATTACCCTCAACGCCACAGTAACCCGGTAGGTACCCACTAAGATTGACATTCAGGCTTAGGAGCTCATCCCAGCATTGCTGGACCAATTTGGAGGTTGATGTAGCCTCAGCAAGGGCCTTAACAGCCGCCTGACTATCTGTCAATATTAAAGTATTTCGATTTTGCTTTGGGTGTTGTTTGAGTATTTGGCATGCTTCCTTTAAAGCCAGTAATTCTGCCTGAAAAACGCTACCATAGTCGGGAAGTCGAAATGATTTGGAGACATTTAAGGACTCATAGAAGATTCCTGAACCCACACCACACTCCATCTTCGAGCTGTCAGTGTATATAGTTGTGTCGAAGTCTCTCGTCACGACGTCATCCTTCCGATACGATGGATTCTGTGATACCTTTTTCGGAATTCGTAATAAGTTTCCGATTACAATGGAATTCGTGATAGGGCTGAATGATTTTAATTTAAAAATTAATTTTAAACAACTTTCATTATTTTTACTCGTTACAATGAGTTTTGTTGATAAAAAAGAAGTTATTTTACACACAAAAAAAAAAAAAAAACAAAATCTTATAAGTAAACAAAAAGCACTTCATATGTTCATAAAATAAAATTTTAACACAAATATGAGACTCACTTTGTTGTATATAATCGGGAGTTATAACAAAAGATTGATTATTTTCCAGGTTTAAGGTTGACACAATTTTCGCTACATCTTTATGTATTTTTCCTGGTGTGTTAAGTTTGTTTTGTTTTGTCTCGATTTGATTTGGATATATTTCGGTTTTGATTTCATTATTCTCCTTTTTAATTTGAATCAAGCCTTCACTTGAGTTCCTTTCAATGGAATCAATACGGTCCTAAAAAAAATACATACATACATTGAATGTGTTTCTTTTTGTAAGTTACCTACTTTTTGAATGAAAATATAAAGATAAAAATAAATTAGAAAATAAAAATTATCAAAAGAAAAAAATTTTGTTTACCTATTTTTTTTTTTAATTTAATAATTCAACAATAATTACTTATAACCTAAGGTGCCGGAAGACACTAAACTCAGGACAAATAACTACAAACATATGGGGTAGTCTATGAAAATTTGAATTATTTGGATTTATCACCTCTGCATTTGAATAAAACAAATTTTAGTTTTCAACAGAAAAATATATACATAGACACTTGTATGTTGTTTGTTTTTATTTTATAACAAAATCAACTGATGAAACTATTTACATACTTCAAATGAGTTGTTCTACTATTTCAATCAATTAATGTTATTTTTATGTTAGCTACTACACATTTTACTCACCTTCTTTTTAACTTTTTGTTTTTTCTCGAAACTGTAATACCTCACATCGTAAATCCGTAACACTCAATTAAAATAATAAAATCTAAATTCTGCAAAAGCTCTTTAAGTTCTATGTTCTACTAAGGGGCCCGTCCCGGCTTCGCAAGGGTAGACATAGTATGTTCGGTCATGCAATGTGTAAGACATGAGACAATAGAAAAAAACCTTTTCTATCCACGAAGATTAAGAAAGAATTTTTTTGTGATTTCCATTTTCGATATAAAGGTTTTTCCAATACGGACGGATCGATGTTGACAGTCTGTGGTGGCTTGTTTTTTTTTTTTGGCGGCGTCTGTCAAATCTGTTGTTTACTATTCAGTCGCTGATGCCATGGCGAGTTACACAATTGAGCAGCACGTCCAAATGATAAAACTTTAATTTAAAAATTTCTTGTTGCGGCCATTTTACGGTTTCGATGGTTGTCCTTTTCAGACTACTATTCAACGTTTGGTAGACCGATTCACAGAACAATCATCCAACACCCGTGCGTCAAGGAAACTCGATATCTACCGACAAAAATCGCTGCTGTCTGCGAGAATCCGTACTTCATCGAAAACGAAACGATCAGCCTTATTGTGAGTTTCACCCGAACAACATTCCACCCGGGAAATTTGACATTTCACTTTTCGCCTATTCCCCTTATTGTGAACATTCATTTCGGGTGGAATGTAATGTCATTTTCACTTCTTTTTTGTAGGCGAACGAAATTTCGTTCGGGCGAAACTCATAATAGCTTTTAAAATTCCGGGCGAACAAACAAACAACTACTTTCTATGCCAATAAGCCGAAATTGAACGATGTCCTCTAAGTTAACATAATCCAGGCCATCGCTCAAATGCAGCCGGATATTGCAAATTGAACCTCTTGAATCCGTGCCACCGAGCGTAGCCGCACCGGATTTTTGTTTATACCTCGCTCACAGCCTTAATAATCTATAATGTATACGTTTTAAATTATTTATGTGTTTTTATTTCAATACACTCTTCTCTCCAAATTTGACATTTTTTATTTAATGGGTTTCTGATTGATTTTACTCAAAATAATTGAACAGTATAGGCTTAACTCAAATGTAATAACAGTGGACGTTGCATTGGACGAATTTTACTCTAACTACTTTCTAAAACTTTCAGCTGCTGTTAAGAAAAAAATGTGTAAATTTCAGCGAAATCTGTTAAGCAGTTTTTGAGACTATTAAATACCTTTCATATGTATAGATTTCTTTATTAAAAAATCCTAGTTCAAACATTTTCAAGTTTACTAACAAATAGAAATATCTCAACGCTCCTTACGTTGTTTTGAGATAAATATTTTATTAAAGGAAGTGACTCTAGACATGTCAATTATAACAGTTTTGGTTTATAAAAGTAGTGTTTATGCGGCCCCGTAAGGCCAGGGCCCTCCGCCGGTGGACATTCTTCAGAACCTAGTTTTTTTTTTTACAAGTCACGCGAACGCACGTTAACGCCCGTCCACTTTTAATGGCGAAAAACTGTTATAACTGTTATAAATTGACATGTCTCTAGTCTCGTCCTTTATTAAAAATTGAAAATGTTGGGGATTAGGGAGTTTTCAATATGGAAATAAAAGAACGTAGAATTTAAAGAGCTTCCACAGAACTTACATTTTGTTGTTTGACACATTTGTATTATTTATTTCGGTAACTTTGAACAATTTACAATATTCTTTAGTAAATGCTTTTGTGTGTATATTAAGTACAGTTAAAATGGAAAACATGAAAATTAAAAACTATAATGACAGGAATCCTTTTATCCACTTAAAAATAGGCGAATGATTTATGTACAAATTTGAAATTATATAAGTTGTGCTGCCAAAAATAAAAACCACTGACATTATTAACAAGCTTAATTATATAAAATAACAATGGTGCAAAAATTTAAACAGCGCAGCGTGATGTTAAGGTGATACCATGATAAGCATAATACTACACTAAAAATATTTTATAAATTTAAAGCTTTTAGTTTTAAACACTTTTTAACTCCTATAATACCAAGGGCTTCTTTCTGAATGTCTATAAGTAAAGTTCTGATGAATTAATCGAAACATAAATATTGGCACAGGGTCTTATTAAGTCCACACGAAAAAGGTCCCACTGAAAAGGTTTTTAAAGCCCAATATTAATATGTTTGGATTGTTAAAATATGACCATTTGCACGAAATGTTTTGTTTTAATAAGATATTGTAACTCTAATACCACGGTTAAGCTAATTTGTGAGTTAAGTTTGGGTTATATCATTCAAAGATTACTTTTAAATTGTTTTGGCGACAGGAAAATAACTTAACATCGCAATAAACAATGTTATGAATTAACATTAACCATTTAATGTCAATTCAATGTTTTCTTATTTTGGATTTTTATATTTGGAAATTTCGGAACAATTGAATGAAATTTTTTTTATTATCCAGGCAATTTTACTTTACCTTGGTCGATTGTAAAAAGAGATCCACCTTTTCTATATAATAGTATTTAAAAAAAAACGTACAAATTCGAATGCCATTTAAATAAAAATCAATTGTTTTTTTTTTGTTTAGTTCAGTACTTGCTAAGTTTATTTTATTTAATTTATTTTATTTTTTTTTACAAAAATCTCAAAAGAAATGTGTTTGTCCGAAATAAAAACAATAAAACATTTAATTAATCCCCTCTTATAAATATTCCCACAATTTAAAACTTTTTGTCTTGAATTAAATTTAATTTTAAAGTATATGTATAAATTATAAAATAAAACGGACCATACTTTTGTTTTACTTACTTAAAAAAACTATTTTTTACACCCCGAAAAAAAATTGTTAAAAACAATAATAAATATGTAACTAATATTAAATGATGTTCTTAAACACAACGTACCTTTGTATAATATCAGTGGTTGAAATTATTCCAGGAAACCTTTGAAGAAATTTTATGAAGAGATAAGATTTATTAAAATTTCTCAAGCAGTTTATAAAAAAAAAAAAAATAATAGCTAAAAAAATTATTCAACAAAGTTAAAAGTTCAAATAAATTTTCTTTTTTTTTATAATTAGATGATGATTAGGATGGAAAAGCCTTTGTGTTACAGTAATGTATTTTTATTTTTATATTAATTTTTTTTTGTTTTAAATTAACATATATTATGTGAGATTCATTGAATAATTTTTTTTAGTTATCAACAAATTTACGTACTGCTCTCATAGAAATCTCTATAAATGGAATCTCTTCACAAAATAACATTCAAAAAGGTTTCCTTGGCTAAAATGTCTTATTTATTGGCTAAGTTCAAATTGTGGGTATATATATTTGCAACAGGCAAAGAGTTAGTTAATATGAGCGCTTTTTGTCAACACAAAGGCCAATTGCAAATAATCATCAAACTAATATACAACTAAATAATTTTATTTTTAATTTTATTTAAGTATAATAAAAAAAAGAGAAAAAAAAATAAGAGTTTGGCCAGAAGCACTTATTCAATTATAAATTATATTTTAAATATAAATACATAATTGTCTTTTTTTTTTTATTGACCTATGTATGTATAACTAAAAACTCATAGATATAAACTTCTATTGGGTTTTAAAAATACTTTAGGTAATTCGGAGTCAAATCGAAAATCGCTCAAGAAAACGCCGAAGAATGTGGAGGGATCGGCTTTTGGAATTTTCATTTTTAAAGAGAAGGGACAAAAAATTGTGTGAGTGCCGGGACTCACGGTTAATATGTGGAAATATCAACGTTTTCCCAAGCGCAGTTTTTAGGATCCATATTTTGATCCGTATACAAAGGCGTCCATATGTTGTCGACTACATGCACGGTTCTAAAGCGGAATAGTTTGCTTGAAGGGGATCTTCAGATTGTTGTCACTGAACGTACCAAATATCCTACTATGCAGATTTTCGGAACGTAACGTGCTACATCGTATAGTGTGACCTCGTAACGTCGCACAGAGGAAAGTCCACGTTTTCATTTCCCTCTACCGCCGGGATTGATGTTTACACATCAAAAATAAAACTTTTAATATGTTCTCGAATGACTTATAACTGGCCAAAACACCTTTAAAGTACAATCGGATTGAAATAAAGCGAAGCCGTTGCAAGTCTTTTCTAAAGGGTTTACTTTTTGTTTCAAGTATGGTGTGGCGGTTGAACATTTCTCCCCTTTCCAAATACATATGTACGTCGTAAATCGATCAACAGGTAGGACAGAATGGGGTTGAATATACGCATTTGATGGATATAAGATGCTCTTTAGATTAGGAAGATTGAGTCCAGTATCATGGCAGCTTGTTGGTATGAGAAGTGCGGGGTGGTGAATGAAACATAAAACCGGACTCTTGAGGCTCATTTGTTGTTGTTTCAATATGCATAATGTAGAAATTGTTGTTTCAATGTATTTTGAGGCGCCTTAAAGTTTCTAATGTAAACGCCAGTCCGGACTCAATCTAAACAGAGTCTAAGGGATGTCCATGTCGAACGTACTTAATTATTTATTTTTACAAGCTTACTTCCTACAACAACGAGCTTGCAATTAAAGTAGCAGGAGCCGAAAGGCGTTTTGTGACAGCTCAACTGTCTTTAAATATTTTCATTTACAGTTATAAATTATTATATTGCTGATTATCACAGATTTAAAAAAAAAACTTTATTTTGGATCATTTTGTTGCAAATGGTGATGGTAAAATGAGCTTTCTACTTCGATTTAGACTTATTGCGCGTTTGCGAATGGGATATGCCTACTTTCCGTGAAAAGTTCAACATTTCCTTAAAAATCAGTTAATAATATATTCCAGAAATTGTTGAAGACTTAATGCCCAGTTTTTCAGTGGTGAGTTTTAACAGAGAAGCCTAAACCATCATAATTATTTTTTTATGATTTTCATTTATTTCTATCTGGCATTCTCAATTTCATCAAAATCATTTTTTGCAGACAGACAATCTCCATCGATTAAATATGTCTCGCCCCAACCCTCTTGATGCTCATCATCTTCAGTAAATCGTAGAGCTATATGGCTTTTCCGAATATTACACATCATATTTTTTAATGATTATTGCAGACACAAAATGTTTTTTTTTATTATGTCTTACTAACGGTTCATGAAGGTCTAATTCACTAAAAAAAAATTGCTCCGATTTGTATCATTCATGCGAATGCCTGGATCTGGTTGGCAGATCATGTAAGACTGACCTTTCCTTCTTGCTTTAAACCATACTTGGACATCCGCATTGATGTCATATAGCAGGCTAGACTTATTTCTAAGGGGAACAAAAAATTTCAGTGTGTCATTCAAAGTTTAATAATATGATAACGCCATGGGTAATCTAATAATTATTTGATATATAGCTTCAGGATTCCATCAAAAAGGTTAAACAAAATATTTTCTGTCAGTTATAGACAAAGTGACGTTTTATTTGAAAATTCTGTTATTTACATTTGTTTTGTAAATTATGTCCTTGAGTTCAATGATCCCGACAGTTCGTCGCAAAAATAAGTCATTTGTCAAATGAAAAACGACAACATAAGACAGAAACATATAATCGTATACAACCCAAAAACCAATTGAGTCTACATTTCGTTTTAAGCGAAATAAATATGAGTTCCCGTCAAAGTTGTGTGGCTTGCCATTTTAAAATTATATTGGGTCACACGCTAATTTAGAATAATTAACTTTTTTAAATATATGTATAGATTTTAAAATTCAAATTTTGAAAATGAAAAGTCGTTTTATTACTTAACGTCATGACAGAAAAACATCAATTAACGTCAAGGACGACCTTTGGGCTTCATATGAGAAATTTTCTATAGGAATGTTAATTTATAGATTAGTTAATTTAATTATTATTATAATAATTGCAATTCTGCAAATGTTAATAGGTAAATACAACAAATATAAAAAAAAATATAAAACATTTTTTTTATCAAAAACTCTTTAAATTGACAGAGAATTAGTGAGACTTGAGATATTATGTACTTACTTATTATATAAGTTTGGTTAATGGAAGAATGAGTTACTGAGAATAGATGAACAATTTTTTTTAGTAATGAGTTAAGTTAATGACCGAATGAGAGTGAATCATTTGCCGAACGAGATAAAGCTTAATTTCTTTGTTTAGGGATAGGTAAACCACACAAGACTTTGGACAAAGTAACATAAACAGTACAAAAAATAGAGATTATGAGCATTAATAGATAAACAACCAATATTGTTGGATACGAGTTAATTCAGCATATCGTTGATTCTTTTTCGAAAGAATATTATTTAGACCTCTCTATGTAAAGTGATACCCCAATTCATATTTCAGACATTTTCTTTTGAGCGGGAAGAGCACATATATGTATATCCGAAAACATATACCATATTTTTCAAAGACCTACACATTCTTAATACATAAATATATATATATATGTATATAAAAAAAAAAATATTTACTAAAAAGTTTAAAACGTTTTAAGCTTAAAAACCAATCTTTTGTTTAAATATTGTTTCATTTAATACTTACATGCTGGACTTGTTGGTTTTGTTGCACAGATACTAATGGCGAGGGCTGGGAATGTGAATTTTGTTGAATTACACTACTGGATGGCTGAACAGCTAAATAGATTTTCGTTGGCCCTAATACACCCTGTTTGCCACTGGATTCTTGAGCTGTAAGTTAATTATTTGTATGATTTTTAAATAGTAAGTATATGATAAATCTACCTTTCAATAACTGTTGTTTAACTTGCTGTTGAACCAATGCAAGTTGTTGTTGCGTAAAATCATTTCCAACTAATCCCTGCAAAACTATTCTGGGTCCATGTTCAGTTTGTATAACTTGGGCCGTGACACATTTAATAACAGTTCCAGGTGGTTGTCCTTGCAGAAGGCTCTGCTCGATTGTTGTTGAAGTTGGCTGTTGTGGCTCTTCTTGCGCTGAATACATATGATTGTTTCCTTGATCACTCGTTGCCATTTTATTATCTTTGGTTATGTGATCGTTAATTGTTGTTGGAGATTTCAATTGCTGAACGACGGTAGTATTAGATTTAACTGGTGTCTGTTGTGGTGGTGATTCTTTTGTATGTTCATTGAAATTAGTACTTGTAACAATGTGGGCATTTCCATCGCTTTGAGTTTTGATATGTGCGACAATTTGTGCTTGATTATTTCCCAAAGGCTTTATTATGACTTGCTGACCATTTACATTTGCAACTTGAAGTTTACCCTGGGCTAATTGTTGTGCCAAGGCAGAATTTTGCACGACGAGTTGCTGCTGTGTTGGCTGTTGATTACATTCAACGCTCTGAACCTGTTGATGTTGTTGCTGCTGTTGTTGTTGCTGTTGTTGTTGCTGCTGTTGTTGCTGTTGTTGTTGTTGTTGTTGTTGCAGTTGTTGCTGCTGTTGTTGTTGCAGTTGTTGCTGCTGTTGTTGTTGCAATTGTTGCTGCTGTTGTTGTTGTTGTAGTTGTTGTTGCTGCTGCTGCTGCTGTAATTGTTGTTGTTGCTGCTGCTGCTGTTGTTGTTGTTGAATTTGCTGACTTATAGTTTGGTTCTGCACTTTCAACTTAGGGACAACTTGGGTTCTTGTTTCAACTTGTGGAGATTGTGCATGAATAACCATTTGCTGTTGTTGTATTTGTTGTTGCTGCTGCTGCTGCTGTTGGGGCTGTGCTGGTTGAATTATTTGCTGCTGTAAAACTTGCACCGGCGAGGACTGAGGTACTGATCTTTGGGTAACAATAGTTTGCCCTGGACTAAGTATTATTCTTTGGCCACCAACCATAATTTGTTGCTGAACATTACTTGTATTAACAATCTGCTGAATGACTTTTTGAGTCGGTGGATTATTTATTACCACTTGATGGGGAGCTGCTTGCGTGACAGTTTGAATATTTTGTGTAGTAGGATTTTGTATGTTTTGTTGTGTGGGTGAAGATATTAAAACCTTTTGACCCTGAGCATTCTGGCCAACTAGAAGTTTTTGCCCTGGTTGTACAATCAGTTGCTGCAGGTTCGTGGGCTTTTTACAAGTAGTATTTGCTTGCACAATTTGCCCCCCAGTTGTCAAAACTTTGTGCACAGTTTGTGAAACAGGAACCTGAGAACCATTTTTAACGGCATGCGATGTAGATGCGATAGTATTTGTTGTTACCTTTTAAAATATAAATTCAAACAAATTAACATTAAATAACAATGATTACTATTATGCTTCTGTGATTACCTTTTGTTGAATTTCTCGATTGACTATTTGTTTAACTACATTTGATTGCTGAACAACAGGCTGCTGCTGCTTCACTACTTGCTTCACAGCTAACTGCTTAACTGTAGTCGTAGGAAGAACTGAATTATGAGTTGCTTTGTTATTCACAACGGCCGAGCTTTTTATAACAGCTGAACTTTTGGTAGTGCTCACTGGAACAACAACATTTTTATATATTAGTTAATATTTTTGTGATAGTTATTTTTTTTTTTCTTAATTATTTACCTGGAGTTGTTGTTAGGACATGTAATTTGCCGTCTGGCATTTGAATTAGTTGCTGGCCAGGACTCAAACCACGCACACTAACTTTTCCATCCGGACCACGAATTATTTGCACTTTATGCTGGGTAGGCTGCTGTGGCGGTTGAGGTGTTTCTGTAGTTGTTGTTGCTGTTTCTGTAGTGGTTTTGTGTATAACATTGTTGTTTGGTGTTGATTTAACAGTTTGTGTTGATGGTGTGACTACAGTCTGGTGTATAACTCTTGTGGTTCCATCAGGATTCCTAACAATTACCCTTCGGTTAGTTTGAGCAGGACTTGCCTTAGCTGAAAAATTACAATTTTGTATAAGAATTTCTGTGTTTCAAAAATTCAAACAACGAAAAAAAAAATACTTACCAATAACATGCTTATTTTCTGTCGATTTTTTCTGTTGATGCACCGCCCTCTGTAACTTAAGTTGCTGTTCCATTTTATCTTTCATTTCGTCACTGGAGAATTTTGAAGTTGGTGTTTTTGAAACAATTGAACTATTGGTTGCAGGAGAACTACTAGACGTACTGCTACTGGATGATGCACTTTCCATTTGTTTTAAATGAGCACTTCTACTTATCATCGAAGTACGTATTTTTTCTTGTTTCTCGCCAAATAGTTTAATCTCCCAAAGTTCAAGTTTATCTTCATCGACCCATTCTTCTGATACTTGTGGTTCAGTTTGCTGAGGAGATTCAGCACGTTTTCTCTTGCGCAAGCCAGATCTTATCGATGTAACCTCTGTGTGAATTTATAAGGTTGACATTTTAAATAGAAGATGTATAAAGCTATAATATGTTGATTTCCAAGCACACTCCTCTTTAACTAATTACGTTTTTATGGGATGAGAAGAACGAACATTGTTGCACTTGCTGAATATTAAATTAAGCTTAGACATATTGCAACTTTTTTGTTTGTTCAAGAGTGTGCTGGAAACATACAAATACATACATATCTTTCTTTACATACCTCGAATTGTTTTGGGCAGCTCTAGCGGAATAACTACCTTCCTCCTTAAATACTGTGTTTTCTCGTTGCACTTACCGAAGTGCTTAAGCTTCAACAACTCTTGAGTGACAATTTCTGTGTCAGTTGTTATTTGATGTTTGCCATCTAGAGAGGGTGGTTTAGCTATCATATCGTCCCAACGAAGACAACAATATAATATCCTTAGTTGCAAGGCAATCGCAGCTATGGTTGGACAATTCGTAGTCCTATATAACCAGCATGTTTTAAACAATGGCCTCGAACATGGATACGGCCATACGGTTGTATTATTTTTGGCCAAATGGTGGTAACCGTTTATTTGTAATTTACCGCCCGCTCTAGCCAATTTAAGAAGTTCATATTTCGGAAGAACCATTAGACTTTTGTTCAAGTTCTTTGTGTAAAAACTAGAAATTATGGGATATTTAGAAATAACGGTAGATGTAGGTTGATCCGATGTGGCTGTTGTGGTGTTAGTGTTGGTGGTAGTGGTAGTTTTCTTAGCATTAATCTTCTTTAACTCACGAACCAAATAGATTTTTCCTCGTGTTTGTGTTGCCGAATATATACGCTCCGAACCGTTCGGACCCAATTCGGGTTCAATTTTAACATTGTCTTCACGTTTAATTACCCGCGGAGGATGCAATGGGAAACGTCTATTTTGTCTAACTGCCGTTGGTGCACTCTGTTCCATTGGCTGATTGAAATTTAAATCTTTTGCACTTCCATTTTTACTGCGAAGTTTTGACTTTCGTTTTTTAGCAGACGACGTTACTTCATTTTCAAGCAAACTCGAAATGGCATCCGTACTCTCGACTTCGACATTACTACAAACATCCAAATTATCTACATAATTATCTGCCCCAGTTCCCAAATTATCGTTAAGATTCTTTGGCGAACCAAAATCTTGATTGTTTGATTTGGTTGCTTCTTCTTCAACACATTCATCTTTAATATCAGTTTCCTCCTTAACATGCAAGGGAGTATAATTAGACGTAAGGAGATGATCTTCGAAATCTATTGCATTATCAAAAGCCACTTGGAAATCTTGCTTCAAATCAATTGGGCATTCGTCAAACGACCTGTCATCCAAATCATCCAATCCAACATTTGGTTCTTTTTTGCCCTCAGTCAATTTCTGTTCTAAAATCGAGGGCTTCTTTACAGCACCCAATATGGCGGCTACTGTTTCTTTTGAACCATTGCCAGCTGTATGGGCTTTTCTCAATAACAGAAGCAATTCTTTCTTCGCTCTTGCTTTCTGCAAGCATAACGGCGAATAGCAAGTGTTTGCTGTTATCTGAGAAACTGCATTTGAATTTGTATTGCAATCTTTTGTGTAACAACGATATTGCTTGGCAAATTTATTAAGCTGACTAAATTGAAGTCGGACCGATTGGATTTTTTTCGCCAGTGTATTGACTAACTCTAGATTGACACTATTCGATTGCGAATTATGCTTCTGTTCAACTAAACGAAGGATTTGTCTTTCTAAAATTGATTCCTTACTACTAGTAGCTGGTGTAATCTCGGGCTTCGATGGCATTGGGAGGTCTTCGACTTTGTTAACATTAGACATCTTCTGCTCTTCGGCTTCTTTCAGAAGTAATCTTTTCGACAGCAAATCATCCAATTTACTTTTTCTTCCAATCTTCGGATAGAGTAATCTGCCTGTTGCAGTCAGAGATTTGGAAACATCGACCACATCTATATTTTCGCTCCCATTGAACTCTACAATTTTGATGTGTTTAAAGTCATCTATGTAGCCATAATCTAGACCTTTCTGCGATGATCGCTCGCATTGCTTTAAGAAATTAAAAGTTCGCGGGTCAACGGTTATAATTTTGTGCTCGTCTTTATGAACAATGTGTATATTCACTTTGCTGGCACAATTTTTCTCACAGAAACGACGATTACGTTGCGCTTGTCTGAAATATGACATCCATATCCAACCCCATTGGCCATGGATACGATATTCCTCGCCTTTCTGTTTCCAAACTTGATGCTTCAGACCAAGAGAATACTTTACGTAATTATATGCTAGTCGATTTCTTTCTTCTTCGTCGTCGCGTTCTCGTTTCTCCCGTTTTTCAATCTTTTTTCGATCTTCTCGCTCTGCTGATGTTGTTCGATGAAATTTAATATGACCTAATTGTTCGTGCCACACATTTGCAAAGATAACCGATTTGAAGCATGCCTGCAGCAATAATAGAACATACGAAAAGTCTTGTGGTTTTGTCGAATTTGTTACCGATGTCATCCAAATTTTTCGAATTGTACTCCAATTGGTGATCATAAATGACGAAGCTATATTTTGTTCGAAACTCATCAAAGTTTGTCTCAAAGTATTCAACACATTTGTCGCCGTTCCATTAGAATTTCCAAGCCACTTGAATTCCGATGCCGTCGTTAGAGAGAACTTATGAGAAAGATGTCTTCTTTTGTCGCGTTCCTCATTTCGTTGAGGTTTATTCAAGGCAATCGGGTTGACAGCGTATTGATTCACATAGGTCTTAAAGCCATTTTCCATGCCCAATTTGAAATACAAGGTTCCGGTGTTAATTTGATTTTGTTTTTGCCTGGTTACTCTCAAGTCCGAGTTAGTGGCAGATTCATCTTCTTTCGATTCGACATTTTCATTTTCTATTGCAGTTTTATTTAAAATCTGATTGATTTTATCATTCTCAAAATCAATGTAGGATTTTTTGTTTAATTTGTTTTCATTTGTTAGCTTTTCGGTTATTTTCATTTGTCTGATGATTTCGTCCTTTTTATCATTCAACTCTTTACAAAGACCTAATTCTAAATCATTGGCATCCAATGACAATAGAAGTAGTTCTAGCTGTGGTGTTGTCGAATAGTACCAGATTTCGGTCCCATTTTGATTTTCGACAAAGATTCGACGAGCCACAAACCAGTATTTTCTGCCATGTCTATCAAGGCCTAATGTGTCGTGACGAATGAGGACACCTTGCTTTTCTTGTGGTAGAACACAATCAACCGTACCAGATACCTTATGTGATTGACAGAGATTACACTGCCAATCTTCTGTGGGTACATCAACTAAAGGCGGATCGACGCATTCTAGATGGAAGACAGCCGGGCACGTCTCACAACATAGCAGATCTCCCAAACGATGGCAAACTCGGCAATGATCATCATAATGAATGGGTCCTTCCTGTAGCATAACATCACGCACCGCAGTGGTGTACAGCAATTGGTCAGTAAGGAATTTCAACACTTTTAATCTATCTTCCACACCTGAATGCGGATATTCTTTTGATTCTAATATATCATGAACACTTCGATCGAAAATTGGATCGCTCTCCACATAACTGCGTAGAACTTCTGGCCATGTTATATTATCAATCAAAAATAAACTAATATTGACACTGTCTTTTTGATCAAGAGGTCCAAAGTGAGTACTTTGGATATCTTCTTCGCGAAGAATAGCCTTCAATAGCATTATGTGGATTTCTACGAATAAAGAACTTTGTTCTTCACACATCAATGCAGCACAAAAATCTTCTAAGCGAAATGGCGAGATACGAACTATATGCCGAAATCGGCGCAACACTTCATAGATTTGAACAGCTCGAAGAGACAGAATGTTGGAAATAAGCAAATCATCTGAAGATTTAGGAAGATCCAATGTTTCTACTTCGCGATCCTGTAACCAGATTGGATCAGGGCTGGGGGGGCGAGATGGTCGACCTAAACCACCTTGGCCAAAACTACATTCGGAAAATTCACTTTCGCTTACATTGTCACCGCCTACACTTTCTTCCTCCGACGGTGACATGATTAATGGGTCGTCGTCCACATCACTTTTATCTGTGGAGTCTCCAAAGTCCGAACCATAATGATATTCAGACTCATAACCTATAAAAAAAAATGTTCAAATAATTTAAATGGAAAAAAATACGGATCGATGAAAATGTTGAAGCCATCACAAATAATCATAAGAATAAGTAGACTTTTTGATTTTTTGTCTGTTCATAGCGTCCATGCAAGAAGAAAGGAACGTTTTTTAACAAAATAAAATACCTAATTGCTCTTCAGGTTTCGTTAAAAAGTAAAGAGGAAAACAAAATAGTATTTTTATTAAACCCTAGATTACAATTACCGTGTCAAAAATAAAATACACCAATATGCAAAAAATTCGTTTGAGAAATGCAAAAGTCCTTTGCATGCAAACAAAACTAATTTCCTATTATTATTTATTGTACTATTCCTACTAGAATGTCAGTTTATTAGACTTGACCATTCTTTATTCCGTCAATTTCATTTAATTTTTGAACAACAACAACAACTTAAAGGTGCTACCACCAATTTTTTACGAATTAATTTATAATTCGTTTATTTTGGCTAGAGATAAAGCTGTTTCAAGGTGCCAAGCCGCCTATCATCAGTCTCCTCTTTATTAGTGGTGCTGAGCTTTAATCCAATTTTATTATGAAAAACTTTCTACATGCCTACCATAGGGATCGAACAGACTATATCAGATTTGCTCAGTCTTAGAAGCCGTATGCACTACGCATTCCGCCACTTGAGACCACTGACGTCACAGATCTAAACTAATTTCCATTTCTAGTACTTCAGATTTATTGATCAGGTTAAAGTAAGAACGTAATAGTTGTTGGCAAACATTTTTGGTTCGGGATTCATATATTATGCAGTTTGCACAAAATAGCTAAACAAAATTTTTTGAAAAGCCTAAACTTGATATTTTTTTTACAAGTTTTCACGAACTGGGTTTTCTTCTATGGGTGTGAATTCGAAAATTTTTAAGAAAGTTCAAGTTACCGAACAGAAAACCTA
Source organism: Leucozona laternaria (assembly GCA_932273885.2). Lineage (NCBI taxonomy): Eukaryota > Metazoa > Arthropoda > Insecta > Diptera > Syrphidae > Leucozona > Leucozona laternaria. The sequence continues at coordinate 22,624,142 of OW026369.1, read as the reverse complement.
GTCTGCCATCCATATTTTTTAAGCTTGTCGCTTGCCACTATAATTTTTTTTAAATAGGAAATATGCTGTCATTTTCCCGTAATTCAAAGACCTTAATCTTGACGTCCGAGTTACTTTTTTTTTTGGAGATTTTATACAACGATAAAATCAATCGATTAAAAAGCTTAGGTATATCTTGAGTTCTGTTTATTTCATAGATTAAAATCTTTAAACTATGATTGAAAACCATCATTAATAACTTTTGTTGTTATTTAAGAGACTTTTAGAAAGTGAAATCAGGGGCCAAATTACCGCATTAGTGACTGATCGAGTGAGTGCCATCAGAGATCGAATGAAAAAGTAAAACCTATGGGGATGATGGCTCCGTGAGGGCTGACGTGAACGGTTCGACAACTGATGCGGTAATTCGGCCCCAGTATTTACATAAATGTTGATGTCAATATAAAGGTGGTGACTTAATTATTAATTCCATATAAAGACCAACCGTCCACATAAAATAACTTTTATAATTTCATTGATTGAACTACCTTACCAATGATCAGTGAAATCTTAAGTCATCTTGTGTGCAAGTTTTGGCCAAAATAAAAATTTGTTCGCAAGAATTGACATCAAAATAATCACTGAATTTGGTTTCTAAGTGCGTCAAAACTTAAAATTAAAATGTTCATCCATTTGTGTCAGATAATCCTGTGAGGACAAGCCGTTCTATGAATATGAACATAATCTACTTTGTCAGTGTATCATACATTTTTATCAGAAAGTTCTTTCAATATAATAAATACGTTTTCCACGAGTTAAATTTATTTTTCAATTTGTATTGCTTGCATAATGTAAGGTTATTAAATAAATTTGAGTATTACGACGTTTGTTCTTCAATTTGCCCCCTTGTACTTGTACAAATGCTTGTCTTTTTTTGGTTCAACTCTTATACCTAGTTTAAAGTTGAACACTTTTGATCTTTTACATCAACAGCTATGACTGTTTATGACACTTTTTCTTCTTGAATTTTTATTTCGACTACATATTTTGTAATGACGCTGGGGATTATTTGTTAGATTTTTGTTGAAGTTTGCAAAACAAAAAATTATAAAGACAATTTTTATTTCAGCCAAATTATAACTGTATGTATACTGCTAAATAGTTTTATTGATATAATTTATAGTTTATGCAGAGGCGCATACAAAAGTTCCCGCATTCTTACTTAACATAAACAAAATCTTAATTTTGAACAATATTAGCTTTTCTTTTTTTTTTTTTTTGGAAAATACTTACTTCCGGTATTCTAATAAATTAAATAAAAAAAAAAAAGATCTCTAGAAATAATTAGAAAGGCATAAGTTCCCGCGGGAACTTAATATGTATGCACGTGTTTCTTTAAAGTAAATATTAACTAATTTATTGATCTTCTAAACACTTAATTGCGTGAATAAGTTATACCTAACGCTGTTTATACATTTAGGGTGGTTGAAATTCTGTGTAAGTCATAATTTTGTTTTCAAAACACTATGACCCAGTGTTGTGGATAACTCTTCTACATTATTCTGTTCATTGTTGTGATTTCAATTGTTCTCAATACTAGGTACCTATTTTGTTTGCAAAATTAAAATTTTTTTTGGCAAAATATTATTATATACCTACATGATATAATGAACTAATAAGGACAAACTCTTCAAGGGAAAAAAGACACACAATATTCCATAAAGGTCAAATCCGAGACCTAACTCAAATTTAAAAATTTTAGAAGGAAAAAAACATTTTTTTTTTTAGTTTTTCGGAGAGCCAGTATCGGATTTGCGGTGAAGGTTTCAAACAAATATTTTTGGCCCTTGGTTTTTAAGGAGTATGAAACTTCATTTAATGGCCGTCCCAATTGGATTAAATATCATCTTAAATTTAATTTTTGACATTTTCACATAGTAGCTATGTATGTACTATATGTTGATATCCACCTTACTAGTGTCAAAAACTAATAGAGATATAAATCCAATTGATAAATGGGCTATAAAGCTTCCATGGTTTTCATTTATGATTTTTTTATATTTCAAGTCTTTTTATAAGATAAAGTAGGTACCTATAAATTTATTTTTTAATTTAAATCCTATAAAATTCTTTTTACTTAACCTTTTCCACGTATCGATCTTTCCAAAATTCGCAGCAACTAAGCGAGTTATTTAAACATTTTTCTATTCCTTGTAAATAAAATACCTAAATAGGTAAGATATTTTGCACAATCAACTTTGTGCAGTTGATTTATGTTGCAAAAAGGTACAAACTCCAAAATAAAAGTCGGGAGAAAAACTTAACCAAAGCAATAAATCAATTAAAATTTTATACTAGGTAGGTGTACTCAAACTAGAGTAAACAAATTTCTACAACCATTATTAATTTCAATTTACCTTTTCTGGAGAAAGACGTCGACTGCGAAGCCTGACTATATCCAGAACGCCTTCCTCGTCCGCGAGTAGTCTTCACCTTTTGAGAACGATTTAAGCTCCTGCGACTCGTATCACTCTCAGGTGGCGAGGAGGCTCTCGAAGCCGATGGAGTGCTGAACTGAGATTCTGGCTTCTTCGTTAAATACTTGGGTTTCTTTAGCAATTGATAGCTAAATTTATTACTTCGGTCGTTTGGCGTTTTTGGAGGCCTACCCCTCTTGCGTGTCCCTCTTCCAGTCATAATGAAAATTCTTTTTACTTATGTTTACTCAAAAAACTTCCCAAAATGTATACAAAAAACAAATTTAAAAGTCTGTTGACATCATTCGGTAGGAGGATTGCATTTGCTAGAAGAAGAATAACAATTTTCAATATTTTTTTTTCATCATCTTCTCTCAATCTTCAAATAAAATTTTGCATATTAAATTCTATGGGCTACATACTTGCAGCAATCGGTGTTATCTTGCAGATGAATAATTTTGTTTATTGTTTATACCAAAATTACATATCACTTTTTTTTTGTTTTGATTTTAAAATTATGTTGCTTATTCTTTAAACTTTCAATGTAAAATTTCAACACGAAAAAATGACCGCCGTTCTGTCGTCTACGAGTCAAATACAAGCTTCACTGCAATTGGCTAAAATTCATTCCGCCATTTTTTTTTCATTAATTGCTTTGTGGGAATTTTTTACTTTGAATTTTGTGTTTTAGACCATTCGGCGACAACTTTAGCTGGTTTTTTATAGTTTTTTAAAATTATTAAAATATATTTTGAGTATTAAATTTAATTAAAAGACTTTAAAACTTGGCATAATAGAGGAAAATCTAAAATATGGTCCGACCAATCAAAGCACTCGTTCTATTTTAATTCACTATTATGCGCCACCTATATGTCGATTTGAGAATTTAATAATTCCACTCCACACCACTAGCACACGAAATGAGAAATGCAAAAACACAGGGCAACATTTTTGTTTACAAAATGTACCGCCAATCATTAAAATATGAAATACTTTTATTGTATTTTATTTAAAATAATTAGTTGGCACTTTGTCATTAAATTTAAAATTTTTCAAAAGTACTTTAAAGTATTTTTTTTGATAAAAAGTTCTTAACCGGGAAAAATATCAACGTGATATCGACAATTTTCCATGAAACTCTGTGGCGTGGGGTGACCATGGTAGATGAATTGGGGTGGTTGCTGAATGCAGTCGAATTTTATAAACGTTGAAAATGGGTTGAAATGTAGTTGAAAAAGTTTGTGCGTCCTGTGATCTCCTTCATAGTAGGTCAAAACTCGCATTGACATTTTGATTTATTTCGGATTTTAATATTTATACGGATTAATTTACTATATTTTTGTTGCTAAAAAATATATGAAAACTCGTGCTTTTGAAGTCAGAGAATTCCAAAAATGTTATCGAGTCAGAAGACGGTTCTCAAATTGGACTTCTCGTCGTAATTTTTGTACGTGATTCCAACTTGTATTGTTCAGACACAAACTATTGTGAACACATCCGACTCACTTTGACGTTGAGCAGTCGTTAAAACAAAACAAACATCTATGCTCGTTGAAACTTGAAAACTTGAATTTATACACCTCCCGTGAAATGAAAAATAAAAACGTTTCCAAATTAAAATAAACGCGAAGAATTTGGAAACATAATTATTTATCCACATGAATTTTTTGATACACAGTTCGGAATTTAAGACCGTGTGCGGATTGGATTAAAATCGCGTTAAATTTCATCCGAAGATTATTTTTTGACACTGTTGAGGTGAATATATACACTTTTGAATGCAAGTTTCATTTTCACTTGAACTTAGTGCTAGGCTCTAACCACAGATTAGCCACATGAAGATGAGAATCCTTCGTAAGTTCCACCCTCCAAAACCCATTTGTTTACATTGTTGTATTTGTAATTTCTTCCCGCGTCGATGAATAGATGTGAATTGCAACAACAATTTAACCAGGTGTGTGAAGATCCCTACTGTCTGTGTGTGAGATTTGTATGCACACATTCTCATTTTTTATCTGATATCTGACAGCTCAAGATTCTTGGCAAATTAAAATGGCTGCCGGGGATTCTCATCTTCATGTGGCTAATCTGTGGGCTCTAACTTAAAAAAAAATTGTGAGGTGAATACAAAATCAACTGAAACGTCAAATGAGTTGGAGGAATGGGTTCAATAAGAACACCGTCCATAAACCGTGATTTTTAAAAGCGTCGTAGACCTGGCATTATTTTTACTGTGTTCAACCAGAAAGTTGCAGACAAATTCACCATGTAATTATAATAATTTTAAATAAGGTTCTTCAACAAATAGAAATATATCCCACTCTAATTTATTCACAAACCTCAGAATCATGACTTTCATTGCATGCGATTTTAAGAGCCAAATTATTTTAATTAAGGTCATCTGAGAATTGTATTAACATCGCGTTAAATTGTATCCGAAGCTTAATTTTTGACACTAATGAGGTGAATCTATAAGTTAAAATGTCAAAATTTAATCTTGAATAGAAAGTAACATTCACGAGTCTACTTACAAAAAAAACGACAGTTTTCACTCGTCACCTTGTCAAAAATTTGTCTTTTTTCGAATATTTGTATACTTTGCGTGATGAATCATAAAATTGAATAATTTTTTACGAGTTACCTTGAGACCATACGAGCAAGTCCTGAAGATAAAGAGTAATTTATATTTTGCAGCTGTCAGTCTCCACAAAATAGGAGCAGTCACTTTTGGCGTTGACAGATTTGGAAATTCCCTGGTTATACCACCAAGTTACCACGTTGGTAAGTTATTCGAATGGTGAATTCCATTTGCTTCTGTGGTACAGAAACAAGATATCTCCCCATTGGAAAGTTCCACAACATGGTGCAGAGACTCTTCCAACAAAATTATGGAAATCTTTACTTGAGATTCCATTTTTTCGCGCTAAATGTCATTTGCAATTTTCACATTTGTTTTTGACGGGTGAATGAAGGAGGAAAAGATAAATTATAAAATCCTCATCATTCAAAAAACTTAATATTGCTGTGTATTTAAATAGAAATTATTAAAGGTAATTTCCCTCATTATTCGTCTTTATTAACTATACAATAATTTTCTCCCTAAATGGTAGTTAGAAAACAAAACGAAACCAACACAAAAATGCAACTCTCGTCAGAATCACACAATTTGTCATTCAATCTCATTTCCAAAGAAGTTCAACGCGTGGGACTTCGTTTTCAAAAATTTGCAGGCCGACACGATGCTCCGCGTAGAATAAAAAGTGAAAATCTTAAAAAGTGGAACTCCAATGATTTGGATATCGACATAAATTATTTGAGGTCATTGGATCCAAAAGAATGGAAGGATCAAGATCATTACGCGGTTTTGGGGTTAGGAAGCTTAAGGTAAAGTAATTTTTTTTCTCGCTCTTCAAGGTAACGCAAGCATGCTTATAGTCATTCTATATTCTCTCCTCCGCTATCCGCAGGTATAATGCCACAGATGATGATATTAGGCGGGCTTATAGGAAAATGGTTCTACAACATCATCCCGACAAAAGAAAAGCCAAAGGCGAGGAGGTCAATGCGGACACGGATTATTTTACATGTATTACCAAGGCTTATGAAATATTAGGTAAGTACTTTTGAAGTTTCAAATGATATTGCAGTGTGTAGCCCAAGCTATCAATCAAAAGGTACTCAAAAGACCAGACGCGCATACGATTCTGTTGACCCCAAATTCGATGATAACCTACCCAGTCAATCGGCAATTGAAAATAACTTTTATGGTGTCTTTAATAAATACTTCGGACTCAATGCAAGATGGAGCGAAAGAAAGAACGTGCCGGTATTTGGAAACGAAGACGCAAAGCGGGAAGATGTTGACCACTTCTATAGTTTCTGGTATGACTTTGAATCTTGGCGGGAATTCAGCTATCTGGATGAGGAGGACAAAGAGAAGGGTCAGGATCGCGATGAGAGACGTTGGATTGAGAAGCAAAATAAAGTGGCGCGAATCAAGAGAAAAAAGGAAGAAATGTCCAGAATCCGAGCTCTGGTCGACCTGGCCTACAACAATGATAAGCGGATAACTAAGTTCAAGAACGAAGAAAAGCAAAGGAAGCTGGCCCTCAAGAGAGCTAAGATGGATGCAGTTCAAGCCCAGAAGGAAGAAGTGGAGCGAGCAGTAAGAGAAGCCCAGTTGGCGAAAGAAAAAGCCGACAAAGCCGAACAGAAGAGGATCGAGAAGATTCGCGTGGAGAGGGAACAATACAAGAAGGCTATGAAGAAGGAACGAAAAATGCTTAGAGATCGAGCCAGGGAGAACAACTACTACTCGGCCACTGACAAGGACGTCCTCCGCAATATGGAAGGAGTAGAAAGGGTGTGCGAGATGCTCACCTTGCCAGAGCTCCAAGACCTGAATAGGAAAATCGAAGAGAACAGCAGTCAGATCTTCTTCGATGTGCTAAAAGAAATCGACAACAAATTGAGTAAAGAACGCGAGGAGAGCTGCCAGGCCAAGATAGAAAATCGATCGGCTTTGAAGAGCTTGGCTAAAAGCGATCCATGGACGAACGATAGTATTCAGATTTTAATCAAGGCCGTTAATCTGTTTCCGGCTGGGACAGCTCAACGATGGGATGTTATAGCCACATTTATGAATCAACATGCAAACAGTGAAGTGAATTTCACTTCTAGGGATGTCCTAAGCAAAGCCAAATCTTTGCAACAAGGCGATTTCTCGAAGAGTACTTTGAAAACCGAAGCAAACGACGCGGCTTTCCAGAGTTTCCAAAAGTCAAAGAAGGAGATTCATGTTGTACCGGATAATGTTTTGGCCGAGGAATATGATACGGCAACGGCTAATTCTAATTCGAATAACATAAACAATAAGAAAAAGACACCACCACCATCAGCACCTACAACAGCACCAGCTGCTTTGGATGCTGCTGCTCCCACTCCTGCTTCAACTCCTCCGGCACCACAGCCAGCTTCTAATAAGACACCTGTGCAAAACTCGTCAGCAAAAACATGGACAAAGGAAGAACAAGCTCTATTGGAGCAAGCTATAAAGTCATTTCCTATTGCAACACCGGATCGTTGGGAGAGAATTGCCGAGTGTATCCCGAATCGGAGTAAGAAAGATTGTTTGAAGCGGGTCAAAGAGTTGGTTGATTTAGTTAATTCCAAAAAGGATGCTAAGCAGGCAACGAAGTAGGTACCTAGATGTTTTATTTTGAAATAAAAAAATACCAACAAAATTGTAATCAACCATCATTTTTATTTTCTCTGGAACGAGTTATTGTGTGGACGTGGACCGTTCATTGATTATTCTGTAAGTGGTTGATAAATAATTTGACTAAATGTAGACAATGGCGCATTCCTATTTTACATGTATTTAGGAGTGGTTTGGTTGTCTTTTTCTTCAGCAGTTTCATTTATGAGAAGAATTGATCTGGAAAAGTATGGCCATTTTATATTCGCATTCGAAAACTTTAATAAGCTGTCAGTGGCGAACAACATGTGCGTCTCCTTGGTCGCGGACAATGTATTTTCCAATATAAGAATACATATTTAAACTATAGGGACACCAAGTATTCCAAGGTCGAAACAGTTGTGGTGGATATACAAATTTTTGTATATTTATCTCACCACATTAAATCACCATTTAATGGTGAATATACTTAAAAAGCTAAAGGCAGGCTTACATCAATGGGCGTTTTTCTTTTTTAATTCAGATTAGAGCTCTGAACAGAGTCTGAACACTCCGAACATACTCTGAGCGTGCTCTGAACTGAGTGTGCTCTGCTCTGAGAATTCTTCCTTCCTTCTTTTTCCACTTGTCAAATTTGTGTTTAGCTGAACATGCTCAGAGCGAAAAAAGAAACACAAAACTGGAGCTCTGAATCACAGATTAGCCATAATGAAGAAGAGAATGTTTCGTACGTTTCACCCTCCAAAACCCATTTGTTTACATTGTTGTAATTGTAATTTCTTCCCGCTTCGATGAATAGATGTGAATTGCAACAACAATTTAACCGGTGTCTGAAGATCCCTCCTGTCTATGTTTGAGGTTTTTATACACACATTCTCATTTTTTATCTGATAACTGCCAGTTCAAGCTTGTAGGCAAATTAAAATGGCTGCCGGGGATTCTCATCTTCATGTGGCTAATCTGTGCTCTGAATGCTCTGAGCTTAACAAAGAAATGGGGTTGTGCGCGGTCGAGTGTGGTCAAGATTCCGATAATTGGCGATAGTATAGAAATCAATGTTTTGCTATCGAATTTGAAATGGCGCCACTTTGAAAATCACCCTTTCCATAGCGCCGTACCTAGATTTGTTACACGCATCTTTCAAAAATATCTATTCAGCTTGTGCAAAGGAGTTAAAGGCTTTACTACATACATAAGCCAAAAAGTACTTTTGTACAAAAGTAAAAATATTTTTTTTCCCACTAGCGCAGTTGTTTTGTGAAAAAGAGTATACAAAATTTTTTTTAAACCAAAATTTAATCTTTCTGCATCATTTTTATAAGTTTTCCAGTCAGAAAAACTATTCCAAAATGAGTTTGAAAATTTTTACTTTTGTACTTTTTCACTTTTTTGGCTTATGTAGTTAAGCCTTAACTCGGGTTCTCAATTGACTGAAAGACATGTTTCAGGAGTAAATTCGGATTTAACCCTGAAACTAGGATAAACTCGCACTGAAAATCTGGTCCCCAGTATAAGAAGATTTGGTGTTAGTGCCTCTTTGCATGGGTCGTTTTACTGAAGGGAACATCAGAGAGACAGGTAGATTTTATATAGGGGAGACCAGTACAATGCGGGCCAGAGGGTAATACCAGCCACCCCCGTATCTCCAAGTGTAACAGGTTCTTAAAAGTTGAAAAATTTTGTATATTGTGCTTTGAAAGCTGCTTATTCTTATGTGTAAACCCAGTTTGTGTTAAAAGTCATTTTCTTGACTTTATGGAAGTGTTTTTTTTTTCAGTGTCCATGACGGTGTTCACATTGGACTCACTCCGCGCGACTCATTTTGACATCTCTTTCTTTTATCTCACTTCAGCTCACTATATGAGAAAGTGAGGCAGGATTTTTTGATTTTTTTTGAAAAAATCCTGCCTCACTAGACTATATCTTTTTCATCATGACCTAGAGTGAGATAAAACAAATAAATGTCAATATGAGTCGCGCAGAGTGAGTCTAATGTGAACACCGTCCATGATGTAAATATTGTATATATATCAGTACAGCGGTAAGTCCTACCCAAAATTGAATTTTTATTAGATATACTTTTTTCTTGTCACTTTGGATATTTATTAATGATTTGCTTATAAAAACTTTTTGTTAGTTATTACAATTTAATTTTTTATAAAAAAATGTATCTTTAAACTCAATTTCGGATAATGCCGGTCATATGGCCGGCATTTCCCCTTAAAGAAAATTTTTCAGTTTTATTTGAAATTTAACTTCTACTTATTTGGTTTATGCTAGAACGAGTGCTTCATTTTAAGTAATAAGTAATTTTACTATTAACTTACAAACATATATGCCAAAAGATCGTGCAAAGGAACACTACAAGGAGAAGCTAGAATTATAGCACCCTTAAAACCGCTAAGAAACTTTTGGACGAAGGCTTCACTATCCATGGAGCGGCAAAGAAGTTAGGAATTGCGTACACAGCCTTGCAAGAACGATTAATGGGATGGCTATACATGTGCGAGAAATGTCTCGCACTCCACTAGCCGGTACATCATCCCGCAATGTGGCTGGTATTGCCCGGTAGGTCTGACAATGCCGGCCAAAGCAATGTTTTTTTAAAAATTCAATATTTATTATTTTTTATGAATTGAACTCGTTTTTTGTTAAGTAATATTAAAGAAAAAATATTTAAGTTCCTATTTATTAAAAAAAATTAATTTAACCGTTTTTGTTTTATTGGCTTTTTAGCTTAAGTGTCCGGCATTACCCTTCCCTACCTTAAGTTAAAAAGATAAAGGTAGATTCCACAGTAAATTCATGGATTTATTTTATTGTGTGAGTAATATATATATATATGGATTTTAAGGGCGTGTGGAAGGGCAGAGTAGATTGAAATGACAGGTAAATGACACATCATGTAATCTCGGCACTCGGATTCAACAAATTCTTCAATAGGGGGGTTCACATTCAACGACATGTTTATCAACAACGGCCGTCAATCGACTTACAGAGTAGTTCATTTTTTTTGGTAGTTTGCTCTGTCGAACGACCGCTGTAGTAAATGTGAACTCCAGCCGAAAGACCGATGATTTCAATTTTACATCTTTTTTTCTATTCTGTGTGTTAGATTTGAAGAAAATAGTTTGCATTCGACGTAAACAACAAAAAGAGAGCGGTACAAAATAAAATGTATGCGCTGAAATTGGTGCAAACAATAGCCGCATTTCATTATCGCTGTTGATCCATATGGATCATCTTAAGAAAATAAAACGGATTCCTTACGTTTGTTTATTTTTCATTTATTCATTGTCTCTTTTCTTTCCACTACAATTCACACTAGCTTACCGTGAGATGCCATCTACGCGCAAGAGTCAAAACTAAATTTTTGGTTCATGAAACGTGATCCCGATAGAAAGCAGAATCTCGTGTTGTTGTTGTAATGGATCATCTCTGATGATAAAAAACGGCTAATGAAAAAAGCAACATGTTCTCTCGTTGAAAATTTTCTTGAAAATGATGTCAATAAGACAGTTGTTGAATGTGAACGGTAGCAAAGGGACTCGGGTCGGGCGACACGTTGTTGAATGTAAACCCTCCTAATAGAAAAGTGGTACTCCCAAAAGCCGTATTATGTTGAGATGGTCCAACCCATTCAGTTAAAATTTAACACGTAATTCAAAAACAGTCAAATGTGATTTTCAATGAATACTTTGGAACAGTTTTGAACTATGAATGAATTTTTTCATTGTTCTGTCAGTTTTTTTGACAGCTAACTGCTATAATACTGCCAATTTGTCAATCATGTACATCCAGCATTAGTTGCGAAACAGGTACATTTCTTCCTATTTTTTTATCCCGGAAATTGTATCTTAACAGCGTAAGATCGTCGTGCCAAAGGCCTTAAGATCAAACCGAAGCCTCTTCCATCGAAAATCAATTCTTTTTAACGGCAACAACAATTGCCTCTTGTGAGGAAGTAAAAAGTACTCCGGGTTCGGCGTAGAAAATTCTAGGTCCACTCAATTCCGATGCCGATTAAAAACAGTCACGACGGCTATAGTTCCACATATTTATTTTATTTAAAACTCGACGATATCCAATCTGAATTTGAAATCCTTTCCATAAATGTCTTTAATCGGATTCAATTGCCTCTATAATTGATTTTATCGGAGGGACGCTGGCTGATGCTGGTACACTACAGATATACCTACTTCATAAAATATTTTTTCAATTTTGTTTTATATCTATTGTTTGTATTTTCAGAACCACCAAGAACATGAAGTCCATCTAACATTCTCAGAGAGCGCATCGATCGATTGTTTCTCGCCAATAGAAACATTTTAATTTCTCATGTATGTATAGGCAATAAGCGATTAGCTTCTGAATTTGTTATTGTTAGTCCCACCAGCAGTCTCGCGTTTAAAGAGCATGCAAATATAGTCGGGCAGTCAGTAACAATTTGACCGTTCATTAAAGAAGTTTTGAAGTACACATCACAAGCTTGGTACATTTCCGATAGATTTTTTTTTTTCAATTTAAACAAAAAAAACAACAGTTCTTGTAACAAAAGAACTAAGTTCCAAAATGGATATAATATTAGCTGTTCTTGTGATAACGCTTATCGTAATTTGTATACAATCCATAATTAAATCAATAAAACGACCGGATAACTATCCACCTGGTGAGCATAATTTAGTTCGAGTTTTAATATTCAATTCACATAGTGTGACACCCACATAATTTAAATTTATGATAATCCGATAATTATGTATACAGCTCCTACATGTGTTCGAACGCGAGCGAATTAATTAGTTTTGTTATCAAACTATTTTCTTCATAAATTATTATGCCGCATATGGATTAATGCTGCTTAAGTTTATTAATGTTTATTTTTTCATATATGGCTAAGTGAGTAAATTTACTGATGTACCTACCTATAGTTACATTTATACGAACTCACATGTCACATATCAAACTACTTATAGAAGTTTGTTCCTTATTTCACCAGATAAAGAAATCATAAATTAATCTAAAACTGCAATATATAGTTTCTATATCAATGGATTTAATTTTGAAAATTGAAAAGATGATCAGTTCATTCCTGGTAGTTTTTTTTCGCTGAACTCAATTGTATAATTCATTGGTAACTGATTTGTTGCTTTAAAAGAATCTACGAATTGAGCGAATACACAACCGCTGAAGTGTTTGCCTCAGCTGTTTAGTATGAAAGTATACAGGCGCAGTGTCCGTGGGGGAGCCATTGATGTTAAAGCTCCCCCAAACACAAAAATCTAATAAATTGCTCTTCGAATTTCTTTCGAATATCTCGAGAATTTACTTTCTGATTTTAAAAAGCCGATTTTTTTTTTACAAATCTAACAAAAAAAATTAAAAACGTTGAAGTTCTTTTTAATAAAAAAAAGTTTAAGAAAAAATTCGTCAATTCTTGATATTTTTATTGATTTGCAGTTTGATTTCGAAAAAAATCATCAATTCTTTTTAAAACATCGAATTTTCAAAAGCATATTTTTATTTTTTAAAAATCCAAAACATATTTTTTTTTCAAAATATTGACAAGCAATATATATTCTTAATGCACAAGCTCTTGAGACTATTCCTTATGTGAGGATTGTTGTGACCACAGATTAGCCATATGGAGATGAGAATGTTTCGTGCGTTTCACCCTCCAAAACTCATTTTTTTACATTGTTGTATTTGTAATTTCATCCAGCGTCGATGAATAGATGTGAATTGCAACAACAATTTAACCAGGTGTGTGAGGATCCCTACAGTCTATGTGTGAGGTTTTTAAACACACATTCTCATTTTGTTATCTTCAATCTGACAGTTCACGCTTGAAGGCAAATTAAAATGGCTGCCGGGGATTTATCTCATCTTCATGTGGGAAATCTGTAGTTGTGACTCGATAACATTTTTGGAATTCTCCCCCAATCATCACAAGAAAGCTCACTACTAAACTCACCACAGCAAAGGTGAATTTTGTAGTGCCATAATTTCAACAGCTGATTAATAAAAACATAAAAAAAGGATTTTTAGTTGAGTCAAACCCAATAAAAGCTGTCATTTAATTAGTTGAAAAATAACCCCTACTGTAAAATCAATTTTTCGATCCGCACCTGACATGTACAATCTACATGATTGATAAGAAAAGAAATATTAAATAATATGTACCTACGACTGGATCCCATTAACTTGCTTTTATATGGTTCAAGGTCTTAACATCGGATTGGATACGTAAAGCATTAGTTTGTCAATACACTTACAATAGCCGTTTTACTTTGGAGGTGGCGAAATAGGTACTTGACTACTTGCAAGTACTTTGCTAGCCATTTAGAATGGAACGCAAAAAAATAGTTTTCCTACAAACCTCATCTACTCGCGATGAAAGCATGAGTAGATGAAGGTACTAGATTTTAGTTTTCATCTACTCACAAGTACTTTGCCACCTCCAAAGGAAAACGCCTAATGTTAACGGAAGAGTGTGTAACAAGTAAAATACATCATTTTTTCATTAATCAGTTTTAAAGTTTCGCAAAACAATATTATTTTTGGATAAATGTTTGCGATTTTGGAATAAAATCGGTCGCTCCATTAACGAGATATACCTAAGACGGTGTTCACATTGGACTCACTCCGCGCGACTCATTTTGACATCTTTTTCTTTTATCTCACTCTACACAACTATATGAAAAAATGAGGCAGGATTTCTGATTTTTTTGAAAAATCCTGCCTCACTAGACTCTCTGTTTCTCATCATGAGTTGGAGTGAGATAAAACAATGAAATGTCAATATGAGTCGCGCGGAGTGAGTCCAATGTGAACACCGTCTTAGGGATTATTACGACAATTTTCTCAACAAACGTAAAACCCTATTTCGATTATGTTATCGCAAAAAAACTAAAATGACATTTCGACATTAGGTAAAGGTAAGAAGTTTAAGCAGGTAGATCCGTTTAAGTGAAAATTTGAGATAAAATAAAATCGTTTTAGTATGGCAGCTAACCCTTTTTCTTCGAGCCAAATTTGAATTCATGTTATCTAGGGAATCATATAAATATGCTTTGTTCAAAATTTCAAACCGCCCGTTGGACACGTTTGATATAATATGGGTATGCAGATTGCAGATGCATAGAGACCGCCAGAAAATATGGTGGGAATACAATTTTTGCATTTCTCCATCATTGAATTGTAAGTTTAATTAAAACATCAATTTTTTTTACGAAACCAATACTTGGCCTATATAGCAAGAAAAAAAAACAATTGTATTGTTATGATAACAGAGATACATCTGGGTTATTTGTTTGATTTTTTTGTATTATGAACTTCTTATCCAAACTTGACATTGCGACGATAGAATAGACGAACGAGTCTCAAAATTCTGTCTGTCTGGTTATAGCCTTAACGGATGGTTCGATTTTGTTAAAGCCTAGTACGGTGGTCTCCAAAACGACAACGAAATGCTTGCGGAAAGCACAACGAAAAAATGACAACTGAAAGCGTCACACCAATAACAAAAAAAAAAAAAAAAACAAACAAACGCAAACGCAAACAAATCATCGAAAGTCATGCTGCAATGAAAGATACAACAAATACAAACACAAAAAACATCAAACGTCACTTTTCCGCACACAATTAATGGTCCGGGCAATTAATTGAGTGCGAAAAAGGAGCAGAGACCCCTCCAAATAATCTGCTACATTCATCAATTTCGCTCATCGAACAGTGTACTGCAAAACGAAAAGGAGTACGAAATTTTTCGTTTATGATTTCGTTGTGTCATTTTTGTATGGGATTTTTCGTTTCGCATCAGCCGCGTACTAGGCTTAAGGACGAGACTTGAGGTTTGTTCAGCGAGACTGTTCGGAACAGTTTAGAACAGTTTCGAACAGAAAAGTACAACTTTTTGCTGTTCAATGAGGCATTTTCTGTTCTAAACTGTTCTGGTTTGCTGTTCAATGAGTCTGTCTAGAACACTTTGGAACAGTTTCGAACAGGATTTTCTGTACTAGCTTTTTAGGTAGAACAACTGAGAACAAATTTCCTGTTCAAACTTGTTCTGACGTCCTGTTCTATTCTATTCTGTTCTAATCTAACTATTTTGTCACTGAAAAAACCCTTGGACGACGTTCAGATTGGACTCACTCCTCGCGACTCATATTGCCATTTCTTTGTTTTATCTCACTCCACCTCATGGTTTGAAAGAAATAGTCTAGTGAGGCAGGATTTTTTCAAAAAAATCAAAAAATCGTGCCTCACTTTCTCATATAGTGAGGTGGAGTGAGACATGTATTTTTCGCTAAGCGGCATACTGTTTTGTCCAAAAAAAACTGTTATGACATTGGCACCTGCCTGGCTGTTGACTATGAACATATCCCAAGCAGAGCAACGGAGTAGCCCAAGGCGGATAGAGGAAAAGAAAGAGCGAGTTGTAATCCGGCCAAGGAAGGTACTGTTGTCCAAGGAAACTCTTGACAAAATTCCGGAACGAATTATGATGACAAAGTATTTGTGACTTTTACCGATGTTGCTGATAAATTCTAAGTTTTTTCCGGTAAATTCTAGAATTTCCACATTTCAGAGTTTAACATAACAATAACATATAATTATAAAGGCATTGTTTCAGATCGATTTAAAACCAATTATTTAAAAACATACAAAATATCAGGGTTACACAAAATTTGCACTCAAAAGCCTCAACTGGAAGTTTGAGTTGGCCAAGGTCCAAAATTAGATTTTTAACTAAAACCCTTTGTTTTTTTTTTTAATATGACGTGTTGGCGTTAATTAAAACTTGCTTCTTATTGCATAGTTAAGTTTTGAACATTTTTACACACGCCATTCGCCTTATATAATAATAATAATATACTAATAATTTTAATATATTGTACTCAAAATTAAAACAATAGAAATAAAAATTATTCCTAAGCTTATAATTTTCTTTAAATGTATAATAATAATTACCGGCTCTTAAATGCACGTACCTAAGAATTAACTTTGCTGCGTTTTAAACAATATTAGCCGTGCTTTATTATTATCAACGGATTTTAATCAGGATAATTTTTAACACGTAATACAAATATGACATGGAAACTTGCTTTATATCTGTATCTTTTTAGGGGGGGGGGGGGGGTTCACATTTAAAGACGTGTCGTTCGACCTAAGTCTTTTGCTAGCGTTCACATTCAACGACATCTTACCGACTCTTCACAGAGCCAACATGCTGCGAATTTCATTATTTGCACCAATTCTAGCGCATCCGTTTATTTTTGTCCACTCTCTTTTTGTTGTTTACTTCGATTGCAAATCATTTCCTTTAAAATCTAAAATAAAATTGAAATCATCGGTCGTTCGACTGGAGTTCACACTTAATACAGCGGTCATCCGACAGAGCAAATTATCAACAAAATTGATCGACACAGTCCCAAACCAATGCGAAACATTCGCGTGAATATGCGACGACGAATAATGTTCGATGATTCGCATCGCGCCAGTGTGGGTGCTCCCATTAATCTCCATGTAAATTAATTAAGACAGGCAAATGTTTTGTCGTCGCTCTGAAGTATTCGCGTTGGTTTGGGAGAGCCTTAATGCCTGATTCACAATGAGACGAGGAAACGGGACGTGAGCGTGACACGACATCACTGCCGTGATACTAGGCTCAATCTTCCCATTCCCAATCTAATGCAGCACATACACACAAAACCGGTGTCATGACACTTCCCCATACATATCACACCAATATAGACACCGACACAAAAAATGAAAAATGTTTGATTTTTGCTGTCGGTGCCTAGATTGGTGTGTTCTATGGGCTGCATCTGCATAAGTCTGCATCTACATTGACCGGTTTTTCCAGCGTTGAATGGAAAATCATGTGAAACTGGCAGGAACATGTCCGCTGTATCTCGAAATATCATGCGATTACAACACAAAATTGGAAAAATCGTTCAATGTAAACGTAGACAAAACGGACAAAAGAAATGTCAAGAGGACATTCAGCAAGTATTCAAATTTAAGTGGCTGATTACATGGGTCGTCTTACTGAAGAGCGCATCACGTGAGAGAGGTAGATTTTATGTGCGTAGAAAAGAGAAGGTGGAATCTACCTTCTCTTTTTTACGCACATAAAATCTACCTGTCTCATGCGATGCGCTCTTCAGTAAAACGACCCATGTAATCAGGCACTAAAGGAACAAACGCAATGAAGATGTTTTGGTCGGACACATAAGGCTGTGATTAAACGGCGCGGCACAGTATTAAATTAAGTAGAATCATATTGACAGGTGAACTTAATAATTACTCACAAACAAACAAAAATACACGACACGTGCAAATTGGAAATAGATATTTATTCTATTTTTTAAAATAGTTTTTAAAACTTAAAGATAGATTATTTTAAAATTTCTCGTAATCATCAATTAAATCCCACTAGGGCGGGTCACTCGGGCGTATGTGGAACAAAAGTAATGGCTGATGTTTTATAATATTTTTTGTATCTTCATATTGTCTAGTTGTTACCTTTGGATTTTGCAGCAAGTGCATATACACAAATTAATATCATTTATAATTTTAAAAAATTGATGATACAGTTTGTTTTTTTTTTTTAATTTGTTCATTGAAAAATCTCCATTTCTTTGTAGGCCCTGCATTTCTACCATGGATTGGAAATACTCTGCAGTTAAGAAGGGGAGCTCGTCAGGTTGGCGGTCAACACATTTTATTTGAAAAATGGTCCAAAAAATATAAGTCCAATGTAATTGGTCTAAAATTAGCAGGAGAATATGTGGTTTGTGTTTCTTCATACCCTTTGGTAAAACAAGTTCATCTAAATGAAGTATTCGAAGGAAGGCCAGATAATTTCTTTTTGCGTTTACGAACGATGGGAACAAGAATGGGTATTACTTGTACAGACGGAGCACTATGGAATGAACATCGTAATTTTACAATGAAGCAAATGCGCCAAATTGGATATGGCCGAACCCCAATGGAAGCTCATATAATTCAAGAAGCTGATGACTTAATACATTATATCGATCGGTTGGACGAAACTCATATTTGGCCTGGATCGTTTTTGGCAACCAGTGTCATCAACGTGTTATGGTTTTTAACTACAGGACAACGTTTGAAACGGAATGAGGTGCGTCTAAATACCCTATTATCGCTGCTTGGCAGAAGATCAAAAGCTTTTGATATATGTGGGGGTGTTTTGACACAATTCCCTTGGCTGAGATACATAGCCCCTAACAAGACGGGATACAATTTAATCCTTGAACTCAATAAAGAGTTGAATGACTTTATTATGGAAAGCATAAATGAGCACAAACTGATCTTTGAGAAGTCAAATGGCAAAGAAGAGAGCGATTTGATATACGCTTATCTCAAAGAAATGCACTCAGAAACCTCAGACGAGAATAGCTCTTTCAATGAAAGTCAGCTTACGATGACAATATTAGACTTCTTTATTGCAGGTTCACAAACCACAAGCAACACACTCGATCTGACTCTAATGATGCTCGCAATGCGGGCTGACATCCAAGAGAAAGTATTTAAGGAAATCCATGAGAACCTCGCCGGCAAAGAATTTCCACTTTTAAGTGCTAAAACAAGACTGCCGTATGTGAATGCATTGCTTATGGAGGTACAAAGATATTTTCACATCATACCAATATCGGGACCACGAAGAGCTCTGTGGGAAACTGAGCTAGACGGTTTTAAAATTCCCAAAAACGCTACAATTTTAATGAGCCTGCGAAGTGTTCTAATGGACGAAGCACACTGGAAAGACCCACAAACGTTTCGACCAGAAAGGTTTTTGGACAACGATGGAAGTATATTAAATGACGAGTATTTTATACCATTCGGCCAGGGACGACGTCGTTGTCCTGGCGATTTATTGGCTAGGTCATGTTTGTTTTCGTTTTTGGTGAAGATTTTACAAAACTTTAAGATTGAAAGTCACCCGGAAAGTGAAATTTGTACAAGCCTTTTGCCAGGTATTATGCTTTCTCCGTCGCCATTTACAGTTACTTTCCGACGAAGAGGTTAAGGTTGAACATACAAATACCATGCAGCAAATGACGATTTGGAAGTTTTGCATTTAATGACAAAATTTGTATTTTTGTATTATAAAAAATGGAGTAACTTATCGCTCCTAATTTTTGTTTATATACATGTATCGAAATATAACCATATAGCTTTTTTTTTTAACAGAATGGTAAAAGGCTTAAATTGATTTAGACTATATAAATTATATACACATTATTTTAAATTATATTTTTAAATAAGGAATAAAGCACATCACAATATAAATAAACAAAAATTTAATCTTTCAATAATAAAATCACCCGTGCGATTTTCAAAAATTACGACGTCATCGAGCGAACCGGAGTGTCAGACTGCTGTTTTTGTATTTGATAGTAGGGGTTTTTATGCAATGAGATATATTTTCGACCTTCGTATTTGCGTAAATGTATGCTTCACTTTGCATGAACGCACCTATAAAGTTATCTGTGTATATCCTTATTACGTTGTCCTGCGTATATGATTTTCCGTACAAATTTTGACATTTGATTTACGAGGTGATAAACTTACGCAGTTTACGAGGCAAATACGACATTGCATGAATACCCCTAGTAAGTTTATTGATAAAAGTTTAGGTGACCATAGTTTTAACCCTGTATATAATGGTGTATGCATCGGATGAACTTACGTCACAATGATGAAACTTTAACACAGAGATTGAGTGTGTTTCTTTATTCATTCCAAACATTCAGAATATTCGGAATAAGCATGTTTTACGTTTCTTTATTCACAAGAATATTCCGAATAAACCATTCTGTTGTTTTGTTTTATTCATTCTGAAATATTTCGAATGCATTCTTTTTATTCCATGGGAAAGGTGGAATGGAGGGAATATTGGGCGGGTTCAGTGGAATTTATCTATTCTCTTTTATGGCATATTCACAATGGTATTTATAATTTAAAAACAGGAAACCAGTGCGAAAAAGGTGCCACGCCATATAAGTGCTACGTATTTGATCTAAATTTTGTAAATATTGCACTACGCAAAACTAAAATATGTGTATTTTAATTATTTTGACATATCAACGAACAAGTCATTGCCATTTTTTGTTTGTTCTATTTTGGTTCTTTATTCATGCCATTCTGGATAAAAATTTTGTCTTTCGCATTTATTTTATTCATTATCCAGAATAAATAAAGACACTCCCTGTTCCCACCGTGAAATTCATCCTAAATCTCCTTCAAACCTTATGTCTCACTTCAACTGCATGCAGAAAAATGAAACACCGTTTGCATTTTTAAAGGTACAACTGTCAACGTTAATCTTCTTTTTAAACTTTTTGTGCCGTGGGAATACTAGATTAGCTTACATACATTTATTTATTTTAAACTAAGATAAACCTTCGGTGGAAACGTCTCAAAATTAACAATTCAAGTTTTCAATGATAGCTATAACTAGCACCATAATTGTTCCTACCGCATTCTGAAATCTGAAAATGCCAAAACGTTCTTTTTTACGTAAACAAAAATTTAAATAAAACAAACAACACATGTGTGTACGTTAAAAAATAAGATTTCATAATTATTTTTATTTGAGATACCCTAAGAATTTGTTTTTCTTTTCTGTTTTTTTTTTTTGTTTGATTTAATGACAGTTTTTAATTATTTGAACTTTTTTCAAATATATATTTCTCTCATAAACTATTAATTTTTTGTGCGTCAATATTCAATATTGACTCATTTTTTAACAAATAATTTTTATTTCAAAATGAAAATTTTAATGCTTGTTGACCATAGTTTTAACCCTGTATATAATGGTGTATGCATCGGATGAACTTACGTCACAATGATGAAACTTTAACACAGAGATTGAGTGTGTTTCTTTATTCATTCCAAACATTCAGAATATTCGGAATAAGCATGTTTTACGTTTCTTTATTCACAAGAATATTCCGGATAAACCATTCTGTTGTTTTTTTTTATTCATTCTGAAATATTTGGAATGCATTCTTTTTATTCCATGGGAAAGGTGGAATGGAGGGAATATTGGGCGGGTTCAGTGGAATTTATCTATTCTCTTTTATGGCATATTCACAATGGTATTTATAATTTAAAAACAGGAAACCAGTGCGAAAAAGGTGCCACGCCATATAAGTGCTACGTATTTGATCTAAATTTTGTAAATATTGCACTTTAGGAATACATAACTACGCAAAACTAAAATATGTGTATTTAATTATTTTGACATATCAATACGAACAAGTCATTGCCATTTTTTGTTTGTTCTATTTTGGTTCTTTATTCATGCCATTCTGGATAAAAATTTTGTCTTTCGCATTTATTTTATTCATTATCCAGAATAAATAAAGACACTCCCTGTTCCCACCGTGAAATTCATCCTAAATCTCCATCAAACCTTATGTCTCACTTCAACTGCATGCAGAAAAATGAAACACCGTTTGCATTTTTAAAGGTACAACTGTCAACGTTAATCTTCTTTTTAAACTTTTTGTGCCGTGGGAATACTAGATTAGCTTACATACATTTATTTATTTTAAACTAAGATAAACCTTCGGTGGAAACGTCTCAAAATTAACAATTCAAGTTTTCAATGATAGCTATAACTAGCACCATAATTGTTCCTACCGCATGCTGAAATCTAAAAATGCCAAAACGTTCTTTTTTACGTAAACAAAAATTTAAATAAAACAAACAACACATGTGTGTACGTTAAAAAATAAGATTTCATAATTATTTTTATTTGAGATACCCTAAGAATTTGTTTTTCTTTTCTGTTTTTTTTTTTTGTTTGATTTAATGACAGTTTTTAATTATTTGAACTTTTTTCAAATATTTATTTCTCTCATAAACTATTAATTTTTTGTGTGTCAATATTCAATATTGACTCATTTTTTAACAAATAATTTTTATTTCAAAATGAAAATTTTAATGCTTGTTGAATTCGACTTATGTGTATAATCTAAATTATGTTAGTTCTTATACTAGACATATGTTTTGTTTTTTTTTTTCTTTTTTAAATATAGGTATGAAAGGAATAGTTTAAAATTAAGATTCATGTACAAATATAATAATTATCAGTCATCGTAATGAACAATTTTATACTAAGTTGTATTTTATTTTTATTTACATAGATTAAATCTAAAAATAAAAAAAAAACGTTAAAACAAGAAAAATTTTTTTGTTTTTTTTTCAAATTTAGTAGCATTTTAGTGGTCTTTATCTGTTCTTTGTTTTTTTTTTTTTATAATGTTAGTCTTTATAATAGGTATAGTTAATCTATCATACTTTTCATACTTTCTGTTATATCTATTTTGATTAAGAAATCTTGACCAGTGCGAATGTTTAACTGTAATAAGGTAACCTTGCTTTTAAAATGTTTTTTTTTACATAATGTATGTATGTATATTACAAATATTGCGACGAATTTAAAAAAAATAAATCAGATATAAATTTAGCTTTAGGTGGTTGCTTAGCAAAAAGCCGGCACTTCATCCCATCTTCATCATGAAAACAAAAAATAAACACACAACTAAGTTAGTTTTAAATTTACAAACAAAGGTAGGGTGAGAGAATAGAGCCCATAACGGGACAGACCAAACTTTGTTAGAGCAGTCAAACCCAATACGTAACATTTATCTTTCGTTAAATACCTATAATGAACCAGTATGGTTACACACTTAAGAACAAAATTGCGACTTTTAACAAAGAATCCCCACAAAAATCCAAAACAAACCTACCATGCTTTTTAATTAGATACCTATAAATTGCAATAAAAACAAAACGGATACTCTAACGCTTTGCGCTCGAACTAATTTCAATCAAATTGAATTTCTGTTCGAACACCAGGATAACGCCGGTTGTAGAGACAGCAACCAAGACTCCTTATTTAAACATTAGGTGTTATCAGAGTTGCCCCTCCCCTAGCAAAGTTTTGGATGTTGCGTTATGTTTCGAATACGAATTTATTAACATCATAAGCCCCGAACAAAATAAATACATAAACTGTTTATAAAATGTTGTTTTAATTGCTACGTGCGAATGCAGTCTACATTTGTTTTCTGTTAACATTTTTTCCGGCGCGGTATGGTAAACTGGGCTTTAAGTGTAGCACGTTACGTGTTATTCGTTCCATGAAATACGTTACGATACGGTTGCATTATGTATTTATATTGGGTACGTTCAATAACAAAAATCTAGCACTCCAACGAATGTTGATGATTTACTCATTTGAACCGAGAGCCCCGGCACTCACACATTTTTTGTTTTTTTACTTGATAACAATGCCGTTAGAATTAAGATTATTTATTTTTAATTTTTGATATGTTATAAAAAGAGATCCCTCCTAGAAAAGAATAAAATAAGGTATTAACAAATCCTTATGGACTTACACAGCGAATGTTTGTTGGCTTCCAAGTCGTCGTCGATCGTCTCTGGTTCTGGATCCGAAATGCCAAAGTCGTAGCAAATATGGGAAATCTTAGCATTTTGTTTTTAATTTCTTTCGGATAGACATATAAATAGAGCTTCAAAAATAGTTAAAAAATCGAAGAAAAATAACCTCTAAAAAAATTATCATATTGAAAAAAATGTTATAGAAATAGTGATAAATGTGTCAAAGTCGGCAAAGACATTTAAATATATATATTACAATAAAAGATAACAAAACACTTTTAAAAAAAAACAGTTATTGTGTTTTTCGTATGTTATGCCATTTTCCCACCGGAAGTTATAGCCTTTTCGATTGGTGTCAGCATGACAGTTCTTCTTCTGAAAAGGAAAATTGCTTGTGGATTTGTGTTCAGAATCGTTCACACGTATCAAAATGTTCTTCCAGAATACCACCAATCTCATGGGAAGTGTTCATTGTCACTTACTAAAGTCATATTTGTTCTTGAATTTTAACCCCAGTTTAAATTCAAATCGAAATGGCTCAATGAATGAATACTTATTAAGACACTGTATGTATATAAATGTTCTGCTATACATAATCAAGACAACAAGAATGAAAATTCATCTCATGAAATTCAATCAAAAAGTTACTGTCACGTTTAAAACGGCCTTCACAAAAGGATTAACAAGTAAATTACCTTGGACAGTACCTTTAAAAATGCTAATTGTGTTTTATATTTTCTTATGTAGCGGGAATGAGATAGAAGGAACCTATATTATTTGTGTCAAATGATGAATAAAAATCCATTTTCCAACGAATGAGTTCAGCGCATAGAAAATGTCCGCGTTCGGGTGATAGTCGGCGAAAGGTTGCTTTTATATTTTCAATCTTCGTTTGTCTTTTGGTTTCCTTCTAATTGCAAATACATTTTAAATGCTGCGATTTTAATGAATGTTAACTTTGTGCAAGCGAAAAAGTATCATCTCTCTGCACTCTTTACTCCACTTTATTAAGCGGAGTAAGAAAAAAAACACATATAAGAATGAGCGACAACTCTGCAATTTGTTCAACCTCAATTCTACGTGCTTAAAAATCACACGAAGAAATTGCATCGTTTAAAAAGTAGTCTTTGATTACCGGGCCTGCTAAAATAACTCGTTTTATTGAATTTTGTATTTACTTCAAGAACCTGTGGGTAAAAAGTTCTGTTGATATTATTTCATTGCAATGACAAATAACAATTTTTAACAACAGTAAATTAAAATTAAGGCTTGTGAAACGACACACCCGAATGCTAAATTTTACACATCGACATCTTAATAGAGAAATCGGTTGTACATAGAAGTGTAGAAATTACTTACCATGATTATTGTTCTAGGCTGAAATAAATGTCAATATCATAGATTTCCTCACTTAAAATACAATTGAAAGGTGCCCTAAGAGACATTTCAAATATATACATCATACTTATTTAATTTTAAAAGTTTGTAGCTTTGAGTGTTTCTCACTATTATCGACTTGTATGAAAATATTGAAGTAATTGTACCAAAAAAAAAAACAAAGTTCAAAAGAGAAACCTCATCTTTATCATTTAATAATAAAGTATACATAGACATATCTTTTAAGTGTTTCACTCTATGATTGTCGATTTCCCGCAGAAAATGGCGCCCAATATAAGTTTTTCTTTCTTAATAGATTGTATTACTCCGGTTAAAAGAGCTCTGTATATTTGTTTAAAATATTTAAAAAATAACCACAGCTAAAATGACAATAAATAAAAATATTCTATCATTTACGGCAAAAACGAATTATGTGTTAATTCAACACTGAACATAAAAATTACGTTGGGCGCCATTTACTGTAAGAAAATATTTTTCTTTCTCTTTTTTATGAAGTGAAGTAGAAGTATATAATTAGCTAATTTCACATGTTCGCAACCAATATATTGTTTTCCAAGGAACCATGTTAAAATTGAAAAAAAAAAAAAAAACATTTAAAAAAGTGTAAATTTATTAGTTGTAAAATTAAATAAAACTAAATGATTAATCTTAAAACTAAACAAAATGCTGAAGTTCAAACCCATGTTGGACGTGGCAGTACAAAAGAATTGCTGGCTTAAAATTACTTTTTTTTTTGTTTTCGTTAAGCCCTTTAACTTATTTTAAATAAGGTTAAGTAGAACATTTTTTTCACAAGGTTTTCTTTTTTGATGTACTGTTGTTTTTTGTTTGTTTTTGTTTTGTAATTCTTTTCCCCAAGTACCCTGTATTTTGTTTTTAATTTTATTAAATTAAATATATATCTATATCTAACTAGATTTATACTATAAAATAATATGTGTTCTCATAAGCTGCAAGGTTTTTAAATCATTGTTATCTATTTGGAACTAAGTAAAAATTATGTTGCGCCATAATTATTAGTTCACAGTACATTTGTCAAACATCGGTTTGATGGACGCTACTTGACCAATTAACAGCCTTTTTACCAGAAGAACCTTTCGAGGAGGCATTGGTGAGTGTTGATGATTTTCTTGGGGGTCGTGTATCCTCGAATTCCGAGTCTTCGATCTCACATATTTGCGTGGATATATCACTATTCGATTCACAGTCTCCGAGATGATAGCTGCCTAACAGCGACATGTTTTCACCAGGACCTGTAAATTAAAAGGTGGTATTATTTTCATTGATGTGTTAACATCTATAACTGGACCCTGAGGGGATTTCTTTTTGGGCTGTTATTAAATGATTTCGTAGTAGTTCACGTGTTCAACTTTTAATTTTGTACGCTCCATATTTACTATATTGGTTTGTGTACCTACTAATGAAAGTCAAAACTGGTTTGTGTACTACAAATGAATGCATTCAAAGACCAAATCGAATGTTTACAAATGTTTGAAATTTTTTTAATGGGAATTTTTGAATAAGTGTGTAGTTGTTTTATTTTAATAGCGTTTGCTTATGTAGGTAATTAATAAGAACCCAGAAATAATTAAAAATGAAAATAAAGGAGTTTATTTTTCTTATCAAAATCACTAATGAGTTAAGGAATCAATTTAATACTCATAAATAAATAAATAAGAAAACCTACCACATTTGCTGACGATGTTGTCTATATCACTGATCTGTCTTTTACATCTTCGATTTGGGAAACCATATCCAGAAACTTCTTCATCATCAGAATCATTACTTCCTGGAACTGTTCTTCTAATTTGACTATTTAACAATTTAGTACTGCACATTGATGTTTCTCCATCTGTTTCACTTTGTATATTGTATCGGGGCAAGTAGCTATTAGGATGTCGATGGTAAATATCGCCTAGAGAAAAAAAATCATTTTATTACATTATGGTTACACTGTTTGTAATAACAATTGCACTATGATTATGATTGTTGTCTACATATATGTCCTCGTTATAAACCTATAGATAGATCCTGTTTAGATTGTGACTTTTCACTTCGCCATGCTGATGGTTTTGTGGGTGTGATCGGTGAAAGGATCTGTTCACCTCAAACTAATTGTGTTTCTTTTTTAGCTCTGATCATTCATGGCTAAAAATGTATGTTTCTTTTTTAGTTTTTAGAATGTTCAGAGCGCGCTCTGTAAGCTCAGAATAAAATAGCACAGTAAACGGAGTAAAATGCTGGCCGCAGCCAACTTCATACAGTTTTCATGCAATTTGAAAGATATGACAATTCAGCGCTCAGGTGTGTTTCATAATTAAATCGGAGTGCTATGAACACAGTCTGCTCAGAGTTTACTCCGCTCGCTCAGTGATCTGCTCTGAACCAACTCTGAACTAAAAAATAAAAACGCCTATAATCGTATCAAGAATCAAGATAGTTTAACAAGTCGAACTAACGTATGCATACCACGCTGAGCGCGTTCATTTGAAAATCAAAAAATGTTCTGTCAATTTAAATTTTTCATGCAAAGTTCTGTCAAAGTTCATATAGAAACAAAAATAAAAAGGATAGAAATTGGAACTTTTTGGAAGTAAACGAACGGACCTTATGTGAAGCACCATTTAAATTTTGTGCTGTCAAAGATACTCGCACGTTAACTTTCATTAAAAATTGCTGTCGTGTAAAAGGTATTTACAATTAGAAGGAAACCAAAAGCGAAACGAAGATTTAAAATTGCTTTCGTTTAAAAGCAGTCTAATACGGCTGTTCTGATATTCGGTCGAATTTGAAAACGGAAACGAAAATTGAATCCGTGCGGATTGAAAACGATTGTTCTGATTTCCAGTCGTATTTACTTTTAAGTTTTACCAACTTGGTCAACAAAACATTTTCGAAATTAGCTGTTATGTATACAAGAGCTGTCAAAAACGAAATTGTAATCCGCCAACAAAAAGATAACCGAATTTAAAACGTCAATTTGGCGGATTGTAAATCCGTTCGTTTTGCCGAATCCGCAAAACGTTTTCGAATACGGAATTCGGAACAGCGAAAATTCAAAAACGTAACGATATAGAATTCGAATGGAAATTAGAACAGCCGTGTATGTATAATGTCGGTATTGGTAAGTTGGACACAGACTTTAAACATAGAAGAAAAATGATTATAAAAAAGGGTTTAAATTTGGACGGTATTTAATTTAGAAAGGCTTTTTATTGGATTTTTAAATATGACTGCTTGTGTCTGTGTCTCTGTCTAACCTTAATTTAACCTTAAATTATTTTTTCTATATCATACACATACTTACACTTATTACTATTATTTACAACTAAAGGCACTAGCAGCATTAGGAAATACAGAATTTAATATTTAATGA
Organism: Leucozona laternaria; assembly: GCA_932273885.2. Classification (NCBI taxonomy): domain Eukaryota; kingdom Metazoa; phylum Arthropoda; class Insecta; order Diptera; family Syrphidae; genus Leucozona; species Leucozona laternaria. The sequence continues at coordinate 22,595,272 of OW026369.1, read as the reverse complement.
ATTACTTATTGTTTATGCACATTTTATTAAAGAAACAAAAAATAATATAACAAACCTGTGTTAAATCTATAATCTTCGCTTCCACTATCCAAGAGATTTAATCCAGATATGGGTGTGTGGGTTTCGAAAGACATGGAAAGAGGTTTCTCACTACATTCAGATTCGCTTTCTTCAACGTATTCCGATTCGATGTCCTCGTTCAATGTTTCTATATCACGAACAGGATCCACAGGACCAAGGTCTGTAAGATATCATATTTTTTTTTAGGAAAGAAAATCAAAACCAGCAGACTTTTAATATGTTAACATTTAGGGAGCCAAAAATATAAACTTACTAAGCGGAATATGAACACTCTTCGGATGTGACTCATTACTTTCATTACTATGAAAACTCGATGAGTCGGGCACTTCAATGCCAGGAACTTCAGTGATATCAGGCAGTGGATTTTGACTTCTCCTTGCCCAATCGGAGCAATCCCAATGATATTGCCCATGATTGTTTGGTGAATCTTCAAATGCACTTTGCGAATTATTGATGTTTGGAAGATTGACATGCAAAAGTTTACTATTTAATGTGGATGTAGGTTTAAGAGATCCTAAACGCATTGTATGATTGCTATGATGCTCGATTTTGCGACCTGTAATATACACACATTTTTATTTTTTTTTTAGATTTAAGGGCATTTATATTATGTATGTATTTATCATAATCAGACTAGCTTGGAACTTCCAGTGTTTTGAAACACACATTTAAAAACTTTTAATATAACTTTTCAAATTAAGTACGTTTCGAAGCTAAAACTGGTTGCATGATTCATACGTATTTGAAAAAAAAAACAACATATTTTTAACTTACCGTTATTAAGTTTATTGTCACTAAACGTTTTCAATTGCATTTGATCCGACCAAGTTTGTTTGTGAAGTGATTCGGCATCACATGAAGTGGTCCCATTGATGTTAATATGTTGATTTGTACAATTTAGTTTTTGATATTCCGGCGGAACATTTTCCAATTCATCTCCTGCCGAACCATAACTTCTTAAAATATCTAAATTATTAACAAAAACTGTGCTAACAGGATATGGAATATCATTCGAGCTCGTCGTATAGCTCTGTGGTCGTTGTTGAACTTCTAAATTACTCAATTTCGAACTACGTTTATAGTCTTCCTTTGGCATAACAGCATTTAGAGTTAAATCTTTACGTGGATCGTTATTCACACTTCCTCCGGCTTGGTTTAGTGTCTTTCGACTGCAAATATAGTAACACAGGCACCCAAGTAATAGCACCACACCTATAATGGCGCATGCAATTCCTATCATATCTATAAGTGGCAAGTTACGTAGTTGACTTGTTATGGAGTTCGAATATAGTGGATCACCGCAACTTGCACCAGTAAGATCAGGCGGGCAAATACATCGAAAACTCCCTGCTTCATTTACACACGTCGCCCCATTGCCACACGGTTGGTTTTCACATTCGTCCAGGTCGATTTCACACGTTGCACCGGTGTAGCCTCTGCACATACAATGAGCCATGTAGTCACCTTCTTCACACACTCCTCCGTTTTTGCATGGATTTGGAGAGCAAAATCGACCAAATTCACAACGCTTCCCAGACATTCCAGCGAGGCAATTGCAAGAGTAGTTTCCTGAACTCTCAGCATGACATTTACCACCAAACAAGCACGGCGATGAGGAGCACGGATCTAAGTCGTCTTTGCAGAAAGGCCCCGTAAATCTGGGATGACATTGGCAGTCGAAACTGTTAATACCAATATTCTTGCAAATTCCTCCATTGAAACATGGCTGAGTTCCACAGATTCCAAGCGGAACAAGAATGGTCGAACTGTCGCAGGTGAATTCGACATTAGCAAACCTCTTTAGTACCGCTATAGTACTGCTGCCAGTCATGTGTAATGGCACCGATTCTCGAGCCAAGCGGATATCATCCATGCACCCGACGAAACCTCGCTGAATGTCTTCGAAGCCTAGCACTGATGGATGCGGCCTTACTTCAGCACCCAAGAATATATCATTTGATTGCAGATTCAAGATTCCATTAACACCAGGAGCACTACCTTGGGCAGTGTGTTTTCCATCCACCACTAGCTTAGCACTGTTCCGTTCCCGTTCTAGCTTTATTTCATGCCATTCCCCGTCTGATACATAAATTGACGAAACGCTTATCAGACCCTCCCCGGATCCTAAATCAAATCGATACTGCACAACACCATTCGATATTTCCAAAATATTATAATCCACCTTTCCCGAGGCATACATCAAGTTTCCGGTTTGTTGGAGCGTTCGTACTCTCAGCGTAAATATCAGTTGGTCTTCGAATATTTTCTTACCCACCACCTTGTCGATTTTGTAGTGCGCATAACTCTTTCCACTCAACGATACTGGATTAAGAGGCTTGTAGCAAGAATAGCCGACACATTTCTTCACATCATGATCACAAGTTGGACCGGTGTATCCATGTGGACAAACACATCTATGTCCCTCTTCGAGATCACCTTCTGGCAAGCAAATTTTATACATTGGGCAAGGTTTGGCGGCACACGAATTCACAGCTTCATCGCATTTCTCTCCTCCATAGCCCTGCTGGCACTTACATTCATTCAAATGCTCGTACACAGCAGATATGAAGCTCGTTACATCCGTTGCAATTGTATTTATGTTCTTTCGATCCAAGACTATTTTATCTTTACACAATCCATGTACACACTGAGTTTGACTGCATTTTGTTTTGACAATTTGTTCGATGATCAAATTGGTTGCTTCTTCGATTTCTTCCATATTATCAGCGATTGTCGCTTGAATTTCTTTCGCAGTGAAATAACCATCATCGTTGGGATTGACTTGTTGTTTGCGAACTGTGAACACAACATCCAATTGATTTTTCACATCCGTATTGTGTCTGACAAAACGTCGATGACTGTCCACCTCATTTGATGCATTCTCTTTATATGGCTGTACAGAAATAACAACAATGTCTTTCTGCCTCGTTCGCATTGCTGTGCGAATTGATCGAATAAAACCCTTGCGATGGCTGAGAATGAAGTCCTCAGGTGTGACATTACTAAATCTTAAAATAATAGCATTTTCTAGCATCTCTTTGCTAATCAAATCAACGGTTATCTTTATAACTACATGGGCAGTAAATTTCCCATCCGATGCTGTTACATTCAGTCTGTAATCTCCTACGTCAAGATTAGGTAGTGCATATAGAGAACCATCATCTTTGGATATGTTAAACAGGGTGTGAGGTGAATAGAGAACCCCAGCAGTTGGTACGAGGCTATATATCAAATTGTCGTATTGATCTTGATCGGTCGCATATATTCGACCTATCGCCCCACCAGGGAATTCATCTTGATATGAATTTATTAGAATTTCAACGGGTGTTATCACTGGCGGATATTGGCTCTCCTCGATTACCCTCACCGTCACCCAAGCATCTGAGTAAAGAGGAGGTGTTCCATTGTCGAATACTCTGATCAGCATATTGTAGACACTTCGCACCTTGTGATTGAATCGTGTTGCTGTTCGTAGAGTTCCATCCTGTTCCAAACGAAAAGCCCCGCCATCATTGCCGCTTCGAAAATCAAAGGTGTACGGTGCGGAATTTGGCGCTGTATCTAAATCGATTATTTCAAATTTAATCAAAACATGGCCAAGTTGCTTGTCTTCCTGTACGATGATGGTATAGTTCGATTTGTTAAATAATGGAGGATTATCATTTGCATCGGATATATCAATGTTGACGTGTACATAACTCGAAAGCTCAGGAGTTCCATTATCGCGAGCTCGAATTTCAAGAACATAACTGGATATGGACTCCCTGTCGAGGGAACCTTTGACAGATAAATAACCAGTATTGTTATCGATTTGGAATTGATTGAGACGATCGCCACGTTCGATGTTATAGAATATTCGGCCATTCTCATCAGAATCTGCATCGAAAGCTTTCAGTTGTAGAATCTTATCGCCCACCAGTGCATCTTCACGAATCCTTGCATTGTAGGAATTCTGGGCGAATTGCGGATTGTTATCGTTGACGTCAGTTACACTCACATTTAACGATGCCAAATTACTAAGTGGAGGAGTTCCACCATCAACTGCTTGAATGGTTAAAAGAAAATGTCTAATTTTCTCGAAATCCAGCTCTCCACTGCAATACACACTTCCAGTATCCCGATTGATGGCGAATTTCTTCTGCTCATTGCCACCGATAATTGAATAGTAAATTTCAGCATTGACTCCAGTATCACGTGACGTTGCCAGCACCTGAACAACTTCCGATCCGATGATGCAATTCTCAGCAACATTTGCAAAATAATGTTGTTGAGTGAATTCCGGTGGATTATCATTTATGTCCTGAACATTGACAATGAGTGTAGCTATGCTTGATAGTTGAGGGGTTCCTTGATCAGTTGCTATCACAGATAGATTATACCAGGCTATTGATTCTCTATCTAATGACTTCTTCAGAGTGATAATTCCAGAATCTTGTGATATAGCGAATGTGTCATTGCCCGAGTCAAGGAAGGAGTATCGGATTTTCCGATTGACCCCAACATCTCTGTCAGTTGCATGAACTTTGGTTGCTAGCGTTCCTATTTCCGCATCTTCTGGCAGTATCAGAGTGTATTCCGACATGCTAAATATTGGATGGTTGTCATTTGTATCGGCAACGGATATTTCAATCTTAGATAAGCACTCCCATGACAATTGGTCACGATCTTGGACGTGGGCGGTGAGATAATATTTAGAAACAGTTTCTCGGTCAATTTTACGAGCGGTCTTTAGGACTCCGGTGATTTTGTCCAGCACAAAATCATCAGATTTATTGCCTGTTAGATAGAACCTTAACTTGGAATTAGCCTCTTCGTCGGCATCTGTGGCTATAATTTGAAGAACAACTGTTCCTGGCATTATGAGTTCGTTGATAGTTTCTTTATAACGGTATTTGAGGCAGTAGGGCGGATTGTCGTTGACATCTTTAACGCCAATTGTAACATTTGTAGACGCGCTATATTTCCCATCGGTGGCAATGATATTCAAGAAATACGATGAAGTTTTCTCCCGATCGAGCGGTTTTGCTGTGAATAGTTCGCCAGTTTGTCTTATGTGAAACTGAGAAAGTGGATCACCGGATGTGATGTAGTATTCCACGGCTGTGTTAGCATCTGCATCTTTGTCGGTTACCGAAAGCTGTACGAGCACAGTACCTGGTAGAGCGTCTTCACTTACCGTTGTTGTATAGTTCGGTGATTTGAATAACAAGCAATTGTCATTGTAGTCCTTCAATTTAATCAGAACAGTTGTTTTTCCGATATGTTTCGATTGTCCATGATCGGTGGCGACGACTTGAAATCGATATTCACTGCGTTTTTCTCGATCAACCGGGATAAGAGTTGTTATCCAACCGGAATAGACATCAATGTCGAAAACATTAGCTATATCAGCAATGTCATCGGGCAGGAAGTATCGAATCTCTCCATTTGAACCGGCATCAGAATCGTGAGCTGTCACCTTGACAATCGATGTTCCTTTCTCTGCATTTTCGGCTAGCAAAATACTGTAAGGATTGCTTTCAAAAATAGGAGCATTATCATTTTCGTCTTGGACATGTAAAATTATTTCCGAAACAGCTGAATAAGCTGGATTGCTTCCAATTTCAGCCAACACCCCAATGATGTGAACTTCTTTTTGCTCTCGATCGAGGGTCTTTGACAAGGTAATATCTCCTTGTTGATTTATTGCAAACTGTTTGTCTTCATCAAAGCCAGAAATGATTCGATAACTTCCAGTCAAATTTCCAAGCATTCGAACTCGAGAAATCAAAGTACCGGGAGTTGATACTTCCGATATGAATTGATTGCGCTCCTTGTGTTCGAATGCCGGAATATCGATGTCATCCTTAACAACGAGCACAGAAACAGGGACATCGTTGTGCAACGATGGTGAGCCACCATCACTGGCTCGAATGAAAAATTCAAAAATTTCATTTGCATAATCCGCAACAGACGCTTGTAAGCTGATCGACCCATTATGTTCATCGACTTGGAATAGATTTTTGATTTTTTGATTTTCCGGTTCATACATTGAATACACCCAGGCACTGTTTTGATGTTCATCCCTGTCTAAAGCTTTAACCTGTTTAAGAACAAAACAGAAAATTATTCTCATATCATTTGATAAAGTTTTTTTTTTTTTCATTTTCATTTGCATACCTTTACAAAAGGAACATGTAATTGAAAATTGGCATTTATCACTGCATGATATTCATTTAGAACAAACACAGGCGGATTGTCATTTTCGTCGGTAATTTTAACTTTAACTATTGTAAAGCCAGATCTACCACCAATATCGCTAGCAATAATTGGTATCTCATAGTGTGAACATAATTCACGATCGAATGATACCTTGGATTCGATAATGCCTTTTATTTTATCAATTGCAAATAGCTCCTTTAGAGAATCCGAGAATATATCATATGTAAATGTTCCGAATTCACCCAAGTCTTTATCGAGTGCTGATACCTAATTGAATAAAAATAATAGAATATAAATCAAGACCCATTTATATCTATTTTGATAAATTCAAACTTGAACAAAAAGTATAAAAAAAGGGATGAAACGTTTTCGGATAAAGAACAAATTTTGTACTTACCGTTGTTACCAAATGTCCTGGCATGAGATTCTCTTTAATATTCGCGTCATAGCTAGGTTGAGCAAATACTGGACTATTTAAATTACCAGGCAGTATGTTAATTTTTACTCGAGTAAAACTTGTATAGATTCCGTCAGTTACTGATACATTCAACGTTGTTGTCTGTTGTTCGGCAAAATTGTTCATATTCAATAATGTTATTGTTCCAGTGGATGAATCAATATCGAATGTTTGCATTTCATTGCCTTGGGCGATTTTGTAAACTAGATTAGAATGATCCACATAGTCTGGATCACTTGCCTTGACACTTATTACAAACTGCCCACGTTTAGCGTGAACAGATAGCATGCACGTATACGAAGGTTCCTCAAATTTCGGCGCATTGTCATTTATATCAATCACTGAAAATACAAAAATTAAATTGAAGCTAAAACGAAGAGATGAAATTGACAGTTTATTCTCAATGCAGAGAGTTTTACAAAAAACTAAACTCTGATTTCATGTTAAACTAATGATAGCTTGGTATCTTTTGAATTTCAAATATGTTTTTACTTATTTTCATCACTATTAGATATTTCGTTGTTTTTTTGTTTTCAAAAGCCTGATTTACCTGAAACCCAAACATGAGCTGTTGATGTCAAAGACGGCGATCCCCCATCGGTTGCAATCACAGTAAAGTGATGTACACTCTGCATTTCATGATCTAAGCTCTTCTTTAAATACAATATTCCCTCCAATGGATCCAAATGGAAATTCTCCGAACTATTATTTTGATGACTTGAATCGATGGCAAATGTTATTTGACCATTGGGCCCAGTATCATTGTCTCGAGCATTGATTTTCAAAAGTGATGTGCCAAATGGTGAACCCTCTGAAACACTTATATTATATGTGTCGTGTTCTATTTCCGGTGGACTATCGTTAATATCTAAGACCATGATAGAAACTGGAACTTCAGCCGAAACTCCTGATACACTATCCGTAGCACGAACAATTAAATCGTAGTTTTGCACCCGCTCGTAGTCTAATTCGTCGGCAACAGTTATTGTACCTATTGGTAAATAAAAATAAATTAATATTTGAATTATTATGTTTTTTTTTTATAAATATAAACCAACAACTTTTTTTTGTCTGAAAAATAATTGTCACTTCATTATAGCAACACAAATTGATATACTAAAATAAATATTTTCATTTAACGGTTAAGTCGGATTTTTTGTTTGCAAATCATCTTTTCACCATAATCATTAATCATTTCGGGATTTGTTGTATCAAGTTTTTTATCAGCTATCCCACATTTTAATTTTCGAATTATTTTCTTTTGAAATTTTGACAATTTTACCAAGTTTATGAGCGTTTTTACTTTACTTAAGCTCGATAATTACCGCCCTAAATCTCTACAAATGGTGGGCTCTGTTTCAGTAGTTTTATAAAAAGTTGACTTTAGAAGAAAAACGAAGAAAACTAAAAAATCTGTAAGTTTTCAAAATAACTAATTTTATTTAACTTAAACTTGGAACGTTAGTATCAACAAAAAAAAAATAAATACTACGGATTTGCTTAATTAATTTCGGTTGTGAAAATTGTGCTCAAAATACATGTATAGGAAATAATCACTGATAAATGACACATGAAAGCAGTTTAAAATGAATCGGTAACTTGTTTCACTAAGATCCAATTTTTGCAGTGCGAGATTAAAGTTAAACCCGAGTTAACTCATGAAATTTGGTGAGTTAACTCAGGATTAAGTGAACAGATGCGTTTGACGTTTAATCCACCGAGTTTGTTTAGTCGTTCCGCATACATTCTCCGCCAAAAACTGCTTCCTCAGTTGACGGTGGGTTAACTTACTTCTATAGTTAGCTAACTCTAGTTTAACTCACCAATGACAAACTGGGCCTAAGTGGATCGGAAACGAAATTACACGAATACACTGACAAAAAAAAAAACAATATTATATCGTATTTTATTCGCTTCAAAAAAAAAAACAATTTTTATATAGAAATCTGAATTTACCAATGGAAAATCGTATAACAAAGAACAATCTTAATTGACTTTTTAAAAAAGTTCACGGATGTGCTCGCAAAGTATATTCGCTTTTTTACAACATACGATTGGCGGTTTTCTTTTTTAACTCAGAGCAGATCACGGAACTGTCAAAAAAAAAACAGCATAAAAAGTGTGTTTCTTTTTTCCATCGGAGTTAGCTCAGAGCTTGCTCAATAAGCTCAAAATAAAATGCCAGAGCAAATCGAGCGAAACGCTGAGCGAAGCCAACTTCACACATAATTAAAAATTAAAAATGGATTCCCTATGAAATGACAGTTCAGTTCTGAAGTCTGTTTCATAATTAAATCTGAGGACTCTGATCATGCTCTGCTCTGATCGCTCAGCCTCTGCTCAAAGCTTTGCTCAGAGTCAAAAAAGAAAAACGCCATATGTATGGTGACTAGATATCCATTTCTTTCCTATCGCATACAGAGCGTTCTGATTTGTGTAAGAAAACACCTGAGCACCGAACTGTCTCGCCTGTCGATTTAATATGACTGTTTCCCAAAACTGCGTTTTTTTCCTACGGGTTTTGGCAGAAAACTGAAAAACCTAATTCGTTTTCATACTTTACCCCTTTTCCTTCTGTGAATGTGACGTTTATTTTTGATATTTGATAATAAAACGGTTGTAGTATTTTCGTTTGGTGATTCCGAAGAACCCTCTGGAATTCTTCGATCTGGAATGCCAAACGAACAAGTTGCAACACTTTTTTGTTGGTTTTGATATTGCCGTTTGCCGTTTAAGTTTTCAGTGAGCTAAGTATACACTTTTCAATTAAACATGCCTATAAAATGATTACTCGTGAATAGGCGTCAATATTTCCTAGCAAGCAGTTCTAAGCGATTGATTTAAATTTATTGAACAAAATTTAAATAGTTAGGTATACTTACAAGGGCCAGTTTTTCTATCAGGTGCTGCATTTAAAGTAAATGGATTTGGCTTTTAGGAAAATTATTCTTTTCTTTAATTTTAAATGTACATTATATTATTGTGTTGATAAGCATCGCGTTTCAAGAAAACCAACAATAATTAAAAAAACAAAAAAAAAATTTCGTTGCATATGGGTGGAAGTGTTATCATGGTTTGTATAGGTGGGTATAGAATATCAGTTGTGTATGAGTGTGGTGAAATATTTTCAGTATTTATGTTAAAAACTCACCGGTATTGAAATCCAAAGCAAATTCTTCCATTTCATTGCCTTTAGCAATTGTGTAAATCAATTTACGACCCAGGGGGCTATCTGCCTGAATAGTTACAGCAAGTGGAGTATAGATTTCGATGTTTTCGCTCACAGAAACAGAATAAAATTGCTTATTGAAAACTGGCATCGATTTATCAATAACCTATGAAATTTGATAAATATATAAATAAATAAGAAGATTAATTAATTAAAATGTCGGTTAAAAAAATAACATCTTCAAACTAATTCCAGCTCTGAGATTGTTGGCTTTAATCTTTACGAATTTATGTAAATATTAACAAATCACCTTCACATGAACACCAATTTCCGTTGAACAAGGTGTTGAAGCCCCGTCATAAGCTGCAATTAAGAGCTCATAATCTCTGTTATGACCTTCAAGAGATTGCTTAAGTGTTACATCCCCCGTTTTCCTATCAACTTTGAACAATTCACCATGACCACGTTTCATTTCGTAACGCACTTCTCCATTTTCATAACTATCCAAATCAACTGCATGCACTTTTGTTACAAATGATCCCTTCGGATCATCTACCGAAACCACAGCATAGTAGGGAAGATTTACAAACATTGGACAGTTGTCATTTATATCGAGAACCGTTACATTGACAACAACATGAGCTACTCTAGGCTTGCCATCCATATCAACTTGAGATCTTGCTTCAACTATCAACTCATAATTGTCACAAACTTCACGATCGAATATTTGACCTGTTGATTCAATAGCTCCAGATGTAAGTCCAATGCGAAATAATTTTGTCGGATTTAAAATTTTATATTCGACATGTTCGTTTAACTTCGATCCCAGTACATTAACCGTTGCAATTGTTGTAATCTTGGTAGAATTTTCACTGATCACACCCTCGACTGTGGGTTTTTTGAAATAAAGTCCATAATTTTCGGAGGTTTCTACAATGATTATTACGTTGGTTACATTTGAATATTTTCCATCGGAAGCACGAACATGAAGTTTGTAAAGTGAATTCAAGCGTTCAACGTCCCTGCAACAACAACAAAAAATAAGATTAATCTTCGTAATGTAAAACATAATTTTTAAGCAAATCTTACCTCGTTGTGATAACACCTGTATCCGGATCCATTGCAAAGGCATTTCCCTCATTACCCTCAATGATGTCATAACGAATAGTTGAAATATCCGAACCATCAGGATCGGTTGCATTAACAGTTACAACAATAACATTTTCATAAGTTGGCAAAAGCAACGTAACATTGTATTCGTTCTTTTCAAACACAGGAGCACAATCATTGACATTGGTTACTGTTATTTGAACTCTGGTTGTCGTGTCTGATGAGAGTCTTGGAGTTCCCAAATCTGTAACCTTTAAAATATAAAAAAAAAACGAGGTTGCAGGGAATTTAATTAAAATTCAGAAAGCCCTTATAACTTACTTGAACATGGAAATCAAAAAATGGTATTTCCTCATAATCTAGAAGCCTTACTGTCTTTATAGCACCAGTTGTTGAGTCAATGTCGAAGTATCTTTTGGCTAGGTTTTCAACAATGTCATATCGTAAGAGAGCATTTAATCCAGAATCTAAATCAACGGCACGTATGACTAAAGGGCTAAAAAAAAATTAAAAGAAGAATTAATACAAATTAGCAGTTGGGTCCAAATGTTATTTAATCGAATAAATTTACGAAATATTCGATAGATGAAAACTTACTTTTGATTAACAACTAAGCTAGATTGAAAAGGTCCTTTATTTTGGTTTCTACCGAATGATTGTTGTTCATTTGTTGTATTCGTATAATTGGGTTTGTCCTTTGCGAGTATAAGTGACGATATTGGAGCTGACTCCGAAATCTCTCCCCAATAAATATTTTGCAGAAAATGTGGAGTGTTATCATTTTGATCCAAAATATGTATGATGGTTGAAGATTGAGATGATATGGACGCCAGATTGGTTGCTATTACAGTAAGATTTATCAATCTAAAAAAAAAAATAAGCAAGAGATTCTTTGTATTCAATTGGTGTAATTGTTTTTTTTTTTTTCCTTTTAATAACATGGGCACTACGAGCGTTGCATATAATTAAGAATTCTAGTAGAAAATCAACCACTGTCAAGGTGTAATAATATGTAAAAAACAAATTAAATATTTAACTTACTTCACTTTTTCATAATCGACAATATCTTTAGTTGTAATGACCCCCGTCGATGGGTTGATTTGAAATAAATCACCATAATTGCCGTTGATAATTTCATAGTTCACCGAAGATGTTGACCTGGCTTCGATTTGTGTGACATACGTTCCAATTGGACGATTTTCATATATCTCAACAGAAGTTTGTTCTTTGATAAAACGTGGCGGATCATTCTCTCCCATAGTTATTATTATATGCACTGGAACTTGTGAAGAGAGTGGAGGTTTACCATGATCTGAAGCCTTTACTTGGAGCATATATTCGGGCATAGAATTGATGTCAAGTTCTTTGTTCACACTTATAATACCCATGACCGGATCTATATCGAATACATTGCCAATATTACCACTTGCAATGGAATAGGTTATTTGTGCATTGCTTCCAAGATCACGATCAATAGCAAAAAGTTGAGCAACTTTTGTTCCTAGGGCTGCAGATTCAAAAACTTTGCCTTGCACAATTTTCGTAGTGAATTCAGGATGATGATCATTGTGATCATGAACTGTAATTATTATTTTAGCATAATTCCGCTTAGCCGGTGTACCCTGATCTTTAGCTATTGCCACAAGCACATGCTCAGCTATGCGTTCCCTATCCAAACGCTGTGTAACTATGACATTGCCAGTTATCGAATCAATACGAAATAAAGTCAACGAAATTGGATTTTGTGCTGCATGCAGAGTGTAAAATATCTTCTTGTCTTCGTCCATATCGGTTGCATGTAGCTGTAATATTTCAGTTTCTTCGTCTATATTCTCTGAAATATCAATTCTATAAACAGAATCCGTGAATTCCGGCCTATGGTCGTTGACATCAATCACATGAACATATAATTGGGTTGACACTTCATGAGCACCATCAGTTACGCTTATTGTTAAATTATACTCTTTTTGAACTTCCCAGTCGAGTGATTTTGTTAAGAGAATATTTCCATTATCTCGAGCGATGTAAAATTCATTGCGGGGATCACCATCTAAATTATTTTTCATTAAAAAAAAAATTAATTAAATTCAATTAAAAAGAGAAGAAAATAAAATGTGTCAATTTATTTAACTTACCGGTTACGTCATACCAAAGCTGATCGTTGTCCTCATCGGTTGCTTGGACAAGAGCGACCAAAAAGCCTGGTCGGTCAGTTTCGGTAACATCGACTTCTTGGTCTAAGGATTTGATAACAGGAGGATGTAATGACGGTACAGTGACAGGAACTACAATCACATTAACACGAGTGGTATGCATCTTTTTTGGATCACCATTATCTTCGGCACGAATGGCCAAATCGAATTCTGTTTCAGGTTCAAATGGCTTTGCTGCATATATCACACCAGTAGCAGGGTCAATTCGAAATTTAGCCTTTCCTTTTCCAGATTTTATAGCGTATGTAACGCGACCATTTTCACCGTAGTCATTATCGATTGCCAGAACCTATAAAAGTTGCGAGTTTAGTAAAAGTTTTTATGTCAAATGATTAGTCATGTATCCCAAGAGAAATAACTGATACACAATTAAAAAATGTTTGGGTATGAATCTTGGTCTTTAATGTGTCTCAAAATTACCTGAAATAGTGGTTTATCAATTTCAACTGTTGCTGGTATTTGAACTTTATAGAAGCGTTGGTCAAATTCTGGACTTTGATCATTTATATCATCAACGGAGACAATTACTCTTGTTGTCGATGACAACGGTGGGTTTCCTCCATCGCTTATCAGAATCTGAAATCAGAGAAACAAAAAATTACATATCATTGAGGAACGGAAAAGAAAAAAAAAGGTTACTGGTGAAAAAAAGAAGTTTTGAAAGGTAAGTAAAAATTGTGTGGAAAAGAAAACAAATTCCAAAGTGAATAAATTTAAAATGTTTACCTCCATTATATGTTCTGGTTGATTCTCACGATCAAGTTTTCTTGCTGTTGTTGTGATGACACCTGTTGTACTGTTAATAGCAAAAAAGCTTTCGGGATTTCCAGAGATAATTCTATAGGTTATGTGTTCTTCTGGGTCAACATCGCGGTCTTCGGCCTTAATTTGAAGAACTTCTACCCCCGGGGGACTTCCTTCTGGTACCGTTGGATAATAAACTGGGCTTTCAGTGAGTGGTACATTGTCATTTTCATTTAAGACTTTAATAAACACCTTAAAAAAACGTTCGATATAAGTAAATTGCTTTATATCAAGAAAAAAAAAATAAAACTCACTTCTACGCATGAATGAAGTGGCACTATAGCTTGATCTTGTGCACAGACTGTTAGCCAGTAAGAAGGTTTAGACTCAATATCTAAAAGAGCCATAGTTCGTAGCGAGCCTAAAGTATGAATAGAAAAAATTATTATTAAAAAATTCGAGTTAATTGGCGCCCAATTAGAAACCAAATTTATTTTATTTGTTTAGGCGTTAGTATTACAATCAATTTACCTTCACTGTCAATCGAAAAGATTCCCAGCCCATCTCCACCTCGTATTGAATAGGCAACCCTTGAATCGGGACCCGGAGGATCCGCATCTGTGGCTTTAATATTCATAACGTGTGTATCAGGAGGCTGATTTTCCGTGACATTTCCCACCAGCACATAATCTTCAAATTCCGGTGCGTGGCGATTTTCGTTAACGTCTATAATTTCAATTATAACAGTTGCTTCCGATGACAGTGCCGGTGTACCACGATCAATGGCACGGACACATAAGCTATGTAGCTGCCGTTCCTCAAAGTCCAAATATCCAATTGTTCGTATGGTCCCGGTATGTTTGTCAATTTTGAATAGTTTATCTTCCGAATCGTTTTCATCGTCAAATGAATACAAGACTTCACCAGCTGGGCCAATATCCGCATCAGTAGCCTGAACAACGGCTATTACCGTTCCCTTAGGGATATCTTCTCGCACTCGAAACGTATATTCGGGCAACTTAAATGCGGGCACATTATCATTGACATCATCGACTATGACCAGAACTACGGCATCTGCCGACAAAGTTGTTGGCGAACCATTGTCTGTGGCTCGAATAAGCAGCTCATAGACCTCCTTTTCTTCTCGGTCAAGTGGTTGGCTTACATAGAGTATTCCAGTTTCTGGTTCTATTTGAAATGCTGATGTTTCTGTTACCAGGGAATAAGTTATTTTTGCATTTTCACCAATATCTGCATCTGTGGCTTTTAAATGGAAGATAACGGTTCCGTTTTTGGCATGCTCTGTCACTCGGAAGCTTGCTAGAGATTTTTCAAATTTTGGCGGATTATCATTTTGATCGAGAACAGTGATTGGAAACATTTTTGAGGAAGACTTTTGCGGTTTTCCCAGATCATAAACTGTCACATTTAGAACATACTCCTCCTGTCGCTCACGATCTAGATAGCCGATTATTTGCAATTCACCAGTGTCGGGATCAATTCGAAATACCGAGTCATGATCACCATCTGAAATCCCATAAACCAGTTTTCCATTGTAGCCGAGGTCTCGATCTTTGGCCTTTATCCAGGCAACAGTTTCGCCCAGTTGAACTGTTTCATTGATTTTCAATTCTAAAGGAACATCAACAAACTCTGGGGCATGTACATTTTCCCCATATCGTATAGGCATCATTACAAAATCAGGTTGTTGATTATAATCTCTTCCGGGCATGTTGTTTTTCTCTGCGGCAGCTAATATCTCGGCTTGTCGGCGGGCAATTCCAGTATCGCGACATTCAAAACTTCCACCATCTTGCAACGATATGCTATGACCAATTATATCTGCAGCACCTCGATTCAAAAAATAGCTTTGTTTTTCATCAATCAAATTTATTTGAATGCTCATGATATCGGCGAAATGAGTTCCATCAGTTGCTGTTACATTGACTTCTCGTTGGGGAACACCAACATCGGATAGATCACATCCAACCGAAAGCACCCCTGAGGTTTGGTCTAGATTGAAGCAACCATCTTCATTGCCTGAAATTAAATGAATGTTGGTACTAATGTAGAGCTATTGCGAATCTTTAAAATATTTAATTGAATATGAATAAGACATGGTTGCCGTACTCGCCTTAGCAACCCCTTCTAAGCCTGTTACCCATTCTACAAAACTTTCCCCCCTACAGGCAGATATGCATGTTATATATGCACCTTCGTAGTTTTTCAAAGTAGAGGGAGCCCCAATATGTGACACACTCCTAAGCATAATCGACATTTAGGGCCAGTTTCACAGTCGACACTTAGGGCCAGTTTCACAGTCAAAAAAGTGACACTTAAGTGGGGAATTTAAAAGATTAATTGCCAATATCACCGTTCACTGTTACCTGAATAAGTGGCACTAAAGTCTCCGATGTTGGTGACTCTTACGCTAGCTATGAAATTTAGCTTAAATTCCTAATATGGGAAACTTAAGTGCCACTTATTCCGGTAAGTGTCGACTGTGAAACTGGCCCTTACCGTAATAAGTGGCACTTAATTTTCCCATATTAGGACTTTAGGCTAAGTTTCATTGCCAGCGTAAGTGCAACTTAAGTCACCAACATCGGACACTTAAGGGCCACTTATTTAGGTAAGTGTGCACTGTTATATTGCACATTAAACTTTCACATTGCCCACTTAAGTGCCACTTTTTTTACTGTGAAACTGGCCCTTAATTTTTAACCAGCTCAATGGCGGGTTCAACGCAAAGGTATCTGCATTTTCAGACTTCTGAATTTTTGGAGCCTCTGATTGGCCAGCTGTCACAAAAAGTTAGATTTCGTCTATTTTGATCTATAGTTTTACTTCCCTCGAATTTGGAGTGAATTTTTTTGAAAACAATCAGATACAAACCCTTTTAAAATTACATAGGTACAACTATTTTCCCAATTGTTTGTTTTAATATTTCAGTCGAACTGAAGGTTCGGGTTGTATGTATGTGTACGCAGCGCCCTTCATGTTTATTAGATGTATTTGACATCTCCCCTACTGCTTTCTCACTTGCACTGGTGGAAACTCCTTCGTTCAGTTATAAAATAGGAGAAAATGCAGGGATGGTAAGCAACTTCATTTTATATAAAAAATCTGTGAAAGACATTAGGTGTTTTTCAAAATCTGAACTGTCAAAAAAAAAATATTGTATTTCTTTTTTTGTTCAGTGCGTTCAGAGCCTCAAAGCTATCTTTCCTATTTTACGTTCAGAGAATGATCAGATCCCAAACTACGAGCTCAGAAAAATCGGCTGAGCACTCTGAGTAAAAAGCTGACACTAACGGCCATATTATTCACTCGATTCATCTAGATTAAAAATTTAAATCCAGATGTAAAGCATACAAATTCAATGTAAATACATCTGGATTTAAGTTTTAATCTGGATGTATCTAGTGAATAATATGGCGGTAAACGTCTGTGCAAAAAGAGAAAAAAAAAAGAAAACAAATGGCGGATGAAGCGGTCGGCACCCGCGCAGAAGGTAAGTTTATTTTATTTTTTATTGCATAAAAACTTTCCGTTTTAATTTTTGTAACTTGAATTTTTTTGCTTTGTGGATTTTGGCAGCTTAAAATTGACAACTGTCATTTGTTGACAGCTTGTTTTTCAAATGTGTTTCAAAAATATATCTGAGCTCATTTCAGAGCTTGTTCAACATGGTCGAGTTCTGTTCAGAGCTTTCATCTGAACGAAAAAAGAAAAACGCCTATTGGTGCAACCAAGATTAGTTTATCATACCGATAAATTAAAATAGACTTTTAGTAAAAACTGCTTTAAGTGTGAATTTTGGTGCAACTGTGCATAAAACCAATAGTTTCAGATATAAAATACTTATGGCCGATTTCATAAAGCCCTTTTAAATCTTAAAACGACGTTTGTTCCATACAAAATACGTCATTTAAAAATTTAAAAGCCAGTTAAATATTTGTGAAACCGAACATTAGATGCGCGTTTTCCAAAATGACTCATTTCGACTCTTCCAGGCATGAAAGACTTCCTCTAAAGTCTATTTTTCATGTGCTATAAACAAAGCTAAAACACTTACAGCCATATTACCTTTCAACTTTCAAAGAATTTTAATTTTTTAAACAATTTTGTAATAAAAAATCGTTGTTGGCAGATAATCACCCATATCGAATGTAATAGACGGTGTTCACATTGGACTCACTCCGCGCGACTCATATTGACATTTCATTGTTTTACCTCACTCCAACTCATGATGAGAAAGAGAGAGTCTAGTGAGGCAGGATTTTTTCAAAAAAATTAAAAATCCTGCCTCACTTTCTCATATAGTTGTGTAGAGTGAGATAAAAGAGAAAGATGTCAAAATGAGTCGCGCGGAGTGAGTCCAATGTGAACACCGTCATATACATTTTTGACAGGCAGAGATTCATCCATATCGCATATACAGAAATACATTTTGACAGGCGAAAGTAGGTCGAGACAAATACATAGCTTTGGGAATTGGGACCTATTTTTCATGTTCTCTATTGGAATGTCAGGTTTTATTAAAATCTCGAATTCTATTTTATATGAATGAAATAGTATCTATGTATGTAAGTACCTTGAATGCTTGAATCGTAAGTAAAATATGATTGACTATGAACGAATTCTATGTTCTCCGATTTTATTACCGGAGCTTTCTCTTTTTAAAGAACAATTATCCATTCATTGAAGGACGCCCAGTGTCAACTTGAGAACTATGTATGTTACGAAAAGTAACCGCATACCTACTTTAATAAATGCAATGACAACAAATGAGTTTTACTATGAAATTTTGTATTTATTTTTCCTTTTAACTCCCGATTACCGTTTACAATAACAATAGTTTGACCTTAACATGAATTTCGCTTTGCTTTTCCATCAAATTGACATTTTATACCTCAGTACTCAGTTACTGTCGCGCTTACATATCTGTTAGTCTTTTTTTTAAGTTCTAAGAATGCAATTTTATCAACCATTACCCCCCTTTTTCCACGATAAAATATCGATTCACGTTTATTATTAATTCCTCCCGCGATGGTAATATAAATTGTACATTTTACGTATAAAGGTAGATAACTTATGAGTAATAAATATGGTATCTTTTCTATAAATTATCAGTGAATAAATAATAATTACCTGAAACCAGTTGGTATGTTATGAAATTGCCCGAATCAAAATCAATTGCCGATAGTGTAAGTATGTCCATGCCGACAGCAGTCTGCCGTGATACGTAACCAGTGCAATCGGTACGTTCGAATTGCGGCCGATTGTCGTTGACATCTTTAATTTTCACAACAAGCTCCATTTCTGTTTGTCGTCGAAATGGCAATCCCCAATCGGACGCCCGCACACTCAAAACATACTCCCTTCGCATTGTCTCATAATCGATTAGTTTCGACGTTCTCAGAATACCTGAGAAATGGTCAATATCGAATGGTACTTCATTCAAATTGGCAATGCTGTACGATATGTACGCATTCTCTCCCGAGTCTTTATCTCTTGCAGTTATTTTTATGACCGTCGTGCCAGCAGCTTCGTTTTCGTCTATCCACACGGTGTTATTTATAAAATCAAAAATAGGATCATTGTCATTGGTGTCCTGGACATTAATTTTGACTTTGGCAGAAGACTGCTTTCGTGTGCCCACGTTCCCTTGATCTATGGCTGACACTGTTAATGTATAAAATGCCTTCGTTTCGGCATCCAATTTCTTTTGGGTGTAGAGCATTCCGGTATCGGGATTAATGCGAAACTCACCCCCTTCGTTGCCACCGACAATTTCTAAAAATACTTGCGAGTTCTTGCCTACATCTTGGTCTGTGACTTTCAAGCGTATCACAGGCGTATTCGGTGGCGATGTCTCAGGTACAGTCACTTCGTAAATTTGCCGATTAAAAACTGGAGAATTGTCGTTGGCGTCACTGATATGAACTGGAATTGTCTTATAACTAGATTGTGGGGGTATGCCCCGGTCTTCTGCACGAAATGTTAAATTATATCCTTGGGGTGTTTTTTCTCTATCCAATAGGCTGTGAATTTCAATAAAGTATTCACCGGCCTTCTGAGATGGTCGTATTCGAAAATGTCCATCCGGGTCACCACTCACCAGCTCTACATTTTTTATCCTGCCATGGATGCCTTGGTCTTTGTCTGTTACTCTTATGATGCCGTATATGTTGGCGTTCGCTCCTTCTTCCACATATGGCAAGGTTCTTACATAAATGTCCGGAGGATATAAATTAACCTGTAAATAGAAAGTTAATGTTAAAGAAATAATTTTTGTCAGTTAAAAGAAAATTCATAATATTGTTTCGAGTATTGTACATAACATATACATTTATGTATCTGTAGCAATTGCTGTGGCTTGAAATTATTTTTGGAATCTCCTTTTTCAAGTCCCCTAAGAAATACCGATGATGTACATAGAACCTATTTATGTACTTGCAAAGTACCTACTCAATCTGTTTGCAATTTTGAAAGCACAGCAACAGCACGTATATTTCATTCCAGCACTTTATTTTTAGACACAGAAATACGAATAATCTGGAATATATTTTGCCAAGCGTTTCTGCGAAAAGGACAAAAAATTTTCAAATTCGGTCTGAAAATAATTTTTGTATTTTCGTATTTAAAAAGATATTCGTTTTACTTTTTGGTGGTAGCTTATCAAGACATCGTTCTATATTTACACTGTTTTTTAAAGAAAGGTTTGTTCTACATCAACATACTGATAAAAGAATAAGATTAGTGATCTAATTTAATTAGTGGGCTCACACTATGTCCTTATAAGGGCAAGGCCATACAATGAGCGGGTAGCTGCAATACGAACGAGTAAGGTGAGAGGCACTTTTTCATGACAGGAGATACTTTTAGAGGATTTGTCACTGCTTATTCTATTTCTAGGGACGGTAAATAAGTTTAAAATTCAAATATGTATAAGAAAAGTGGGATTGGGCGTTACACATTCCATATAGAGAGCTTACATACATATTGAAGCCATTTCCTAAGAATAACCTTTCAAACCCAAGTTGAGTTTTTTTTTTAATCGGATACGTCTTTTTCATTTTACCCCATTTCACCCTACAAAGTGGATTTTTCAAATATTTGTATAGTTATTCAGCTATTCGGAGCGGAGACGAAGCCAACAAATCAAAGATCATTAAAATCGGTCCAGCGGTTGTTGAGTTATAAGTGTTCTAAGCGACCATATTGTTGAAGCTGCATCTGTCAAATCGGCTGTCATTTATTAAGTCTGTTTTGCTAAATCATCACCGTGGATGGATATAGCGTTCAACAACACGTGTAAATGATAAAATTGTTTTATCAAAATGGGTGTCCTGTTCGGGAAACTTTCCACACGATTCGCCCATTTTCCGGTCGCCAACCGAGAGGAGTATTCGCAGTGTGGTGGATAAATTTGAGTCAACTGGTTCAGTAAACGATCAACCAACACCCGTACGTCGACGAAACGCAATTATAAAGGGTCCGCCATCTAACGTTTTTTTTTCAACTAGTGCTTATTTCGTGAATGGTAACACTTAGCTCATGTCTGATTTGACAGATAATTAGTTTTATCCTTCCGCTGAACGAATATGGTTGTGTATACGCTTCGCTAAGTGGGCCTGCGAACGACTAAGAGAAGATACCGATTTTGTCAAAAAAATCATCTTTTCAGATGAAGCTCATTTTGATCTTGGCGGGTAGTAAACAAGCAAAATTTTCGCATTTGGGGCACAGAAAACCCGCACGCATACATTGAAAAGCCGATACACCCAAAACGAGTCACTGTTTGGTGCGGATTTTGGTCCAGAGGTATAGTTGGGCCATTTTTCGAAAATGAGCAAGGAGTGGCCGTTACAGTCAATGGCGATCGTTACCGACAAGAAATCTGTTCTAAGTTGTTCTATCTAAAAAGCTAGTGCAGAAAACCCTGTTCGAAACTGTTCCAAAGTGTTCTAGACAGACTCATTGAACAGCAAAACAGGACAGTTTAGAACAGAAAATTCCACATTGAACAGCAAAAAGTTGTACTTTTCTGTTCGAAGCTGTTTCGAACAGCCTCGTTTAACAAACCTTATGACTGTCAATTATCACAAATCACCTAAGCTGATTCCACCACTGTATATTTTAATTCACAGAATTAGCTGTTGTGTTTTTTTAAATAACCAATCTCACTTTCAATTTGTTGGTTATGACCAAAAGTAATGCTTATAAGGCTTTTAGTAGCTCTTCTTTTCTTTTCTTTTCTTTTCTTTCTTTTTTTCCATTCTTTCAACTAATACACAATAATACTTCAGCACTTGAGGCTAGATTTTATTATTTATTTATAAAGATCTTACCTTACATAAAAGGTTAAATCAAAACATATCTATTCGAAGAGTATATGTATAGCTACGCTGATGCTACTCATTTCAAAGAAGCTAATGGATTGTAAAAAAAAAATCTGCATAAAACGTTTTGTTTTTGTAACACTTAATTTGACAATGAAGCCATATTTAAAATGAAGGCGAAGTTGAAAAGTATCTGGCATTATGTAAATTGTAGATGTTATTTTGCAAAGGACATTATTCGACTACCATTTGGAACAATTTGAAATTGGAAGTATTTTTTTTTTCTTTTCAGAACAGGTGAGTTCATAATATAGGTAATCAAAAAGCTGCCAGATGTTGCTACGAAAAAAAAAACCAATCTAAAAAAAAAGAAGTATGTCCCCTTTCACACGAGGAAACTGAGTTGCCAGCAACATTCATTTTGTAGGTGAGAAGGGCAAGAAGTAAGAGGGGAAAATGAAATCTCCCCGGTCAACGATTCGAGGAGATTTTTTTGACATTCCTCTTCACACACCCAGTAGAGTGTGTTCAACGAAGGTATTTTAAAAGGAAACTACAGAAAGTTGCCACGATTTTGTTTCTTCGTGGGAAAGGAACAGGAGATTATTAAGGAAATTAAAAGAAAACGTCAAAAAAATCTCCAGCAACTTGTTTCCTCGTGTGAAAGGGGACTTAGGAATAAAAAAAAAAAAAACGAACAAGTACAATGTACATTGAGTGGAGACCATATAAAAGATCTCCAAGTACTAAAAGAAAAAAACACTTAATCTCAATTTTAGAACTTTTTTAATTGGTTCTTATGTCAAAAAACAATATAGGTATGGCGTGATTTTTTGCAAGCTCGGGGAAAATCGGCTAATGTTAAATGCAACAACAACTAATCCTTTTCGGGCTTAACTAAGCGCAGAGAATTCTCGGGGCTTAACTTAATAATAATAATTACTATCGATAGTTAGTATGGAAACCCCATTTTTTTCGGTGATGGCGCCGCTAATCCCCGATGTCGTTTTTTCGGCCAATTTCTTCCAGGCTTGTAAAAAAGACGCCTAAGTTGTATGTTAATGTAATGATTCAAAGCATCATAAAAATAAAACGATACGGATCTTATGTCGTTTCCGAGTTGACGTTCGGAGTTACTCCTTCTTCACTCCTTTAACTCCAAATTTTCCATTTTCGATAGGAATGGAACAGTTCCGAAATCCAGCCGAAAACGACATTAGTGACATCTGTGTTGTATACCTATCTCTTTTTTCCTTACATTTGTTTATTTTTCATATATTCGTTATCTTCTTTCTTTACAGTTTACACTACAGTTCAGACTACCTTACTATTTACAAAACTAAGAAGCCATCTGCCCGCAAGAGTAAATATTACAATTTTGGTTCATGAAACGTGGTCCCGATAGAGAGCAGTGCCTACGTTCTGTAATGTCGTTTTCGAGTGGACGTTCGGAGCTACTCCTTTTTCACTCCTTTTACTCCAAATTTCCAATTTTCGATAGGAACGGAACAGTTCCAAAATCCAAACGAAAACGACATAACTCTCGCGTCGAGAAAATCTGTCCAGAAACGATGAAAATTGAAACAAATAGTATGAGTTTTGTTTCATTTTTCATCGTTTCTCGACCGCTTTTATCCATGCGAGAGTTACAGAACGTAGGCACAGGATATCGTGTTGTTGTTGTAATGCATGCATATCGATGACCTATCCTATATGAATCATATATGATAATATAAAACTTCTATTGAGTGTTTTTGACCTAGAGGCACTGACAAACAGACGTCCGGATCCGGAGGGCATACCGAAAACCACTTTCTTTAACTTCACCATTATCGTAATTTTATTCTACAAAAAACATTAAAACGACGATTTATGTCGTTTTCGAGTGGACGTTCGGAGCTACTCCTTTTTCACTCCTTTTACTCCAAATTTCCCATTTTATATAGGAATGAAACAGTTGCGAAATCCAAACGAAAAGGACATAAGTGTGAAAAAACTTACAAAATGCAAATTGTGTGAAATTATTTTTTATGAAGTAAGTTGAAGTGAGACAGAAAGTTTCATGTATGTTAAAAGAAGCAAACCAAATTCGGACTGTGTTTCTTTATTTATTCAGAACATTTAGAATATTCGGAATAAGCAATTTGCGTTTCTTTACTCACTTAAGTGCTTTTCACATGAGGCACTCACACTCACTACCTGCGAACTGCGAATTGCAATTAGTCGCGAATTTTGATACTTCATTCACATGAGGAGTAGTCGCTGACAACTGCGAATTGTCATAAAACATAAAGAAGTAAAATGAATTTTCTATTCGCCAGTTTGTGGAATGCGAATGTTGTGAATTTAAAATTTACTTTTGACGGTTCGCAGAAGATAAGTTTTTAGTCGCGCAGAAAACACTACACAAAACAAATACAAAATTTTCTAATTTTACGCAGTGTTTCCTATTTAAATTTGCTCATTGGATTAATTATTTAGTTGTCGAAAAGTAAAATAAAAAAAGGTTTGTATTATTTACTCTAGAAATTGATTTAAAAGATTTATTCGTATTCGCAGGTCGCTGTTCATGTGCAAGGCACTTTATTTCTTTATTCATTGTAAAATATTAGGCCCCTTTCACACGAAGATTTTTTGACGTTTGCTTTTAATTTCTTCCAAAATCTCTTGTACCTTTCACACGAAGAAACAAAATCGTTGGAGATTTTCTGTAGTTTTCATATAAACCACACACTACCTTAAGTGTGAGAAAGAATGTCAAAAAATTCTCCCAATTGTTGACCGGGGAGATTTTGTTCACCCCACTTACGTCGCGTCGTACCTTTCTTTCCTAGAAAGTGAAAGTTGCTGGAAACTCAGTTTCCTAGTGTGAAAGGGGACTTAGGAATGCATTTTTTCATTCCATGTGAAAAGCGGAATAAAAGGAATATTGAGCGCATTCAAAGCAATTGACGTACCAACACTCTAGATTTTCCAATGAATGCATTCCGAAGGATGCAATATCGGTAAGTTCGATTTGTAAAACTGTTGGCCCTAGAAAGATTTATTTGCAGTCTTTTAAATTAAAGAACAAAACTTGTATGGTAAATCTAAGATATTTGCAGAATATTAAGGATAAATCTATTTAAACCTCGGTTTAGTGTAACGTGGAAAGATAAAGTATTAGTTTTGATGAAAACAACAAAATATTTTGGCATACAACGAAAAAAATATTTGCTCTATAGAGCAAGTAAAAAGGAAACCTGGGCCAACCTTATATGCATCTTAATTCTCCATAACATCACTGCAGAAATGACCTGATGGCATTAAGAGGCTTCAACCCGAAACTCACAACAAATGCCTTTGGTGCCATATGACACTTTTAAGACGCGACATAAAGATGTTTTTTTTCGATTGATACAACTTGTGCACACTTGCGTGCTTTCTTCCTTATTATATAATATAGGGCATTAATTTCATTGTGAAATTGAGCTGGTTTTTATTTTTTTGGGCGACATAAGACAAAATTTGTATACATTTGACCGCATGGCTCGTTGCTAATATTTTTTTGTATGTAATTTACTCTTCAACAATTGAGATAAAAATGAAGTGTAGACTTTATTTTAACTTACCGGTTCAACTTTGATGATGACTTTTGCTTTACTAGCTTGATTTAAACGGTGACTCGCCGCGGATACTCTGTCATTCGCCAACACTGTAAGTTCGTGAATATTCTTCTCCAGATAATGCAAGCTTCTTGTCAGCGTTATAACACCAGATGTTGGATGGACAGCGAAATTATCATTTTCTTGCAAAAAACTATAATATATTTCACCATTTATCCCGAGGTCAGCATCTTCTGCATTCACTTGAAGAATACTTTTATGTAGCGGCGTATCTTCGGGCACGGTTTTTGAATATTCCGTTGGATAAAATAACGGACTCAAATCATTGCGATCAAGCACTCTCAACAGCACCAGTGTTTCACATTCGTACAAGTGTTTTCCATTTGTTTCCAATTGAGTGCCAAATGCTTTAACGCCCAATCGATATTCGTCGGTTTTTTCACGATTTAGTATAACATTACTAGTACGAGTTTTAATAGCTAAGAACGCAAAGCCACCGACCAGTCTTTCTTCGGCTTTGAATAGCTTATCGCGGTCGCCGCTAACAATGCGATATTTAACATCCAAGTTCGGTATAACTTGTATACCAACTTTATCCTCATCGGGCAATTGTAACGCATAGGTCTTACCCACGCTATTTTCTGGAATGGTAACGTTGTAGACGCTGTGCTTGAAACGAAACACGTATGAAGCATGATCCAGTCTTATTTCGTCGTTAACGTAATCGTCAATATTACTACTACTACTACTACTACTAACTGCACTTAAACTAGAAATACTGTAGTTATCAGGGTGGTAAGAATTTGCGCTGCAGTTAAAGGAACCAACAAAGACTGCCCAAAAGAAGACATATCTTATTTGGCCTTTGTTGACGCATTTTTTGTAACGCATATTGCTACAGCCGCTGGTGTTTTATGGAAATTTGTTGATCCATTTTAGATCTCCACTGAAAAGATAAAAAAAGAAATAGGTAAGTTTAATATAATAATTGGTGACTTAACAGAAGTTGAAATTAGTTAGTTAGATTTCTACCACTCATAATAATTAAAGTACCCAACTAATATATCGTGAAAAAAAAGTAAAAACTAAGGCCGTGTGTGAACTGGATTAAAATCGCGTCAGATTTTGTCCGAACAATTTGACACAAATGGAAACGTCAAATTTATCTCAGATGAAATTTAATCGAAATTTTAATCCAATTTACACACGGCCTTAGAGTTTGTTCAGTGTATACAAACTATAGCCATTTTATCTTGAAAGCCCGGAAGGATTTGGTTGAAAAAAAAACAACATCGGGGATTAGCGACGCCATTACAGAAACAAAATGGAGTTTCCATACCTACATGCATAAAACATTCACGCCGGTAACACAATTTTTCAGTGCATCAGATAAGACATGTAAATTGCTTAGCCCCGAAGTCGTTTTCTTCGATCCTCGGGGCGTAAAAAAACAGGACTTATATCATCGGCTTTCTGTCAAAACCTCGTAGATACAAAAATTGCTTTTCAGGCCGTGTATGAATTGGATTAAAATAGCGTTTAATTTTATCCAGGTTTAATTTGTGACACAAATGTCAAAATTTAATCTTGGATAAAATTTAATCGAAATTTGAATCCAATTCACATACAGCCTAAATGTACTTAAAATTTGAAAAATCACTAAATTCAAATATGTAAGATTATGCCTCATTAGGTAATTTATTATTATTACCATTCCTTCTGCTTCTATCAACCTTTTTAAAACCTTAACATTTCAAAAATGTTCGACCCATGAGGTTTTGACAGGAAGGCGATTATGTAATATTCTTAAAAATAATATGGGAACGAATCTAGTACTTTTACTTTACCTTTTTTTTATTTCAATTTGAGGTGTTTTTAAAGAAAATAATAATAACAGCTATAGGTGTGTATGTATTTGTATGTATGTACCTGTAAATTTTAGCTGAATTTTACAAATTTACATTCCGCATCATGTATTTTAAAACAATAATATCAAGGCAATTGGTAGATTTTTTGAAACAATTTTTACGTTACCTCAGATTTTACCATCACAAGGGTTTATGCAAACAAAAAACACGGTTGGTTTTTGCGACAGAACAAATTTGCTCTATTAATTCAAGATAGCGGCAACCCTGATAGTCGAAAATGCTAATTTTAGCTCTGTATTTATTGCTAATTGGGGTAGTCCCACTTTTAATCGGCTTTTTCAAACCGCGATTTGTCCTAATGTGGGCTATATGGTTTTTAATTTAAAAGATTTTAGGATCCTAAAAAAATTAACCCCGTATTCTTCTAAATTTTATAGGCAGCGCAGCAATCTTTGTATATCAAAACCTTCCCGTAAGAATGTACCAAGCGACGAAAATGACTTTTAATGTGTACCTACATACTTAAATTTTGGCTACCCTAGCAGGAATACAAATGAAACCGGAGAGAAAATTAAACTGTAAAGTAATCGCCAAGTTTGATCAGTAAAATAGTTGCTCCCTGAAATGTGTATTATAATATTATAATACCAAGTCAGCATTTATATTGCCCCATTTTTACACTACCGATTTTTCTTTGTTGTTGTAATGGTGTGAGATTTCGAGGTACAGGCGATATGTTCCTTCCAGTTTCGCACGATTTTTCTATTCAGCGCTGGTAAAATCGTTCAATGTAAATGCAGACTAAGCGCCATTTTAATTAAGCTAGTTGTCTTCTACCTACACCAAAGAAAAAAGTTTTTCCACCAAAAATAGATTAACTTTGACACTACCTTTCAAAATGCAAATGATCTTTCATTTTTTCGTATGAAGTTGAAGTTGAAGTGAGACAGAAAGTTTCATATTTGTCAAAAGAAGCAAAAAAGGTTGGATTTTCCAATGAATGCGCTCACCGCGACATAAAATAGGTTTGTTCGATTTGTAAAACTATATTGGCTCTATGAAGATTTAACAAAATTTATTTGAAATCTACTAGATTCACAAAATAAATTTGTACGATAAACCTTCGAGATTTGCAGAAGATTATGGACAAATATTATCAAATCTCGGTTAGTTGTCAGTGGAAACGCAGTATGAGCCTAGTACGCTGCTGATACGACACGAAAAATCCCATACAAAAATGGAGAAGTATCTCCACTTTTTTTCGCACTAATTTAATTAATCGGACCATTTATTGTGTGCGAAAAATTGACATTTGAGTTTTATTCGTGGTTGTATTTATATTTTTTTTTTCACTCATTACAACACGGATTTCTGTGATTTTTTTTGGTTTGTGTTTGTTTTTCTTTTTGCAATTGGTGACACTTTCAATTGTCATTTTTCGATGTGGTTTTCGTAAGCATTTTTCTGTAGTGTTGGCGACCACAGAAAAATTTCGTTTAGCGCATCAGCAACGTTCAAGGCGTTAAGACGAGCTGTGTGTAGCCAGAACTCTCAATGTGCACAAGCTAACATTACCACTTTAAAATTTTAAGAGTTAATTGGATTTAACTGTCCCGAATTTGTCGTAGACGAAAAAAATTGTAGCACTAAAAAAAAAAAAACAAAAATTGTGTGAGTGCTGGGACTCACGGTTAACATGTGTTAACATCAACGTTTGTCCAAGCGCAGTTGTAAGGATCCATATTTGGATCCGTACACAAATGCGTCCATTCGTTGTTGACTACGTGCACGGACTAGTTTGCTTGAAGGGCATCTTCAGATTGTTGTCACTCAACGAACCAAATATCCTACAATGCAGATTTTCGTAACGTAACGTGCTACATCGTAAAGTGTGACCTCGTAATGTCACACAGAGGAAAGTCCACGTTTTTATTTCACTCTACCGCCGGAGTAGATGTTAACACATCAATAATATATTAAATGGATTTTTTTTTTAAAATTAGAGCGCGACAAATTTATTTGTACGAAACAACTTATTTAATATTTAAAGACATCAAACGACAATGGTTTAAGCAATTTCGATACCAAAAAACACTTAGGAAAAAATTATAGTTTGTAGTAATGTTGGATTCATTAAGAAACGCTATTTTAGGGCTTAATGTTCTTCAGGATTTTTTTTTTGAGAACAAAATTGCGCGATAATTTTTTTTCATTCACGACAATTATTGACGTTTTCCTTTTTTAGTGCATTTTGCTCTATTTTGAAGGGTGGTTATATAGTAGCCCGTGGCGTAATGGTATGGTTATGGGTTCGATTCCCAGCCTCTTCCACTTAAAAACAAAAAATGTTTTTAACGGCTACTCTCTCTTGTGAAAAATTTTGGGTCCATTCCTGTCAAAAACACGCACACAGAAATGTTTGAGAGTTGCGTTTTCAATGTTTGAGTTTCTTATTGTTTTAAATAATGGTAACAACCGCATAAATTTCATACATATAAATATTTATAAATTTCTTTTATGAAATGAGAACTTTTTTCCACATAAAATTTAACTGCCTAAGTATGTAATGTCTCTTCTGACAAGTTACATCACAGAAACACTTAAAATTATTATCTGTTTACCCAAAAATATTAAAATTCAACAAACAAAAGAATATGGATATATATGCCATATCTGCATCTGTTCATCAAATAATTAAAAAAAAAAAAACAGAAGAAAATTAATTTCATTTTTAAATCATCGTTTGCTTTTCGTTTCCACATACATATGTATGTAAACAAAACCAATATGAATATTATTTTTACACAACCAGCTGAATATTGTACGACTTTTCAAACAAAACCAATACAAACGATTTGTTTATTAATCCATCAAAAGAGTTATAATGCAAACAAAAATTCATTCATTGTTTTGCTATAGAAACAATTGCTTTAAAGTGTTATATGAGGCACATAACCTACCTCAATATTTAATATTGTTAACACTTGCTGATGATCGAACAAATTGAAACAGATTGCAAAACGTTTTGTATATATGTATGTATGTATGTATGTAGGTATGCATATGGATATATGGCAATAGAAAAACAATTATTCATAGATTTAATATTAAAAGCTTTCCAAAAGATACATAGAGAGCTCATATTGCCTTTATTGTGAATAATTATTATGAATTAAGTGCTTATTCTAATCACATAAAAAGCTGTATTTGTGTATATACACTTTAGTTGCTTAGGTATTTTGCACAACAACAACATTTGATAGAGGTACAATTTTATTATTGCTGATATTGCATTTTTGATAAATAATAGTCGTATTTTTTACACGCTTGCTTATGCACGGTTAAAAAATAACTTACATGTAAAATTCAACAACAATTGTATTATTTCCGCTTGGTTAACGGAAAAACACCACCGGTTATGAATTTATGAGTCAAGCAGATAAAAACGGAAGTGACTCTAGACATGCCAATTATAACAGTTTAGTGCCGGTGGGCATACTTCAGGCAATCAGAGTTTATTTTCAACTCGCGTGAAGCGCGTTAACGCACACCCAATTTTAATGGCGAAAAACTGTTATAACTGTTATAAATTGGCATGTCTCTAGTCTCGTCCGATAAAAAAACACAATACTTCAAAATCTTATTTTGAATGAATTACCTACATCGTGGCGCAAAATTATGCCGAATTCCTTTCAACAAAAGGATCGATTCTGTTCAGAATTTTTTTCTAAACAAAATCGATTCTTTTCTGTCAAAACAAATCTTGCACTTTTAGCAAGATTTCACAACGATTCGGACACACATAAGATTTCGAATTTCTAATACGTCAAATTGAAAGTCGTGGAATTTTTGGAAGGCAATTTGTTTTTTTTTCGCAACGGATTCTACATAATTAAACAAAATATTCAACAATATTTTCAGTCAATATAACTATAAATATAACTAACTGCAGCTCTCAAGTAACACACACACAATCCCACAAAAAAAATCGATTCTTTTACGAATTCCTTTCAATTGACAGAAACAAATCGATTCTGTATAGAAAAAAATCGATTTGGTTTAGAAAAAATTCGAATTGTTTGTTGAAAGAAATTCGCCATTAATCACCCTTTCCCTATCGGGAGATGTTATAATTTTTGCAAATGGCGTCGTACGTCAATCACATTTGACAATTGTGAATGGAGCGCTATGCTCCGCTCCCGCTTTCAAGCCATCCTCAATCTCATCTCAACAACGAAGAGAACGATTTTGTTTCGAAAATCATCATGAGCGACGAGCCGCATTTCCAATTAAGCGGTTAAGTCAATAAGGTAAATCCTCGTTTCTGGGACATTGAAAATCCGAGTGTGATGCACGAAGAGCCATTACATCTACTCAAAGCGACTGTGTGTTGCGGCGATCACACAGGAGGAGTGATTGGGCCGTATTTTTTTGAGGACGCCACCGGATATACGGTCTCACTGTTACTGGCGAACGCTAAAGGGCCATGACAAACGACGTCTTAATGCAGGAATTGGATGAGCGGGGCTTGGTGAACATGTGGTTTCAACAAGACGCTGCAACCGCACACAGCCAAACAGCACGAGCCGCAATGCATATTGTGAAAGAAGTGTTTTCTGTTCGCGTAATCTCCCGTTTTGGCAAGATCGGCCGATATAACCATCCAAGACTTCTTTCTTTGGGGCTACTTGAAGTCACGAGTTTATGCCAACAAGCCTCAAACAATCGCAGCCCTTAAGGAGAATATTCGACAGGGATGCGAACAGTTATCACCAGAAATCTTGAGGAAAGTCATGGAAAATGCGATAAAACCGGCACAAATGTGTATGAACACTGGCGGCAGCCATCATCAAAATCATTTTTTTTATTCAGTAAAAAAGTAATTCAAAAACAAAATTGGATTATTAATTTTGCGCCATTTTAGTGCCAGCATCGGTGAGCCAGGTAGATTTTATGTGCGTAAAAAAGAGAAGGGTAGATTGCACCCAAATTCCACCGATGCGCCAGTTTCATTTAATATTTTCGCATTCAGCATGAAACGTGTGAGTGAAATATATGGATTTTATAGGGTGCGAGGTAGGGAAGGGTAGATTGAAATGAAAGGATTTATCTTCACCGTGTAATCACGAGTTCAGTAAAACAACTTTCAGTAAAAAGACTCATGTAATCAGGCATTTATAATATATTTAAAAAAAAAAATGAACAGAATATTTAACAATCTCTGGCAACCTTATAAAAATTGATTTCAATTGGTGGAGCAAAACCAATCGAACTTTGATCGAATCTCTACTTAACATGTTTGAACCTGAATGAAACCAAATCAACATTAGTCATCTTGTTTGGTTTACATTTTGTATTCTTTCTTTGTTTATTTTTCAATTTTATGCAAAAGCGTTTTTTTAGTTTTTGTTTATTTTTTTTTATTTGCAGCGGGATATTGGTTTTTATTTTAAGTTGAATTAAATTGAAAGAAAGACTTTTTCTCTTCACTTTTCTTATGACAAGAGGATTTAGCCAATAAAGATCGTCTTCTGAATTCTGTGATGGCGGAGTCATTTTTCTTCTTTGTTCTACACACAAATTGAAAGAATTGGTTTGGTGTAAAAAGTAAACAATTGGCGAGATTTTGTTTCGAGCACATAACACAACATTACGAAACGATGATGGAGAGAGATAGTTTTGGCATAACGTCATTGGCTTTCAGTCTCTACAATATTGTGCGTCATTCTGAACATCGATCTTCATATATTTGTACATATACATTATACATCCCCAACGGGTAAATGGATTTCTTTTTAATTGATAACTTGAATTCGAATTTTTATTTAAATTGTTTCTATCGACATCTTTGTTCACCTTTTAATTTAGACCAAAACCATTATATGTATATAATGCGTATGTATGTATGTTTAATTCAAATTTAACTATTTGATGCAATTCCAATATTACTGTCCGGCCCACTTTTTTTAATTTACATATACTTACTCGTACATATATGTAGGTACTTCAAGAAGTATTACTCATTTTTTGCTGACTTCAAACCAGCTTCTAATTATGCCATCATGTAGAATTCTTGTTGTTGCTGAGCTTTGTCTGCGAACTTTAGCAACATAGACAAATTAAATACAAAACTGTCCGCACGACATCGTTCTTTGTAACTTGCTTGACATTTCTGACAACAACCAATCTAAATTAGGGTTCAGTTTATACCGTAAATATATTAAAGTTTCACACATTTTAGCAAACAAAATATAGGTACCTATTTGTGATGTTAAATAAAGCTAAATATTAAATAATGTATGTACGTACCTCTTTGTATGAGGTATGCAAGTGAGCTTGAGTTGAAATGAACTCGACTTCACTTTAGGAGCGGAAATGAGTCAACATTTGGGCTGAAAAAACAAATTTGGAGATTTGGAGGTTTGACAAATCTTGAATTTAACATGGTGTGTCTACAAATAGATATTCCTTGCGTTCGAGAATCTATGCGAGAGGGTGTCAACCTATCCAAAAATTTCCAGATACCTTGAGTTTTTGTTGCGTCAGCTGTTTTTTCACAAGAGATTACAACAACACAAACCTATCCGGATAGCTTTGAATTGATCCCCGAATGCGGCCATTTGCTTTGACATCAACATCAATAAATTTCTTTTCTTTATTTATGCTGGATTTACACGACTGACAAATTGGCAGATAACTGTCAAAAAACTGGCAGAACAATGCAAAAATTCATTCTTTTTGGAGTATACTGACAGAAAACTGCCAATTTGTCTTCAAGTCACTCCTTTTCAAGGCAACTCCAGGTCTGTTTAGTATCTTTTTTCAGCAGAATGTGTAAAACCTGTCAAAACACCAAAGTGAGAACGAATTTTTCAAATATGGAGAAACTTACAAGAAATTTAACAAACGCATTCAACCACTTTTGTGTACAAAACGTCAGAATTTTGATCCTCACATCAACAATCATATGCCAAAAGTCTGGTTTTGTTAACAACTTGCGTTTAATTTAAAAAAAAATTACATAAATTATAAATTTCCCAAGTTATTTATTATTTACATATGTAAATAGTTAATTTTCACATATGTATATCAGAAACCAGAATTTCAATTTAAAAGCAAAAGATGCTAACAGCTGGGTGTTTTGACAGTCTTTACTCTTCTTGCACACATAAATGTATGTAGCACAAATTCACAAGTTATCCAATGGAGGAGAAATTTCTTTCTCTCTCGATGTGCTCTCTCAATGCAACTTTTTCGAGTTAACAACCAGGAATTTGTGACATATTGTGCAATTTTGTGAAAATTTGTCCAAATTCGCAAGAAATTTCCCGTTCCCAAACAGACCTATAGTGTAAAAATTTCGGCTACAAAGTTAGTGGATAATGATTTTGACATTTCACAATCAGCTGTTCAATGAAAATACAAGTTTAATTTTTATTGGAAGATATTTTTAAAATGAAATTAATGGTGCACTTTATAAAATATACATTTTAAACATTTTGTTTAATTTAAACTGTAAAAAAAGTTTATTTAAAGTTCTTTACATCTGTCATTAATATGACAGTTTAGGATTAACTAGCTTTGTAGTGCAATTTTGCATTCCAAAAGCTAGTTGAATATTGACTACGTAGAAACTTCATTAGTGAATGCGCCCAATTTCTTCTTCTTCATTTAATTTGAACTCCTTTTCAAGTCAACTCCATTTCGATCCCTCGACTAATATGCCGAAGATGATGGGTCGAAAATCCAACCCTAATTCAACTCGATCTTAAGATGCTTCATATAAACGGGATATCAGTCTTATTTATAAATCCATTCCAAAATTTGTCTAACTTATACATCTGTACAACTTAATACAATGTATATCAAAAATTTAAATTCATTGGCCCTGAGTATAAAAATGCTTAAAGTCATTCCTTATTTTAACAAAGGCCAAATTAAACGCTATCATTGTGGCTAAATATCATAATTTCGTTATTGTGATTTGTTACCAAATAAGGCCGTGTGTGAATTGGATTTGAATTTCGATTAAATTTTATTCCAGATTAAATTTTGACGTTTCCACATATTCGATTCATCTCATTAGCGTCAAAAATTAAACTTGGGACAAAATTAAATGCGATTTTAATCCAATTCACACGCTACCTACCTCGTTTATTAGGCAGAGTTTAAGCGCGCTTGAACTGCTCTTCCACCACCTTGTTTACCATCGACGAATTGATACGGGTTTGTTTCGACGTTATAGTCTGTATCTATGAATCGAAGAATAATGTCACTCTCACCACACATTTTGAAAATTTAATTTGTACTTAGACACTGGTTAGACACAACTAAGAACTTGTCTTGTTTAGAAGTGACATTTATGATTTATTTCTAAGGATTTCGAAAAATGAAAACAAATACTAAAGGACATTCAAATGTTCCGGATTGCGAGGTGTATCCTTTCTTTTCGGCCTCTATTTTCACAAATTTTCCATTTAAACGAATATGTTTTAATTTCAATTTTAAATTAAAGCAACATACTGACTTGGAATTGTTTTGAATAGTGTTCGACTAAAAAGAAACAAATTCGTTATCAATTTACGCATACATACATTTATTTTGAAATTTTTTTGAAAGGTATTTAAATTACTAATTTTCCTAGCACGCATCATAAAACAACAAATTTGATCATGACAGATTAATTAAAGCAC
This sequence comes from Leucozona laternaria, assembly GCA_932273885.2. Lineage (NCBI taxonomy): Eukaryota > Metazoa > Arthropoda > Insecta > Diptera > Syrphidae > Leucozona > Leucozona laternaria. Next base: position 22,558,783 of record OW026369.1, on the reverse strand, counting down.
AAAAGCCCTTTAAATCGGATAAGCATTTGTCTTAATTAGCCAGAAATACTTGAATATGATTATAATAATTATGAAAACAAAAAAAAAAGATGCATAATTAAAAAAGACAAGTTTTTACCGAGAAAAAATGCTATGCCAAATGAGAATTAATCATAATTTTGAATAGAGTTTTTTTTATGTAAGATTTTGTTTTTGTTTTTTTTTTTTTTTTTTTTTTTTTGTAGGTATACACGCAAAACTCTTGTATTTATCACATGATTGAAAATGAGTTTGTTATTTTATATTTATTAATGACAAACTAATTTATTAAAATATTCCGTAATAATAAAAATTCGAATATAATTCATTTAACTATCAAAGAATTTATCAATGTATTATTCTGCGAGAAAAATCAATACAAAATATGAAAATGCGAATGCGTTTTAAGAAGCAAAAGTGCTAATAAGGTGCTTCATAAAATTTGTAAATTGCCGGAGAAATTAATGTTTGGAATTAAATGAGAAAATGAATAATTCATTATTAACCACAAAGTTTGCAAACACTAATATAGGTACCTAATGCGGCGTATTCATAGTCGTTTGCTAAACTCATGTTTTACTAAACCACTATGTTTCCATTACCAACAAAGGTTTATCTCAATTTAGATTAAATAAATCCATGTAGTGTTTCCACCAAACAAAAAGATTACAAAATAGATTAACTTTGACAGTGCCTTTCATTTTGTTTGTATGAAGTTAAAGTGAGACAGAAAGTTTCATGTTTGTCAAAACAAAGCAAAAAAGGGTTGGATTTTCCAATGAATGCGTTCACCGCGACATAAAATAGGTTTGTTCGATTTGTAAAACTATATTGGCTCTATGAAGATTTAACACGATTTATTTGAAATTTACAAAATAAATTTGTATGGTAAATCTTCGAGATTTGAAGAAGATTATGGACAAATCTTATCAAATCTCGGCTAAGTGGTCGGTGAAAACGTAAATAGTATAAGATAAAATAATAGATCAACTAATACAGCTCTTATTTATATATACTTAAATTGTCTCCTGTATTTACTAAAATAGAATTTTATTGTATTATTCTTCTTCAAATATTGAAGCTGCGTGAAGCCAGAACCATGAACTCAAAATTTTGGGGGGAGAGGGTAATCAGGTTGAAATTGTTTTGTTGGTTGCTATAATATTAAAATGTTTAATATTTTTTTTTTCTAAGGGTGGAGAAACGAATTTTTGTGTTGGACAATCATAATAATTGAAGGGTGGACAAACGAATGCACTTAGTCCCATCCTCCTAACTTATCAATTGTGGAACAAAAAAGCTCAATAACTTTTTACCTGAGGGGGGACCAAATTTTTTTTTTTTATTTCTGGACAAACGAACCAGGGGTCAAATTACCGCATCAGTTATCGAGTAATACGTGAGATTGAATTATGTGAATTTGGCATTACCGCTCATGTTATCGAGCAATCGAATACCATAATTTTACATTTTCTCATCAGTAATCGAACGGAATTTCATTCGATAGATGGACAGTCGACTGACAGTGTGTAAGACGCTGTTTAGATTGGGAAGATTGAGTCCGGTATCACGGCAGTTTGTAGGCAAGAGAAGTGTGGGGTGAGGGATCTCGTGAGGCAGAAAGAAAACATAACAACCGGGCTCATGAATGTCATTTGTTGATGTTTCAATGTGCGAAATGTTGAAATTGTTTTTATTTCAATGTATTTTGAGGCGCCTCAAAGTTTCTTATGTAAACACGATGAGACTCACCAGTCCGTACTCAATCTTCCCAATCTAAACAGGCTCTAATGGATGCGAATTCTGAAGGAAAAAGGAAAGAACTGTTGTTTTTATTATTTTTTCATTTAATTTTTACTCGTTCATTCGATCACTGATGGCACTCACTCACTCAGTCACTGAAGCGGTAACTTTGCCCCTGATTTTTATTAAAAAAACACAAAAATTGAAAAACCTCGGAACTACAAATGAAAGTTAATAAAACTTAATTAGTTAGTGTTTTTTATAATTATAATTGAAAAAAATCGCTCCTGTTTTCTTAAAAAAAAAATATTTTTGTAAAAATCAGAAAAATATTTTTTTTTTTTAATTTTTAGGCCTGTATAGAAGACCGAGCATGGTAACTGTTAGTAACGATACCTTCCGTAGAAGGTTTTTTTTTGATGTGTAAACATCTATGCTGGCGGTAGAGTGAACAAAAAACGTGGACGTTGGTGTGCAACGTTACGTCGTGCAACGTTACGGCGTGCAACGTTACGATCTGCATACTAGGATGGGTGCGTTCAGTGAAAAAAATCTTAAGATCCCCTTCAAGCAAAACCAAGTCCGTTTTGGATGTTAACACATATTAACCATGAGTCCCGGCACTCACACAATTTTTTTTATTTACGACTTTTCGATAACTCCACGAAATGACTCCACGTTGTTCTTTTCATTTTTATAATTTTGTATGCCTACCTACCACCTTATTTGAACTTCTTTTGCTTATTTTGCTTGAAATAAGATAACGCTTACACGTGCAACCGAGCAGTTGAAATGTTCTGTACAAAATTCACGTAGGTACCTACCAATTTTTTTTTTTTTAAATGACTCCAACGATTTTAACAACTTATAGGTACCTATAGTTATTGAAACGTTTTCCTTTTTGTTAGGAAAACATTTAACTAAAATCCGTTCAGTAGATAACACAACTAATCAACAGAATAGAACCATATTTTGTATTTTAGATTTTGGTTTTTGTAAATGTTTTATATTATATTTTATATAGATAGTTAATATAAACCTCGGGGATAAAATTATAACCAGCAAGAAAAAAATGGCAAGTTTTTGCCAAATTTGCTGAAGGCACTTAAATGTTTTCAATATGAAAAATCTATAGGAAGGTAACATGTAAAAAACTCGTGCGGCCATATACTCCATTTATGTAGAACAAAAACTTTATAACCACCACACAATGGTTTGAAAAATCAAAGTGTAAATTTATTAATTTTCAATATAGCAATAGGTACTGTATTGTGGATTAGCTGAATGATTGACATATCGAACTGGTAGGTAAGCGATAGACCCGGATATAGAATGAACCAACTTTTTCTGTCCCGAGCCAAAAGGGTTCATTACTCGCGATGGCCTTGCATATTTTCGATTGTCAATGTTGCTAGCCCTTCGTCAGTATCTAAGTTAAACTTTCTAGGGCCTTGTTAAAAACTAGATTGTTTTTCCAGGCGGTTGGTAGTCCATAGTAAAGGCGATATTACACTGTAATATATATATATATGTCCCATTATGCCATATAATATATGACAACATATTTGTTGTTAGTCAAATTTGTACAAGGCTCCATGTATTTTGTGACATATAAATTTGACTATCACACTTATATGACACTTTTGAGACATATTTATTTGGCAAACTTGCCATATTGATATGACAATGTAATACTGCCTTAATAAACCGAACTTGTTTACGAAACTTGTAGAAACCGTTTTCGAAAAATTTCTCTGGCAGCTACATATATTATGTACAGTAACTTGGGTCCCAAAAAATTTAAAGGTGTCAGGGGAATATCTAAAAAAAAACTCTAGAAAGCTGCCTGCTAAGTTTAAAAGAAAAACGACCCACTATTGCGGGATCCACTTTTCTAAAGGTCTAGTCTGATTTTTTTAACGAATGCATAAGAAGTTTAGTTAATAGATCCGTCAGTACCTACATGCATACATATATATACATACCAATGTCTACATATACGTCCCAACTTATAAAAAAAAACTTTTCGAAACTGGCTGTGCCGTTATAGATAAAGTCGAGGCAGATAAATTATACCTATCTCCAATGGGACCAATTCATACGTACATACATATAATTATGTACATAGGTACCTATACCTACATGGTAGGTAAACATTTTATCAAAATAAACATTAATATGTGTCTACCTTTAACTACAGCTTTTTCGAGCAGTTTTCCTTAAAAGCTTATACCTACCTACATACACACCTACCATAACATACCTATTAATCTGTCTTCTTTTGTGGTCGTTTTCCGATATTTTGGTTTTCTTTTTAGGGTTTCAAAGCTCCTAATCTTTTTTAAGACTTGAATTGCACAAAATAGGTACCTACCATCTTTTTCGAACAACAACAACAACGGAATGAATTGACTCGTTTTGGTTTTGATAGAACTGCACTATGAGCATCAGGGTTGCCAGTTTGGGGGTTTTCCCCCTAGATTTAGGGGCTTTTTGTAGTTGGGGGGTAATCTCGTTGGACGAGATGTTTGAAGGGATATTTGGGGGGGATTCATTTAGAGCTAAAGGGCTGAGGAATCGTATGAGTATTGAAACAGCTGACAGTATTCTACGAGCTAGACATTCCTTACATTCTGGATGTCATAATTTTACACGAACAGAAGAAATGCTTAAAACTTATACAAGTGAGAATCTGTATCAAACCGACACGACAGTCAAAATGAATATCACGATAATGTATTAGAACTTTCTTAAAGAAGTGCAAAAAAAATTTTAATTCCTTTATATTTTTATTTTCATATTTTGGTTTCTATTTCTCTTGAGTTAAACCAGAGTAAGCTAGCTCTAGAAGTAAATTAACCCACAATGAACTGAGGAAGCAGTTTTTCGGTGGAGAATGAATGCGGAATGACTTAACAAACTCTTTGCATAAAACATCAAAAGCATCTGTTCAGTTAATCCTGAGTAAACACACCAAATTTTATGATTTAACGCGCGTTTAACTTTAATCGCGCAATGAAAAACTTGACCTAAGGGGTTGTTAAACAGTGTCTGATTAAAGTTCTAAATAAGCAACTTGGAACTTATTAGTCAATTATCAACATCCCTTATGTTTCCCAATATCTGAATAGTACGTTTAACTTATAATTAAAGTTTAAAGTATTTTAATTGTCAGATAAAGTGTCGATTAGCAAATTTACTTGGCAATTTAAATATTATTAACTGATTTTTTCAAGTTTTCATCAGCCAAAACTATTTTGTCTGGAAAACTGGAACATCTAATTGACACATACATTTATTATTTCAAAAAATTGTGAAACGCTTTTTTTGTGAAAGTTTTTTTACTGGGAGGATTTTATTTGCGGATAATTTAAATGTCGAATAAATATTCAAAACTTTACTCAAACATTGTGAAGCAACCATAAACCAATTTTCTTTTATTACCTAGTACCGTTTTTTACCGTAGCTACTCAACTATTATTGTGAATTACTTAAATTCAAAATTAAAAACAAATTTAGGAGCTTGAAAAAAATTAGGGGTTTTTGTTGATAAGATGTGGTAATCTAGGGGGTTTCTAAATGTTTCTGGGGGAAAATTTGTTTTCCATCTGGCAACACTTCCAGAATTCTGAACAGCAAGACTTATTTTTTTGCATTTATGTTACTGTATTTTTAAAAATGTTATAGAAATAATCAAAAGAAACTGAACACAATCAACTTTTTAAAGTCACCCATTCTGTTGTCGTTGCCAATTTACAGTCCAGCGTAAATGTCGACTAAAAATGAATTTCCTAAAATAACGGCCGTATAGAAAATATAGGTCTGTTTGCCAACGTCAAATTTTTCACAAATTTTCGCGATTTTTCACAATTTGCTTTCAAAACCCATAGCAAAACAAAAGCCTAGTTATGGCGGCCATGAGAAACTTGGTGAAAGTTTTATGGCGAATTCCTTACAACAAAGAAATCGAATTTTTTCTAAACAGAATCGAATTTTTTCTAAACAAAATCGATTCTTTTCTGTCAAAACAAATCTTGCGTTTTTAGCAAGATTTCACACTGAATTGCACACACACTATGAACTCTTGACATTTCTAATACGTCAAATTGAAAGTCGCGGAATTTTTGGAAGACGAGTTGTTTATTTATTGGTTGCAACGAATTCTACATAATTTAACAAAATATTCAACACAGCTATAAAAATAATTTATTGTGCGTTGTTCACTATTAAACACAAATTTGAAAAAAAAAATAGCTTTCGCGAGTGAAAGGCGTGTTAAAAACTTTCAGTGCAAGTGAAAACTTTTCAATAACAATTTTCTTTAAAAATATATGTAAATTTGTGCAAATAGAAGTTCAAACAAACAAAATGCACCAACAAATTGGCACCGTATAAGCTGGCTTATATCTTTTATTTATTAATTTAATTCTATTGGTAAAACATTTTTCTCACAACAAAAACAAACAACCTTAATAGTTTTGTGAATAATTTATTGACGTTTTGCGTCAATTGCAGCTATAAAGTAACACAAACACAATCACACCAAAAAAAAAATCGATTCTTTTACGAAATACGAATTCCTTTCAATTGACAGAAAAAATTCGATTCTGTTTAGAAAAAAATCGATTTCTTTTTTGAAAGGAATTCGCCATTAGTTACCAAACAGGCATAATGCTCGCGTTCAGGTTCAGACAAACTCATATTCAGAACCACAGATTAGCCACATGAAGATGAGAATCCCCGGCAGCCATTTTAATTTGCCTACAAGCTTGAGCTGTCAGATATCAGATAAAAAATGAGAATGTGTGTGTAGAAACCTCACACATAGACAGTAGGGATCTTCAGACACCGGTTAAATTGTTGTTGCAATTCACATCTATTCATCGACGCGGGAAGAAATTACAAATACAACAATGTAAACAAATGGGTTTTGGAGGGTGAAACGTACGAAACATTCTTATCTTCATATGGCTAATCTGTGTTCAGAACAGAACTCATATGACAGCAGTCAAAGATACAGTGGCGCCTAAAAAAAATATTTATAATTGATTAAATGCACTTAGAGTTAATGTTTCCAATTATGTGACCACCAATGTATACATTTTTCTTGAAAGCCGCTCCAAAGATTTTGAAAAAAAAATTATTTTTTTTCCAAAAACCGTAGAAACGTTTTTTCTTATTTCCGATTTTTTCTCTGATAATGGCTTCACCGATTTCGGGCCTCGTATGGCCCCCCCACTTGATTCACTTTTCTTTTCATACCTTCTTATTCTTATTTTTTAAAATAAAAATTTCTGATCAACTTGGATATGAGAGAAATGTAGATGAGTGCAATTTATTCAAAATGAGAACCCAAAAGACCTTATATTTTTACTAAATAAAATTTTCAAACTTTTCCAACCTATAGGAATGTAGCTATGTAATGTACATAATGTTTGTAGCTATATTAACATAATTATCAGCCCGTATATTTTCTACTCGTCAATGCCCACTAGCATTTAACATTTGACAACTTATACATAATATACACATAATACGCCTTTTGTTAGGTTATTAGTAGCCTCTGCCCTCGATTAATTAATATGAACATTCATGGCAATTAACTAGTTAGGTACTAGGTATGTATGTATGTATCTATCTAATTTGCTTGAAAAGATTTATTCTGTCAAATAAAATAAAATAAAATTAAATAAAATTGAATTAACATTAAATCTTTGAATTGACCTACTTGTTGAAAAGATTCCAGACAGGTGTATTTTATTGAAGTCGTCATAAACTATCGAAAACATTTGTTTTTTTTTTTTTGTGTTTTAGTTAAATATCCTTAGTTTTCGCTGTTTTTGACGTTGGTGTTGTTTATTGTTTGTATCCAAATATGAGGTGTAGGTATAATATTTTAATCCTTTAGATTTATCTGTAATTTTAGTATCCAAATGTTGGAAGCTGAAAATAAATCTTGATGAACATGGAAGATGGAAATGGGATCCAAATGATTATCATTTTTTTTTTTTTGTTTCGGGTAAGGTAACAAACACATGGAGATTTGAACTCAATTGCACTCGATCCACTATCTATCTACATAAATAGCTAGGCACACCGTTAGTGCACTCTTTCATAACATTCACCATCACCATACCACACAAAATACACGAGACATATCAAATTTGGTTTGAAAATAGAAAAAAAAAGAAGACATTAAACTCTTTAAAGTGAGCTCTAATGATAACCCTTCACTGCACTCTGCACAAAGTATGTATCAACCTATCAACATTAAAACTGGTAGATACGTTTGTATGTTGTATGTACGTACATGTGTATATGCAAAATGTAGGTATTCAATACTGACTGATCTGCCTTTAACACAATTTTCTCCGTTATTTTTTTTGTATTTTGTATATTTCTTTTTGTGACGTTTTTTATTATTTATTCTCTTTTTTCACAATCTTCTCTCCTCCAGCTTACACCAAACGACATACGTACAAATGAATGTATCTGAGATCCGACGACCCGACGACGAGACGTTCAAACGAGCGACGAGCGACGACCGACGACAACCAAAAAGCGAAGTAAAAACACACAATTACATATTGATATTAGAACGGTGTAGTGGAGAAGTAGAAGTAATAAATTTAAAGCAAAGACAAAAAAAAACTAGATTTCATAAAAGTTGTACACAATATTAATTTTATTAATCATAATTGGGTTTCAGATATTTCGTGTATGTATGCATGTACTTAGGTATAGGTAGGAATCTCCTTTACAACATTATTTAATTATTAAAATTAATTCCTTTGAGATTATCCATATATCCAATCCATATCCACCTTCTTGCCTTTAAGTTTCAAGATTCAAGCTGCACAAAACACTACACGCAAAAATTTCAGAAAACAAAACGACCAAACTGGTTTTTTTCTTCGAAGAACAAGGATTGTTTCCTGGCAGCCGCCCTCCCCGAGGTTTGGTTGGTTGGATTCAGATTCGGATTTGGGATGGAAATTATAAAAATACCTTTTAAAGACACGATTCACAAAAAAAAAAAGTACAACATACGAACATTGCAAACGAGCACCAACGACAAACTTCGACCGGAGTACACGATGAACTAAAATCGTTGGAAACGAACGGATAAACTTTTGGTCAATTTTACAAATTTTGGTTTGGTTTGGTTCTTTTTTCTTGTGTGTTTATTTTTTTTATGTCATTCGATGAAGATGAAGAGAGTTTATTCAGCTGGTGTAAGTTGCGAGTTGCGACTTGTGAGAGCAGTGCGATGTCGATGGGACGAGCGGAGCGATGGTTTATTATTTTTTGTTTATTCTTTTGTTCAATCTTGTTTAGTTTACAAAGTTTTTTTTTTTTGTTTGAATCGAAGTTGTTTATGTTTTTTGTTTGTTTTAAATAAGAATAGATAAGTTAAGAAATACGCAAACAAATAATATTTTATCGCTGAGTTTTGAAGCAAGCGCATGGTTAAAAGCAATTTGCTACAAAAAAAAGTCGTTGTTGTTGGTTATGGTTTGATAAGAATGTAGAAAAAATAAAAAAGATAGTAAGTTTGATTGTTTGATTCGGATTCGTATTGGATAGAAGTTGGATTCAACATTAAAATGACCAAATTGTATGAGTTGGAAGGGTAGGTTAATCCAACCGAATTCGACAGTTTTCTCTTCATCTAATACTCTCGCCTCTTTATTTGTATGATTGAATCTTGAATTAAAATCGAAGAACCTGAACCAGTGCTGCGACCCTACTCCTTTAGCAGTAGATCTACTGCGCGTAGTCCCAAACGAATCTGCTCCTCTTTTAAGAATTTTGATCACTACGAAAGTTAGCTCTAAAAACGTCCATCCAAAATTTGAAATTCGCAACCATGTAGACCCTGAATGCATCCACCGACTATTTCAAATTACATTTACAGAGTTCAAAGCACATCTGAATATTCAGAATTCTGAATTTTTGAAGCTGTCAGAAAAAGTTCTGAAAATTCAGATGACTTCTGACAGCTGGCCAATTATGCTTTTCCAGAAACTATCTTTGTCTTTTCTCTTTCTAATTTTGACATTAAAATATGTAGGGAAAACAAACAAACGACCAATCACAATCACATGTTTTTGTTTTCCCTACATATTTTTCTGTCAAACTATTGATTTTTTTTTTTTGCTTGTTTGGCACTGAAGTCTGGTGGAAGTTCCAAATCAAGAGCTTCAAAAATTCAGAATTCTGAATATTCAGATGTGCGTTGAACTCGGCCATTGACTTTCTGCTATCTGCTCAAAAACAGCAAACTGACACATTACCTACATATGTCATTTGTTTTTGTTTTCGTTTTCGTGTGATTCTATTGTTTCTTGGTTGTGTTTCTTCTTTCTTGGATTTATTTATTTTGAAAATGGACTAATTCATTATTAGATCTGAGAAACGAAAGTAGTTTTGCAGTTTTAATGTGTTTGATGATTAGTTAATTATTATATCGGGTAGCAGTAGCAAATAGGATAACAGAAACGATTAAAAATAAAAATCCCCGCATAAAAGATGCTGGGCCAAGCAAAAGATTTTTGTAAGCAGCGTTGCCAACCACTTTTGGCAAAATAATGCCGCACTTGCGAAAAAAGATGCCTTTTATTAAAATAAAAACTTGGGTAAATCACAATTAAGGAACTTTAATTAAATCAGTCATTTAAATTACAAAATATATGCACATTTTTAATCGGGATCGTTCTGTTCCTTAAAATCAAACATATTTTTTTACTTAAATTTCAGATGATTTTTGATTTTTGAAAAGCCTCTTTGCGTGAAGAATTCCACCCAAAGTTTCTGGCTTAAGTCTATTATTTCTCAGCTTTGTTTTATTTAAATTAATGCCTTTCAACCGTGTGTCGTCAAGGAATGCGGCAAACATATGTACTTATTTTTTTAGAAAAGGAAACCTTAGAACCATCTCCTTTTTCCAATTGAAATGCCTTCCTCCAAAACTGGGAAATAAGTCGGTAGCAAGATTCAAATTTCTCAAAGAAAACCACAAATAAAATACAAAAATTAGTTTTATGAAATAAAAAAAAAAAAAAAAATTGTACATATACTGTAAGCTCTACTGCGGTATATTGCAATCTACTGCGTTTTTTTTCTGATATATACTGCGCTCAATCGTCTATAGGTTGGCAGCGCTGACCTGAACCCACACTCATGTTTTAGATACAACATTATGTACATTAGGGTGGTTCTTATTTTTTTTTTTGAAAATTAAGTGCGACGCCCCCAAAATGTTCTTCAATCACAAAAAAATCAAAAAGTAAATTAATTTTTTTAGTATCTATGACGAAGTGTTATAACACTTTTTGACAAATTTCTCGTTTATAACACTTTTTTAAAAATTTCTCGAAAAATACTCGACCAATTGTATGCAAATTTTGTTAACACGTATATCTGAAATTTTTTAAATAATAGGTACTGCGTATTAAAATTTTTCAAAAATGTTAAAAAAAAACATGTATGTATATTAAGAAATAAAAACATTTATGAAAAATTTTAGTACGCAGTATTATATAAAAATTTTTTTGTGATTGAAGAATATTTTGTTTTAATATTTTGGAATCCAGTATTGCTCAAAATAATTACAAGTGCAAAATTATAAAAAAATATGTAGGTCCAGCCATTAAGGGGATACATGGGAACAATAAAAAAAATCAGGCCCTATAGTCGAAGTACAAGAATTTCTCATGGAAACAGGGGGAGTAAAGGGTAGGGACAAAATTCTGAAAAAAATTAGAACAATTATAGTTCTATATTAGAAAATTAACTATTTCGAGCCAATTTAGGGGGCTTCTCCATTTTTTTTTGTTAAGGACCATCCTAATGTCCATGCCAACCTATTCTATGATATGAAAAAAGCATTATTTTATTAACCTATTTAAAATTAATTTCTGTAGGTACGAAAAATTAAAATTCTTTTAATATTTTTGTTTGTTAAAACACAGCACACAATTAAGTGAAAAATACTACATATATTCAAGTCTGTTTTTCTTGCTCAAAAGGACAGGTTTTAATCAACAACATTAACATTACGACCAAAACAGCTGTTTTCCGCATACCGTTTTTCGGAGTGCGTCGGCCTGTTTGTCTGTGCATCCGGTGTGCATCGTGCCAAAAACTAAACGGTGACAGATTTGCTTAAAATTTGGTACAGATCATTTTTATGTGATTCCCTAGAGAAGAAATTCGATATTTATTTAAGCCCATCTTAAAACGTTAGGTAGCTTTTTTGGTAAAAAAAAAAAAACATTTTACCAAAACCGTTACTAACAGTATTTCAAATATAACCGATTATTTTTTGATTTTGACTACAACCTTATTTAAATTTAAAAAAAAACTTAGTTTGGGATTATATATTGATTTATTATTTAATATTAATTAAAACAAATCGAAAATTGACAGGCTCCGTGAAAAAATGAAAAATTGCCCAAAAATGTAGACACATTTCGAAGCGAAAAAAGTCCCATTACTCCACCCAGCCCTTTTCTTCCCGCTGCAGCTTTAAAAACGTTTTTTTTTTTTTGAAAACCACTCATACATACAAATTTATTGAGAACATTATGTGGTATCCATTTTAGAAATTAAAGTTTGTTCCAGATCTTGACCAAAACTGCCAATTGCCACAATTTGATGCCTATTTTTCATTTCCCCCCACTGCCTATTTCTGACCAAAAAGTCTGGAACATTCCAATTTCAAAAACGAATTCTATGCATTTTTTGTTTGTTTTTAATTATGGAGGTGATTATATTAATTCTTAATATGTAATATTAAACGACTTAGTTCAAGTCCTTCAAGTAGAGCAAGTATGTGCAACTCAGTTGTGCAACACATCTTTCCCTGCTTCATGAATTTGAGGTTCTTTTTATTTTGAGTTTAAATATTTCTTAGAAAATCATAAATTGAAACAGTTTGATTTTAAATAAAATAAAATTATATAAAATATAATTGCACCTCCTCCCTAAGGGGGGAAGACTTACTATGCTCTTAACGTTTAAATTAGTCGTTCAAAAATGTTGACTTTGATTTTCTTTGCAAACAGATATATATGTATGTACATACAAACATTTATATGTGTCAGTTTATACAAATTATAAATTTCAATTGAACATTGCTTGCCGTTTGGTTTTTTTTTTTACATTTTCCATAGATTATTTCTCACTAGATGGCGGCAAGTCTACACCAAGGATAATTTCCCTAAAACTTTTTCTGCAAAAGCTATGGCAGTATATATACTACATACAAAATTTCAAAACGTTTTGGTATGATTTTTCTCCTCTTAAAAATAAAATGAAAACTCCCCTCGGTATGTTTAAATTATACCCCTTACTCTATGCTCTCGTGAACAGACAACTGAATTTTCGAATTTTTATGGAAAAGTTAAGCTCATATTTCCCAAATCTTGTTCATGTCTCCAAAATAAATCATTGTTCGAAAAAGCTAATAAATAAAATTATAGAAATATAGAAGCTTTTTCTTTTCATTCCGAGTTTGTCTTCTACTAAAGGAAGGTACTATACAAACATTGGTCGTTTATCGGAATGGAAAATCAATAAAAAAATTTAACGTTCTTCTTAGTTTTGCTTTTTCAAGTTTTATTATTTTGTTAAATTCCTTGCGTATTTTTGTAAACAGAATAATAAAAGATGTTAACAGCAGCTAATAATATACTGGGAATGTTTCCATGCTTCGAAAATTTGAAATGCTAATACTTTTCCACTACACTTCGTAATATCGAATTTGGCTCATCGAAATGACAGCCAAAATTCCTTGAAATTTAATTACCAACACCTTAAATACCGATGGAAACTTTCGCCCATTATTCACATTCGCAATTTTTCCAAGGAGGGAAACATTTCCAGGGAAATGTTGTTCGCGATAGCCCCCAATATTTCTTAAATTCAAAATGCCTACCAACGCAAGAGCTAGGCGGTCAAAAAGCGATGTTTAGGCTCCTTATAAACCCCCTTACGCTTACGGATTAAAATAACAGAAAACCCTTATGCAATTTTTGGTACATTGGTGCACCAGCTATAATATTAGCATTGATTTTTGGTATCTTATTTTCTTTGATTTTGCTGTTGACGTATATTTCGCAAAGTTGTTCGACCAATATCAGAACTCCGTATAATATGATAGGGTCAAAGTTAAATATTTGATTTTGAAGAGGCACCTTTAGAATACAACCGGTATACCCTGTGGCTCCAATTGGCATGGACATCCATGTATTAGGATTGCAATCTTACTACCGATGACAACAGAGGTCAGATGAATATTTGAAGCTTAGCCTACGCACCACTGCTAATTAATTTTCGACCATTTATCCACTGACGTTGCCAAAAAAAAGTCCGAATTTCTACAATTGCACCTCGTGTGGAAAACCTAAATGAAAGAACACGTTTGTACAAACAAATCATTTATAAAATATACAATTTTGCGTGAAACATTTTCTCCTTTTGAGATTCGCAAGTAATCTTTCAAATAGCTGGAACATATTTTTTATGTTATAATTTATGACGAATAGAAAGTTTAAAGAAATAAAAAAAACTTACTCAATTTTGAAATATCCATATAGTTCCAAGTATTTAAATTATTAGGTTTACGACCCCGCCATTTAGAAAAAAATAGAAATAAATATGTCACCTCGTATTGGCCTTGGAATGGTATTTCTTCTTTAATTGTCTGGCATAAAATATTTGCTGTGGAAAAATATTTGGTTTTGAATTACCAAAGAAGTTATCGTCCAAAAGCTTTATAAAATTTTGAAAATTAAATCAGTAAATACAAAACATACATTTGTATCATTTTCTCAACCGTAGTAAATCTGTACTCCTAAATGGAAACACCATGTATTTTAATAGTCGAAAATTATAAACTAAATTGTAATAGCCAATTAACGCTTATGATTTTATTTGTATATTCTTTTTTTTTCTGAAAAATATAACCGGTATCAATTTTGTATTTTATATATTTTAATATTCATTTTCTTGTGTCACACTTTTAATTTTTTTCTACGAAAAAGGAAACAGCAAAATCAACAACACAGCTTTGTGCATTTTTTGTTTGTCAATAAAGAATGCAACTACTACATAAATAACATGAGGTTTCGTCTTTTTTTTTTTCAAATCTTGTATTATTTTACAATGCTAACATTTTAAATCATCTTTTTTTTTTTTGCCAGTTTTATATTATTTTATTCAAGATCATCAATGATAACGCCACCAACAGGCCCCTCTCCCATACCACTAGGAACAACATCGGACACAGAACTGCTAGCCGCAACTAATCTTGGTCCTTTTTCCTCATCGGCCTCTGTTGTTGCTCGACTTCCGAATTCTTGCATTTTCATAATAAGCATTCCAAACACTTGAGCCGGCAGTGATGTTTGTAAGACTTGCAACAGTCTAGCAGGTTGTCCGCAAACAACAATAGCGTTTGCTAAATGCTCGACGCCACTTTCAAATTCGCCTTGGCCAATAAGGGACTCGCCCAATTGGATTTCTTGCAAGAAATACCTGTAAATACACAATTATAATAAAATAAGTTACGTGTTTTAAAGTAAAATTTTAAGGCCTTAAATTTCTAACTAAGCAACTAATGGAAACATAAATATGTATATTATTTCGATAATTTATTGTGAAACGTAAAGTTTGTTACTGGCAGGCCTTAATTTGCGGATAATGTATTTGGAGTAAGTAATCAAAACTTTACTCAGAAATTGTGAAACAAACCCTAAGCTTGGTTTTGACGAGACCAGTCGACTAATGATAAATAATTTATCATTTAATTTGCTCTCACCATCGTTAACAGAATAAGGTAGAAGCTAAAATACATCCGCACATCGTTCACCTAAATAATGTTAATTTCCAAATTCAAAGACCTGTGCCCACACGAAGGGTAATAAATGATTGCAATGTTTTTTTTTTTAAATATCGTACATGATTAGAGCAACTATTATACGATTTAATCTTTAATCGTGATTTTGTGCCAAAATAATAGATTTTGGCCTTTTCGTACACACATCGTAAGCATATCTGTCGCCGAGTACTTTTGTATTACGTTCATGTGTCGCTGAGAACATTTAACATTGTGTGCATTTGGCTATTGTGCACGTTTCGTTCGAAAATTTAATTTAGCCCTAAACAAGCAGGTTTTGAAAGACTAAAGTCGAAATCTGTACTATATTCAAAATTTGGACAGAGACTTTATAGAGCTAAGAGGGTATCTTCCGATGACTTATAGACTGTAATCCAAATGTAGCTGAATACGTCAGTTTCCTGATAACAATATTTTTCCAAAAGCTTTCTTACGCTTAAAGAAATTAGGTACTTATGTTTGAACGCCTAAATTTGCAAGGTAGTTATTTCACTCCACAGTTTATCCTACTAAAATCGTCATTGAAAATATTTAATCATTTAAAAGGGCTTTGTTGACGTTCCTTTTAGCTCTAATCTTTTATCGCAGCTACAACATAAACACCTTTTCATACTGTCTCTGTGGAAAAAAGTGGGAGATTTTGATAAAATATCGGATTTTTTGGTTTGTTCAATTAGACATCCCATGTGTGTGAAGTGTGAATTGTACACTGTTAAGGAACACAACATGTTTTATTCGACTTTTGGGGCATATCTATTAGCTTTCAATGTGAAGCGCTATTAGTATTCTTGATGAATGATGAATATGGAATGATGAATCTGGCATGTTCGAGTAAATTCGAGTAAATTCAATTATTGCTTCTGTTTTGAAATTCTATTAATAGTGCCTACACACCCTTTGCCTTTTTTCATTGAGTATTAATCTTTTTCTTTGTTTAATATCTTATTTTACCCTTCTCCTGTAAAATGTTCCTAATTAAGTTTGCTTTTCTTAAATGTAATATAAATAATAAATAGCAGAACAATTGAAGTGAATTAAAATAATTAAAAAAGAATTTGAATTGAAAACACAAAAACCCGAGGACACATTGGAAATCGATACCTTGCAAAAGTGGACTAAGCTTCAGCCAGCACTGAAGTGTGCTGGTGAGTTTGCTAATTATTATTTACTAGAAGGCATTACACAGAAAAATAAACATAAACGAATGACTCACTATGTAACTTCTATGATAAGCACAGCAGGCAGTAGGTATATACTTGGAAACAAAAACTATGTTTTCCAAATTAAAATGCTTTTATTATAACCACCTGAATGGAACCTCAAATGTACTTTACTTTGCAAGCGATTCCAAGGTCTATGTTAACCTTCAAATGAATCTAATGTGTGTATTCGTTACTATTTCATACACATAAATCTGACGTTTTAGGATCGCATGCGAAAAAGAAAAACATAAGTTTCCACCAAAAAGGCACTCATTACATAACACAACGAATCAATTTTTTGTGTTCTACATTGCTTTGCCTGACGTTATCACTCATCATCGAAGGGGTATGATAAGGTTATGAGCTTATAATTTATATTTAATAAAGTAAGGCTTCTGGAATGAATGTACGGCTAACTTGTTACCTTTCAATTGCCTCGTGGTCATTCAAATTGGGCATACCACTTTTGGATGCGGTGCCATTCTTGCGTTGGCGACGTCTCCCTTAAATGATGAGAACATTATAATTGGTTTTTCTATTAGGAAAATGTATAAAGAAAAAACATACTCTCGCGGACTTTCTTTCTGTATTCGGGATCACTACGACGTTGTTTGTCGAAATAAATGCAATATCCAAGGAATAATGTTCCGGCAACCCCAGCAGCAATCCCAATTGTGGTTTTGTTTATTTCAATCATAGTTCTTCCCTTCAAATTATCATATATTATCAAAAATATAATAATTTCGTTTCGAGTATAATAGATAAAATTAAAGTTTTAACTAATAATACAAATGATTTTTTTTATTTAAACAAACGAGGTAGCCGGACAATTCCCAATCTCTACTCTCATTTGTGAAAAACTTTTGTCTCTACCAAATGGAAAATCATAAATGGAATGGAAATAGAAATTAGAAGAAAAAAACTACATTAGATTCGCGGTTGTCTCGTTTTAACGATAAAGCGGTGGCTAAAGGCTAAGGGCGGTAGTTTTTCTAGATTTGGAATGAAATCAGGAGACAATCGTCTTTCCAGTTGTTGCTAAAAATGATTTTCATTTAACTATAGGACCACTTTTTCGCCTTGGATTAGAAAAAAAGAGCAATGGAGCGTATTCATAGTCATTTTTAAACTGTTACTAATCGCCATATGGACCTTTGCCACCAAATGCCTGAAGTGTCGATGTAAAAAAAAAAAAAACACTACTCCCCAACACACCACACGAGAGTAGTGTGGTTCGGGCTTTATTAAACTCACGACTTTTTTGGCTCGCCTTCGTACCTTTGATATTTGGTTTTGTTTTCCAACCAGGAAGTGCTGTCAGTGCCAATTTGTCAGTCGTGTAAATTCGGCATTACACACTAAGGAAAACTCATCTGGAAAACCCGGATAAACCTTAGTCCCCTTTCACACGAGGAAACTGAGTTGCCAGCAACAATCAGTTTGTTGGTGGGAAGGGCAAGAAGTAAGAGGGGAAAATGAAATCTCCCCGGTCAACGATTTGAGGAGATTTTTTTGACATTCCTCTTCACACACACAGTAGAGTGTGTTCAACCAAGCTATTTTAAAAGGGAAATACAGAAAGTTTCCACGATTTTGTTTCTTCGTGTGAAAGGTACAGGAGATTTTTAAGGAAATTAAAAGAAAACGTCAAAAAAATCTCCAGCAACTTGTTTCCTCGTGTGAGAGGGGACTTAGAAACCAGATAATTTTATCTCCGCAGAAACGAACTGTCAAAATTTGAATATTTTTCTGCAGATAAATTTATCTCATCAATTTGGTGCGGAAAGCGTTAAGATAAACCTGATAAATTTAGAAATGACATTTGTGGTGTGTTTGGTGTGACATTTCACAAGTATTTCTAGAGGATGTTCATGCAAACGTACTGCAGAAAGTTATATTTTTTTGCAAAGCGGAAATTTATCTCGTTGCATGAATATCCTTACTATTGGTATTTTTGGCAATATTTCTCTCTATTTTTTATTCACAAACGTCAAAATTATCACGTTGTGCAAAATGTAATTGTGAAAAAGGGGCACACACCTCTTTGATAACACCGCAGTTTATTTTATGATTGCAATTTTGCATCTGTCAGTTTCAACAAAATAATGGTTGCTACTTTTGACGTTGACGGAAAACGAAAATTGATAATCTGGAAGAAAAACACACCTTTTTAAATCTGACATCAATAAATTTCAGGAAAAATAAAGTGAGACAGCAAACATGCACGGGAACACTTCGATTGGGCTTCAAACGTCAAACGTTCACAATGCATTCACAAGTCAGTACCAGTGAGAAATGTCAAAACATCACTTTATACACTGTCAATTTTTCACTTCACGAGGAACTATGTACTAGACTTTATGACTCTGTTATTTGACTGCTTTTAGACACGAGCGATTTTAATCCTTGTTTTTCTTTTGGTTTCCTTCTAATTTGAAAAACTTTGTAAAAGCTGTGATTTTTTGTGAATGTTATCTTTGTGCAAGTGAAAAAGTATCACCTCTCCACGACGAGTTGAAAAGTAAAACAAAGAAGAATCAGCGACGACTCTGCAAATTGTTCAACCACAGCAATTTGTTGTCTACCCCGCCCACCACATAAGTCCCTCGACAACGTGCTTTAAAATCACAAAAAGAAATTGCAACGTTTAAAAGTGGTCTTTGGAATTTCATGGATATTCCCTGAACATGCTCATTTCATCACAAATTACCTCTGAACACTTTTCATTATTTCCTCGCTGAACACATTCAAACAAAACCGACGCGAAATAAAAATTGACAGATATATATTTTTCTTGTGGTGCCGACGACGACGATTTTCCAATTCGTTTTGGATTCTTTCTATTTTGTGTTAAAATTGACTAATTTTTATATTGAAATAGAGCAATTATAACAACAATGGCTTTGCCAGCAAATTATAAACAAATTGCACTTAATTTGCCCCCTGGGCCTAGTGGATCAGGTGGTCGTAAGTTTCTGAAATAATTTTCAATATGTACAAATGTTATTTTTTTTTCTTTAATAAAGTATGTATACAAAATATATGTATTATATTTATTATAAATATATAATATTGGATTAAAGCATGTCTACCTGGTCCCAATTTTTGCATTAAACTATTAAATTTTTATTTATAAATCATGGGCGTCGCCGGGATTAGATTTCCTCTTAAAGACAATACAAAACTTTAAATACAAATAGCAGGAACAGCAAGACCGTTCTACCTTTTGGTGTCAATGTTGTATGTTATTATATTGTGCTTCTTAATGCGGTCTTATACCTATCGAATCGCCAATGCGCCAAATTTGATTCCATTTTTTCTAATTGATTTCACCTGTCTGCTATGTAAAAGGGCGGTGTATATTTCTTACAGTTCATACTTTTCTAGAGAATTGTTACATTTTAAGTTTGCGTTATTATACTAATGTACGAGATTTTGTGAGTCCACCGAAATATAAATTAACACTACCCCAAAGTCTTAGAAATGGTTTCTCGTCATCTGATGTTATGATCAAATTTCTAAGTGTAGTTTATTACAAATAGTATCGGTTTATTGTATTTACCTTGGTAGATCACATAAACAATATTAACCACCTCTTCAAGTAAAATGATATCCAATTTTCTTTGCGGAATCCGAACGGCTAAGATAAGAGGAACTTTATCATGACAAGAGATACTCCTGAAGGATTTCATTTCCTGACAAGTGTGAGAATACCTGAAACCCCTGAACATTTAAAGTGGAATAGGGTAGATTCAGACCAGAACCTCTGTTGTGATAGTCCAACCGACTTACCATTTCGCCAGAAATATGAACAGCCCTGGAAACATTTCTCAACACTTAATTTTTTTTTTTTTTTATTACTAAACCTAATGATACAATTTTGTGAATCCACTGTCACAATTTGTCTGTATTTTATAGGATTTAACTTTAAAGAACTACCTATTCTCTTATTCTCATTTGGAAATACAAACTTCTTTTTGGCCAAGTCTTTAAAATCAAAACTAGGCACTGATAAATTCAATTTACCTGCTTTTCTCCTAAGTATTAGCTTTTTGTATTTCTACTCGCTTGAAAATATAAATATTAATTATAAAAAAAAAACTAATACAGCCCAATTCTAAACATTCCTCGGGAAAATAATTCCCCGGGAGACGTGTTCTCTCGGGAGTAGTAGTACCTACTCATATTCCCAATTCCCCGAGAGAAATTCCCGGGAATTTTTTGATTAGAATACGGGAGTAGGGAAAAGGGAAACATTTCCCGGGGAATTGTCATTTAGAATTGGGCTGATAGATTGCTTTTCTTATAACAAAGAATGGAAACGGGCGACCACATTTTCAATCTCATATTAAACATTCATGAAAGTTAAATTCAAGTTTGCATTTAAGATTTTGTTATATATAGAATATTCTTCTATACCTTTGATTTTATTTTGTTTTTGTTTTTAATTTCATACCCAATTGGATTTAATAAATTGAGAAACATTTTTGTCATACGATTTTTTTTTTTTGTTAAATTTAATAATACGTTTCAAAATTTCTTTTTACAAAAAAATAAAAATTAATTAAAACAGATATGCAGTCGTCTGCCGTTCCTGCATCGTTCAACATTCTTAAAGGTAATAATAATATCGAATTATTTTGCAAGTCTCTTTTGTAAGTGCAACATGTAGTGGTACATTTTCTTTTTTTAAGTATTTTCGAACTTTTGAAAGTACACCCATTTTGTATATCAATATATATGTATCAGCTTTCATCCCCTCGCAAAGAAATTCTTTTTTTTTTCTTTAACAAACATTTAACATTCATGTTTTGTTTATTTATTTTTATATTGGTTAGTTTGTTTTGGTTTTTAAAGTTTATTTAAAAAAATTTAAATTAATTTAATTTTTTTTTTAAATAACACAGAAAGGCTAAGAGCGTCTGGTGGTGGAAGTAGTTCCGAACGGAACAAAGACACTACACCAATTTTTACACACAGCAATCACGGCAATCCAGCATTTACTCCACAAAAAACTGGAAAATCATCATCTGTACGTTTGTATATTTTTTGTATAAGTTTAATCATGAATTTTATTTTGAATTTTTTAACATTATTTATTTTTGGAAAAGAAAACTCAAAATGAATCTCGCGCCCCAAAACCTCCAAAACCACCAGAGAAGCCGATTTTACCTTATATGCGCTACTCGAAAAAAGTATGGGATTCTGTAAAGTCAGCTAATCCTGAACTTAAATTATGGGAACTTGGAAAGAAAATTGGAACGATGTGGAAAAATGCAACCGATGCAGAAAAACAAGAATTTATTGACGAATATGAAGCTGAAAAGGTAAATTTATTGTTTTTACTTCTATTAAATCTTTTGAGTAGAAAAGGCTGATAGGTTTAGGTTAGAAGGGGTGATAATACGTCGAGCCACATCATCGCACTCGAATCTCAATGGATCCATTGTGGTGCCCAGGATATAGTTGAGGTGAAAATGAGGATGGGTGAGGTAAGGAGTTAGTGGAGTTTAGGTGTGGGTATGGGATGCCTCCCTGAACGGATCCGAACTTTGAATAAATTTCAGGATGTTCCTTACTGGCGAAAACGAGATGTGGTTCGGTTCGTCTAAAAAGTAATCTCCGGGGGCATTCACAAAGGATGTGATAAGAGCCCTCCTCCGCCTCTTCATCATGATGCCCATTCTGCGCATGTGGGTTCCCATTGAGTTGTGGCTCCTTAGGATTCCAAACAAAAGGGATTTTTGAGGTCTGCTTAGTTCGAGAAGGAAGTGTGTTTTTTTTTTCTTAGAGATGTTCGGCCATAGATTCCTCGAGACCCGACAAGTATCAAGTGCTGGCCATCTATCGTTTGCGGCTTCAAAGAAATATTTGCAAATTCTGCCTTTTTCTTGTTCTAGTGGCACAAAATCGAAGGATTCAGTTTCAGGCGTGATAACAATATACAAAAATACAAATTTCTTCACCAAGTTCTAAGACGTTAGAAATCGGATTAACATCTAAGTTTGAGACGGAAATTCTTTTACATTCAGACTACAGAAGAATTTCCCTCACTTTAAAGAATTTGCAAGTGCAATTAGTCCGAAATAAATATGTGTTACTCTAAACCGCCGGATTATTCGAAATCCTATTTTGACTGGTAAAACATTCTACCTCAGCGACATGCCAAACATTGAAAAATTATTTTCATTCCATATACCATTTTGGACCTTTACGATGCATGCACTGGTAAATGCTGAGCCGAATAGAATGTGCTGCACACACCATACACCACATTCGCGGGTGTACAGTAACACACATTTAAACTTTAACACATTTAAATTTTTTACCTTTAGTAAGGTCTTATCATTTGATAATTATTAGCATTAAAAAAATAAGAAGCTGTTGAAGTATTCATTCAATTTGTATTTGTTTAAAAAGTCCTTATCATTGTTTATATTTCAGGTTGAATATGAAAAAGCTCTCAAGGCGTACCACAATTCGCCGCCGTATTTGGCTTTTATCGCTGCTAAAAACAAAACTAAACCTGGTATGTTTAAATATTTGTATTGTCTAACCCCAAAGTAACATAACTTTTGGCCTTCAATTTTAGATATTGTCCTAATTTATAGTTTTCAAAGCGATAATACTTTCGTTCTTTTTAAAATAGCTAATCCAGACACTGACGTCCATGAGACTCCATCACGTTCGAGTGGTAAAGGACAGCAAGAACGGAGAATTGACATTCAACCAGCCGAAGATGAGGATGGTATGTATAAGAAAACAAAAATAAATAACCATATTAAACTGTTAAACTAATTAAAAAATATATACACTTAAGATCAAGATGATGGCTACTCATTTAAGCATGTAGCTTATGCCCGTTTCCTTCGAAATCATCGACTAATCAATGAAATATTTTCGGATGCCGTAGTTCCTGATGTCCGTTCTGTTGTTACAACTCATCGGATGCAAGTATTAAAAAAACAAGTTAGCTCACTTACAATGCATCAAACAAAACTCGAAGCTGAATTGCAACAAATGGAAGAAAAGTTCGAGACAAAAAAACGCAAAATGATTGAGTCCAGTGATACATTTCAAGAAGAACTAAAAAGGGTGTGTTATTTTAAATAAACCTTAACTTAATTTACCGAAAGCTCAAATTTTATTTATGTACAGCACTGCAAACCAGCTGTGGATGAAGAGACTTTTCAGAAGATGGTTCAAAAAATGTATGAAGAAATGCGTAAGGAACGTCAAAAATGTACCGATGAAGCAACTAATAATAATATGTCTCTTAATCCAATGCTTATTAATAAGCCACCCAATCGTCCCGAAGATGCAAAACTTTTTGCTCCTCCACAAATGAATAGTCCTGTGCAAATTCCATCTAAACAAGGGCCAAATAGTTCGGAAAGTAGCAAAATGGAACCTGAGGTAAAATTAAATGCAAGATATTTAATTTAATATAAACATGATTGTATATTTTTGTTTAGCCCATGGAACTAGAGCCTTCCTTAAAACCATCTGTCCCACCACCGCCACCTAAACCGGAGAAGGCAAAACCTGTCCCAAACAAAGAACCTGGATCGGAAAGTCCAAAAAAGGCGGGAAACCCAGCAGGAAATCCACGTAAGACTGAGGCTTGGGAAAGACCGCCTCTAGAGTCGCAGCTTTCGCCACCTCCGCAAATGCTGGCTGCCAAAGATCCAATCATTGAACCAACGCCGGTGCCACCGAATGTTAGTTTAAGTCCAAGCTTGAATATGCGTCCTCCTTCTACAACTCCACAACCTCCTCCAACGCCACAGCAAAATTCTCCCATGCCACATGGCTTACCACCACAGGTACCACATACTGCCCCGCAGCCGCAGCCACCGCCGCAGTTGCCTGTGCCACCACCCAGTACAGAATCTTCTACCGCTCCGCCACCACCACCACAAACAAGTGTGCAACAAACTACGGGAATCCAACCCCATCACCCACCACCACCACAGCATCACCTGCCACCCCATATGGCAGGCCATCCGGCTTTGCCAGGACATCCTAGTATGCCCCAATCTGGTTATGGTGGTTACGCACCTACTGGAGGACCTCATAGGTCTCCTTACTATCCACCACAGTATGGTGGGCATCCTCCACAAGCCTACGGTCAATATCCTCCGTATCCTTATCATCAACAATACGGACCTCCTCCGCCACCTACGCACTATATGAACACCCGTCCACCACATGGACCACCAATCCACTATCAAGATCATTCCTCTTCGCCGGGTCAACAGCAACCTCATGGTCCGCATGAAAGCCATCATCCAGGCTATACTCCTGGTCAGTTAGGTTCTACTCCTCCAATCCAACAAAGTTCTTCATCTGCAATGCCCACAGGGGCTCCACCTGCTGAAGGTAAAATTACAAACAAAAATCAATCCGATTGTAAGCTTGAGTTGTATTTTAATTTTTGTATTTTTCTTTTAGGCGTCAAACGTGAAATGGATGCTGAAACCGAAAAGAAAGATTCCGAGTGATGTGGTTTTTGGTAAAAAGGTAAAAAGTCCATTTAAGTAGGGATTTTCCAAGATTTTTGTTTTAAGACTTGTTGTTTTCTTTTTTTGGTTTGTATAATGAAAAAGGTTTTGGCAAAAAATTTTACAAATAAATAAATTAGACACCGGAATTAGTTTAGTTTAAATATTAAATCCTGGTATCAAAAATGTACATTTAATACTTAAAGATGAAAATCATACCAATCCTATATAGATTTTGTTGCATTCTAATAAAATAAATATTCACTAAGATACAATTTGGTATTAATAATACTTAAATTTGTCTTTTAATCGTGTTCCTAGATATCTTCTATTATAGCCTCTCTATACGTTAGATCCTCGAACCTGTTTAAACGCCGCCGCACACACTTTCATATTTTTAAACAATAGTTTTTTTGAAATTTCTCGTATTGGTCAATCAGTTATAAGATATGTAAATGCCTAAATTGTTGTAAATATTCCTGCTCCTTTGAAGTAGGTTGTTTAGCCAATAGTTAGAGCTGAAGTTGAAAATCTTCTATTTTTCGTCCTGTTCCTATGATCAGCATAGGCTGACTCGTGGCTCGCAAGAAAAATTTGGCGAATTTGACTATTTGGATTTACTACGGTTTGAGATTGAGACTCGCCTGGAATGTCAAAAATTTGGCAAATTGAAATGTTGCTCTTAACCTTCAAACAGCTTAATGTCGCATCGAACGTTGGACACTTAGTAATTAGTTCTTACATTTCTTGTTGAGTTTCAAGCCAAACGCTAGGTTACGGCACGATTTTTGAATTTGGTGTTAATAAAACAAATCCATAACAATAAAACTTAAAAAAATTGCAACCGTTTATTATTAGATAAAATTTCAAGCGATTATTTTCTTTATAATATTCCTTTTATGTAAACTAACATTATCGCTATTCGTATTATTATTATTATTTATCTTTATATCACAAAATTTTCAAAATATGTAAATAACGCACTTTTCAAAAGATAACATTACCCAGCAGCAGATTTTCTATTTATCATCGATAAAAAAAAAACTATCAAAAAATGTATTTAAAAATTTGATAATACATAGGTATGTAAAAAAAAATGTTAGTAAAAACATTCTTATTAAGAAAACATGGTTTTTTCATATCTTTTTCGTAACTCCTCATAAGTTACCGTTGGCTTTATATCATCGCTTAAACAAAGTTCTGACTTTTGTTCTTCAGCTTTTTTCTTAGCTCTTTCAAAGGCCTCAATTATACTTGATCTGCAAAAAAAAAGAGACTCATTAGTATTTGTAGACAAGAAGAAGAAACAAAAAAAATAGATGAAATTTACCTAAACAATTTTTGGTGTAAAATATAAGCACTCACATGGCCCGCATTCAAATACCTCACTTCAACTCCTGGCCAAATTTCCTCCAAACTTGAACATCCTTCACGCGGAACGTAGGCGTCATTCTTAGCACAAATGGCTATAATCAACGATGTATCGACCGGGACAGAGAAGTTCTTGAGGTGCGTGCATTCATCCATTACACCACGCATAAATTGTAGGGCTTCCCGTTCCCACCAATTTGTCTTTGTAATATCAATTTTCTCATTGTCTTGAGTTGATTGAGGGTAAATATAATCCATAAGCTTGGTCAGAGTAGACGGTTGTACATCGCTTTTCTTATAAATATCTAAGTCCCTAAACTCGCTCTTATCTTCATTACTCTTAGTAATTGGAGATTTTGCATCAAATTCATTAACTTCAGTCTGTGATAGCTCATATTTGTTGGCAGAAATTTGTTTACACTGCATCTGCTTCTCCAAGTCAAATGTATTTTCCTTGTTTAATCTTAAAAATTGTTTGTCTTCAATAAATTCAAGTTGATTATTTGAACTTTTGTTATTGAGTCTAACATCTTTTATATCTTCTTTGAGTTCATTCATCGACTGATTAAAGTCCTTGATAAATTTCTTTCCGGCTGCGAATGCCTCATCGATTATGGTTACCATTTTTGAAAGACGTTCTCTGTATTGTCCATCGGCAAAGTATTGCGTTTCTAACATATCCCAATTAATAGAATGACTCATTACACCCTGTACAATACAACAATATAAAAATTAGATTTTGTTTTATGAATTTACTTTCATGCATCAAGAAATTTGTACCGTAGTAAAAACTGCTGATGCAGTTGACCACGACAAACATGGAACCAATACAATAGGCTTTGGCCAATTTGTAGCAGCTAAAGATGCCATCTAAAAAAAAAGAAGTTGAAATAAAATAATCCCCATCGACTTATACAGTAGTTAGGTATTTTTACGTGACCCCCCATTGACATTCCCGTCACTCCCAAAGGACCATAACCATTTCGTTCACACCAATGCAACAACACAAGGCACTCAAGAATAAGGCAACCGCCCATAACAAAAATATCAGAAACATTCCGCAAATTCGAACGCCTGCGAAAATATGCGATAAAGTTATTTTTGGCCATATGTATACCGTTGTTAAGTTTTGCATTTACACTTGGTTTTCAGGTTTCCTTAGTCCATAGAATGGATTCTCCAAAATAATACCACCTATGTTGGCTTCTTTTAGCAAGGGTTTGGCAATAAAATTTCTCCTTCGCCAAAAATACTGCAAGTGATTTTTTTTATAAATTAATTTGGATTCTGATAACTGAGAGTACGAGTATAAGGTTGTAGATTGTTATTCATATTCACACATACATGATCTCCTGTGCCAGCCAAGTGAATACACATTGGTTTGTGCTTTTCGTCGACCCATTTATTTGGCAATATAACTTGAAAATAAGCTTTCTGTGAGGCTTTCGGAACTAATCCAGGCAGATGAAATTCAAAAGGAGTTGTAAAATTTCCTTCGAGAATCGTACAATCTGGGTACTTTGCTTTTTTTGTTATATCAATTGGATAATCGGGAGGGACTAATTTAAAGCATTTCTCTCGCCGGGACATTACTTTCCGGAATTCAAAAAGTCTGTGAAGAAGAAAAAAAATCATAAATTTTATTCTATAGGTAGGTACTGGAGTTTGGGTAGAATTGTAGGTGACTTAAAAATTAACGTGAGTGTGTGTTTTATATGATTTTTAATCTTATAACCTAAAAAAACTAACATCAAAATATCAGCGAAAGAATTTTGAGAATATTAACAAACACAAAATGCAGTTTTTTGTATAGTATTCCCTAGCGTGTTCATTCATACGGAGTTCTAGATTCGCATCCAGCTTACCTTAACTTAAATGATTTCCTTCCCTTGCCAGGAAGTGACAAATTATCCAAAAGTATATTTTGTCAAGTTAATTGTATAATGCATATCTGAATTATTGGAGCTTCTGATTGGCTAGCAGTCATAAAAAGTTCTGAAAAATCAGATGATAACTAACTTTTTATGACAGCTGGCCAATAAGAGGCTCCAAAGATTCAGAATTCTGAAAATTCAGATATGCGTTGAATGCGGCCAATATATTTGTGAGATGAATTGACACATACAGACTCTGAATTGTATCGTCAATATGGGCCCAGATGCATAAAAGATGAAATATTTCTCTGCCGAAATGTTTTATTCAAAAGAAGAATTCTTGGTTTTGAGAGGAGATCTTTCACATTGCAATAAAAAACAACATAAGTCAGTGCTGTTCAAAGCTGCATCAAATAAATTAATAGAAAACGCATTCAATTCATTTACTCCCAAACTAGAAAGTTCGAATATTTCGTCTTGAGATCTCACCTAGAACCCATCTTTTTTGGATAAAACATGGAAAAAGGTCAAATAATTTCTACAACGAAAAACGGCATTAAAGTATCCACTACTGACATTTTTATACAAAATAACGGAGTTGTAAAAGGGTCAATTTGCAATGGATCGTATGAAAACGTTGGATGCGTCAAAATGTGTATCCGAAGCTATCTGGATAGCTCTATGTTGTTGTAAAACAATACGACACTCTCAATAAGAGCCATATACTTTTGGAATGATATGATATTTCAACAATTTGGATCATAAGCCGAATTAAAATTATATCTGAGACGGTCGTGGTATTCTCGACTGACAAAATCGTTAATATCTCAAAACAAAATGCAAAAAATTCTGTTCGAGACAGACTAATGACCAGCAATCAGAAAACTTAGTAACAGAAATATTTTCAATGAATACCAAATAGTTGTTGTAGTTTTCTGTTCCGCACAGTCTTAACTAGTCCGGGAGAAAACGGTTAACATAAGGCAAAATTGCAAAAACCGCTTCTCGGACAAGCTTTGTTTATGGTGTTTTGGTCGAAAAGGAGCTACTTCCGGTTGCATTTGACTGGGAGTACCATACATTATGTCCAATGTGTAGAAATGGATTCGGCCCAAGGGGCTTCATCGTGCATGGCCAGTTTTGTGTATGATACGAGTACACATTGCAATTAATAAATGTATGTTCAATAATTTATGGCATAATTACACATACACATACATTTTCTGAAATTCATTCATTCCAAAAGGATAATACTTGAAAATATAAAAAATGATTCCAAAACGTTTCTTTCAAACATTTTTAAAATAATGCTAGAAGCTTCACTTGGTTAGCAAAAAAAAATACAAATCTTTCAAATAAAAATTTGTAAGCATCATGTTTGTTCACTGATGTTTGATAAAGGATACTTTTGTGTAGCGTTCTTTTGTGTAAACAATAAAATTTAAATTAATATTAGTTACCTCTAAATTGATTATGCCCATAGTTAAAAAAAAAACTAACTGTACACTCGCGTTAGCATGAACACGGAATAATTTGAATAATTCTTCATAACATTGACTACTCTAAAGTCCAGTTTTTCTGTGGTGAGTTAAACCAGGGCCCTTATTATGTATTACGAAACGCACGGCAGACAAAACGAAGCCCAGAGAAACTAAAGTCAGTGCGTAGTGCGATTATAAAGAACGAAAATGCAATCATACTACATTTATTATTTTTCTTACATTTTTCCTTACCTCGCTGAAAACAACACAAAACCAAACCAAAATACAATGTTGACAACAAGCTCAAAACGAAAGCCAGCAAATACGACAGCTGAAGGCACTCGGTTATAAAATACGAGTATCGTTTTTTTTTACGATACTCGTTACTCGTAATCGCAATTTAACGAATACGCGGCGTTACAGACGATATTCGTTTTATGTAATAGGCCCCCTGTTTTTCTGGGGAGAAAGCATGCGGAATGACTAAACAAACTCTGTGGATAGAACATTAAAATCATCGGTTCGGTTAATCCTGAGTTAATTCATCAAATTTGATGAGTTAACGCTGGTTTAACTTTAATATCACACTGAAATACTGGACCTAAAACGTGAACTTGAAAAATAATATTAGTTCTTTGTTTAAATTTTAAGTGAAAAGTGTCGAAAACCCGTTATCTCTCTGCCAGTTTTATTTTTGTTTTAAAATTCCACAATTGTTAACGTGACTGCCTTGGTTTTTAACTGTTCAAATTATCGCGAGTGCACTGTTGACAAATGAATGATACAAAATGTAAAAACTTTTCGAGGATGATTAAAAAAAAAAAACCTTTTCATTTGTCACTTACACTCTTGTTCTCCTTATAGTTATCTAGAAAACAGAAAAGATTGAGTGCGTTCATTAAAAAATCGGTTTGGCATGATTGTTTTAATACTTTTGTTGGGGTATAATGTACTTCGAATTAGTTTAATCTAGTAAATATAACACATATAAACTGGAATGATTTTTTTTAATGAAATTATTATTATTATTATAACTTTATTAATAGGTAATAAATTACACAATTAATATTAATTTTTTTCGGCGCTAGCTACCAGGACTTCCTGCCGATAAGTGTAGTTTACTTGATTTAGAAAGTTTGAATTTTACTTAGATATAGTTATACATAATATAAATATAAAAGTTAAATGAGGTTTTCAAGCTTAATTAAAGTTAATATTTTAAAAACATCTGTAATGTTTTGTTCAGAGGGAACAGTTAAAAGATTTATGAGAGTGCTTCTTGAATTAATTTTTTTAGAAATGAGTTTGACATGCTCGCAGTCGATGGTGAGGTGATT
This sequence comes from Leucozona laternaria, assembly GCA_932273885.2. Taxonomy (NCBI): domain Eukaryota; kingdom Metazoa; phylum Arthropoda; class Insecta; order Diptera; family Syrphidae; genus Leucozona; species Leucozona laternaria. Next base: position 22,527,350 of record OW026369.1, on the reverse strand, counting down.
CATGGTGAGAGGAATGTTGTTATTACAAAGGTGGCAGATTGGTTGTTGTTCTTTTGTAATGTAGTGGCTATGGGTGATGTTGCAGTGGCCTAGTCGGAGTCTTATATAGCATCTGAGGATATTTGGAGATATATTTATCGGGTAGATAGCTTTTTGAGCTTGAGGATTAATTTGAGAGTAATAATGTAAATATTCTTTCCATTTAATTTTTTTGAGGTTACAGGCTGTGTTCCGAAGGGTTTTGTTTGCATCTTTTTTATTAAAAATGTTGAATTGAATGAGTGGTTCTTCAAGGGCTGTTTTTGCCGTCTTGTCGGCCAACTCATTACCGGGTATTCCAGCATGTCCTGGCACCCATATAATTTTCAGATTTTTATTTCCGATTATTTTATCCCTAAGGCGATCGATTATTTCTGTTTTGTTGTTGAGGTTTTTAAGTGCGGTGATTGTTGATAGGCTGTCTGAAAATATTGCAGTTTTTTTGTTGTTTGTGAACATTGTAGCTTTGAGTATAGCAAAGGCTTCGGCAGTAAAGATGGAAGTGGAGTCTGATAGGAGACCTTTGATTTTAATATTTCCTAATTCGTCGACTACTGCAAACGAAATCCCGTGATCATTTTTGGAACCATCTGTGTAGAGGAAATTCCATTCTGTCCTTTTTAGATTTGCTACAGTTTCTCTAAAGATTTTCCGGTACATCTCATTACTTGTTGTAGCTTTTGGGAATTTTTGTAAGTCTGTGTTTATTGAGTCAATTGGTATTTTCCATGGTGGAAATATTGGACATTTTTTTGGTGTGGTTTGAACTGGGAAATTCCATTTTTCTGAATAGTTTATTGCATTGAGTAGTGATGATGGATAGTTTTGGTGTTTAGTTCTCCGTAATATTTTTGGTATCAGCAGTTGGATAGGTGATTTATTGCAGGTGTTGACTTTGACTAGGATGCAGGCAGTTTGGAATTCAATCCGTTCAGGAATTGATGGAAGTCCGGCGTCTGTTAAGACATTTTTGATGGGTGTTGTCCGGAATGCTCTTTGGGCCGTTCTAACCGCGCTGTGGTATGATGGTGTTATAAGTTCCAATGACGATTTTGAGCATTTACTGTAAATGGCGAGTCCATAGTCTATTTTTGAAAGTAAAACGGATTTAATTACATTGATAAGAGAGTTTAAATTACAGAAACTATGTTTAGAAGCTAAGTATCTTATCATATTGATCCTGGTAGCAAGGCTCTTTTTTATATGAAGACAATGTGGCTTAAAATTAAATTTAGAGTCAAATAAAATTCCTAGAATTTTTAAATTGTTTACATTTTCAATTGATTTATTGTTTAGATTTATTTCAATGTTTTTGGAGCAGCTGTTTTTTTTGCAAATGTGGAGTATTTTACTTTTATCTGTAGATATTTTTGTTCCGGAGTATTCACCCCATTTTATTATATCTAGGAGGATATTTGAGAAATCAGCTGCTACGTGGTTTAAGTCTTTACATTTGGATATAATAATTAAATCGTCGGCGTATAAACAATGATTAATTTTGTTATAGTTTGCAATTATGATACTTATTTTATTGAAAGCTATTATAAAGAGCACAACTGAGAGGGGGGATCCTTGGGGGATACCGTTTTCAAGGTTATGGACTGAAGAAAAGGTGTTTTTTATTTTTATTCGAAATTTACGGTGAGTTAAGAATGCTTTTACATAGGTGATTATTTTAGGACCTACTTTCCATTCAATCAACTCGTTCAAAATAACGTGGATACCGATTCGATCGAAAGCTTTCTCAAAGTCGATGGAAAAAAGTGATACGTGGTTTTTTGACGAAAGACCTGAAGCGATGAGTTCATCGATTTGTAATAGTGAATCCATTGTTCCTCTTTCTTTTTTAAAGGCAACTTGGTTGATATCGAGCAGATTACTTCTTTCAAGGAACCAGGATAGTCTACGGGATATGATTTTTTCAGCGACTTTGCTAAGGCATGGTAGTAGGGATATTGGTCTATAACTGGATAGTTTCTTTGTTTGGTTTCGGTATAGGCACTACTGTGGCAGTTTTCCATATTTGTGGTATAACACCTTGAGTTAGGATTTCGTTGTAAAGGTTAAGTATACGTTTTTTGAGGGAGATTGGTGAGTTTTTGATCATGGCGTATGATATGCGATCAAAGCCAGGCGTGTTGCCTTTACATGAGTTAATGCAGCTTTCAAGTTCAATAAAGTTGATGTTATCTTCAATTTGTTTTGCAATTTCATTGATAGGCTCTGATTGAATTCTTTGATTCAATATATAATTTTTCTGGGTGCAAAATTCAGGATGAAAGTTTGTGTCTTTGGAAGCGGTTGACCATGTTCGAGCAAAGCTTTGGGCAATTTCTATGGGAGATGTTAACATTTGATTAGATGGATCCCTTATTGCTTTAATTGAAGTTGCATTGTAGTTGCCGGTGAGGGAGTTAATATCGGTCCATAGCTTCCTGGAGGGGGAGTTAGGGTTGATGTTGGAAGTGAATTTCTCAAAACTATTTCTTTTGGCCTCTTTTGCTGCTTTTCTGAAGACGGCATTGGCTTTTTTAAATATTATCAGGTTGGAGTTTGTCGGGTATTTTTTAAATGTTTTCCAGGTTGATTGTTTGTTTTGGCGAAGATTTCCCAGGTTATTATTCCACCAGGGAACCATATGTTTGTATGCTACATTGTTGGTTTGGGGAATCGCTAAGTTGGCCGCGAACCGAATGGATTTTTGAATGATAGCTGACTCTTTATTGATGTTTTGGGATATTTCTTTGTTTGCCAAAAAATCTGTAGCTTTGGATTGAAATAATTTCCAATTTGCCTTGTCTAATTGGAATTTTTTTATCGGGTTTTGGTGATTTGTGTGATTATTAAGTGTTATTTCGGTGATGGTTGGGAAATGGTCGCTTCCGTGTAGGTTAGGAAGGGTTTTCCATGTTGTTTTAGGAGTAAGGGAAGGGGAGATGAAGGTGAGGTCTATATGTGTGAAACTGTTATGAGTGGAAAAATGGGTTGGGGAACCATCGTTCAAAATAGCTAAGCTGGAGTTGGTAAAAAATTGTTCAACGATTTTACCACGACTGTTCATAGTAGGAGAACCCCAGATAGGATTCCAAGCATTAAAATCACCTGTTACCAATATCGATGTGTTGAATCTGTTAGCGATGTACTCTAATTCAGAACTTGTGAAATTCTGTTTTGGATGAATGTATAAAGAAATAATAGTCAATTTGATATTTAGTTCGATTTCAACTGCTATTGCTGGAATATTAGATGTTATGCTTATGAACTTGTGTGGAATTGATTTGTGAATTAAAAGTCCAATTCCTTGTTTGGCGGTAGTGTTGTGATTGTAGAGGTGGCATGCGTAATGTTTGGGAGGATGAAAATTGGAGTTCATAGGAATGTGTGTTTCTTGTAGTGCAATAATAGAAGGTTTTAAATCATTTATTAAAACCTGAAGCTCATGGTGGTTATTAAAATAACCGTCCATGTTCCATTGGAGGATTTTTAAGATAGATGGTTTTGAACGAGGGGTGAATGGGTATGATTGTTGAGTTATTTTTGGACTCCGCTGCCTGAATGTTGACGCATTCAAGCTCACAAGTGAGCTTGAAGGATTCAACACACGAGCAGCAGAGTCATTGGTTTTAGAACCTATGGTGATGTTATTGGTCATCATCAGTATCCATTTCGTTTACATAGTAGTTATTTTCTTTAAGAAGGGCTTTTGTAGCATTTGATAATGGAGAGAAAGATTTCGTTGAGCTTGTATTTGAGTATGAGCTTTGCTTTTGGGGTTGGTTTTGTGATTGCGTGTTAGTTAGTGTTGGTTTGTTGGAGGTTTTATTTTCTTGCGTAGGTGTTGTTTTAGTAGTAAGTGTGGATTTTGGTTCGGTTATGGTGTTTGTTTCTTGTGAAGAGGTATTTTTTGTTGATGTTGCGTTAAAGCGTTGTGGGATAGGAGGTTGGTAAGATTTTGAAGTGGAAGCGGAGGTTTGGTTTTCAAGAGAATTATTCAATTCATTTTGGGATTGGGATTGTTGCTGTATTTGGTTTTTAGTAAGAATTCTGTTTTTTATTATTTCTGCCATAGATGGCTTGGGATCTGTTTTTTTCTTTGGGGCGTTGATTTGGTGCAATGAGGGGTCGTCTCTGTAGATCTGCCAGGCTTCCCGAAGGGTGCAACGGCGGTCCGATTTTATTTTGTTGACAGACTTATGGCGAAGGAAAGTTGGACAAGAAGGATCATAAGAGGTATGATTGTCTTCTTCACAATTGATGCAGTATATACGTGAACATTCGGCGTGTGTTGGGGGGATGCAACATTCCTTGCAGACTTCGGCATTGTTGCAGCGATTTTTTGTATGTCCTAATTTTTGACAAATGATGCATCTCATTGGATTGGCGATGTATTCTTCGACTTTGCAATTAAGCCATCCCAGTTTTATTTCATTGGGACGTCTTATAAGATCGAAGGTTAGAATTGCTGCTCCGGTAGGTATTAAGTCATTATTAATTTTTTTAAGCATTTTTTTTACTTGTGTTATTTTTTGGCATTTAAGTTCTTTTAAAAGTTCTTCTTCGGAAATATCTTTGATGTGGGGAGAGAAGATTCTACCTTGGACTGAATTAAGATTATTGTGTTGTGTTATTTTCACTGGTATCGAGTCAATGTGGGTTTGTTTAAGGAATTTGTTTGCAGTTTGTAGATTTGCAACTTTCACTAGAAGGTCACCGGATCGCATTGCTTTAACCTCTAAAATTTCTTTAGATATAAATTCTAGGCCGCGATTAATTTGGAACAAATTATAGGATGAAAGTGGGCGGAATTTTTCAGGTTCATCGTCTTTGCCTTTTGGAATTTTTTCTAGGCCAGAGATAACTAAAAAGCGAGCAATATTGTCGTCGTTGGTGGGAACGATTCGAAGCGATGGAAATTGGGGGTCAGTGTTTTTGCGTTTGATTTTGGTGCGCTGATTCAAGGGAGTATCTGGATCTAGTCCCTTAAACCAGTTTTTAGGGGGGGGTTGGGAATCCCCCGGCATTTTTTTTTTTTTTTTTTTTTTTATATTTTTTTTAAAGTTATTTTTTTTAAATTGTTTTTAACAAAATGAAGAAAAAAGAAGGGTAATTAATTTTCAGACCGCGTGGCGGGAGAAAAAATGACAGTTCGAAATGACTATATGGTTGCGCTCTTTACACACGTGTTTACTCGGCGTTTGCCAGATGGCGACTGTTTTAATGAAATAATCGATTCGTTTCGTAGAAACCAGAAGCGTTTTTTTTTATAGCAAAATGAAGGATTCGTAACGAAAAAAGACAGAACTATAATATAGTAACGGGTGCGTGCGGCGTTGTACGAAACAACAAAAAAAAAACCTTATTTATCCCAAAATATTGCAACAGTTAACAATTGTATTTTATCATATTTTATCAACGCTTAATAACAAACAATCAACAAATTAAAATTAATTTTCTTACCTTTGCAAGTTCTCCGGTTTGCCCCATCCTTTTTCAAAAAATCTCGTTATCAATAGTCGACGATAAATACTATCGAGGCGACTAGGCGGCATTGTGGTGGCGTTTTAGAAGTATGATGATAAGTCTTGTTTTTACTTGGTGCTTAAAAACAATAAGCAAATTTAAAAAAGTTTCTATTTGAAAAAAAAGAAGAAAACATGACCCTAATAAAAAGGTGCAAATAAAAATAATGCGGTGCATGTTTACGGTGGTTGGCAACCATATTTTTTTTTTATTATGCACAAAATATTAGCCGTGTTTTTTTTGCAAGTCCATATGGATTTGTCGAAAAAAACGACATCGGGACTAATAGTTTTACACGTAAATACAACAACAACTTAAATCCATATAGACTTAGCTAAGTCCAGATAATTATCGGGACTTACGTACTGTAAGTAAGAAGTTCCTAAGTCCCGATGTCGTTTTTTTCGACAAATCCATATGGACTTGCAAAAAAACACGCCTATTATCAACTTCGGTCAATTAAAAAGCATACACATGGAGTTTTCAAATTACAAATAAAGTGCTATGCATAAGATGTTCATAATCTTGCTAAAATTGTTGAGGTATTTTAAATCCTAATTCTTAATTTGTATTCTAAACTTAAAAAATTAGTGTATTATACAGGGTGGCCTAAAATGTGTCACTCTACCGGATGCTCCTGTACATTTTGCAAATGGCGGTAACTACTATCAGTTTTGTTTTGATTTCGTGAAGTAAAAAAGCAGAATAAACGTCGACAAGCCATGGAACGCTATACTCCTCAAGATTGCAGAATATCCGAGTAGGTAATCGGTTTCTGGGTCGCCTAAGTTCTCGTCTAAGCAAATTCCACTGGACTGCGGCAAGATTGCTCGATTTCATTCTTTGGGATTTTTTGAAGCCACGGGTCTATCAGAACAAGTCATAGAATATAGAACCTCTCAAAGAGAATATCCGACAAGAGTGCGAGAACTTATCGTTCGAAGGTCTCGGTTTGTTGAATGTTCTTAACGAAATCGAAGAAAGAGAATTGTATAAACGCAATGATTTGACGACTTTCAATTCAGTGGAGGTTTTTTTTTTGTGTGCTATAGCTTTGATGTTCTTTTAAACGTGATTTACTGATGTTTTCTAAATGCTAATTCACTTCAGCCCAGTTGCAAAATCTGCCGAGATTAAAGATAATTCTAGTTGAAAATCTTTTGTAAAGATTACTACAAATTAGAATAGTCAAACAAAAATACGTGGATATGCAACTCCGAAACGCTGAGGTTCCCAGATCTTTTTCTCCACCATCTGAATTCGTGTCTCTTGGAACCCGGCCACCCGAGGATGCCACGTTCTTCATAAGAAAAAACGGATTCAATCGCCTAACAGCTATTTCAATTTCTTATTAGGTGCTATATAGTCCATCAAAAACGTCTGTGTAAGTACATGAAACTATGCTTAGCTGGCCCCCTAATGAGTCTTCAATAAGGGCCTTTACTCAGGTTCAGATCCAGGTAAAACGTGACCCATTCGACTCTCGGCATTACGAGGAATTTATCTTAACCCACACCGCTGCTTCTATCCTCGAGCATTCGATAGCGACGTCATCATCTCTTCAAGTCAATGGCCCTCCACGCACGCAGTAGGTACCTCCTGACAATACTATTCATGTAAGTTTACTGTATCATTTTAGGATCAGTAAAGCACCTCAATTTTATTATTTTTTGTTCTTTATATATGGCATGTACGAGTAAATTTATGAACTACCGTATGGATAACTAGGATTTCACTCAAGTTGTCCAGACAACATACAAAAACTGAAAAAAATTTCTGTTTTTAGAACCTGCTATCGCACACAAGAAGTAAATAACGATTTTAAATTTACAAACTAAAGAAGATAAATTTAATTGTGTCATTTAAAAGTTTTAGACTATATAGAAAATTTTGTTGTCTGATCTTTCTTTGAATAATTTATAACTTTGAACGTTGCTGAATCCCGAGAAATGAAGAATTCTTATTTTACATGATTCAGTTGGACAGAAAAACGAACAACTGAAAATCTGAAGAACAAAATATTACAATAATTACATACAACAGGGGATCACATAATACCATTGAAACTGTACAAACGCAAACTAAAATTCATAGTTTTGGATACAAAAAATCACAATAAAAAATTAAAACAAACAAATGATTTAAATGATTTTTAATGATATGAAAGTTTCTTATAAATATCAACGTTAGGTCTGTATGTACATACATACAGAATTAAGAGCAAAATCTAGACAAGCATTTTATTTATTTAAAAAGAAACGACTGTATAAAACGATAGTAAGAAGATTCAATTGCACTCATTTTCTCTAATTATTCTCTTTTGTGATGCATTCACCTAAGAAAACAACTCAATTAAATGAAATGTAAATGGGAGCCAACCGAGGGCTTTGATATGGAGGCCATTTTTACATCAATCAATTCATTAAATTGAATGAAGAGACGTCAACAGACTAGCTAAACGGCAGCAAATACCCCATTCATAAAATGGAAATTTCACAGTTATATAGGGTTATAACGTTGCTGAATATTTGCTATAAGATACTCTCCTTCACCCCAGATATTTACCATAAGACGAGCGATTGTAAATTGTCTGGAATTAATTCATTCATACTATCTATTTATTTATTTTACGGCCACCTACCTAAGTATATAGGCAGGGTAGCTTACGTTAGCTTAACTTAGATTGAAAGCGGTGATAAAAAAGGAGTCCACATCATGTCGCTACATTCTTAATGGTTTCATTCCTTAAAAAGTATTTTAGTTTTCGGATACCTTCTTAGACAATCCCAGTGTTCCACCAAGTAAAGATTTAAAGCTTTTTGGAAAGATCGTCCAATTCGTCAAAGAAGAATTTTTTTAAGAGCTGCTTTTCTAGTCTGGACCAGGCTGGGCTATTCACAAAGCAAATGATCTGACCGATCTTTCTTCGCCCTGGCACCTTTTACAAAGGCTGATGTGTTGACGCCCAGTTAGACTGTAGAAAGCTTTTTTCGAATGGAATACCTACGTGTTTGAAATTATTGTGATCAATATTGCACTTATCACATACCTACATTTATGTAGACTAAAGCCATCGATAAGCATTTTGGAAATGTTGAAGTTATTAAATTTAATTTAATTCATAGCAACTTAGAATTGGCAAGGCCATAAATAAAATAATATAGTTATAAGTGATATACATAATATTAACACAAATTATCTCCAAGCAAAAAGACTTTAATGTCACCTTGTTTGAATGTAGTAAATACATCTGCATTTGATAGTGGGTCATAGGACCTAAAAAAACTGATAGGGTAGGTATTTCCAATATAAGAGTCAGAATCTACTAAATCCTCGGAAACAAAGGTATACTTCCGCCTTCATAAAGGTAATCGACATAATAAATTGTTAGAAAATTTCATTAGATGCAAATTAAAAACAAAAAACATTTACATAGGTATTTTTAGGGCTAAAACAATCAAACCGAAAGAGAATTCGTGGTTTGACTCGAGCTGTAAAGAGGTTATTAGGGAAAAAGAGGTAAGGTTCCGTTATTATAAAGCCAACCCAACAGAGGAAAATCGGATAAAGCTTAAGCAAGCTAGGAAGGCCAGCAACGCCCATATTCGACGAATCAAATTTTTGCATGAGCAAAAATTAAGACAAAAAATACTACAATGTCCCACAGGTAGTAAAAATTTTTGGTCATTTGTAAAAAATATTCGGAACTCTACAACATCTTCGATTCCAACGCTCGTCTATAACGACACTCCTTTTGTTAGCTCTCTTGATAAAGCTAACCTTCTTGTCAAGCAGTTTGCTGCCAATTCAACGCTACCAGAAAGTGTCATGACTCCCCCTTCACTTGAGCGAGTAAATAGTTTTATGGGACCCATCTTTTTTCGTACTCGTGCAGTGGCAAGAGTTCTTAAAGACCTTGACATACACAAATCCGCTGGCCCGGATAGTATCCCTCCCATTGTTCTGAAGAGGTGTTCTTCTACGCTGGCAAAACCACTGCGTAAGCTTTTTCATCTGTCCTACTCTACAGGTCTCTTTCCGAGTGGATGGAGAACAGCATTTGTCCAGCCTGTCCCTAAAAAAGGCGAATCTTCCTCACCCTCTAATTATCGTCCGATTGCACTTACGTCCCTTCTTTCCAAGGTCATGGAAACGCTGATAAATTTCCAGCTTAAGAAATATCTTGAAGAACGAAAGCTTCTTAATGACCGGCAGTATGGCTTTCGTAGCAATAGATCCACTGGTGATTTGATGGTTTATCTCACCGATCAGTGGAACAAATCTTTACACCGTTTTGGTGAAAGTAAGATTATTGCACTTGATATTTCAAAAGCGTTTGATAGAGTTTGGCATCAAGCTCTCTTATCGAAAATGCTTGCATTCGGTATTGATGAATCTCTTCTTCGTTGGATTAGAAATTACCTTTCGAACCGTTCAATTCAAGTTGTTTTGGATGGATTCAAGTCTGAAACCCATAATATAAACGCTGGTGTGCCCCAGGGCTCCGTTTTGTCTCCGACTCTCTTTCTCATTTTCATTAATGATCTGCTCTCTGTAACTTCTAATCCATTAAATTGTTTCGCTGATGATAGTACCCTCAGCTTTTCATATTCGTTTGAAGATTCACACCCATGTCCTTCGGATGTGGAACTCCAACGGCAAAATATGATAAGCTTATTAAATTCTGATCTCGAATGCATTGTACAATGGGGAATAAGAAACCGCGTAGAATTTAATGCTTCTAAAACACAATGCTGCTTACTATCATTAAAACGAAACCTTCCCCCTTTACCACTATCCATGAGTTGGACTTACATCGAGGAAACCGATCAGCTTTCGATTCTAGGTATGTCCATTACAAACCACCTTTTGTGGAATGAGCACATATTCGACGTAGCCAAAAACTCTGCGAAATGCTTAGGTTTCCTCCGAAGATTTAAGAAATATTTCACCCCTTCTGATCTGGCTATAATTTATAAAGCATATATTCGCCCAAAGCTCGAATATAATTCCCATATCTGGGCAGGTGCTCCTAAGACCCACTTGAGTTATTTGGATAGAATTCAAAATAGAGCTTTTAAAATGATAGGCGATAGGTTCATTACTGATACAATCCCACCTCTTGAGCACCGTCGGAATGTATCATGCCTGTCCTTGTTTTATAGGTACTTTTTTAAAAAATGTTCTAATGAAATAGCTAGCTGCATTCCTCCCCTTAAACAATTCAACCGTAATACTCGTACTTCAAGGAATGCCCATCAGTTTACACTTGAGCCCAATTTCGGACGTACCGTCAAATACAGAGATTCTTTCTTTAGTCGCACTACTAGAATGTGGAACTTTCAGAACTTTAAAACCAATGTGCATCGGTATCTCCTTTTACATCCCTTCCTCTTTTCCTAAAGCTCGCACTGTGTATACATACATATTAAGGGTACCCAAAACCCCTTTAGTGCGCGCTCATTATAAAAAAAAAAAAAAAAATTTGCCTGACCTATAAAACACAGAGGTTAGGTTGAAATTATGTCTGTCTTGCAAACTTGCTTTGCAAATTTGCAGTTGCAGTCAATTTTAATACCCGCCCAACTACAGCCGGTGTCATAGATTTTCTTATGTTTATAAATTAACATGCATTGCACTTTGCTAAACTCAAATCCCAATCAACAATTTGATGTTAACACTTAGCACCAGCGGAACTAAAATTTGATCTAGATTTACATCCAATTTTATTGCGCTCACACTCTTTGTGATGTAATTTGTTTGTATATAAATAACATCAAGACCTGTTACGTAAAAATTACGACGACTACAAGGGAGTCATTTGTATTAATTGATAAAATAATTGAAACTTGATAAGATATAAGTTTTTAACAACCCTCAGAACTTGGCACTTAAACACCACGCACAAATTAAATTGTACTACAAAGTATCAATAATAAACAAAATAACAATATTCTTGTACTATGTACTGTCACTGTCACCACCAACTTTTCCAACTGATAAGAAGTGCATCAGTGCAAATTAAAATGGAAATTGGGAAAAAATCCTTGCCCCTATTAGGCTTTTCCAGAAACTATCTTTGTCTTTTCTCTTTCTAATTTTGACATAAAAATATGTAGGGAAAACAAACAAACGACCAATCACAATCACATGTTTTTGTTTTCCCTACATATTTTTCTGTCAAACTATTGATTTTTTTTTTTGCTTGTTTGGCACTGAAGTCTGGTGGAAGTTCCAAATATCAAACTTTCCAGTTGCATTATAATTCCAAGAGGTTTTTTATGTCTAAAAAAAGGAAATTTGAGTGGGGAATTTTTTATTACTTGATAACTTTTATGTGGTTTTCGTTTCGACCAAAAAAATCGATTTTTCTTTGATCTTTTTGATTTGTGACAAGTTTTTCCTTTCCTTTCGACCAAAAAAATCGAATTTTTGTCGATCTGAAGTCGATTTTGCAGATCTCGATTTTTGGCAAGATTTACACAGATTTTCACACGCACTTGCACACATATCAAAGAAAAGTGACTTTTACCCAGTGTCGTTTTAAAAAAGGCACTCATACAATCATAAAACAAAATAAAATCATATTTTGTGATTTTTAAAATTTAAGATCTGACACCCAAATCTGAATTGGTCGAAACGAAAGCCACATTAAAAACACAAAGCTAGAGCTAAGTATACCACAAAAAAACTACATGCTATTCTTAAGGCTTAACTACATAAGCCCAAAAAGTGAAAAAGTACAAAAGTGAAAATTTTCTAACTCAAGGCTTAACTACATAAGCCCAAAAAGTGAAAAGTGAAATTTTTCAAACTCATTTTGGAATAGTTTTTCTGACTGGAAAACTTTTAAAAATGATGCAGAAAGATTAAATTTTGGTTTAAAAAAATTTGTATATTCTTTTTCACAAAACAACTGCGCTAGCGGGAAAAAAAATAATTTTACTTTTGTACAAAAGTACTTTTTGGCTTATGTAGTCTTTTTGGGAGTGATTTTTGAGACAAAAAAAAATTTGGCTGAAAATTTACTTTTATCGAACTGTGAACTTAAGACGGTGTTCATATTGGACTCACTCCGCGCGACTCATTTTGACATCTTTTTGTTTTATCTTACTCCACCTCATGATGAGCCAAAAAGTACTTTTGTACAAAAGTAAAAATATTTTTTTTCCCGCTAGCGCAGTTGTCCTGTAAAAAAGAATATACAATTTTTTTTTCAACCAAAATTTAATCTTTCTGCATCATTTTTAAAAGTTCTCCAGTGAGAAAAACTATTCCAAAATGAGTTCGAAAATTTTTACTTTTGTACTTTTTCACTTTATTGGCTTATGTAGTTAAGCCTTAAATCTATAAATTATAAATAAATAAATATTTTTAAGGCTTAACTACATAAGCCAAAAAGTACTTTTGTACAAAAGTAAAAATATTTTTTTCCCGCTAGCGCAGTTGTTTTGCTAAAAAGAATATACAACATTTTTTTCAGACCAAAATTTAGTCTTTCTGCATCATTTTTATAAGTTTTCCAGTCAGAAAAACTATTCCAAAATGAGTTTGAAAATTTTCACTTTTGTACTTTTTCACTTTTTGGGCTTATGTAGTTAAGGCTTTACTTTTGTACAAAAGTACTTTTTCGCATATGTAGTTAAGCCTTTAGTATGGAAATTAGAATCACCACGGACCCACTTGTGCATGTATTTTGAGAAAGAGAGCTCACCATACTCAGTGAAAGCTGAAACCAAAACGGATCCAAATCGAATCAAAACAAAATTACTTCTCCAATCGAGTTAACATTACCTACAACAAACAAACAAAGCCTTTGTTTTTCATTTAAAGAAACTTTTATTGATCAGTTAATAAAACAAAACATTTACAAACACATAAATAATAATAGAAATAAAATGAACGACTAACATTTAAATTTATGTTATTAATTGAAAATTTCTCAAGTTTTCATAAGAATTAAACTAAAAAAAAACATGTCTTCTCTACACCACTTACAAAAATGAACTGGAAAAAAAGTGTGGGGAAAAGAAAAACAAAATGGCTATAGCCAAACAATTTTTTTGTAGGTATGCGTGAGACACTACGTTTTGAAATGATCCAAGGAAGACCGACAAAGTTGGGTCAGTGAATTTGCTTGAAGGGTCTATACTTGAAAACGTCAACATTTAGGCCTGCCGCCCATTAGGAAACTTAGTTGCCGGCAACTTTTAGTTGCTGGGTGTTGCCGGCAACTCCGAGCAACTAAAGTTGCTTGCCCTCGCCCACTAGGCAACTTCCGAGCAACTTTTGAGAATTAATATTTGTGTTTTTTGTATGTATTTTTTTATAAAAACGTGCTCCACCTTAAGCTATCTCAATTTGACCTGTCTAAAATGCAAAATCAATGTAATAATTCAATGGACAACAAATAAAAACGTTAAATTTTCAAAAATTCCTGAAAGTTGCTCGGAAATTGCTTAGTGGGCGGGGGTCAGCAACTAAAAGTTGCCCGGAGTTGCCGGCAACTAAGTTCCGCGAGCAACTCCGA